>CM074558.1:1200000-1800000 GCA_037305995.1 Sclerodermus sp. 'alternatusi' | reverse complement strand
TCCTTGATCGAATAATTCCCACGGGATAAAAAGTGGAATTTCTCGAGGAAGCGCAAGCTTCCACATCGGCGCGTACTCGGAAAAGTGTCCAGAGTTTCTCGAGGAAAAGTCATCGTCTCTCTCTCTCTCTCTCTCTCTCTCTCACTTTTTCCCTTCGAAAATCTCAAAGACGCAACAGCGGTTCTCATTCGTCT
This sequence comes from Sclerodermus sp. 'alternatusi', assembly GCA_037305995.1. NCBI lineage: Eukaryota > Metazoa > Arthropoda > Insecta > Hymenoptera > Bethylidae > Sclerodermus > Sclerodermus sp. 'alternatusi'. The sequence goes on along the minus strand of CM074558.1, from coordinate 1,799,806 downwards.
CCACGGTCACTTTGCACTGAAAATGTTCAATTGTCACTTTTCGCGCGAGTACGTCGACTCGTCGTCCTTGAACTTGCTCCAGTTCCTCAACTTCGCATATCTCTCCAGGGTCTCTCCTCGCTCTCCCGTATTTTTCCGTTTTTCCGAAATTTCTCGAGATGCGTGGCCGGCAGCAGCAGCAGCAGCAGAAGAAGAAGAAGAAGAAGAAGTAGGAGGAGGATGAGAAGGAAAAGTAGGAGGAGGCGGAGGAGGGAGGAAGCAAGAAACTGCGGAAGGGCAGCATCGGTTTACCACCAGTAGGGCTTCTGCATGTAGGGTGCCATCGGGACCTGTGCCCCGGGTGGGGGGTACGGCTGGGGCTCCAGGAGTTTCGCCTGGCAGGGCTTTCCGTCGCGCACCAGCACGGGCACCGCCACCCTCCTGGGGGAGCATCCGCTGCCGGCGGCCTCCACCCTCTCCGTCGCCGCGCGTTTCGTCTTGTACCGGTGGTTCTGGAACCAGATCTTCACCTGGGTCGGCGTCAGTCGAATTATCGACGCCAGGTGCTCCCGCTCCGGGGCGCTCAGGTAACGCTGCTGACGGAATCTGCGCTCCAGCTCGTACGTCTGCGCCTTGGAGAAGAGGACGCGTCGCTTCCTCTTCTTGTGCTCCGCCGTCTCGTGCGACTCCTGCGACGCGTTCCCGCCGGCGCCGGCCTCGTCCTCGAAGTCCTGCGACTCCTCGTCCTTGGACTCGTGACTCGTCTCCGGCTGCGACGGAAACGACAGGTCGGAGATCGCCGGGCTCGTGGAGTCCGGCTGCTGCAGCGCTGAAAACACAACAACATTCCCCAGGTTCCTTCAGACTTTCTCCGCTTCTCGCTTTCTTTTCCTTGCTCTCTCCTCGCTTCCCCCCGCGCGCCCTTCCCCTCCTCGATCGAACCGTACATCCGGGGAAGGGCTAAACTGCTTTTTAACGATCCCGCGACGATGACTAATCGGAAGATTGAACCGACGAGCATAATACGCCTCAATTATGGGAACGCGTTAGAATTTTGCAGCTGCACCAGGTCCCTACGTCCGTCCGTCCGCCCGGTTGCCTGATTGCCTACTCGTCTCTCCCTCTCCCCCCCTCTCTCTCTCTCTCTCTCTCTCTCTCGCTTCTTGTTTTATCTCTGTCGGAATAGCTCTTAGCACCGATTGCGAACAGATGCGCAACCCTATCGATTTTTTAATCGTTCTCCCATCGACACCCCCGACGAACAACCGTCCGAACCTCGAGGATACTCTTCCTTGTCGCCAGGAGCAAAATTTTCTGCTTTCAGCCTACGGAAGACTCGAGGGTCCAAGCGCCGCTGCGTCTGCGGAAGAACTCGCGCGAAGGGTGGAAACTCGAGAAAGGGGTGCGATCTATCGGAGGACGCTTAAGCGGGTTCAAGGGGATGGGATTTGATGTCGTAGTCTACCGGGTCTCGAGTTTGTTTTGGCTTGGAGCAACTGGTCGTAGCGACGATAGTGGTGGTGGTGGTGGTGGTGGTGGTGGTGGTAGTGGCAGTGGTGTAGCAGTAGCAATAGCGCTATCAGTAGTATTGGTCGTTGTCAACGCCGACGTCGTCACCAGGGGGTTGTTGGAAAAATGTTAATTTAACGCACGACGAATATATCGTGGCTTCCGCAAACTTACAATATGTTTTGCGAGTGATCCCCAGGTCCGTGGTGATGGGGTGCGAACTAATATAAAGCCCATTCGATGGCAACACTCCCCGTCCTGGACCCCAAGGGATCAACCATATCATTTTCATGGGAGATTAGCCTCCACTCGCAGTCGTACAGCGATTTCAATTAGATACTTGCTTGTGGAATTATCGTTCTCTCTCTCTCTCTCTCTCTCTCTCTCTCTATGAGTGTGTGCTAACGCGTGTTGCGTGTCGCCGTCGTACCCCTCCCCCCTTTTTATGGTTCCTATGGAGAAACTATGGTCCCATCAGCACGAAACACCGTCGTGGTTCCTCGCGAATGTTAAATTACTCAAACTCGATATTTCACCCTCTTTTTTCCACCCCTTCTACCGCGCACGCTTCTAAAGTGGAAATTTAATATCGACGAAGAGATCACGAGGTCCGCTATTTAATCAGCGGATAAGGGATGATTCTATGGCGACGGGGGGAAGAGTTTGCAAAAATTTATCGAGTTTCTTTCCACGTGAATATTTCTAATGGTAGATGCGCGTGATCGAGAGAGAGAGAGGGAGAGAGAGAGAGAGGCTTCTTTCTTCATGGAAGCCATAGAATTCCATGTACCATAGGTTTTCCCCGTGGTTCGGGAGACAAACGGTAGCTCGCCGGTGAATTTTGGGGCGTGACGATCAGGATTCACCGAATCGATGGTGGTGGTGGTGGTGGTGGTGGTGATGGTGGTGATGGTGGTGTGTAGTCGGGCCTTTGCACATCTGTCCCCGAGAGGACATCTGGCCGCTTTAGAGGGGACCAATCACCGACCGAGACTTCGAAGGACCTTTATAGGACCATTAGATCCTGCTTAACCGGCACGGACCAATTGTAGCCTCCTAAATAAATAAGGGATGCGACGCGTACCCTCGATATGCCTTCCTGTTTCTTAGCCACGACACGATTTATCCTACCCTAAGAACCCCAGGGACACTTGGCCTCGAATATCGATGAGGTACCTACAGCAGGAGAGGCCCAATCACATGTTTTCTTAGAAACCGATTCCATTCCAATGGGTCCCCATAATCCCCTCCGCCATGAAAATCCCTTTCAAACCAATACGAGTGGAAAAAGGGGTGGAATGGGGGGGGGGGGGGAGAAAGTCGAGAGAAGAGAACCAGATATTTTTTAAGAAATTTTTCCTCTTTTCTCCTTTTCTCTGATTTTCCTTCTATCTCCCCCCCCCCTTTTTACCATCCCCCCATGACCAATTCGAGAAGCAATATTTAGTCGCTCAGCGTCGAAAGAGCAAACTGCTCGTAACTCACCATTGACTTCCTCCAAGGGCTGTGGCAACGTGGACGGCAGAGCGGGACCGGACGGCCAACCTAAGAGTCCTGGGGGTGGAGGAGGCAAACTACCCCTGTTGATGGAGGAGTGCATCGGTTGTAGCATGGACGTTGTATGCTCGAGGAACTGCTGGTACATCGTTGATGCGTCATTTCCGTTTTGAAGGAGCGTCGTACTTCCTGCGATAGAGAAAGACAATTTTCAGTTTTCCGAGAATTTTCTCGATTTTTCGTCATCGCGTCGCATCACACCCCCTCTCTCCCCGCTGTCTCTTCGGCTACTCCGGAGGTTTTGCTCACCTTGAACCTCGGTCTCCTCCTGCGATGGCTTCGAATCGTTCAGCTCGAGAATGTCGCTTATGTGAAATCCCGAGGTTCTAGTAGGCATTTTCATACTCTCCAGCAACCTGTGGCACACAAGGAATAAAAAAAACCATAAGTCGACCGGTCCCCGTGAGAAAATCTTGCGATAACGCAGGGATAGAAAAATATAGAAAATAATAGGGGGGAGGGGAGAGAGAGGTGCAAAGTAGGGAGACGAAACCAAAATTGGAGTAGACGCGAGAAAAATCGAAGACGAATTTTTCCCCCGGGATACAAAGAGAGAGAGAGAGAGAGAGAGAGAGAGAGAAAGCGAGGATACCGTAGGAAAATGATATGGGGGTGGGCGATGGTGGTGGTCCTGAGTGAAAATGTCTTTGATCGTTGAAAGAAACTCGAACGGACGTCCGACCGCATAAAATTTCGGGGGGTGAAAAAATGAAAAAAAAAAAAATATCGAAGAGGGTGGGGGGGGGGTAAGGAGATCAAACCAAAGTCGGAGCGAACGCGAGAAAAATCGAAGACAAATTTTTTCCCTGGACACAAAAAGAGAGAGAGAAAGCGAGAATACCGTAGGAAAATGGTATGGGGGTGGGTGGGGGTTGCGTCCCTTCGTGAAAATGTCTTTGATCGTTGAAAGAAACTCGAACGGACTTCCGACTACACAAAGTTTTGATCTCATTCAGTGGCTACGGGAAGGTCCGGAGGGGGGGGGGGTGAAAAAATGCGAGTGTTTCGGTAGCGCGGGCGATTGTCGTCGTCGTTGTTGGGTCTGAGTCGAGAAGTCGGGGGCGGGGGAGGGGGTGCGCCGAGGTAGATTTTCCATTTTCCGGGGGCAATCCAATTTTCAAAAGCAACCGGAAGCAGTGTGACGAGCGTCAAGAAGCCAGAGTGGCACCTTAAGACCCGATTAGCTGTGTCTTTTAGGGAAAGGTCGCGTTTTCCCGGATACCTGCGGCGTTTCCTATCCCGAACAACCTGCTCGGGACCTGCGAAGAGGAACGGGATTCCTTTCCAAGGACCCTCCGCATCCTTAAGCCAAACTCTCCATTATCGTGGCACGTTCGTCCACGCTCCCGCTGACTCAGCAATTTTCGACAAATCTTCACCCCCGCGCTTTGCGCTTTTCCCCCCTCGTTCCCTCCCTTCCCCCCGATCCTCCCCCGCGCTAAGGATAACGAGAACTCGACGAATCTTCGCCACCGTCATCGACGTCCTTTGATAAAACTACCCTCCCCCCCTCCCCCCCGTCCGTCAGATTCCTACGTCACAGCGCGACTTTCCCGTAACTTTGCGCGGGACGTTTTTCCCGTGACGGCGAAAAAAGTTTGGTTTTGGGTAAAAAAAAAAATAGTCACGTCGATGACGGTGCGACGGTGATAGCGACGAAGAGTGGGAGGGGTCGGGCGGGGGTGGGTGACCTCCGGCATTTGGCAATTTTGCAAACCTTCCCTTCCCCTCCCCTCGATCCACCCCGGGAAGGGCAACGAGAACTCGACGAACCTTCGTCACCGTCATCGACGTCATTCGATGAAACTACCCTCCCCCCGCCCTCCCGTCAGATTCCTACGTCACAGCGCGACTTTCCCGTAACTTTGCACGAGACGTTTCTCCCGTGACGGCAAAAAAAGTTTGGTTTTGGGTAAAAAAAAAAATAGTCACGTCGATGACGGTGCGACGGTGACAGCGACGAAGAGTGGGAGCGGGGGGGTGGTTGACCTCTCCGCTACCACCTCCGGCAATTAGCAAATTTCTAGAGAGAGACTCCGTCGAGAGAGCTCGGAGATTTCTAATCAACGGCCGAAGGCCCCCGCGATTTTATCTAGACCCAACATAGACCCGACACTCGTCGAGTGTGTTGGTTTTTTTCGGTTTTCGAGCTCTCGATAAAAGAGTTTGTCCCGTCATTCAAATGATTTATTTGTTTGCGTTAGATTAAAAGCAACGAAAACGGAACAATACGGCCGTCCGTGACTGGTCGTCGTCGTCGTCGTCGTCGTCGCGGTCTCTCCCTCTCTCTCTCTCTCTCTCTCTCTTCCTCTCCTTGCTCGATAAGCAATGGAAGTCTCGATTTCTAATCCCTAAATAAAATAAAGCATTAGCGGCGTGTGATTGCGTATATCAATTTCGAGTGGGCGGTTATCACTGTCAACAGAAAACGCGGGCGAGCCAATATCGCGATCGATTTTCCTTAAAGCGAAGTTGCTAAATGGTGAAACGACTCAAATTAGCGGGTTCAATCAAGGATGCTCGATAACGGATCGCCATAACGGATACAAAACTCGAGATAAGCCCCGACGAAGCCACGTGTAAGAACTGAAGAGTCATCCGATCGATGCCAATCTCATTCACCGGCCAACGATCGCACATGCTCTCCCGATTTTCTCGAAAATTTTCCTCATCTCCGTCCTATTCCTCCCGCGGACACCCCCCCCCCCCCCCCCCCACCACCCCCCGCGATCGTGCAATCCACGCTAATTTCACGTCGGTTCACTGGCTCTCTCTCTCTCTCTTTCTCTCTCTCTCTGTAAATTTTTGACACCGATATCAGCGAATGGAAAAAATAGGAAAGAAAGAAAGAAAAAAAAAATGAACGAAAAGACAAAAAAAAGAAAACGAGGGTGGAACGAGAGGAGAAAATGTGAAAATTTTGAATTTTGCGCGTGTCTACGTGTCTCTTCTGTCTCTCTGCGAGCGTGTGTTTGTTTGTGTGTGCGGGGATGTGTGTTACAGTTTTTGAGACAGTTTCCTGTCTCTCTTTTTCTCTCTCTGTAAATTTTTGTCACCGGTATCAGCGAATGGAGAAAATAGGAAAGAAAGAAAAAACCAAAAAAAATGAGCGAAAAGACAAAAAAAAGAAAACGAGGGTGGAACGAGAGGAGAAAATGTGAAAATTTTGAATTTTGCGCGTGTCTACGTGTCTCTTCTGTCTCTCTGTGAGCGTGTATTTGTTCCTTCGTTTGTTTGTGTGTGCGGGGATGTGTGTAACAGTTTTTGAGACCGTTTCCTCTCTCTCTCTCTCTCTTTGTTGAGATTTGCTGCTGTACCTAGTGTTCAAAGCAAGCTGACTGTACCAAACGTGATTCAAGAGACTGGCCGGATACGGTAGCAGTGGCCACGGTAGAATTTTGTTCTTATCCGCCATTTTGTAAAATTACACAGGGGATGTTACTTCAACGTCAGTACATGTTAGATAAGTTTGTTTTCCTTTTCTACACTCGTTCGCAACAATTTTCACATGTCACCCCACTTTTGGAGTCGTCGTCCTTCAACGTTCCGCCCTACTTTTTGCCCCTCTCTCTCTCTCTCTCTCTCTCTCTCACACTCTCTCACTCTCTCTCTCTCTCTCTCTCTCTCTCTCTCTCTCTCTCTCTCTAAGTTTTTAACACTCTTCAAGTCTCTCGCAAACTCGTAAATTTGTCAATTTGCAAATTCCGCTGATAAACCGCAACGATTCTCCTCTCCAGGTTTCACTCGCTCTCTCCGGGCCTTCTTGGGAAGCGAAGTCTCTCGCGCCTTCTCTCTCCTATTTCTCTCTCGTGTCTTCTCTCATTTTCTCCAGTTTTCCCTCGGTAAATCCTCCGTGCGCGGCGCGTTCGTGGCTGTCACACCTCCTTGAGGATCGTCGAAAATCTCGCACTCGCGGTATCTTCGCTGGAAAACGCGCGCGGGGGGAGGGCGAGGGGGCTGGGTAACACTCGCGGACACACCCGACGAACTCTCGGGGGGTTGCTCTCGAGGAAGCGTGGAGAGAGTGAGGTTTAACCGGTAAAATAACTTGCTCGGAGCGGTCCTGGCAAGCCGAGTCCTTCTCAAACTCGAGTCCTGAAGGACTCTCGTTGTACTTTTCGAGTGTCCTCGACGAACACTTGACGACTAGTGTACCCTACCTCCGCTCAACTTCGGTCTTCGAGGACCCTCGACCGTGCAGGGCGGTGCTACGGCGGGGCGGAACTCCAGCTCGTACGATCCTCCGCCCCTAAACTCACCCCCACCCCTAACCTCTCCCACCCCTAACGCCCCGTGCCTTTTTTTCTGTCTTTTTTTACCCCCTCGCGTACCAAAACCCTCTAGAACTTACGGTCACTTTGCTGCAGTACCACCGTACCCACCCCCGTACCCACCCCCACCCCCACCACACCCCCCATCCCTAGCCAAATCAAGAAGAACGATATTGGCCTTGTACTATGAATTTATTTTGATTTACCACCGGATCTCGCGAGTACTCGCGATTTTTCCTCGGGGATATCCTTATCGTCGACCCTCCAGAATTTACCCTTAAATTACTACCACCACCCTCCGTGTCTCGACGACGATGAGGAAATATCGCCAATATCCCGCGTACTTGTACTTTCCGCGCGTTCTCAAAGTTACTCTCGCTCCTCCACCCTCGTTGCTGCTCATTTCACCCCCCTCACCCTGGACAGTTCCTCCCCAGTCTTCCCGACCGCCCTCTCGCACCCCCTCCGTCACTCCCACTCGTATCTTCGCCCTCCCGCGAGTGGAGCGGGTTTCACGCCCTTCCAACATTTTGCCCGCTGAAAATATTTACCAGCGACGTCGTTAACGACGACGAAAAGGTTTTGCTGCGGCGCGTCGATTATTGTGGCAACGGGGTGAGTTTTTTTTTGTTTTTTTTTTTCCTCCCGAGAAGACTCGGGGAAACGATTATTTATTCGGTATCGACGAACCGCGAGGGGGCGGGGGGTGGAATTCTACCGCGGGAGAGACATCCCATGAAAAATTTGATTTGCCTCCCCTCGCACGTAGGGGGGAGGGTCGCCTTCGGGTTCTCGAAGGGGTGAGAGTTTCCAGCAGCGGAGGGAGGAGCCAGCGACGAGCCAATGGGCTGCCGGCAGCCGAGAATCACGGAGAGTGCGATTCTTGGGGTGATTTCGAGCCGAGGTATCCAGCGACCAATCGGATGGCTCCATCGATCAGGAGTTTTTACGCCAAGAGCATACTTTACGTCGAGTGTTAATGCGAAAGAGCATTAGTGGTGCTTTTACTGTGTCATTTCGATTTTTTCTTCTCGCTCGCCCCATTTCCTCTCTCTCTCTCTCTCCACCCCCTCCACCCCAACCCTCCCCGACTCACCTTCCAGATCGTTTTCAACGCGTTACGCAAACTGGGTTACCATCCACCGTCGATCTAGATCACCGCAGTTCGTACAAAAACATTCGCGGGAAAACCTTCGAGCATTTTCCTACCGTTCGATTTTTCCTCGGTTTTCCACCCCTCCCACCCTCCCTCCCTAGAGGCGAGGACGATTTTCCGCGCGCGCTCGGAAAATTTTGGAAAAGTCCCAGTTTTCCCTCTCTCTCTCCGTCGGTTGAACTCTCTCTCCGTCGGTTGAACTCTCTCTCGATTAGAAAAATAAAGGGAGAGGGGGGAGGGGCGAAGGGGGAGGATCCTCCCGAACGATATGTCAACCTAACTGATGGAGATTGATGATAAGCCCTAACGGCAGTAAGTTTTTCTCGAGTTTTCACTCACTTTCCGAGTCCTAATGTGTCCAGAGAGCACCGGGGTGAGAGGCGAGAGGAGAGAGAGAGAGAGAGAGGCGCACCTGAGCGATACTCCTGCCACAGGTTCCATCGTACGCGCCGGCCCGGGCTGGCACAACAATAAACGGGCGCACGCACACTCCGACACTCGAGGAAATGGTCACACGGACGGAGAAAAGTGCGATTATTCAGAGGAGAATGAGGAGAGGGAGCAGGTAAGGAGGCGGGGAGGGGAAAGGGAGCGGGTTTCCGGTGTATTCAGGGTACCCTTTGTGCGCGCGTGTGGCTCTTACCCGGCGGAAAAGTCAAAAAGTTCGGAAAAGGGCGAAAAGGGCGGACCTCCGACTCTTCGGACTTTCTCATGAGCGTTTCTCTCTCTCTCTCTCTCTCTCTCCCGTCTCTTCGCATCTCGGATGTGTACCGTTACTGTGAAAAGTCAAGTGAGAATTCCTCACCGGAAAAACTAGCCGGAAAATCTTTCCAACATCACCCTCAAGCGCGCGCGCGCGCGCGCACGCACGCTTTCCACCATTTTCCACGATTGATCCTATTTTTCTTCGGTAACGCGATCGTCTCGTTTCACGCTTGATCCAATTTGGATTTTCGGCGGGAGACACTGGGAAAATGCAAAATTTGTTTGACTTTTCGCGAGTTTTGCTCGGTTTTCGGGTGGTTGCGTTGTTCCTCTCGTGGTGGTGGTTGTATGGGAAAACGCTGGAAATCGGAAGCGGACGATTTCCCGCAGTTTCTCGCGGGGCGAGCAACGATTTTGTTTTTTTTTTTGTTTTTTTTTTGTTTGGCATTCTTCGTGTCCAGGAGGGATAACTCGGTTAGAATCGCGTTCTCCCGTGGACGCGCGCGTTTGTCGTCAATTCCCCGGGAGTTCCTTCCGCGAAGGCGCTTTGTGCGCCGACGGAAATGGCGGCGTGGCCTCCGGTGGTAAAAACCTCGAGAAGTTCGAGCTCCCGGCAATCGAGCAACATTTGCCAGGATCCCACGACTGTTTGGCGATAGCTGTGCCAACTTGTTTCGAGCACGCGATCCAATTTGTCTGTGTCTCATTGTTTCATCGCTTACCTGAACTTTTTTCTTTTTCTCTTTCTTTCTTCTTTTTTTCTTTTTTTCTCTTCTTCGTCTTCTTCTTCTTCTTCTTCTTCTTTGTCTTATTTTTTTTTTCTTTTATCTCTTCTTCTTCGTCTTCTTTTTTTTTCTTTTATCTCTTTTTCTTCTTCTTCTTCTCCTTCTCCTTTTATTCTTCTTTTTCTAACTTTCTTCACCTTCCACTTCCCCCTGGCCGTCGATTTCCATCGTGATTTCCCTCAACTATTTTTCTCTCCAAACAAGCCCCATCTTTCATTTTATTTTAATCTCTTCTTCTTCTTCTTCTTCTTCTTCTGCTTTTCCGTTTATTCTTCTTTTTCTAACTTTGTTCACCTTCCACTTCCTCCACGCCGTCGATTTCCACCGTGATTTCCCTCAACTATTTTTCTTTCCAAACAAGCTCTCCATCCCTCTCTCTCTCTCTCTCTCTCTCCTCGACATTCTTAGACACTTTCTCAAAGGTCTCCGAGAAAATTTTTCACTCTTCTCTCGCTCACGACCTTTCGCAATTAGTTAAATTTGCTCACACTTGTTGAAAATCCAATTTACGATCGATCGATTCTTCCTTCTCTCCCTCGTTTCTCCTCACCCCCCCCCCCCCCGCGTGTCATTTCAGACGCGTCCATCGCGAGCGAATTTCTTGTTCTCGTCGGTCGTCCTCGCTCGATATTTTTCCTCGGGGTTTTGCCGGAGTCTCTCACGCGTACTTCGGAGTTTTTGCCAGTTCTCTCCTCCCCGTGTCTCTCCCATCGAAAAGGCCAAAACACGCGCGTTCCTCTCGTTTCCCATAATAGCTCGTCGATCCGTCGGGAGAGTGGTTTCCACTTTTCGCAAAGAAATTGGCGGGAAATTGCGACGCCGCGAGAATCCGAGCAAGATTCTCGCGCGCGCAGCAGCCCGAGGCAAAAGCTCGGGGGGACGAGAAATCTGCTTGAGAAATTTTTCTCGAATCGCGGTTAATCCCACTTAAGCTCGTTTCTCAGTAGCCAGATTCTGTTGCAAAGCCAGGAAAAATGGGTTAGCCATAATATTGGTTTAGCTCCAAGAAAAATACCGCGCTGGAATTTCTTCGTAATTACGTTTTTCCCCAAGTTATACCCCGACAAAAATAGCTTTTCGCTCCTCCGCGCAAAGTTTCCCCGAAGAATCTGTTTTTTTTTTTTTTTTTTTTTTTTTTTGGCGAAGAAAATCCCACCGTTCCGCCGCGTTGCTCCACTTTGAGTCTCTCCCCGCTCTCCGCGCTAATTTTTTTCTTTTTTTCACCTCGAGTGTTTCCCAACCCTCGTTTTTTTCTCAGGTCTCTCCGGGATTCCGATTTTCTCTCTCCTCCCTTCCCCTCCCCTCTCCATTATCATGGGTACGTCTCGCACCTCGAGGAACCTTGGAGTATCCCCATGAGAAGATCCTTTAAGTGGTTCTACATTCATGAGGAAAATCCTGCTGGGTCTCTTAGGTTTCTTTTGGCTTCTGGGAGTTCTTGAACGGAGACTTTACACCTATACCTTCACCTACACACTTCTCGTGGGTAGAACGAATCATCTGGTCGAATGGCCACTTGATACACTTGGTCAGTTTCTGCTTTGATGGTACTGGTGGAGATGGGGATGGTGGAGATGGTGGTGGTGGTGGTGGTGGTGGTGGTGGTGGTGGTGGTAGGACTCAGGTGTCCTTAGAACCGGAAAACGTGTCCACGTGAATAGAGGATCAAGCGTTTACCGGATATTTCGTCTTCGTCCGCCATTACCATGACAATTTCAGTACCTGTCGTTCGAAATCGCCCGGCTAGAGCCGGGACCCGCTCAGCTTTTATTTATTATGGTCGGTACGTGCCGTTGCAAGACTTTCCGAAATTTTCTCGGTATGTTTCGTCCCCCTATCCCCACCCTCGACGACTCGTGCAAACGCACTCGACCACCTGCAAACGCGACAATTTGCATTTTCCATGGTGCCCGTCGTCGAGGGCTCTTGTTCTCTCGAGTGTCTCTCGATGTTTATCAATTACAAAATTTCACTTTAAACCAACCACGATCACTCGTTGGGTTTATTACCCTTTTTCACCCCATTCGTCACTCTCTCTCTCTCTCTCTCTCTCTCTCTCTCTCTCTCTCTCTCTCTCTCTCTCTCTCTCTCTCTCTCTCTCTCCCTCCCTCCCCCTCCCTCCCCCTCTCTCTCTCCCTCTCTCCCTCCCTCCCCCTCTCTCTCTCTCTCTCTCTCTCCCTCCCCCCTCTCTCTCTCTCTCTTGCTCCACGAATGAAAAATCATTAGATTCCTCTTGAGAGGGAAGAAAAGATTTTCTCTGACTCGCGAGTTGTGGCATTTCTCGATGATTGAACTTTTCAAAGAACTTCCCTCTCTCTCTCTCTCTCTCTCTCTCTAGCTCTATCCCGCAGCTTCCTTTTCCACCCCCACTCTCCATTACTGACAAATGACACCTGGCTTGTAAAAATCGATGCTTAAATCATGTCCTGGAAGCTCGTTCTTACAAAGGCGCGTAAGCCGGGAGCCAATTTCCCGGTCGGCCGAGATATTTTCTTTTCGAGGGCAACAACGCAGCAACACAAAGACAGACGGAAATCGTCGTCGTCGTCGTCGTCGTCGTCGAGGCTCATTTTTCAAGATAGGAAACTTGACTTTTGTGCGCGGGAGTTTGCGTGAAAAAAAGTCGGTAGGATCGGGGTTGCCGATGGGGGTCAGGGGTGGGGTTACCCGCCAACCCCGCTCCCCCCTCCTCCCCCCGGGAAATGGAGTTTTACGTTCATTCATGAACTCCGACTATACTCCTCGAGCGAAAGGACCTCGGTGGCCTTGAAAATCATCAATGAACGCGGAGGAACATCGTGGGGACCGCGCGTAGTACGCTCGTAGTAGCAGAGGAAGCCGCCGCGTGTGGGCCCACCGGGCCCATTGTGCGCCTTCCCTTGAAGGGTTTCGCCGACTGGGACAGCAGGTCAGAGGTGCTCGAGACCAGTCGGCGACGACTTGTCTCGGAAATCCTAGCGCAGGCCTCGTTTAAGAAACGTTTAAGAAGTTATTCCAAGTCGTCGACGTAACGCGGGATTCCATCCACCGACTCCTCTCCAAGGATGACCCCCCCCACCCCTCTCTTAGTGGAAACGAGTTCCGTAAGGAATTTCCATCTCTGGCGGTCATCCTCTTACGGGTGGATCCCCCCCCTTCCCCCTCTCCGCTACCAACGACGAAACTCGAAATAAAAACGCTCGAAAGTTTCGGCAAACACTCGAGGGATTTTCGCGGAAAAACCATTTTCCCCGCTGCCGGAGTCTCTCCCTCCCCTCACTCCCCTCCGCGGAGGGACAGGCGGCTCCGCTTTGGAATTTCGACTCACCCCTCGCCCCCCTTCCCGTCGAGGTGGAACGCGCGATTATCGGCAAGGGGATTTGGCGCGTTGGAGCAGCTCGAAAATGAATTTTGCGCTTCAACGTCGGCGCCGACGGATTTTTTTTAGCGTTAATCTTCGCGCGTGTATCTAATCGTTGACAAAATGGTCGATGAGTAACAAAGCGGGACGAGGTTACCGGTCACCACCACCGAGCGTTTCCGACGACGCGCGTCGGATATCGGTTCGCTGAAAGCGGGTCACAGCCCCTTCCCCCGGAGTCGATTCGCGGTTTTCCCTCCATCGGCGAGGCGAGTTCTCCACCCCCGCCTCACCCCTCTCAGGATAAAAATCGTTTGGGAATTAGCGCGGGGTGGCGAGATCTCCCCCGATTCCGATTTCTCCGGCGTTTGATCGGACGATAAAATCGCGCGTGGCGGAGATCCGGAAAAAAAAACACAAAAAAAAATCGGCAAGGCTACGGGCGAGCTAACAATCTCGCAGTTACGATTTATCCGGAATTTATGGTGGAAACCAACAGGTGCTGGCACTTGGACCCTTTCGATTCACCGGCGGCCGGGGGTGTAACATCGCGTACCACTCTACGCCGAAGGATTCGCCCGGGCGTGTGCGTGACTCTACTTAAACGCTCGCTTCCGGTTTCCGGTGCTATCTGCCTAATGAAATATGTTAATCGCTCGTCGTCACGTGACCCTCCGCCGATTTCTCGCTGTCGCTCGAAGCGCTTAACGATCGACCGCCGATTTTCTCCTTCGTCGCGTTGCACCTCCCCCCCCCCCCTTCGGGGGTGCTTTTCGATCGTCGCGATTTTTCCGGCGGACGATCTCGCCGTCGCGGATGTATCGAAAAATCGAAAATCGTGAAATGGTGTTTTTATTTCGTTTCTCGATCCTCACCTGTAGTCCTCCTCGTTGCTGACGTAATCCGGAGGAATCAGGTGCCAGGAAGCGTCGTAGCAATCGTCGTATCCGGTCGCCATTTTCGATTTTCTTCGTTCTCTCGCAGCTCTTCGTCCTGTCTCTTCCACGATCGACTTTCCCTCCCTCCCCGCGTTATCTCTCGTGGGAGAGCCCAAAAGCGAGTCGTTAGTCTTGTATTCCTGAGAACCGGAAGCGACTGATCTTCGGCGACGAGTTCATCGAAGGATAATGGTCCCTTTTTTGAGAGATTTTATTCGACGAGGATCTCTCTCTCTCTCTCTCTCTCTCTCTCTCTCTCTGTCTTTTTCACCTTCTCACTTTTCTACGACCATTCGAAACGATTTTCTTCTTCCTCTTTCTACTTTTTCCTTCGTATTCTCCTCCTTCCTCCCTCGTCCGCTTATTTTCTCTCCTCTACATTCGATCGGATCTTCCTTATCGTGGAAATTCACTCGTCTCGTCCGCTTCGAAAAAAAAAGAAAAAAAAAAAAACACTCGTCGCTACTACTGGAAAAGACCCCGTAGACCGGAAGCGGTGTTTCGTCGAGACTCGGGGGAAAATCCCGTGGCCTTTTCTCGTGCAATTCGGTTAAGTCGTTCTCACTTACTGAGAACTATGCGACGGTATATCGATTACCTATATATTATATGGAAAATATGGCTACCACACAACAGATAGGAGCTCGGGCAACGTTATCTGTTCGATAACATCCTATATAGATTAGTTTGACTACCGCCACCAACCACACGATCGACTCAAAACAGATTTTGGTAATATAAAATAACCGGCGAGAGAAAAAAAAGTCTTCCTCTCGTTTGCTTGTTTCATTAGAATCTTTTTATTTTCCCTCTCTCTCTCTCTCTCTCTCTCTCTCTCTCTGCCTCTTCTCTCCGATTGTTCTCTTCCCGCATTTTTCTCTTCTCACTTTCTCACCCGGAATTTCACGCGTTACGATCGAAGGACAAGATAGAGTTGAGAGAGAGAGAGAGAGAGAGAGAGAGAGAGAGAGTGGAGGAGAATGGATCGATCTTAATTGGAGGAGCAAAGGACAGTCGGATGATTTGCATCGATAAAAGGATGAACCGGAGGAGAGGGAGAAAAAGTACGCGATAAAATTTGAAGAAATCGATAGGAAGGACGACAGAAAAATGTGCGTCGCGGGTGGAAAAGGTGGAATTTTATGTGGTCTGTATCTTCCACGTGTAGCGATTTTTAGATATCTCAGATTAATAGTTGACGGTTCGCCGCCGCCTCGTTTCTGTGCCACATACAGAGATTACAGAGTTGAGGCGTAATACGTTGAATGAATACGAACAATTAACCGGTATACCGTGCGTGATCTAATCAGCGGTTGTCTAACGCGTCGCCTTCTTAAAAATCCAATGGAAAAAGAAAAAAAAAGAAAAAAAAAAAACGACAAGAGCGAACTTTTAAATGAAAATAGCGTTCCGCAATAATTAGATTTTGATTATATCGTTGCGATAGATACGCGTGATACCGATCCGAGATCCCAACGAGAGAAAGAGGCGAAGAGAGAGAGAGAGAGAGAGAGAGTGAAAAAAGAGAAAATCACTCTCGACGCGTTCTCCCGCGCAAACTTTTGCAATTTTTGAAATTCGACGAGATAGAGCGAGGACAATTTTGTCGTATTCGATATTCGATCTATCAACGAATATCCGCTGAATCGTTCTTCTCTCTCTCTCTCTCTCTCTCTCTCTTCCTCCAATCGTCCGTCTTTCGCGCCTCTTTCCTCGACCGCTTTCGCTGCTTTTTCCGGTGGTTTAGCGCGGAGAATATTTTTCTTTTCCTTTTTTTTTTCGATAGTACGCGTTAAAACATACTTTGTATCGCGGTTGAAGATAATGAAAAGAGAAAGAGAGAGAGAGAGAGAGAGAGAGACAGAGTAATTGTTGCTACTCGACAATCGTCGAACCTTACAATTTGTTAATGACAAGAGACCCTTGAGGTGAAGTATCCAGGCTTAGCCGACAAGTACTACCGAACATAGCGTACTACGAGTGCTGCACTGATAAAGCAACATTTCTTTCTCTATCTGTATTTATTTATGCAGGTATCTCGATAAGGGGCCTCTTTAAATGCCATTTGGATTCGTAGAGTCCACCCAAATTCATAAGCAAAAGAATTTTTCAAAGGCCTTGCCTCGCGAAATATTGATTTTCCCAATTCCAATATGGCGGCCGGGTGCTGGTGCCGGTGGCAATGGTCTCGGTTGCTCGATGACATATCGTCGTCGTCGTCGTCGTCGTCGTCTTTCCATATTTAATGAAAAATTTCAAATTAGACCTACTTACATCGGTAATCTTTCTCTGGTTCGCTCTGCCGACTGTCCGCTTCTTCCGCCAGCTTGCCCGCATACCACCCAACCTTGCCTGTCCAGACTTTGAAATATTCCCCCTTTTGCCGTGCCATTCGCCGCAATATTTTCACTCGATTTCTAGGACAGTGTGACAAACTTATCTCTCCATCCTCCACGCGCTTATGACATATGGGTTTAATCTTAGGCTTATCGCGATCGTCGATAAGGGTATTTTACCGCAAAAATTAACTCTCGCTATCTATATTAATTTTATAGTAAAAATGCACTAAAAAGGTAATTCCATCGAAAGCTTTGCATCACGGTGTGCAGTATCGTGAGAAAACACGTCTTATCTCACACAGTCCCAGTGAGAGAAACGGTGGAAATATGTCGCGAAGAAAAAAGACGCGAATATCTGGAGAGAAATTTAAGTGGCGGGAGGGGGAGGGGGAGGTGGAGGGTGCAAGAAGAGCGTGCGATATCGATCGATCTACCGCCGCCGCACACGGAGAAGCGTACGTGGGATACATAGAATTTTTATTGAAAATTATTGCATTCTGTAAGAAATTTTATAACAACATGTGAGATTGAGACGCTTAAAACTTTACGCAAATGCCATTCCACGAGAGGAGAGAATTATTTCGTAAAACTTTGATCCATTTTTTCTTCTCGAAATTCATTTTACGCGCACAATCCTTCGCGTCTCTCGCGGCTCTCCTGATAATTTCAATAATGGCGCCATCTCTGACGGTAGTCGTCGCACTACTGATATCTCCTCTCGGCCCCCGCTTTATCATAATCGGTACACGCGAATACTGCACGCTGTCCGCTGCTGCTGCTGAGGTTCTCTATCAATAGTTTGTTCGTTTGTTTTTTTTTTTTTTTTTCTTTTCTTTTCCTTTATCATCAGTTTTCAACGCGCACTGAAAACTTTGTTCTTTCGAAATAGTAAAAAAGTTTCACGAGTACAGCTTCGCGCCACCGTAGCCGAGAGAAAAATCTTCCCCCGGGGAAATGAGAGAAAATGACAAATATTATGAATTTCTATTAGTGGACAGGGGCTAATCTAATCATTCGTAATATTTGCATATTGGATCAATAATTGCTGTATTTATAACTATGAATAGTATATATTGGATGATGACACAGCGAGTGACACATCGATAAGAAGAGTTGACTTGACTTAAAAAACTAGCGAGTCTCCTAGTCTAAACAGCCAGGCATTTTTCCATGCCAATCTTCCGCGATCGGTAAAAAGGGAGAGTCGCCGCTGAACCAACTGCGTAATATCGCCATCTTTGATCGGCACGTAAATCGGCGAAATTTGTTCGAGAAGACTCGAGCCTCCGCGGGGTTGGCTCCGGGGGCAGGTCGCCGGTGCATACGCAGACACGCGTGCGTCGCGAGTATACATGAGATTAAATAATTTATTTCAATAAAATCAATTGTACATCGAGAATGATAACAAATGAGAATTCAATGGTACTATTATACACGTGTGAGATTGGGACAAGAATGGAGCGAGGTGGGAGTGGGAGGAGAGCAGGTGGTAAAAGATAGATAGATAGATATATATATATGTATAGAGAGAGAGAGAGAGAGAGAGAGAGAGAGAGAGAGAGAGAGAGAGCACATTAAAATCATTACAAATGGTCTTTTCTCGATGCGATTAAAAGAAAGAATAGAAAAATGGAAAAAAATAAAAAAGATGGAGAAAATTTATAAAAACGAAGAAAAGTCGTACGTAAGGGGGAGGGGGGGGGGTGAAGCTTTCCGTCGAAGAGGGAGGAAAAATCGGTCGAGAAATCGAAAATCGATTGAACGAGGACAAATATTGGATCGGCGATACGCGCGCGCGCGATTTTTCCATTTCCTCAATTTCCGTCGCACCGGAACCGGAAGTGGAAAACTCAACGACGACGACGGCAACCCCAAAAGCGCGAAGAGACGACCCGGGTACGTCGGGGCGCCTCGAATCCTCCGCGTCCTTCGAAACCGATCGAAAATATCGCCGGGAAACCGCGAACAGGCGAACAACGACCGTGCGCCCTCCGGCAAACTCGAGTTTTGCGCGGGGGGAGGGGAGGCGCGAAAACTGCAAGGATTCGCCGCGAGTCCTGGCTGGAGTAGCAAATTAATCGAGCCAACAGCGAGTACTAACATATTACTAGTCAATAATATAAATTACGAAATTGATTTGCTACCGGGTGCGCCCAGCTCTGCTATGTTCAGTATGACGCAAGCCACGCGTAGGCGCTGCGTCATATTAACATGAGTTTCGTCCGTGTCGCGATATTGACGATCGCCCGTCGAGAATCGGAGGGGGAGGACACCCCGAGACGGCACCCCCCGCGTCGCAATCCCACGGGAACAATCCTGGACGAACGTTTCTGAGAATGGACGCGCCGTCGTTTCTTCTCTTCGCGGGGAGCATCTTTGGGGTGGCGGTTGAGGGGGGGGGGTGTAACGCACCAATATTGTCCTGGACGATCGATGAGAGGGGAGGGGTGTCGCCCGAGGGAGAGAAAAGCGCGCGGTTGCTGGGAAAAACGGAGAAAACGCGAGGTTTTCGCAAATTTTCGAGGAGGTACGGTCGCGCGGGGCTGAACTTGAGGATGCGCGACTTACTCGCGTCTCTCCCTCTTCCTCCGTCGCACTTTCTTCGGGTTATCCAAGGTTACGGCACGGGATGCGTTAGGTTCGGTTAGGTTAGGGAAAATATTAAGTGGGACGGGGTGGGGTGGGGTGGGGTGGGGTGGAACGGAGCGAAATGACACGAGACACGAAGATGAACCGCGTTTTGCCTGCTCTAATCGTGCAATAAGAAGTATCTGGGGTTATCGGTTGGATGTTTTGCCTCTTCTTCACCTCGAATCAATCAATCTCCGGCTCGTCTCTCGCGGAGAGACAGAGAGAGAGAGAGGAACGTCGGACATTTCTTCTCTCGCTAACGCTTTTGCTTTTACTCTCTCCTCGCGCTCTTCCCCGACCCTCCGCTTCTCGTTCGTCGCAAAAAAAAATCAATTTTTCATTTTATTTAATTTTTTTTTTTACTTCGTTTCTCTTCCCTCCCTCCTTCTCCCCGGCGTACCTAAACTCGCTATTTTACGCGTTCGTCTCTCGTATTTTGTTTTTGTTTTTTGTTTTTTCGTTTTTTGACCGTTTTTTCGCGAATTGGAAAATTTATTTGCTATACGGTTATTTTTTCTTGCGATTGCCGTGATTCGCGCGTTTGCCTTTGTGCTGGATCTTGGCGGTTTGCTGCTGCTGCTGCTGTTGCTGCTGCTGTTGCTGTTGCTGCTGCTGTTGCTGCTGCTGCTGGCCCGGTCGTTTCTGTTCGTAAGCAACAACGCCGTTGCTCGTCTCCCCCGAAAGTTGAGCCGCTGCAACATGAAAATCTTCTTAGAGATTTCCCGGGACCGCTCGCGTCCGCCCCCGCACTCGCTTACTCGCGCGATTCGCGAGTTTCTACTCTCTTTCTAGTCTTTACTTGAGATCGTCGAGCCTGCACCGCCGTTGTTGATGTCGCCGTTGCCGATATCCTTGGGCCTTATGTGGTATCGTCTGGGTTCCGTCTCTCCGGCTCGTTTTCCCGTGCCAACGCAATTGCCACCGTCGCCAGGTCCTGCGGATTTCGAAGAAGAAAACAACCACCTTAGCTGCGTCGCGTCGGAAGAATCTCGAGTCCACGTGGAGAACCACGTATCTCCAAAGATACAGGACAGGGGAGAGGGAGAGAGAGAGAGAGAGAGGGGTGGATCGGAGGAAATTTCTGGATAAACTTTTTTGTTCCCTCTCTCTTGTTTTTTGCTTTTTTTCATTTTTTTCTCTTTTTTTTTTTTCACGCTTCTCCCGATAAAACCACGCGTTATTAAAAAGCAGCTGTTACAGTTAGCGAGCGGCGCCAATTGGCGAGATAAATCCCCTTCTGGAGATTAGCCGTTCTCCTTAATGAGAAAAGAGTCGAGCTGTGAAAGAAGCAGAAGCAGAAGCAGAAGCAGAAGCAGAAGCAGAAGAAGAAGAAGAAGAAGAAGAAGAAGAAGAAGAAGAAGAAGAAGAAGAAGAAAAGCTTCTGGCAAACAACAATGAGCGCGCGCGCGCGCGTGCGTGCGCGCGCGTGTATGCGTGCGTGTGTATGCGTGCGCGTGTATGCGTGCGTGTGTTTATTAGAGCCTGTGGATAATTTCGCCGTTAAGCCGAGGATTACGAGAGTGCAAGCATGGCGAATGCACTTTTCGTCGCGCGTGTGCGTGTGCGTGCGATAAAAAACTTACTGGCAAGAGGAGTCGAGCGCTCCGGGGAGGAACTTTTCGAGCTGATCGGAGAATAAAACGTGTCCAACTCTCCATCGGGACTTGCTTTGTCGACGATCGTGCGAAACGCTGGCTCCTCCAACGCAAGTGAAGGGACGACCTTGGGATTTTCACACTTTTCCTCGGCGATCGTCTTCTAGAACCGATTATTCGCTGCAATCTCCCCCCTCCAGTGGGTCGATCTTACAAAACTACCACCCGTCCACACCCCCCTCGGCCAGAATTTTCCAACGATTTTCACGGTTTGCTCTTTCTCCTCGCATTTTCTTCAGCTTGCAAAAATTGCGAGGGGGGGGGGGAGGAACACGGAAGACCTTCAGGGTTGAGAAAAGACAGGGGGGAAAGTTTTAGAGGGTGCGGGGGTGGGTTCCGAGAGGCGAAATGGCCGCGCGAAATTTGTGACCTTGGACGAAACCACCCTCGCGCGGTCGCTCCATCCCTCAAAGGACCTCCCTTATCGCTTTACCTGGAGGGTGGGTGGTTGATGTTGATGGGCGTCATCGCCGTTGGCATTCTCCTCGTTATTCCGCGGCGGCTCCTCGTTCGCCGGACCAGCCTCGTCGTTGGCCTCGTTCCGCGGTTGGTCTTCCGGCGCGGCGTCATCGGCACCCTGGGCTCTCGCCCCGGGCTCGTCGTCAGCTTCAGGAACATCTCCGGCGACGGCGCCGGCGGCGGCGTCGCCTCCGGGTCTCGCTCTATCTCCAGCTGCGGCTTCGGGTCCGGGTTCGGCCACGGCTTCTGCCCTGGCCTCGGTTACGGGCTCCGATGCGGATCCTGGCGCGACCGCGGCTTCCACATCCTCGTCATCCTCATCCTCGTCCTCCTCGTCCTCCTCCGCGTTTCCCACGAAGGCGGCGCCCTCCTTCGCCTGGAAACCAAAAGGCGGTTGGTCGTCGGACCGGAGTGCGAGCGAACGACCGCGACCCTCTTCCGAGGTACTCACGGCAACATCGACGAGCTTCTTGGCTTCCACGGTGATGTCGTTGATTTCGCTGTCGGAGATCCTCTCGCTCGGGTCAAGGTCGGACTCGGAGGAGTGGCCATCCGGGTAATTGTACGGCTGAAACGAACCATCGAGTCTCCCTCGTTACTCCGGGTGTACCTTGCTCGTCGGTTACGAAAAGTTTTTTCGGCTACCCCATGCAACCCCTTCACCCCTCCCCGAAGCAACCGGGGAAGCTCATAAGTTTCCGCGTTCCCCAGGTGGAAAATTCCCCGTGGGACACGTTCCGGTCGTCCGCGGTTGGCACGTGGTGCGCCGGAAGCTTATCGGGGCGGCTCAAAGGTCACGCGCGCGAGCGACAACCGCGCCACCAGGTGCTAACGAGATAAGTGGTTCCCCAGGTCCCCCCTCCCCCTCCCTCGGTGCCGTCTTATCGGGGATTCCGAGAACCGTCGGTGGTCCGGACTTTGGACAACCTCGAGCAACGCGGAAGTGACCTTGAAGCTGAGAACGCCCCAAGGTCACCGGAGAGAATCCACCGCGAGGGTTTGAGATCCGGGGTGGGGGCTGGTGGTGGTGACGAAAGCATCGTCCGGAACTCACGTCATAGTCCACATCGTCCTCGCTGTCCACCTGGGCCAGTCGGTCGATCTTGTCCTGGAGAGTCTCGTCGCCGCTTTCCTCGCTGCCCTCGGACGCGGCGTCCGAGCTCAGGTCGGAGTACTTCCGCTTTTCGGTGGGTGCGTCCACGGGGTTGTTCCCCGGCTCGTTGTCGTCCGGCGACGCTGCCAATGCCTGTGCACGCACAATCACGGAACGACCTTGAAATCCTCGCGGAAAAACCGTCACGGGCTCATCCCCCGTCTTCGTTTACTCGGAGTAAAGTGGAGGGGGGGGGGAGGGGGTGAAAGACGACCGGAAACTCATGCACTCTAGGATTTTCCATGGTGAAAATTTCAAGATGGAGGGGAGGGCGAGGGGGAAGGTCGACGCGGTACTTACCGTCTCAAGGTCGCCCAGCTCGGTAATTTTGATCTTCAGCGGGGGTGGCGAGGGAGGGGAGGCTTTGGATCCGTCGATGCACGAGAGGGTGGAGAGCGTTAGACGAATGGACTTGATCAGGGCTCTCCTGGCATCGTTCACCAACAAACTCTTGTCCTACACCCATCACCGACACCATTATACGAGTTAGCTCGACTCACCAACACCATTACGAGACATGTTAAGTACAGATGGAGGAAGAGAGAGAGAGAGAGAGAGAGAGAGAGAGAGAGATTCGGATACAAGAATCTACGCTATGTTCTACTTGCTGCATTTTCGTTTGTCCCCCCCGTAAACGCAGGCCCCACCATAGGAACCCCATGAAATTTGACCTTTCGCACTCTTGCGTCAACTCACTTTGCTCGCCACACTTCGGGACCTCGTGTTCTTCATGTTGCTGACTCTCGCGAATCTCAAACGTCGGCGAATCTTCTGCACCACCCTGATCTGCAATCGCAAAACGTTTGTTCAGTGGAGGGGGGGGGGGGGAGGGAGTCGCCGGCGCACACCCTGACCCTGACGCAGGGGTGGCTTCCGCGCGTGGCCTTGAACCCAAGACCAGAAGAGAAGAAAACAACACGTACGATGTCACTGGACTGGATGGGTCGGTAGCGCAGCATCACGCAGCCAAAGTTCAAGCCCATCTTGAACACCCGGAGGAACACCAAGGTCGGCAGGAACAAGATCCAGGGGAGTGGCCGCACCAGCTCCATGCTGCCGCTGAAGGACCTCTCCTTTCCCTTATCCTCTGCAAGCGAAGAGAGAGAAAAACGGGGTGTGTCGATGGGTCATGATGATGATGGTGCTGATGGTGGTGGTGGTGGTGGTCCAGAAGACGCGGGAACTTTTCCCCGTGCGAAACGACGGAAAAACTTACCAGAGCTGTTGACTTCCTCCTGGATCCTCGGCAGGCTCCACTGCTCGGACTTCTCGATGACCCAAAGGATTCGATCCATGACCTTCAGGAAGAAACGACCCACGGCGTTCCTCGCCATACCCTCGATCACCGAGACCACCGTCTCTCGTATGTTCTCTCGCAAACTACTTATCACCTGCGCGAGAAAATCGTCGGTCACTTTTCAAGGACACCACCCACCCCCTCCCAAGTTTTCAACCCCATACTCACATCGTACGACAGCACCACGCCCTGCATTTTCGCTCGAAATTCTGCAAACGAAGACAATTTTCAAGGTTACAGCCGTGACCATGGCGATTCGTATGGGGGTGTTACAGCGAGAACAACGCGTCTTTGGCGAATAGGGGGTTGGGGTGTGCGAGGGTGGGAACCAAGCGCCGGAGACTTCGCCGAGCGAAGACGATCGTCGCGCGCGCGCGCGCGCGCTCGTTGCGATTAAACAATAAGAAAAGCGTTGGTGATAATTATTATCGGAATGCCACGACCCCGTACTATCTATCGGTCGTAACTCAGAAACTCCCATAGGCCCATGGCTCGTCATCACGTACGTTCTCGATGAAGTTGCGATGAAGTGACAATAGACGCGAGTGTGCGTGCGTCACCACGCACTATGGAACACTATCGTCGGGACAGAGTTTAAGAGTCTAGAGGGAATTGATCGGTTTGCGAATCGATTGGATCGGATCAAAGGGGAGAGGAGAGGAGAGGAGAGGAGAGGAGACGAGCAAAAGTTTTTACCGCCCGCGACATGGATATCCGGCGCCAGTCCCGATAATCTTCGCGCGTTCCTAAGAGTTGCCGAGTGAAATTTGTACCGTCCACTTATCTATTTGGATCAACCGTGAATTGCAATCTCAGGATTTTTCTCGCGCTTGGATTTGTCATTCGATTTATCGTTTCGTTACGTTGCGTTACGTTGCGTTACGTTATGTTACGTTATGTTATGTTTCGTTTCGTTTCGTTCGTTTCGTTTTGTTTCGTTTTGTTTCGTTACGTTTCGTTTTGTTTCGTTACGTTACGTTACGTTACGTTACGTTACGTTACGTTGCGTTACGTTGCGTTACGTTATGTTACGTTATGTTATGTTTCGTTTCGTTCGTTTCGTTTTGTTTCGTTTTGTTTCGTTACGTTTCGTTTTGTTTCGTTATGTTTCGTTACGTTACGTTACGTTACGTTGCGTTACGTTGCGTTACGTTATGTTACGTTATGTTATGTTTCGTTTCGTTCCGTTACGTTTCGTTTCGTTCGTTTCGTTCGTTTCGTGTCGTTTCGTCCGTTTCGTTACGTTTCGTTTCGTTTCGTTATGTTTCGTTATGTTTCGTTACGTTACGTTACGTTACGTTACGTTTCGTTCGTCTTATTTCGTTTCGTTTCGTCCGTTTCGTTTACAAATAATCGAGCGATCAAGCACGATAGATCAATCGTTAAATTTCCACTCTAAATTCACACCGGTTGCTTCGTTCGCGCCGTAGTGGCTACGGGATGTCTGGAAAAGTCAAGCGCACCCCCGATCAGGGGATGATTCTGGACATGAAACCGAATTTGAAAATCTCTTACCACTTTGAGATCTGGAACTTAATTTTTTGGATATTTAACAGCGAAGGTACTGTTGTACGGAGAGATAAAGAGAGAGAGAGAGAGGGAGAGAGAGAGAGAGGTATACGTGGTTGAAACCAGACACAGTGACACCATCTCACGCGTACCACTCGATTATCTCCATCTTTGTTTGGACAACAACACTTTTGCCACGAAACAACTGAAAAAATTCAATTCCAAATTGAAAAGCGACGAAAGATCCGTCGACTCGGTTTCATTCCACCAGGGGTTAAATTATTCGAACGTAACTTGTTCGATCTCTCCGGGGGCGCGGGGGGTGTGCGCGAGTTTTTTTCAGACACCCCGTACATCGATTTCCTCGTGGATTCATCGCGAATCCGCGAATTTCTCGAGTCGTTTGAATCTCCGTCACTTTGCGCTCGTCGTCTCGGTTTCGTCTCGTTTCGCTTCAATCGCGCGAATCGAACGCGAGGAGGAGCAAATTTCGTTGGAGTCGTCGTCGTCGTCGTCGTCGATCGGCTCGCGTAAAATGTCACTCTAAATTCACACCTTGCAATTCTCTCTTTTCCCTCAATTCTTTGCATTTGCTACATCTGATATTGCGAAGGTCTTCGAAGAAGGCCTCCTGCCTCCGGGCTCTCAGGGACTGTCGAGGTCTTCCGGGGGCAGAATGTCCATTCTGTCTTGGATTTTCCATCTCTCCTCTCCCCGCCGGGAAAGACACGCACAACACCGCAAATGGACGTCGTGGGGAAACGTGAAAAATTCCAAACGATTCCGCAGATTCAGCAGCAATCGTGGACTTCCGCTCGATGCTCTTTTATCTAAAGTTTTTTTCCGTCGAAGCAAAGTTCGCCTAATTTAATCAATATGGATCTTCGCACGGAGGAACATGGCGCAATATTCCGACTCCCGTCGTCAATTTCCATTTAATCGCGCCGCTCTCCCGCGTTTTTCTTTCTTCGCCCGCGCCACCCCGCTCGATCTCTCTTTTTTCGAAAAAAAAAAAAAAAAAAAAAACACCGATCTTCCAAGGATGCGACAAGTATCGCGCGCGCGCGCACTCGTATCGTATCGAGTTTTCAATTAATCTTTGAAAATTTTTCCATTTCTCTTCATTTTTTTTCAAAATTTTTTTTCAAAATTGGATCGCGATTCTCGATCGTAAAAGCGTGTGCTCCCCTCCGAAAAAATCCTTCGGAAAGGAAAAGTAAGATTTTCTACAACATTCCGCGTTGATGGACAACTGTGTGCGTACGCGCGCGCGCGCGGAGTGCGAATTAATAAGAAAAATGAAATAAACGAGTGCGAGCACCGATTATCATTATTACGGCAGACGACGACGAAACGATTCCTCGAGAGTTCTCGATCGTAAAATTGCGCGCTCCCGTCCGATAAAATTTTTAGAAAAATCCTCCGAGGACGAGGAAAAGTAAAATTCTCCGCAACGTCCGCGTTGATGGACGCAGCGTGCGCGCGCGCGCGGAGCGCGAATTAATAAGAAAAATGAAATAAACGAGTGCGAGCACCGATTATCATTATTACGGCAGACGACGACGAAACGATTCCTCGAGAGTTCTCGATCGTAAAATTGCGCGCTCCCGTCCGATAAAATTTTTAGAAAAATCCTCCGAGGACGAGGAAAAGTAAAATTCTCCGCAACGTCCGCGTTGATGGACGCAGCGTGCGCGCGTACGCGCGTACGTGCGTGGAGAGTGCGGCGAATTAACAAGAAACGAAATAAACGAGTGCGAGCACCGATGATTATGGCAGACGATGACGAAACGATTCCTCGGGTCCGTCTAGGCGATGTCTAGCGGGTCGATCGAGTCTACGACGACCCTACTCGCTTTTATTCGGCTCTGGTTATCATCGTCTCTCTCTCTCTCTCTCTCTCTCTTCCTCTCCCTACATCTTTTATCTTTTATCATGTTTTCTTTTCATCTTTGCACCAGGTCCTGTTGCGAGCGTGAAATCTCGCCTCGCGGTATCAACCGAAAGATTCGCGGAGTTCCCTAATTGGCCAATCTTCTGCCAGATATCCCATCATGGCAATTAACTAATTTTGCGAAGCTATCGTGCGTAATCGGTGAATTTAATCCGGGGAAGAGGCTCCTCGCTGTGGTAAACATCGCGAGGAACCGAAACTGGAATTTCAGTATTGGCAAACGTTCTCCGACAAGCGCTTTTCAAAATATAGACTCCGTTGGTTTGGCAAATTAGTTTTTGCACTCGTCTTAGGTCGAAAAGGACTGTCGATAATAATATATAAGTATACACATGTATATTACATACGCGTTTGCACGTACATACGTACATTTATACGTATATATGAACGCGCGCGCGCACGCGTACGCACACACGTATGCAAGCGTACATGATTATTCAATTGTAAAATTACAATTCGCAATCTCGCGAGACTATCTATTATCATTAATGTTAGATACCTGTGCGATTGTGTTAAAAATCACTCGAATCACTTCTACGCCGAGTGCTCCTTTCAACGAACACGCGCGCGCGCGCAAATACGTAACTGGGAATATTATTATCAGAGAGAGAGAGAGAGAGAGAGAGAGAGAGCGAAGAAAACCAAAGAGAAGAAATTCAAGTATCACTCGATAAAAAGTCATAATAATTTATTTAAGGAGAGCTCGAAGAGTCGATGGAAAATCTCGCGAAGAGCGAGAGAGACCGAGAGGGAGAGGGAGAGAGGCAGAGAGAAGCGACGAACGATACCGGTTTCGCGTTTTCGTTAGAAAAATCACCGTGCCGAGATTTTGGATGGAAGACGAACGCGTTAGAAATTCGACGAGTCGGAATAACGAGAGTCGTCGTCGTCCACGAGGAGTTTGCCGATTAACCAGAGGAGAATGATAGAAAAAATTACCACAATTGCTGTACGAGAAAAATCCTTGCTACCAGTAGCAGTAGCAGTAGTAGTAGTAGTAGTGGTAGTAGTAGTAGTAGCAGTAGTAGCAGTGGTAGTAGTACTAGTGGTAGTATTGCTAGTAGTAGTAGCGGTAGTAGTAGTAGTAGTAGTAGGTGGTAGTAATAATAGTAGTACTAGCGATAATAGTGGTAACAGTAGTGGCAAGCGAGCAAATAATTGTACTTCCGATTGTGCGATAGAGACCGGATGGCCCTTGGCGAAGCTTTCACCTGACGTTTCGTCCCCTCGACGACGACGAGACACTAAAGGCCGATCGCTGACTGTAAACGGCCGATGTTAACACGCGCGAATCGTTGAAGCGAGGAAGCGAGAACTTGAATTGCTTTCGACTGCCGATCTTGCCCGAGCTGCTAAATGCCGCTGCCACTTTTGCGGACTTTTGCCCCAAGTCGCTGTGCTTCTTCCTTTCCTCCCTTTCCCGCGCTCCAACGACCACCACTTCTACCGGAGACACTCGAGCACCACCACCACCACGACGACGACGACGACGACGACGACGACGACGCTGATCCGTTGTTGGTACTCGTGTCCCTTGCGCAGAAATCTCAAATTCGCCCACCTCCCCTCTCCCCTTTGAGAATTGAATTTACAAATTCAAATTTGTAAATTATCGAAGCGAATCGTCGAAGGGCGGGAACTTTGTTATTTTTCGATTCGAATCTTTACGCGTACTTTGCCTTTTCAAGGTTCTCTATGAGAGAGAGAGAGAGAGAGAGAGAGAGGGAGAGAGAAACTGGCCAATACAGAGAGGGAGAGAGAGAGAAAACTACGTTTGGTATACGCTGGGTAATTCGAAGAGTCCAGTTCTGTAGAAATAACAAAGATGTCTTGACTTTATTAAACGTTTATTACATCATCAAAATCCAATTTCGAAGCATGTTCGCGTGACGATCGCTGCATACGCACCGTAGTAGAGCGCAAAAAATAAACGGTGGGCCAATTCGCATCACCCGTTATCCAAATTGAATTTAACTGACATAGTCCGCGTGTCAAAGTTTCTAATTAGAGACAATCGTGTGTGTGTCTTGCAATCGCAATTTTGTACATAATTTCTCATACATCGCGTGTATACATATATATATATATAATTCAATAATGACAATCGTAAGACGCACTCTCGTACGTGCATGCGCATTCGACGTACGTTCACTCGAAGAACTTTGAAAAAGCTTTGAAAAAGCCCCATGCACGCGCTTGACTTTTACACTCGCACCCTAAATCTTTAGAAATTCGTCGCTGCCGCCTTCCTTTGCCGAAAAAGAAAAACATTTGGATGAATTTCGAAGGTTTCTTCGTTAACAGTTACACGTCTCTTCTGTGTTCGCAACATAATTTTCCGGAGTCACAGATTCATCGTGCTTCCAAGGCCATTCGTTAGTTCATTAAACGCATGAATTACAAAGACACGAAAAACTTGCAATGGTCTCCCTACTCTCGGATTGCTCGCTCTCTATTTCGAGTTACGATACAAAGATAGTAATAGCGTGTACTACGAGTGCGATACAAGTTCAAGGTTCATTCGTCAAAAGGGTCCTTTGCGGTCCTTCGTATCCCCAAAATTCATTGTTCCGTAGAGTAAAATTGTGTTCTTAACAGACTTTATACTTTCGAGCCCAAATGTACATGTTTTCTTTTGCAACTTAACGCAATATTCGCATTCGTATATCTAATATATCTCTGTAACTATTTTAGATTTACATTCATGCAATGTCTCGCTGCATTGCTTGCTAGGATAGAAAATAAAAAACGTACAGGGTATCGCGAAACAACCGCGTCGCCTTTAAGGGGCTAAATCGCCCTGGGAATAAATCAAATCGAAGAGTCCTCCGACACTTTTGATCCGAGGCTTAAATTTTTGCGGATATTCGTTAATGAATCAATACCATTGGTTGGACAGACGCGAGAAGATAATTGAAGCGAGATAAAATCGCCTTTTCTCATTTCAATTGTCCAATTGTATCCACGTCCGATCGATAGTATCGTCGCCGTTGAGTATCTCGACAATTAAATTCCAGATCGAAACGTGCCAAAAGGACTTCTCGACTAGGTCCAATCTCGGATGCAATCCCCTTGAAAGGAAGTACACGGCTGTTTTATGACACTCTGTCTATCAGAACCTTAAAAGACAGATCAATGATTTCTTTTGTTTTATGTTTAATTTCTTCAAAGTCTTCAAATTCTTCAAATTCAATCAAAAGGGGATTTTCATATAATTCACCGCTGTTACTTTTACCCCACCTATCTCTTTATCATTCAAAATTAATTGACTGAATTATTATCTTTATTACACACAATATGACGAATTCAAACATTCAATTATTCATCAACAAAACATTATTTCAATAAAAAATTACAAAGATATTGAACAAACAAATCAGTGGGGAAAGAATGTGTGTGTGTGTGTGTGTGTGCGTGTGTGTGTAAAAGAAAAAGAGAGGGAGAGAGAGGAGAGAGAGAGAGTGTTGTGTGTAAAAAAGGGTTTTATGACTTAATTATATCGCTATAAAGGTAATGCACTAAAAAATGAAAGTGCATTGCAAAGAGTAGTTAACGCGAATCACTGCATAACAATCTGAAACCAGATAACCTTATAGGTCTGTTAACATGTACAAGTTTTTTCTCTCAATAAATTTTATCTACCAGTGATAGTGACGCAATGAAGGATTAAAAGATAAAAATTCGAAATAGTATTAAATAGTTATCAGTCGTCACTAATAAATAATTACAAGTTTTTCAGTGCATTTTTAGACTCTTGTCTATCCTAGAATAGTGTAAATCTCAATGATTATAGTGAACTTTGTAACAAAATTAACGCATAAACATTTAAAATGCTATACAAAGTAGCTTATCAATTATGCAAGGGGTACTGGTACTGGCTCATAGACGTAATAAACCTAAACGCACTTGAATAATTTTATATTTTTTTTTGCAATTATATATAAAAAAAATGAGGTTAATATTCCTCATCGTCGGGTGGTAAGCCATCGCCTTCCAGTTCTTCCGGTGGCGCAAATCCTTCCTGCAAATATCAGATGGTTTTTGTCGATTTATTCGAATCTCCGCACCCGCTCTCATCACTTTAAACGATTACAGTGAGAAGGCACACGTACCTCTGTTGCATAAAGAACTTCTAGGATTTTCTGTACAATAGGTAAAGGTTTGTCATTATCAGAATCTTGGCATATAACTTCTATCTCGCGTAGTTTGCCAAAATAGAAATCTCTTTCTTTCTCTAAACCTTCCACGGACATTTTCAGCTCCATTATCTATGCACAGGATAAAAACAATAGTGAAATAATAAAAGGGAGGATAGATAAGCGTTAGATGAGTAAGCGGCTAGAGGGGATGGAGGGGGACGTACCTGCGAAGTGAGTTCCTCGACTTTTCCCGAATCTCCGCGATTATTGATGTTTCCTGTTTTTGCTGGTAGTCGAAACGGTTGAACTTTATTAACTATATCGAGAGGAATGAATCTATTAATAAATGGCATACACAAGGACTACGAGTTAATTGATAAGGCTCATAAATATGAAAGAGCGTATATAACTCATGCAATTCCAAAAAAAGAAAGAAAAAAAAAAAAAAAGGATAAAAACTCATGCAAATTTCTAAAATTTCATACCAAATCTCGTGCAAATCTCTCGTGATATATGTATATATATATATATTATGGGATTAGGAGACAAATGTAAATATATTGAAATTTTGTTTAAAGAAGATAAGAAAAATAATATTGCTAAGTTTACGAGATACACAAATAAAGGAAAACTATAGGTAATATCATCGAAAGCTAAGCAAACTGTGAATAACATCGCCATGCTAAAATCGTGCCGTGTCAGTTTGAGATCAATGCGAAAACAAACATTTATTGTACAAATAGAGAAAAATTGTTGTTCCTTGTCAAATTGGGAAAGAAACTGCTGTACTCTCTTTACTGATCAAATAAAATAATATTTATATAGTGTTTTGAGCTACTTGATTCAAGTACCATTGATAAAAAGAAATAATCATGACTCAGAAAGAAAAAATAGAAATACCCTTTAAATGGAAAAATGAATATAAAAGGTATGAAAAACTGGCAACAAAATAATGTTAAAAATAATTACAATTCTTTTCTAGCAACTTCTGTTCAGTTACTTTAGTAGGCACTTTTGTAGAAGGCACTTGCGGAGCTACTTGACCTATAGGGAAATTTTCTTTCTCATTAATTTGTTAAGAATTGCATCATACCTCATTCCGATAAAAAAATTATAAAAATAAAAAAAAAAAAAAAAAAAAAAAGAGAGAGAAAAACCAACGTTGTCTTAGCAAACTCGCTCGAAATCAGATGAAATTTATTGAAATAGTCAACACGGTCTCAGTTAGTTTTTGAAACTAAATCATAAAATTATTGTTAGTCAGTATTTGGTAGTTTGAAATAGAATTCATTTTAGAATTTTTAATCTTGGCAAAAATCTTAGCTCTTCGATCTTTAGGATAAAAAAAAAAATTAAAGTACCAGCGCGCGCTGATGGATTAGCTGGATTAGCGTCGCGCGGTGAAGTGCGTGGTTTTGCGTTAGTACCACGCGGTGCATTTGCTCCACCGCTACCCATCGGTTCTCCTCCTCGCATAGCAAGCGCATCATAGGCCTCCCCGGAATAGTTCGCATCGAAGAACTTCTTGAACCACTGCAAGAACTCAAAGTTGTCTTGGAACCTTCCCTTTACCAGCCTATCTATTGGCACAATCTGCGAACGACACGTGGATGGTGTAAAATAAAATAAAATGGTGCAAACACAGCATGAAATTGAGAAACTTGTACAAATAGTAAATCAATAAAATGCGTAAACATATATATGTATATACAAATGTTTGAGATAAAAAAGAAAATGCTCCTATACTGCTGTGACATATGTAATTTGTGTATGCGTATATACCAGTTCGTCTAACACTTGGCGTAATTTGAACATTTCATAGATAAAACGATGAATGGTAAAAGAAAAATTGCTCGAGAGGAATGTGCAAACACAAACAACTTGTGTGCTCTTTACAATCGCTTTTGCAGTTTTATAAATATGATTGTATTACAGTGCACGCGTGGTATATATACAAAATATACATAGAACGCACTGATGATGATGATGATGATGATGATGATGATGATGATGATAAAGATGAAGATGACGACGATGACGAAGGCGATGGTGATTACAAACTACGGTGAAAAAGACGTTTGCGATAACAGCATGCAACAAGCTGTTTATTGTGTGTAAATAGCAACATGTAGCTCGAACTTTTTTTAATTTAATACCCTGTTGCCGCTGCGGAACGTTACGTTGTTGTTGTGCATGCTTTTGCGGTATTTGTTGATGCTTGGTTTGTGGTAGAGGTACCAATTGAGGATTTGATAAAGTATGAGTGCCATCTACGCCAGAACCAAGTGGTATACAGCCACGAGCTTCAAAAGCTTCATAATCACGACCATCATAATTTGCATCAAAAAACTTCTTGAACCACTGAAGAAATTCAAAGTTGTCTTGGAACCGACCTTTTATCAGCTTGTCAACTGGTATAACCTGAGCGATTTCCATGATGTTTGCATTATTGCTACATGGTTTTTTATTTCTTAGTTATGTAAAAGCACGCACGCTACAACGTAATTATACATGTGTCTATATAAACAGCCTAAAGGAGCTATAATTCTTTTATTTATTTACTTATGGTTTATTTTATCTTAATAATCTATTGCATTTAATACGTAATTTTGAGATGATTTAAAAGTAGCATTATGCTTTTTTAAGTATTTATTTGATTTTTTTGCTTGCACTGTTTCTTATCGAGAAGTTGTTCTTAACTTATTGTTTTGCAATAAGTAGCTGTCATAAGTAGCTTCTTAAGTCATGAATCATTATTAGATTACATTATAGTAGGATATTCATGGAAGTAGGCACTTACCTTGTCCACATTCATCTTTTTGAAACCACCTTGTAGAATTTTGAAGTTTTGTATGTACTCGTGTTCCAAGTTGGTCTTGAACTTAACTCTTTTAATTGGGACACTACCGGGAAATAGCATATCCATAAATTGACAATAAACTGCTCCAGTACATAATTCTTCGATCTTGCTAAACGACGATTGCAGACAGCCATTTACCCACGCTAGCATGTCATGACGACTAAGATTGTCAGTTGTAACATTTGTTGCATACACATTAACAGCCATAGTTTTGTTCGTTTTTTAGCTGGAAAATAAAATGAAAATTATGATTAAAGGAACATCCCACTGATGTTCTATAATTAAAATTAAAGAGTTTGCAGCAAGATAAAAGCGCCTTTTGCTCGACTAATAAGCACAAATGTACGATTATACTCATAAAACTGTAGATTTAATCATACGTGTACTTTGATCAAACTTATTTATACTTGACGGCACGCACCAATAGTTTTGGAAAAGTACAAAAATCTCTGTTAAGATACGTATCGAGGAATAAAGAACAACACAGGGGTTTCTTGCGTTGCAGAAGAGCTAATCAGCGAAGCTACTAGTGTGCTTCGGGTCTTAAAGTTGTCTTAAAAGGAATAACATTCCATTCACTTTTTTGGTACGAAACGGTCGGAGTCGACATATTCGGGATTCTTTAACGACATACTACGAATATAGAATATAAGTTTTCGCAGATAGAAAGTCTTCCGCCCGAGCGCCGATGGTCGGAAATACTTAAAAATTTTACCAGTTACCCTTTATTCATCGCAGATTTTTCCAATAACTTACATAGATTCGTAGAAACACGATAATATCAAACGGGAGTGGTTCGCATACGCAAATGACAAATGTGTACTGAATCGTTCAAAGGCTCGTACAACGGAAATTTCTAACGGAGTCTCCGGCAATGATTGGTCATCGACGAAATGCTATTCAAGCAGATAGCGCCTCCTGAATTCGTATTCGCGCGAATTAATTCCAATATGGTCTTCGCCCACCAATCGTCTCTTATCTTTAGAATTCATAAAAGTAGCCGAGAAAAGTTTGTCAAAAATCATTATTAACATTTGACTCGACTCAAAAGGAATCTCCGCGTTGATCTTCCGGATGGGGCCTGTACAGCTGGTAATTATTCTTATCAATTTTTAATTCATTTCAAATATTGTTCAGTAGGAAAATGGACAATATTAGCGTTGGTGTGTGTATGCGTGTTTTACGCGTGTATGCACATATATATATATATATATATATGCATGTATTCAACTTCAGATTATAATTGCGTTTTTAGCACGTTTTTTGTTAGATATTGCATAAAAAATAAATGAAATAGTTTTATTGTAAAAGGCTTTATTCAATAGTTTTGACATATCTTTATAAAGAAACTTTTCAAAATATTATTTGATACTGTAACAGACGGTATGAAAGAAAACTTCTCAAAATAGTAAATTTAATTTACTCGTACTTTCATCTTTTAATTCATAGAAAGAGATTCATCGGTTTATAAAGTGCTTAAAATATACGTTTCACATTTACTTAGTAATGAGTGTATAGCTTGTTCTTGATTTAGAGGTATTCTCTTAAACTTATGTTTTCCACTTAATCAATGGTAAACGTAATGCATTTTCAGCATAAAAATATTCTTCCGATTGTGGTTGCAGTTTAGACTTATATTCTAATAATGCAGTACGCTCTCCTTCTGATACAAATATCTGAAAATGTTTAATTATACATAATACATAGAAGCTATATATATATTGAGTACATGTATTGAGGAAAATATGCATACATCTATAACTGTTCTGGAGCAAGATAGTTTTTTAGCAATTTCCAAACGCTCCTCATTATTATCTATATATTTTAAATACTTCTCAAGAATATTTATCGGTGCTTGAGATTTATGTAACACGTCTAATATTTTTTCAATAGGCAAATGCGTTTGCAATTTTTTATTACCAAACCAGCTCTGTAAATCATAAATTGTTTTATTAGTAGTGTAGGTTTATGTATAGCTATGTGTAAAAATACCTTTGTTAAAATTATCTGATCTATATCGTCCCAAGCTTCCACAGTAGCTCTCACGGCTAGAGTAATTTTTTGATATTGCAATGGGGAAATGTCATGTTGTTGAGAGAGGGTTGTGGGAGAAAATGCACCTTCACCAGTATTCCAATGCTCTTTGCACGTAAAGCATAAAGACTTTAATACCGATGAATTCATTTCTAAATCCTTTCCTTTCTCTGTTAATTTTACGGCTGCTTGCCATTCTGTTTTAAGCAAATTTTAAATAAATATTTAGCTTGCAGTAGCAAAAAAAGAGTTAATCGCTTACCCAATAGTTTAATATAATGTTGAATGAATAAAGCTTCTTTACAATCAGGCAGAGCCGAGAATTGTGTCTTATAGCAATTCTTCAGTTTGTGTAATAATCTATCAGGATCTCTAGTGTTGTTAATAACAATGTGTAAACTTTTCATCTATGAATCAGTTTATTAATTGCATATAATCTAATATTAATAAACGTACGAGCTTTATGTTTATTATTTTAAAAATTACTTACAGCAGCATCCGTTGATTGACCTAGCATTCTGTAATAATTAATTTCTTAAACATCAATGAATCTCTTACAATTTTAAATGAACAATACAAATATACGTACGTTAATATATCAGTAATGTCATGGATTTGCATTCTAATGGATAAATAATGTATGTATATATGAACTGCAATTGGTCTTTCTGTTAATAACTTTTGTACTATTTGTTTTTTAAGCGTTTTAATAAGAAATAGAATAATCTATAAGTAATATAGTTTTACATTAGTTTTATTAATATTACTTATATCAGTAAATGAGATTATTCTATATTAACTTACAATTAATATGGCATTTCCATCTCCGCTTAAAATGGCAGCATCCAATAATTTTGTTTTACTCGCAAGAGATTTACATTGTTCCAAGGAATATGGCTTACCAAGTAGTATTTTTCTTAAAATAATATCGGGTTGTAATCCTGTAGATTCAGTAGCTAGATTTTGGATTTTATCAGCTGTAAGAACTGTAATATTCAATTATTTCATTGAGATGACCTACATACGTATAAACGCGCAGTTATATATATATTGAAATATGTTTCTAGAACTTACTGCAATTGAGAGTTTTCTCAGATATCACAGAAAGCATTGGTTTTAAATTTTGGACATCGCTATTAAATTTTAGAGAGGCTTCTGATGTAGAAGCTTCCGATATATCCGCCCATAACTTTTCAGTATCATTTTTTGTTACTCCGAATAAAGGATCAACTTGCTAAATTGATAAATATGAAGTAGATTGGTACGCTAGTGTAGGAAGATTAGAGAAAACTGATATTAGATATGATTATAACCTCATTGTTCTCAAAACAGAAAGAGCGTTTTTCACTGCTGTACCAAAAGTCCTCATCATCTTTCGCAGAACTCATGTTTTATGATATTCTTATCCTGTTAATTTATACTAGAATAAAGAGTATAGTGTGTATGCATATTTCTTAGAAACAAAAATTTAACTATCTAGTTTGACAGCTGGTTTTCATAATGCAGCAGTAAAGTCTAAATTAAATTGGGGATGTGTCAGGCATCTTTTATACTTAATAATAAATGTTTTAAAAAATTGTTCTTATAGAATTAATAATTTGTGCAACGGTATTATCAATGAACTTCATTATTTTAAAAAATGAAAACTAAATCCACACATAAAGTTTTTGTGCATATACGCCTGCGTGTGTGTACATAGTACTGTCATTACTGCTCCTGTCACATTCGCGCAACACTTCCGGTTTGGCTTCGTTGGTCGTGTAGTTTTCTGCGCGTTCTGTCATTAGTTTTGAAAAAGTTATTTTTTCGAAGAACACGCAGACACGCATACTCACCGAGAGAAAAGCAAAGAGGATCCGATTAATGGGATAAACGAAGGTAGCCCCTTGTCAATTACAACGTACAATCTATTTATTATTTACAACAATATACCAACCATAAGTTATTTAAATCACATATCGCGCTCTTTACAAAACGCCGCTCAATCTTTCAAAATTAGAGGATAAAGTTCGACGTATTACAGAAATCTCTCAAATACATTTGAATAACAAATTTGTTGCGTTCATTAAATCGTCTTTTCATGCGTCTATCAATTATTTCTTATTAGGATAAATTGTAAAGCGTGCGTTTCCTACAGCCGCGCACAATCCCTAACACCCACGCACGCACATTTCTCTGGCTTTTTTTTTTTCTTTTTTCTTTTTTTTTTTTTCTTTTTTCGTAAGAAATACTCGATAGAACGCATCACAGTATACTTTCATAAACTACCCCGTAATAATACGATTTCCTAAGGCTGCGAGTTTCAATAGCGATGCATTTTCAAGCGGAAGTAATAAAGATGAAACATCGGCTCTATTGATCTTCCACGTTAATAAAATATATATGTATGCGTATGCTCGTAATTTGGCAATAATCGGAGAATATTCGATCAGGGAATATCCACTCGAGATGGATTTTGGCTCAAAGAACATTGAGAAAAAGAAGAAAAGCGATAAGTGGTATGTATGAGTAAAATGGGTGTGAGGAAATAGAGAAAGAGAGAAAGAGAGAGAGAGAGAGAGAGAGAGAGAGAGAGAGAGAGAGAGAGAGTGAAAGAGAGAAATTGAATTGAATGTACAAGCATACACCTCGTGTAAAGTTTCCTTACATTGAAATTTATTTAGAGTTAGCCGTCAGAAGAAGAAAAACTTTTTGCAAAGACTCGCGAGTCTTTGCCCATATTATTATTATTATTATTATTATTATTATTTTTATTATTATTATTATTTCCTTCGCTTAAACTTTACCCTTACAGAATGCACATATACTGTTGAAAATGTTTTTGGTCATACGCGTATATATTTTGTTGTAGAAGTACGGGCACGTCACACACTTGCATACAAACACACGTAGCATTCATATAACGCACATCTATTGTATACATAGATTTAAGTATGTATATATATTTATTTATATATCATGTAATATAATGTATCGCGTGGCGTAGCACGTTCAACGTGACGCCAAAAAAATTATTATAATATACTCTCATCATATACGATGTCCTCGTGCAACAATGATTTATCTCGTGGAAAATTTCCCGTGTCTCTTAGAGACGAATATACGCGAAGAGGAGGAGAAGCTCCTCGTTACATCAATTAAATTTGTTAACGTCACTTTTAAACATTCCTCCTTAAATACTTGCCAACGGAGTAGTAGTGTGAAACAGTAATTTCCATTAATTTTTACCTCGTGACACGACACTTACTTACTTTTTTTCTTTTTTTTTTTTTCTTATTACGCAATCGCTTTTACTCGTAATCCTCCGCGGTCCTCCTCGTCCTATTTTTCTTTTCTTTCTTCCTTTTTTTTTTTTTTTCTCTCTCTGGGGGGAAGAAGGAACGTGTCTCGGCAAATAGCTCGTTAGCAGGAGACTCGTGTGGCGCAGGGGTAACGGTAAAGTCGGACCTGGGAAATTCAGGTAGTTGTCAGCTTTTAGCGCACAGCGGTATATTTAATAAAATACACTTCCCATTATTGTTATTACCGTTATAATTATTATTACTATTATTATTATTATTATTATTACTATTATTACTATTATTATATTATTATATTATTACTATTATTATTATTATTATTATTATTATTATTATTATTGTTACAATAATCATTATTATATAGAATAAGAGAGAGAGAGAGAGAGAGAGAGAGAGTGAGTGCCATTGCAAGTTCGCCGCTCGGTATAAAACGAAAAAACGCGAGGGAATTTTGAGGATAATGAGGCGGGGGGTTGTTTTTCCCTTGGTTTTTCTTTGCACTCGAGGGGTGGATCGAGGGAAGGACGAATTAAATGAGAGAAGGAATAAGGTGGATCGTGTCGTGTCGTTATCGAACGACGGTAAGCGCGCAATATTGTCCGAGCCCGAACCGGAAGTTGATAGTGCGCGACTTAAAGAGGAGGAACATCCGAAGTAAGCGAAGAGTCGCGGGAAATTCGTGTTTTAATATTCCCCCCGTAACTGCGGTAAATGTCTGGAATAAAATTAGAAAGTTGCATGACGACGACGACGACGACGACGACGACGTTCCAGAAATGGCCGACGGCTTCTAGTAATAAGTTGGCTCCTTGCTGAATCTCTCGCCTGCGAGAAAGAAAAGTAAAAAAAATTGCACGCCGTTACGTTGGTTCCCCTCCTTATCGACCGTGGTACTTGCGCGCGCGCGCGTGTGAGAGAGTTACCACACACGCACACTCGTATAACATTTACATCCCCGTGCGCGCACACTTCCTCACCATCGATATTTTTTAATGCCGGTAATCATTACGGTCGTTATTTACTCGTTTTCTTCCTATCTATTATTCATCTCTCGTTATTGGTAGTTTTTTATTACTATTATCATTATTACCATTATCATTATCGTTATTATTTTTATTATTATTATTATTTAACCATTGCATCACGCCCCGGTGTTCAAGACAGAAGAGCATTTGCGTGTCGCTTATAAAAGAACATGACGGATATAGTTAGTAGTAGTAGTAGTAGTAGTAGTAGTAGTAATAGTAGTAGTAGTAGCCGTTAAGGTGGACGGATGGCTCTTTTGCGAGAAGAAATCAATTTGAATATCCAAGTCGACTTTCTCGAGCGTCGCAACGACCACTTCCGACCCTGTGTCACCATATTTAGGCTAATCGCGTTGAACCGGTCAAAAACGTGCGTCGTTTTCATAGTAATTTCGTCGATCTCGCGTGGCCAAGGGAGAAAAGGCGCGAGCCCTCGCGCGGGCTCATTTTTAAAAAATAGGTCGCGTTTTCTCGGTACCAAACGATCCAGACGAAATTTTTCATAATTTTCTGGATAATCGACTATGGCGGTCCTTCCTCTATGTTCGTGTGTGTGTGTGTGTGTGTCAATGAATCACTCTACCAACATTTTTCGTCGCCTTTTGCAAAACCCGATTTTTTTTCTTATTCTTTTTTAGAAAATAGTTCGCGTTTTCTCGGTACCAGGCGGTTGGGACGAAATTTTTCATAATATCGCGAGATAATCGACCGTAAAAAGTAGAGGCGTGTGTCGTGTGGTAATAAAGAGGCGAAATTGGCGGAAATCGGGCGGTGAATTTTGCCCGGTAAAATTGAAATTTGAAATTTGATGGAGTGGTTTTGGTAGCGGGGGGGGGGGGAGTCGTGTCTCCCCTTACGAGTCTTTCTTTACGAGAAAGTTGAAAATTTATCGCGCAAACGCTCCTTCGATCGGATCGCGCGCGTTAAGTTATAAAGAAAACTTTTTTCAATTAGTGTGAGTGTGCGCGCGTGCGTTTCCCCGTGCACGCGCGCGCGTTACGCAATATTACTTTCCATACTCGCGTTAAATCTACAAATACACTCTACCGGGCGTAAAGAAGAACCTCGCACACGTACGCGGGTACGACGCGCGCGCGTGCACGCTCGCACACACACACACGCGCGCGCGCGCATATATATATCAAAGTTCTTTATTATAACGTACAATAAATCGTATCTCTCTCTGATTTGGCACATATCGTTAACTAGAATTCATACGGTACACCTACCTACCTACCTACCTACCTACCTACACATAGGCGAATATTCTCGTTGCCGAATATACGCGTATGCATGTATAAATATATAATATATGTATATACCAACACGCTTAGGCTCTAATACTTAACGAATACGTACAAATAACACGGTAGTATATCCTCATATATATTTCTATGTATTTTTTTTGTCGTATGCGTCTGCGCGTGCTCGTGTACGTGTTGCGCGTTTGCACACACACACACACGCGCGCGCGCACGCACGCACGTACACGCACCTCGCAATTTTAGGTATCTTTGGAATATCCATAATTAATTAGTGCGTTGTCGATCCTAATTATCCTAAAACGTTACGAGAGGAACATAACAATCTATATTTATATGTGTGTATGTATGTATGTATGTTTATGCCGTTAATACATCACGCGCCTCTCCGAACAAGGGTAGGCTTGGCAGGCGGACGCATCTGCGTGTGGGAGTTGTTCTCTCGTGGCTGAAAACTCTCTTCTAGGAAAATTCGCCATGAAAATATTTCACCATGGAGAGCGTCGTCGCTCGTATCAACGCCATGGTTGTTATCGAGCGAATGAAAAGATCGTCGTCGATGGTGGTGGTGGTGGTGGTGGTAATGATAGGTAAAACTCTGGACTCTGGTCGGAAAGGTGGTTTTTCCGGAAGGGATGGTAGGGGTGGTGGTAACTTTGCCCTCGAAGGAAAATCGACGGAAAAGCTGCGGTCGTTCATTTCCAGCCATCGAGAGCTCATCTCCGTGGACCCATTCAGAAAATCCGGCCTGCAGTCGGAATTTAATAATATTCTCGGTATAACCTCTTTTTCGTTAAATAAATATATCCATGAACAAGGCACACAGCTCGACAAAAGGGTTCTCGCCCCACTCTGGATCCTTGGATCCTGCGCGCGGATTTACGTCGATCCGACGTCGATCCGACGTCGATACCCGACGGTCGTCCGCTTTGGCGAATCCTTGTGGCGATTTAGAATATAATTCTTTGAACCGGCATGAGCAATCCAGCGGTTGAAACCCTTGGATAGAGAAAGGGAGAGAGAGCTAGAGAGAGAAAGAGAGAGAGAGAGAGAGAGAGAGAGAGAGAGAGAGACGTCTAAGCTCTGCAAGATCAACACAGATCTCGATCCGAGGCTGACGAACGTTTCCGGGACCGTTTCTCAGTGATTTTGGAATCTCGCGCAATTTTTTCCCCCCGTGTTTCTCCCCCTCCTCCTCTCCCCCTCTTCCTCCACTACTATCCAGAACCGAGGGAAGATAGAAATTTCGATAACGAGTAGCACCGAAGCAAAGCTTTTGGGTCCTTCGGACAAGAACCCAAATCAACTGGTCCCGGAAAGGTTCCGCCATTGGCCAAATCGACGTTCATCGATAGGAAGCACTTGGTCCGTTTAAGGGCAACGATCGAAGGTCATCTAGATCGCGTCCAAAGTTATCAGCGTTGATTCGCGTACCTCCTCGCAAAATGGAGTCCGATCGCAAATCAGCGGACGCGAATGAGATTCGCGGATTTAGGGTGGAAAGAGGGTGGCGGAGGAGGAGGAGGTGGTGGTGGTGGTGGTGGTGGTGGTGTTGGTTTATCCACGAGGAACGACAATGGTCCAGTTCCCAGGGTAACGCGAGTCCCAGCGGAGGAGTCTCGAGTCTTCCCCCAACCGGTCGCTCGAATTCTCGCCGGTCCTTCGACGCGGCTCGTCAAGGTCAAAGGGAAACCGGAAGTGGGACTCCATCGCGGAGGATCCTCCTGCCCCTCCTCCCGAAGAAGTTCCGCTTGAAAATATCAGTCTAGGCATCCTCGGGCGGGGTGAGGCGGCGGTAGTCTACCTCACCTGGTGGTTGTCGGTCCTAAGGGCGGGGGAGGGGAGGAGGACTAGCGAGGTCGGCACTGGTGAGCC
Organism: Sclerodermus sp. 'alternatusi'; assembly: GCA_037305995.1. NCBI lineage: Eukaryota > Metazoa > Arthropoda > Insecta > Hymenoptera > Bethylidae > Sclerodermus > Sclerodermus sp. 'alternatusi'. Next base: position 1,756,075 of record CM074558.1, on the reverse strand, counting down.
CGAGGCGGACGAGCGGGGCCGACCTTGGGCTGCCCAAGGTCAGCCCGGACTCGACGCACCGTGCGTTAGGAGAGTTTCGCCATCGGGCAGATCGACGTGCGTTATAACGGGAAGCACTTGGTCCGTTTGTGGACGGCGACCGAGCGGCAGTCGACCTTGGAACCGAGGGTGAAATTCTCCGGCTTGACGGCGTCCTCCACCGAGATCTTGCCCAGGCGTTTCTTAACGCGGAACGGAGTGGACATGGGCGAGATGATCTCGTAGAGGTCGCTGGTCCTCCCCTGCACCTGCACCTGCACCTGCAGCTGCTGCGCCAACTTCCTGGGGCTGCTCCGAGACTGGGACTCGGTGGCACCCGGAGCAGCCACGTCGGTTACGGGGAGGCAGTGGTGGTGGTAGTGGTGGTGGTGGTGGTTCGTCTTCCCGGACCTGGAGGAATCTTCCTCCGGAGCCCCGGGTGTCTCGGGGCCGTCGTTTCGCGCCTCCTCCACGTTCCCCACCTCCCCTACCTCCCCCACCCTCTTCGCCAGCTCTTCCAAGGGCGTGTGGAACAGGTCGTCCGACGGGGTGTTGAACACGTCCGAGGAGTAGCTCTTGGAGTCGCAGATCAGGCCCAGGTCAGAATAGTCGACGGCGTCCTCGGCCTCCGACGGCAAGTTCCTGGCGGAGGCCAGCGAGATCGCCCTGGTTTCCGGCTTCTGCGGTTTCTCGTCGTCCGCGTAGTCCAGCGACAGGCACCTCTTCTCGAAGAGGGCGGGACCGGGCTTCTGGTCCGGTTTCTCCAGGGTGTTGGTCGCGACCTTGGAACTCGGTCGCCTCACGCTGTTCTCGCGCTCCACCGAGAGGCAGAACTCCTTGTCGGTCAGGAGCACCCTCTTCGGCAGACACTGCGGCTTCTGCTCGAGGTCGTCCATTTTCTCCCAGGAAGGAGTCTTCAGGAGGCTCTTGACCTTGCGCAGCTCCGTCAGCAGGTCCATCGTCTCCTGCGAGGGCTCGTGGATTATTCGACGCTTCGGCCTCCTCAGCGACGCGTTCCCGTCGAACTCCTGGTCGCTCGGATGGTCCACGCCCTCCTGCTTCCGCAGCACCGACCTCACTGTACCCGCGTGACCTTGAGAGTCCCGCGAGCTCCCGGAACTCGCGGGATCGGCCGACGAAGGCTCGGGCCCCTGGGACTTGGACTTGGCGTCCCTCTCGAGGGTCTCCGTGTAGGGAACACCAGGTTGGATGTTCGCCCTGATGATGGCCTGCTGCCTCTCCATCGTCGAGAACTGTCCCCTGGTGCGCCGCTTGAACGCCGCGTAGGTCTCCGTGGACTCTCGAAACTCGAACTTGTCCTGGAGCTGCTTGAAGGTTTGCCGCGTGTACTCCTGACCCCCGGTACCCCGACAGGCACCCGGGTGCTGCTGCCCTTCCGCGAGGGGATCATCGGCAACCTCCTTCCGCGCGGCGCCGCTCGATCTCGTTCTCGCCCTCGTCGTCGTCGTCGTCGTCGTCGTCGTCGTCGCGTCGTGTCTGCTCTCCGCGAAGAAGCTCGTCTTCTCCAGGAGGTTGTCCGAGGAGATGCCCCGGATCTCCAGCTGGTGGTTCTGCTTGTCCCGGTCGTAGGAATCCGCGTTCCCGTTCACCCTGTTCCTGTCCAGAATGTCCTCGGACGTCTGCCTCCTGGTTTTCGTCGGCGAGAACACCAACCGGCCCCTCTCCAGGGCGCTGGCGCTCGCCCTGGAGTTCTCGACTCGCTCCGGGGAGACCTTGGAGATGGGTCTCTTGGTCGGAGAGTTCGGGGTGCTGTCCACCTCGTGCCCCGGAGTATCCCGCGAGTTCAGGAACAGCTCTCGGCGCGACGAACCCTTCGGCGTCGCCAGCGACGACTTGTTCGAGAGGCGCCGCCTCCTGGGGGAATGTCCCCCCGACGAGTTGCCGACAGTCTCTCTATCTCTCTCTTTCTCTCTCGGTGACTCCGAGCACGCGACGCCGGCAGCGGCGGCGGAGCTTATGATCTCCTCGCTGGTGGTCACGCGACACTTCACCAGCTCCGCGACGCTGCTGCTGTTGCTTCTACGCTCAAGGTCAGAGACACAGGGAGGCTCGGTCTCGGTGCTGTTCATCGGCGGCAGAGACCTGGGCCCCGAGGTGTCAAGGACGTCCTCGAGGGAGGTTCCCCCGCGCAAAGGATCCCGTCGGTCTTTGCGGTGCGGGTGGTGCTGGTGGTGAACGCCGGACGACGACTCCTCCAGGTCCTCCGTCTCGAAGGAATACATCTTCGACAGGAAGTTCTTGCCGGACCTCCTCCTCTCCGCGCTGCTAAAGTCCCACATCTTCCGCTCCGGGTGTTCCCCCTGCGCGTTTCGTCCCTCTCCGGACGTTCGTTCCCCAGGTTGCTCCGGTAGGATCTTCCCGACCTCGACTTGGACTTCCGCCGGTTCCGCTTCCGGTTTCGGTTTAGGTTCCGGTTCCGGTACTGGCACCGGAAGTGGCGGCGGTGGCGGTGCCAGCACCTCCTCCCCCTCCTCCTCCTCCTTTTCCCGTGGACGCTCCTCCAACCTCCTCTGGACCACTCTAACTTCCTCTGGAAGCCTTGACCTTGACTCGCCGATGACGCCCTTGCGATTGGACCTGGGCGTGTCGAAGGTGAACTTGTCGACGGTGCGCGACGAGCCGATTTTGTCGAGGAACGGCTTCTCCACGGCCCTGCTGGGTCCGATCTTCTCCAGGTAGGGCTTGCCGATCATCCTGGGCGCCAGCTTCGCCAGCAGCGGTCGGTCCTCCGTCATGGAGATCCCGATCTTCTTGAGGAACGGCCGCTTCTTCTCCTTCTCCTTGGCCACCACCTCGAAGGACCGGTCGCTCAGCCTGTCGTTGCTGTAGTTGCTCGAGTTGTCGCTGCTCTTGGACCTGGCGCGCTTGTTCCGCGGATACGGCGTCAGCGGGGTCCTGGGGGTTCTCGGGGTGAGCGAGGGACTGGGCTCTTGATTCGGGCAGGTTTCGTCGAGGAGCGCGATGGCGTCGCTCAGGTCCATGTACGCCTTCCTGGGCGCCCCCAGGTGATGATGATGATGCTGATGGGGGTGCTGCTGCTGCTGCTGCTGGCCGCTCACCCTGGGCACTTCGCTCTCGATGCTGCTGTTCCTGCTGGTGGAGGCCAGCAGCTCGGCCCTGCTCAGCTGGTGCTCCGCGTACGAGTACAGGGGGTAGAGGGTGCGCTCTCCCGTAACCGACGTGGCGTCCAGCGAGCCGTACTCCTCCAGGTACCACGGCGTCACCCCCAGGTTCTCCGGCCTCGTGGCCGGGCTCTGCGGGGTGGCCGTGCCCTTCGGGACGGCCCCCTTGCTCACCAGCTGGTACTCCACCACCCCCCCCAGGGCGCCGGCGACGAGCAGCTCCGCACCCGGGGCACCGCCGACCGCGCCCGCCGACGACGACGACAACGTCGCCAACGCCGACCTCCGGTACGTCGAGCACGTCGCGAAGTGCGGCGCTGCCGACCTCGTCGACTCGACGATCACGCGACCTTGAGCGCACGGCACCACCGGCTCCCCGTCGGCGGGAGCCTCCTCCGGCGTCAGGGGTAGCGCCGCGCCCCGGCCGAACTCGATGAACCACAGCTCGTCCCTCAACTCGCTTTCTCACTTCTTCTCGTTCATGTCCTTGTTCAGGTAATGTAGCACGTAGTGCAGCACCAGGTCGTAGCAGTACTTGTACTCCGTCTGAAAACCTCGGCCGCGTTAGCGTCATCGCCGTCGGCACCGTCTCCGTCGTCTCCGTCTCCTGGACACTCACCATGTTCTCGATGAGCTGGGGCCGGTGCCTCCGGACGGTCTTGACCGCCTGGAAGATGTCCACCTCCCCGTGCTGGATGACCTGCTCGATGCAGGCGTTGGCGGCGCAGTACACCCCGCAGCGACTCCTGCCATCCGGAGACACCACCGCCACCGGCCCGTAGTCCGTCCTCTGCCTCCACCTCTCCACCATGTTCATCAGCTCCACCAGGCTGTTCGTGGACGTCGGCACCTTGTGCCCCATCGGCCAGCACGTCAGCTGGAACAACTGCACGGTCTTCGGCGGGGCCTTCACCCCCGCCATCAACTCCGTCAAGGACACGATCTTCTTGTTTATCCGAAACACCTGGAAGTGGAGAAACACCTCGTGTCGGTGCCGGGGTCACCCGACGCTTCCTAGAGTCCACCCTTGGTCTTTTTAGAGAACCCCCCCCCCACCTCCCCTAAATTTTATCTCAACGTCCCTTCGGTTCATCCACTTGAATGTCGAGCGGAACCCGACGAGGGAGTTCCCAAGGTCAAAACTGACGTCGGGGTACGCTCGACGCAGGGGTGCGAAGGGTCGACGCGCGCCGTGACGGTACTCACCCAGGTCTTGATGTTCGTGTAGTGGTTGTGGCTGATGTGGTCGATGGTGAACACGGGCCCGTACTTTTTCGAGTGCCTGCCCTCGGGCCAGAAGCTCGGGAAGTTCGTGGAACCCTGGGGCGGGACGCAGAGGACCACGACGGCGGCGCACTCGTAGTCGTAGACGAGGGACCAGAACTCCCCGCACGTGTGACGTAGAGGCCACTCCGTCACGATGTACTCCCGCGGCTTCGTGTAACCCTGCGTGTGTGTGCGCGCGTGAGTCGGTGGAACGCCTAAAGGGGGCGGGGGGTGGGACCTACCCTCCGTTGAGACTCGAGGGTCGCCGACCGTCGCGACCCCTCGACCTTGGCCGGGAGACCAGTGACAAATTCTATGGAGACTCCGGGAGTCTCTCCCCCCTCCCCCCTCTACCACCCTTAAGAATCACCGCGCGCGACCACACCCCCGGCGACGAAACGACTCAAGGTCAAATTCGTCAACACCGGAGGGTCCGAACGCGTCTTCCTCGAGAGCAACGGAGGGTCGTAGGGGCGGCGGGGTAGCAGCGGCGGTAGCGAAGCGCCGACAGAACTTACGTCGACGAAGACGGCGTTTATGTAGTCCGTGAAGGCGTTGCCCTGGAAGCTGGTCAGGTAGGGTCGGAAATTGTCGGCTGAATGAAAATAAAGTTCGTTTAACGACAATCTTATTAAGCCGCGCCAAAGTCCCGGGAGGCGGGTCGGGGGTGGAGGCGGCGACGCCAACGCCGGTAACGAGAAGAGGCACTTGGGGGAGACTTACGTGGCACAATAAGGACGTCCCTATTTTTCTCCCTATTGTCAGCCCGGTGGCCGCCGGCGCAGTCCCCGATGGTGAATCTCGGCGTCTGTTTGCAGATCTGCTGATACTCTCGCTGGTACTCGTTCATCTTCGTTATCGGGTTCTTTATGCTCTTCTGCTTGAGGCGCTGGGACAATTCCGAGACCGGAAACCACGACATCCCGCAAACCACAAACTCCTCCAAGGTGTCGTAGATAAATTTGTATTGCTCCTGCGGCAGATAGAAAACGTCGCGGAACGTCGAGCGATATGGAAAACGACGTCGAGGGGAGGAGGAGGAGGGTGGAGAGGGTTTGGCTTGGGTCAGGGTAGCGCGACCTTGAGGAATTCCTCGAGTTCTTACCAGGTTCTCGATGAGGCCTCGCCTGCTTTGCCTGAGCTTCTTCAGGTAGCCGAACACGTCGAAGGCGTCCTCCTCCTCGGCCAGCTCCATGTTGGCGTCTATCGCCAGGTACACCCCCGACCTACCCCCGCCGTCGCTGCGAACGGAAGAGAAAGGGTCAGTGGTGGAGGGTGGTTCTCCCCCGTTACCTTGGGGTGGAAGGTGGGGGGGGGGGTAGAGAGAGAGAGAGAGAGAGAGAGAGAGAGAGAAGAGTACTCTCTCCTCTCCTCTCCTCTCCTCCACCCCCTCCCCCTCCCCTTCGTCTGGTTCTGCGCTTACTTGCAATGCACCACCATGGGACCGGAGTCGTTCTTCACGGTGGAGCCAATAACCGCCCTCACCCTCCGTCGGAACTCCAGGACGGCGTTTCCGAAAGGACACGTGTGCGAATGCCATTCCGTGTAATGGAACTGAAGCAGAGTTCTCTCCTCCGTGATTTCCTGAAACGATCGGTGCCACTCTCGTTAAAGTGGAATTTGCCTTTTCGGAACCATCCTCCTCCTCCCCCATCCCCCGGGGGTGGGGGGTTCCCGTTGAAAATCCTCGCTGACGCTTAACGCTGGTAGACCCCCCCCCCGCAGTTTTTCCGGAGAAACCGTGCACCAGGGGTTCGAATCGTTTTCTCGTGTTCTCGGAGAGGGTGGGGTGGGGTGGGGTGGACCGTTCGCCGAGGAGCTTTTCGCGGCAGCTTTTTCCGTGTCGCTATTCCAGGAATGGGGTTGGCGAACCCCCCTCCCCCTTCCCCGTCGCCATCAACGGAGTAGCACTCTCCACGTTAAATTGTCTTGCCAGGCCACTAAATCTTACGGGCAATTATTACGTTGCGTCTGCCACTCTCGTTGCCAAGCTCCGCGATCCGGTATCCACCCCCTCCCACCCCTCCACCCCATTCCCCTGTTGATGGACGTAACGAGGTGGATGCTAAAAATTCAGCGGAGAGACCGAAGAATTCGACCCTAATGGACCTTCTCTGCCACCACCACCGCCACTGCCACCACCACCACCACCACCACCCCCGACGCCATATTTGATTTCCTCGGTGAGGTTCGGCCACCGGAAGTTCCCTCGAATTTTATCATCGAAAGCTAGTCGACGCGTACAGTCGATGTCGCTGAGTTTTCACGATGGCAACCGCGGCTCGGATAAAGTCCCAGTTGATCGACTTTTCAGTTGGCGCAAGTTTCGAATTACCGCAGCTGTTCGGCGCTAGCACACCCTCCCCCACGTTTACCGCGTGGTCCAGCTGTAGTACGTCCGCGGAAAAGGGGGAGGGGGGAGGTGTGTGTGGAGGTTTGATATTTCACACGCGTCTAGCGACCATCGCGTTTTCAACGAGAAAAAAAAAACAGAAAAAAGGACAAAAATCCTCCCTGGCAATTAGAAACTCGAGCGATCGGAGAACGGAAGTGGTGGACCAGAAACGGGGGGGGGGGGGGGTGACGACACTTCCGGTTCGGTACAGATAAAATTCACGGGATAAAAGCAACGTGGCCGTTGAAAATTCGTCGGAAAAAAATCAACCCCCACCCCCGATACGAAACGTCCCAGAAACTCCTGTGAACTTCTCCCTCTCCCCCTCTCTTTTGTTCCCGTGGAAAGAGAGAGAGAGAGAGAGGGGTGGTTGTCAAGACCGTCGTGCACGTTGTACACGCGTGCGTCGTCGACGGCTGTACACGCGGGGGGTGGATATTTGCCATTTCGCGTTAGAAGCGACGTATCGCGCGTAATTAAAAAGTTGGCCGCCGCCGCGGGGCAAGGGGGTGGAAATTTCCTATAAAACAGTTTTCTTTGAAGCGGCGGCGGCGGCGACGGCGGCGATGCACTTGCAACGGGGCCGGGCTTGATTAATTTAAAAAGCAGCCGCCTCGGGGGATGGAACTTACGTTGTTGTTGTCCTTTTTGTAAAGTTTTATCGTTCGTATGTGGAAATTGGCAAGTTCCTCCTCTTTCAGCACGGAGACACCAATACCACCGTAGACCTCGTCCTTATCCTTGCTGGCCGGCCAGTACTGGACGCACATCACCTGCGAAATAACGAGCAATTGACGGAGTTCGTTAATTATCGAGCCACCCTCACCCCCACCCCACCCCATCCCCGTCTCGCGCCAATTTATTTATACCCTCGGTTGCACAAGCTTCCACCACGCCGTTGTTTCACGCACGCACGCACACACACACACGCACGCCCAATCCACGAGTGCCGTCCCTGGAGCACTCGTTTAACCGTGATAGACCGCAATCGCGTTGTTTGTCCCGTTGTTGTTGTTGTTGTTGCGTCGTCGACGTCGTCGTCGTCGTCGTCGTCGTCGTCGTTGCTGCTATTGCACAACGCGTACGATGCGCGCGCGCGCGCGCGCGTGTTTGCGCGAATTTGTCCTTTTCTCCTCGTCGCGAACGCGTCCCTCCACCAACCCCCGACGGATTCAACCCCCACCCCCGTTTCGTCGTTTCGGGGTGTTCGACAACAACGGCGACGAGGAGGACTCCGAAAAAGAAAGAGAAAAAAAAACAACGAAAAGTGAGCGTAGGAAATCTCGCAAATCCTCCGCGTCGGATTATTTCGAGCCCCGGGGATCTCTCGCGTCGTTGTCGAAGGAAAATACTCAAAGTCGGACTAGATATTTCTATTCGGAAGATTTGTAGCTGCTCTTTACATGTGTCGCCAGATCATTTCGCTGACGTTTATACTCGAATAGTTTCCCGCCGTCTCCGTCGCCGTCTCCGTCGCCGGTCTACGAGTTTCTCGATCACGCGACTCCATAGACCGCGGGAGGGGGGAGAGACTCCTAAATTTACACGCGTCCGTACGCCCGCGCTCGTTCCTGTAAGTGGCCACGTGTTACGCGCGCGCGCACACACACACACGCGCGTAGCGAGCGAACGAACAGCATCCATTCCGATGCGCGCGGGCGATTCACGAAAAAGTCGCGTGGAATGAAAGTGGAGAACGTCCCGTAAAAATTGTCGGGGGGTGGGGGTGGGGGGAGGATAGGATAGGGGTTGGAGAGGGTGCGCGCGCGTATTTGGCAAAATCGCAGGAAACGCTTAAATATTTCACGAAGAATCTTATGAAATATTTGCCGGGGAAGGAGAGCGCGCGGAGCTCTCCCTCCCCCCTTCCACCCCTCCGGATTTCCATACCTTTATAAAGTCGAAGGTCTTCGTGAGCATAACGATGCAGGAGGCTCTCTCCTGCCAGACCATTCGCCAGAATTCCGTGACGGTGTTCTCTATGGGTCCCTGAGTCACGATGTAGGCGTTTGGCTTCAACAAACTCTGCAAAGGGAAAGAAATCGAAAATAGTCAGACCGGCGTCTCCGCACGCTCGCCGAGGCTACCCCCGGAGGAAGCGGCGCCGAGAGCTGGTCGGTCCGCACGCGACGGCGGCTCTGAATCGATTGCGAGGTGACTCGGACGATCTTCCTCCAGGAAGTCGACGGGGAATTGACCTAGGGATGATTACAGTAGTGGAGGTCGATACTCACATCTACGTAGGACGCATTTATGTAATCCGAGTCGGGCTTGCCCTTAACCTTGTCCAAAACCACCCTGTTGTAGTCATCTGCGAATCAGAGGAACAGGCGAAATTTGTGTGTCTGTGTGTGTGTGTGTGTGTGTGTGTGTGTATGTGTGTGCGCGCGCGCGCGCGAGTCAACGTCGGCATCGTCGCGGCGCCCCGAGACTTTTGAACGGAAATTAATGGCCGCCCGACAGTCAATTAAATCCTGCAGGAGACGAAATTTGTCATTGTGCGCGTGATTCATTTGCCCGAGACGAGCAGCAGCAGCACCCTCGCGATATTTAACCCCCGACGAGAATTTGCCTTCGGGACTCCTCCGTCGCCCGTACCAACCAAGTTCCCCCGCTCCGTTGCGTCGCCTCGAGAATCGTTCGCGAATTTTAAGTGGTGCGGGTCAATCCAGTCGGATTCTCAGACAAGCGGAAGTGTCCGAGGATACGATCATCCGGATAGTGTTTTTTTTTTCATTTCCCCCCCCCCCCTCCAGAATTTTGGACACTTTGAACGGTGACGGGGCGCCCGTTGCCGGAGGTCTGACTCATTACCGAGGAAAACTACTTACATGGAATACAGGACAGATTCTGATTCTTCTCCTGGTTCGTGGGCTTTAAGGCGTGTCTGCACGAGTGGTTTTCCACTTTGCTCGCTGCCTGCAACGAGAAACACAAAGATTCTTAGACGTCGGAGACGATGCGCCATTCTTTTTCCCGTCTAATTGGCCGGCGCTCCCCCGGGACCCTCACCCCCCGCGCATTCGCGACTGCAAGTTCGCGAGTCCCGAGGATCCTTCGTCGCTCGAGCATGGAAAAGTCCACACCGCGATGGATTCCCTCGCTCGCTCTCCTTCCTGATTAATAACTCGGCGTCATTTTCCACTTAGAGCCAATAAAGGGAGGAGAGAAAAAACGAGGAGGTCTGAGAGAAGAAGAGCGGACAGAGGAAAACCGGGGGGTGGAAGGGGAAGGGGGAAAGAAAAAGAAAAGGGAAAAGGAGAAGAAAAGAAGAGAGAGAGAGAGAGAGAGAGAGAGAGAGAGAGAGAGAGAGAGAGAGAGAGAGAGAGAGAGAGAGGTTTGCTCGTTGCTATCCTCGGAGAGTGCGAATATCGACCCCGGGGGAGTATCGGCCATCTCCGTGAGAGAGCAAAAACTTCATCGGGGGTGGGTTTGACGATTATGCGCAGGGTTTATTTGATTAGCGAACGATAGCGGGCTGTTTCTTATTAAAGGGGGATGAGCCGAGCAGTTTTATTAATACGGAGGGTCCTCCACCGGTCACGAGCGCGAAGCCGAGGATTTCCCAGCGACGCCTCGGATAGGCCAGAGAGCGAGAAGGTGAGGGGGGGGGGGTAAAAACTCGTCGGTTCAGCCACGATTTGGATCACAGGATTCACAGGAGACAGGATGTGTGTGGGATCAGGACTGGCGAGCGGGATAAACCCCGGCCGAAGGTCATCCGTCTAGCGAGGACTAAGAGCTTTCCCGCGTCCACCCCCTGGGTATCCTGCGGAACGTCCCGCACCCTCACCCCCGCGCGTAAATGACGAGATTATTAGAATTCGATTAAGACGCGACGCGTCTTAAAAATTTTGCCGAGGGTTAAAACGAGGGCGAGAGCGCGTCGTGGAGGAGCTGGGGATACGGAGGTTGTCGTGGTCCTTGGGGAGAAGGGGGGTGGGGGTGGAAAAAGGATTTTTCGGGATACGCAAATGTTGGCTGGCGCGAGAGAAGAGGGAAAGTCGACGAGAGACTAAAGGCAGTCCGGGGAGGAGGGGGAGGGGGAGGGGGTGTTGGTACTCGGAAGAATTTTCCAAGGGGAAAGGGTAAACTGAATAAATTCTACGGAGAATCCTGTCTAGTCGGAGGGAACTCGAAGGGGTGGTAGCACCGCCGCCGACGCGCTGCCACCACCCCCGCTGCTGCTCGCTCTTGCCATTTTTGCCAGAAAATCGAGCCACCCGCGTAAACTCGCGCAAAGTCAAGATGTTCCGGCATCTCTGCGGGGGGATATTAAAAGCTAAACTTTGGAGGAAAAAGAGAGAGAGAAGAAGAGGAGGGAGGACCGGAAGTATTTGCTTAATTCCAGCGCTTTGTCTGGTCCAGCGACATCGGGGGTGGTTTTGACTCGCACGCGGAACGTGAAAAGGGGTTGCGGCTGCAACTTTCTTCGAATAATGACGCACCTCCAGGCTACGGGGTCACCTGATAACTTTGCATCCGGTTCGTCGCGTACTTACCCCCCACCCCCAACTTCCACCCTTGCACCGTCAATGCGCGAGGGGGTAATTTATATTTCTCGTTTAAAACCGAAGGAAGTTGAAAGCACCCCCGAGGAGAGTTTTCGGGGAGGGGGTGGTACTTTGGTCAGACCGCGGGGTGACGCGCGCGCGCGCGCGGAGGGAGGAAAATGAAAAGGGGGAGGAAGAAGCGTACGAAGAGGGAGAGGAAGGCGAACGGACGGAGGGTCGTTCGAGGGTTGGCCTTGACACCTCGATGAAATTTTAATAGCTTTCCAGGGTGGCGGGGGTGATAATATTTGTCGAATGGATCCTCGAATCGTCATTGGCACGATCCTCGTGGTGTCGGCAGCCCTCGAGAGTCCTCCGCCACTCGTTCAAATTGCCCGAATATAATAACTCGGCTAGCAGGAGGGGGTGGGTGGGGGGAAATAGGTCATCGTACGAGTATTTACTGCCGGCCATAAAGTCTATCGTCTGTTACTCGTTTCGCAGGACATTGCTCACTCGACCTTACAGTCGAATGGCGGACAACCATCGGAAAAGAATTGGAGAAAATTCGTCGGTCGTTGCATCAAGCAAGTGGGAAACATTCACCCCCTACTGGATGGGGGTGGGGGTGGGGGGGAAAGCTTCTCGGAAAATCTCTCGGAAAATCAGTGAAAGGTCACTTTGAAGAATCAACTGGTTCGTATGTTCGAGAAAGAGTAAAAGAAGCGACTCTCTCTCTCTCTCTCTCTCTCTCTCTCTCTCTCTCTCTCTCTCTCTCCCCGAGATAAATTACACCGACAGCGCAGTCTATCTGGCGATTAACGTGACCGGATGAATTTCCATTTTGTCACGTGAGCCATCGATCTCGAAAATGGCGCGCCAGCTTCATTTCCGGTACAGCGGAGATAGAAAACTGCGACTCGCGCCATTTTCGTGATAAACCGCTCTCTCTCTCTCTCTCTCTCTCTCTCTCTCTCTCTCTCTCTCTCTCGGGCACCTTCGAATTCACCGACATTCATGGTTTTTACACGGTGTACTCTCATGGTGTGTCGCGCCGGCAAAAGTGTGCTTCCGCAGGCTTCTCTGCGAAAGAGGGTGGTTCCGGTGTCCTTGACTCCCGACAACGAGCTCTGGATATTTTTACCGCTAAATTACACCCCCTCCCCCTCCCCCTCTCTCCCTCCCGGGAAACTCGACGAATTTACCTGGGACGAGGGAACTCGACGCGCGTGGGCGCTTGCAAAAATAGCGCGGGGACTTTGAGGATTCGTGGCTGGAAAGCAAGGGGGAGGGGAGGGGAGGGGAGGGAGAAGGGGTGGTGGTGTTTAACGAGAAACCGATATCAGCCGGAAGTCTCTCGATTCCTCGAGCTATTCCCAGGAGATTGCTTTGTCTCTTGGCTGTCTGCCTATCTCGCATTGCTCTCTCTCTCTCTCTCTCTCTCTCTCTGCGCCTCTCTCACCCCCTACACACACACACATACGAACGGGTCGCAGAAAGTTCCGTTTGCGACGGCACATCGCAAATAGACCAACTGTGTCGTAAATCGAGGAATAGCACGTTCGCACGTCTTGTACGTAACGGCACACGAGGAAATTGTTGAAAGAACCGGCAAACGAGTGGCTACGCGACTTCCGGTTAAATGAAAGAAAATCCACCGACCGACCGACCGACCGACCGACCGACCGACCGATTCATCAAGATGACCATAAACGGGTGACACGACCCACGCAAAACTTTGGAATCTCCATGGGTTTCTTTTTTGTTTTTTGTTTTCTTCTTCTTCTTCTTTTTCTTTTTCTCTTTCTCATTCCAGTATACAAGCCCCATGGTACCACTCGGTTTTTCATGGGAGAATTTTATGGGGTTACGATGAATTCTCTATCAGGGTAGTTGGGGAATTCCATGGAACAACGCGAGTCGAGGAGGGGGAGGGGGTGCGAATTCGACGAGCTCGAGGGGTGAAAAAGGGTTGGAGAGAGAGAGAGAGAGAGAGAGTCTTACCTGGAACTCCACACGGTAGAGAACTGGAAACTTCCGGCGAAGATCGCAAAGCTTTGGAAATTGCGAGAGCTCGGTGGGTGTCGAGGGGAGGGTCGTGCTCATACTGCTATCCAGCTCCTCCGTGGCTGTGGACAGAAAGAGATACAACGTCAGACGGACCATCCCCTTCCGTTACCCCGCGTCATTGTCCTTAGTCTAATGCTCGGGGACCAAGTACACCCCGCTATCTTTCAAATTTTTATTACAAGCTTCAAAGATTCCAAAACACACACACACACACACACGCACACACACACACACACAGAGGCATGCGCGTATCAAGGGTAGCCATTTTGCAAGGCTGCTGCAAAGGCAAAGATTACACACGATCCAATTGGTCGAGGAACATCTCGATCCATCATCCCTCTCTTGAAATATTTTCAGTAACACACACACACACATACACACAGAGGGGAAGTTCTCCCTCGAAAGTTAAACGTACAACGGACCTCTCATCTTTTTCTTCCGCGAGAAGCTTCGGCCGGCAAACTCGCGAGTACTTTGTTTCCCATGCAAAGCCAAAAAGTTTTAATTGAGTCGAAAAACCAAAATTTCCCAACGATTCCAAACTTCAGCCCCCCACCCCCTCCCCTACCGGAGCCCTCCGCAGCGCTAAGATTTTTGCCGAGTCGACGAATCTCGCGTTTGTCTCGCGTATTGTTCGTCAGTGTGCGTGCGTGCGTGCGTGCGCGCGAGTGCTTTTTATCGGTTTCGCAACGCAGCGCCTGGGTTCGAAGGTCTGACGTTGAAGGGTGGAAGAGGGGTGGGAAGGGGGAGGGAAGCGAAGGGATGGATGGGACAGCGGCGGCAGAGCTCCGCTAAATCTACAGCTGCTTGTCACCTCCAGGTCCCAATGCACACACGCCCCACCACCACCACGACCACTCCCACCCTCCTCCACCCCACGCCCCACACCCCACGCCCCTTCCCGATGGACACGTACGCGCAGTGGTGTACATTTCTGAAAAGCGAAACTACGCGCGAATGCACTTAGGTGAATAACGACGAACACTTTCAGTTTACACGTGTACCCCCTCCCCTCCCGTGTATCTTAATCAGGGAAATTCTGGGCGGAAACGCGGAATACCCGGAGGAGACGACGCACCAAACTTCCAACATCCGCTGGGCGCAGCGCCAAGGGTCGTGGAACGTCGATGCGCTTCCGGTTCTCCGCCGGGTTCCCACCCCCGATCGAGGAGGATCGTCCTCCGCGCTTTTCCACGTCTCGGCCCACGACGTTTCAGGAGAGTGTACAGGGTGTTGCGAAACAACCGCGGTCCCTTAAACGGGGCGCTTCCCGAGGCTATTCCAAGAACATTTTCCTCTTGGCGTTTTTTGATTCGAAGCTTCATTTTCGAGATATTCGACGACGCTGAAGATGCCACTGGTAAGACAAAGACGCTCCTGAAACGCCTGAATCATTCTGAAACGTCATTCTTGCATTTTGCAACAGCCTGTATGCGACCAACATGACAGTCAAAGTGTTAACACGTTGAACAAGGACAGACACGGGCGGTCAAAGCGAGACGGACGGAAGAAAGCGAAAGTGTCATCATCAGCTTCAACCGTCTATCTTTGTTCCTGTCTCTGTCCAACCAAGAGAGAGTATATTTCCCCAAGTACCCTCAAAACTAGAATCCGGGTTGAAAAGTAACTTTTCCACTCGGTTTTACTCTTTTTGGAAAGTACTCTTTTCTCTCTCTCGTGGACTACTCTCTTCTCCTACTACTACTACTACTACTATTCACCGAGTAAAAGCTAGAAAATTATGTTTGGAATTGTTGCTACCGCGCTGTGACTCCTAGCAACTGTAGAGTTCAGCGCGGCGGGTCAACGCTGGCTTCGGTTCAACGCGACATTTTTTTTGTCGCGCATCCCCTAAAGACGTGCAGCGGACCGGGTTTATCTTATTGCGGCACTCCTAACCCCGGTTTCGAGAGTTGCTAAGGGTTTAGTGCAACGCATTCGGAGGCTCTCCGTGTGTTGCACAGCAACGCGAAGTTGCCATGCAACGCACGAAGAGTCACGTCGAAGAAAAAAACGTTCCGATTTATCAGGCTTTCGGAAAAACATTTTACTTTCGAGAAAACGATTTTCCTTTCCCAGCCACCTAGCGGCGCGCGCTTCTACTAGCGCGAAAAGTACTCTGTGTCACGTGCACGCATCGTGTACAGTCTGGGAAGTAACTATAATGTAGCGCTTTCCATTCGCGACGCGCAAACCGGAAAACTGTCACGCTTTTCCCGGCACTCTCAAGACACACCTCCACCCCCGCCCCTCACCACTCCCTTTTGTAATTGCCTCGGCGACCGGAGGGTAAAAGTCGGTTGCGAAAAGTCTCGTGGAGATGCATCACGCTCTTAATGTTTCTCGATCGACGATATTGAAGAGAAGTGCGGGGGTGGGAGTGGGTCGGGCCGAGGGTGGGGGGCGGGGGTGGGTGGGTTTCGAGCATTACACAAGTGCTTGGTACCATTTCAGAATTGGCCCGGGGTACCAGCAGCCAGGACAATACTTGTTAGGTGGACGACGATGGTGCCGCTCGGGAAAACTTTGAGAATGCCCCACCCCATCCCGCCCCACCCCCGGGCAAACCATTTCATTTGTCATGTCGATGGTTGCGCGGGAGGAGCCGTCTAGTTTGGCCAATAATGTAAATAGTTTCGGTTACGTTGTACTCGCGAATGGCGCATTACGCGTAACGGGAATTTCGACTAATCGTAGAGCCACCCTGACCCACTTGGCATGGTGTCGACGCTGTGCGAATTCATCGAACGCCCCACCCCCGTAAATTTTCCTCCTCCCACTGGCGCGTTTCTCAATTTGAATTCGCTTTTCTCGCGAGAGATTCGCGACGCACGACCCCCGAGAGTTTCGGATGGTCCGTCGGAAGAAATTCAAGGTCAGTTTTTGATTCAACCCCCTAACGCATCCCCCGCCATCCCCTAAACCCCGCCCTTCAGCCGGTTCTCCGTATTTTGACGCGGGAAATTAACGCGAGAGACGCTCTCGCACGCTACGCGAGTATAAATAGCTCGCGCGCGCGAAAGTGGGAGCTTCGACGGATTCGCAGCGTCGAGCTTTTTGCTTTTGAAAATATCGATAAGCCTCCGGATTCAACGGCTTTTTCCAAATTTGGACGTGTCCCAATTTCGGAATCGGCGTCTCCTCGCGCATCGTCGAGTTCAGCGCCGGAAATCACACGGATATTCCCTCGTTTCGAAACGTCATTTCCACTTGAGAGAGAGAGAGAGAGAGAGAGAGAGGGGGGGGAGATTATTCGAAGAAAAAAAAAAATAAAAAAAACCCCTTCAAAATTTGTCGAGATCCAAAACATTTGCGTTTGCCGCTGGTTAAACTTGAAGGAAGAAGGGGAGAGGGGGAAATCGCGGCCTTGGTAAGTTCCACGGGAAAGTTTCCACGAGGCTTCAGCCCTCTAGGAGACGATCCTTCCTATAGGGGGTTGAAGAAGGGGAGTGGGCGGTGGATAGCGTTCGTCTCGTGTAATCACACACCTAAGGTCGACCCGCGCGTGTCAATAAAACGAACAACCCCCTCTCCCCCTCCCCATCTGTTCGCAAAACAAAGACTGTCAACAGCGTCTTAAATCACGATGAATTGACAGAGAGAGAGAGAGAGAGAGTGAGATAGAGAGAGAGACATTCACCCCCTCGGAGGAAAATTGGAAAGTGGAAGCAAATTCCACGCGAGTCCGTTCTCCTTCCGGAGATGAAAGCGAGACAAACGCTATAATTTCCATCGCGTCGGACAAGGTGAAACGGACGAGGGTGAAAACTCCGGGTGATTTTCCTCTCAATTTTCCGGACTTTTCTTCTCGCACGGAAATGTAGAGTAGGGGAGAGACAGAGATAGAGACAGAGAGAAAGAGAAAGAGAGAGAGAGAGAGAGAGAGAGAGAGAGAGTAGAAATCGAGAGTGCTGCGGAGTTGGTGCTATTCCGATGGGCGGAGGGGAGAGAGAGAGGGGGGGAGGGTAGTTTGTAGATCGGAGGTCGTTTAACCCCGCGTCCACGCGACCCGGTGACTTTGAATCGAGGGTCAGGAAGAGCAGCGGATGGTTGGGTTGGCCACTCGTAGGTGCCTTGACACAGTTGTGCTTGGTCGCCCTCCAACACGTGTTTCTGATCGTCGCCAGTTTCTCCTTCTCTGCGTGTTTGCGTGCGTGTGCCTCTCTTATTTCTCTCTCTCTCTCTCTCTCTCTCTCTCTCTCTCTCTCTCTCTCTCTCTCTCTCTGGGTTCTGTCCGTTCGTCTTTGTACGTGTGTCTCATCGTGTTCTCAAAGAGACTCTCTCGACGCTCTTGGCCATCTAATTAGGTCCTTTTGCAACGACAGATTTTCTTCCTCGCTGGATACCTTTCGACTTTCTCTAACGGAGAAGCCCTACGTTTTTAAAAAAACTTTGTCAAAACCTGACGACCAAAGAGGGCTAATATCGAAAGGTCACGTGATTTTTACTCGACGATTCCAGCCGGAGAGTCGGAACGAGATTCGAATGGTTTTGAGGGTTTATGATGGTTTCGTCACGCGATACGTTAATTTTTCTCAGGCATTAGGGTCTTAGGGTCTTAGGGTCTCGGGGTCTTAGGCCCTCCGACCAACTTCAAACTCTTCAGCGCCCAATTAGATCCTCTTGCACAGGCAGAGATCCCCTTTCACGCTGCTTACCTTGGACATTCTTTCGGTGCGACTCTCTGCACTCGATTAACTCGCTTTCCTTTATGGACTTTTCTCCGCTTTTTCCTCTTTACAGCATTCTTCTTCTCCTTTTCCCTCCTGATCATCCTACGCTGCTTCGCTTCTCTATGATTTATTCACGTTCTAACTGTTCGCACTCAAACTCCCCCTCTGTCACCGCTCGAAATTACCATCCGACGCATTGTCGAATATCTCATAAATATCTCCGTTAAAAATTGCCGAGAATTTTTTTTTTTGCTCTCGGTTTCATTCCATTTCTAATCTTTTTGTTTTTTTTTTTTCTTTGCTTTCAGGAGAGCGCACCGAGTTTCCGGATTCCACTGCTGCTGCTGCTGCGCGCCATTCCAGAGTTCTCGGAAACGCGATTTTCCGGAATACGCGGTAAGGTTTTCAGGAAATTTTGGAAGTATGGTCGAGAAAAATGAGAGTCACTGAGAAGAATTAGAGGCGGATGATCAAGGAATTAGCGCGAATCAAGCCTGTTGGATCATCCGCGATAGTATCTCGTGTAATATCTGTCACACACACACACACATGTGTGTTGAACTTTCGCATATTGCGCATTTCTCAAGTAAGGAGAGAGAAATATTCTCACAACGAATAGATTGGATCGGAAAAATATATTTTTTTGTTTTTGTTTTTTCGACCATACTTCCGACCATCGCCACATTAGCGTGGTAGTTTTGTTCGTCGGAAAGCGACAACGCGCGACACGATTATCTCACCTCGAAGCGTAGAGCGACACACGGTTCGATATCGAAAAGGACACGAGGATCTTGGATTTTTTTTGCGGTAAAAATTTCAACCCTTTTTGAAATTTCTCGAAAATTTTCAACGTCCATTCTCGCAGCTTAAACGCGTAATAAACCACTCGTATGTTTTTCCACGTGATTTTTCTCGACTCGAAGCACCTGAATAAACATACGTACTTTGAGAGGGTAAAAAAAGTCCGCGAACTTTTCCCTTCCCCCTTCCCTCTCTCAAAAACTTTCAACCACCGTTCCGCGGTTCGTTCTGACGTAAAAACGAATTTCCCCGGCAATGGTACAGCGCGAGCGCGTAGTTTCTTCTTGCCGTCGAGAGCGCGAGTGCGTCAGAAATTTCGCGCGATTGACCAATTCGCCTCGCGTTTGCACGGTGGTCAAAAATGTCCATCGCGCGAAAAGGAGAAATTCGCCGATCGGATTTTGCAACGGGGAGAGACGCGCGGTTGTGCGTTTCTTTCGAAGGGAAAAGCTCGCGTCTCCCGTGGAGATACGGGGGAGAAATGAATTTTTTTTTCTCGCGAAAAATGCGATTGAAAAATCTCTGGAAAATCCCCATAGAATTGCCGTGTATTCTGGAGGGGGTGAGGGGTCGGGGGGTGGTCTTGCTCCACCACCCCCCAGGTTCTCGCTATTACTCGGTATTGTTCGGCCATTCCCGGCCTGGCCGGAGGTCCGGTAATGGTCGATTTGCCTCGAATGATCCTCGTATGGAACTCGGCTTTTGGGAAGGGGGAGGGGGAGGGGGAGGGGCATTCCCGAGTTCCTTGTTCGACCAAATCATTGAGCGGACGGAAAAACAAAGGGAAAATAGCTGGCTGGCAGTGCCTCCGGTTCTTCCAAACGCAACGATTAATAATCGTCAAAAATGGTCTCGAACGAATTTTTCATTCTTATTTCATCGCGCGTGTTTCATATTTTTACAAGGTATCAAATTGTTCTCTACACTTTTCGAGGTGAGATGACAACAACAACGGTTGTCTAATTATACTTGTTTAACTCGCTTCGTCCTACTCTACAACGAGTAGAGAACATGGACTATTTCGCAAAATATCATTAGTCGATGATTGTAATAAATAAATAAACAAATAAACACACCCCTATCCTCCAACTACCAATGCGAAGAAGAAGAAGAAGAAGAAGAAGTAGAGGAAAAGCTGCCCGCCCAACGAAAGGTACGTGGTAGAGAGTAAGCGAGTAAATAAAAGAAAATGCATGTGTGTCTAACGTGCGTCCGAGAGTAAAAGTTGGAATTTTCCGAAAGAATCGAGTGGCGTCGGTGGAGTATCGAGGAGGAAAATTTTCCGGAAAATTCAGAGGGAGGAGCAACCACCCACCACCGCCCATCGCGAAATTTTCAGCGTCCCCGATTAGCGTAAATGATTTCGCAGCAGGTGACTATAGTAATCACGTGAAGTCATCGCGAGACTCCAAGGAAAAAAGTTGGAATTTTCCGAAAGAATCGAATGCCGTCGGTGAAGGATCGAGGAGGAAAATTTTCCGGAAAACTCGAGGGAGGAGCAACCACCCACCACCGCCCATCGCGAAATTTTCAGCGTCCCCGATTAGCGTAAATGATTTCGCAGCAGGTGACTACAGTAATCACCAGGAGTCATCGCGAGACTCCAAGGGTAAAAGTTGGAATTTTCCGAAAGAATCGAATGCCGTCGGTGGAGTATCGAGGAGGAAAATTTTCCGGAAAATTCAGAGGGAGGAGCAACCACCCACCACCGCCCATCGCATATTAGTCAGCGTCCTCGATTAGCGTAAATGATTTTGCAGCAGGTGACTATAGTAATTACCTGGGAGTCCTCGCGGAGACTCGGTGCGTTTCAGTGGGGGTGGACGACAGGTCGATTTTAATTAGGGCTAATTATTTTTCTTGTCGTTGCAACGCGCGGCTCTAGTTAGACGCCGCCGCTCGTCTAGTTAGGCGAAACTCGGGCGACGCTTAGATTTTCCCATTGGATCAATCGCGAGACGCGCCAACAACAATATCGGGACGCCTAATTGAATTCCCCGTGAAATTTGTGGCTTCATTTACCCCGACGGAACACTTCCATGCGCGCTCTCTCGCCCTTATTACAATATTTGCCATTTGTCCCTCAACCCCCTCCCCCGCCTCCCGCCCCTCTCCTCCTCATTCCTCCCCATTTCTCCGACTCGACAACGCAATTACATTACTCGCGTTTTCCCCCCTGGAAAACTCTGGAGTACTTCTGAAAACGGATCTAAAACCACCCCCTTTATTACCCTCGATACCCACCCCCTACCCCTTGGATGATTTATTTGAAAATTTCAACATCTCCCTACCGGGTCGCGATTCGGAAAAACTCGGGAAATGTATCATTAGAAACGAGTTGAAGAACGAGAGAGAGAGAGAGAGAGAGAGAGAGAGAGAGAGAGAGAGAGAGAGAGAGAGAGAGAGAGAAAGAGAGTATGGGAAATTAAACAAGTAATGGATCAACCTGTTACTTTTGGTTAGCAGTTGCGTTGTCTCAAGCTGCTCGATCGTTACTTCCGGAAGTAATAGGGTGGGTCGAGAGAGGAGGAGGAGGGGCCGAGGGTAGGTCGAGAGGGCGGGGGGAGAAAAGGGAAGAAGAGTATCTCGCACTGGAGGACGTGGCTCTAATTCGTTATCGATCACGCGAGAATTCCGTGCAGCGTGGGCGTGCTTCTTATCCGTCTATAGCCCGCGAACTTACGTAATCCTCTAATCAGGATTATTAAAGGTCGCGGTAGGATCCGGGTGCGGGCAGCGGCAGCACTCGGCTGATTGGTCCTCCAGCCGCAAATCAGCCGTCATTCACCGGATCGCGCGCGCGATGTGTTATCAAAGGAAAATCAGCTGATCGAAATTACCCTTCGGCTCACCCCCCTCCCACCCTCCTCTCACGTTTCAAAGCAGAATTACGAGTCGTCAACAGGTGAAACGTACGCCCGGAGGGGGTGTGGTATCTCGCTGACACTCCCCCCAACCCCCGCCGCGGGAAAAATTCGTGAAATTTTCACGAAATCGCTCGATTTTTTCAGCTTCTTTTTTGCGTTTATGTCAAACTTTCGCGTCGACGCTCGATTTCGCGCGTGTCCGCGTTTCAGGGGATGATGGCAGAGTGTGGAGGGTGGGAAAAGCAAAAGCGGTCGTCGTCGGTCGCGAGGGTTACCCACGACCGAAATGGAAGAGAAATGCTCGGATACGAAAACGACGACTCGTTCATCGAATTTATTCGGGTCGATTGAAATCCTCGTTCGTTCTTCTTTCCGCGAGAATCGTCTCTCTCTCTCTCTCTCTCCCTCTCTCTCTCGTTTCTCGTCCACTCTCTCCCCTCGAAATAATCGAGGAAAATCATAGTTTGCCTTCGAATCCTCGGACGATTCGTTGATGCGCGACTAAATCAAAAAAAGTTCGCGGTTGTTTCTCCCCCCCCCCCCCCCAATTCGGAGCAGCAGCAGCAGCAGTTGGATTCTCCGAGTCTGTTTTCCCCCGAAGTACGAGCGAACAGGGCGTTTAGGAGACATTTAGATAATTCGACGCTGCGTATCCCGATCGATTAGATGGCGAAGCTCTCCCTGAAAGCTTGTAAACTCCCAGTTACAAAAGTAATAGGAGTTCCGAGTACCGGAGGAAGTCGCGCCGGAAACTTCTGGAGCCACTGCCTGGAGTATTCATCGTTGTGTTCCTTCAGGGTCGAGCTCCTGTGTTACACACGAGAGAGAGAGAGAGAGAGAGAGAGAGAGAGAGAGAGGAGAGAGTCGGTACATGCAAATCGAAGAGCTACGAGGGGGATGTTACGCGAGCACGTGCGAGTAACGCACCGAGAGAAGGAAAACTACCCCATTTTAAGAAACTGCAATTATCAACTCCGTGCGTCATCAATTCCCCTCTCTCTCTCTCTTTGACCGACAGATCGAATCTTCGAAAAGACTCCCAATGAATTTCAGGGGAATCACCTTGCGAAATATCCTCCCTGGAATATTTGCAGTGTTGTCGTCGCTGCCGAGAGAAAATAGAACGACGCGAGGGTTAAGGGAGATCGATTAAAACTTTACGTCACTGACGACTCGGACAATCCTTGTTATCAGAAAGTTCGACCATGAAGATAACGATGCTTCACTGTGTCACGCTGCGATTATTGACACTTCGATGGCAGCCAGTAATTTTTCCTCATTGGATAGGAAATTCAATAGAAATGTCGTCCCGTTGTTCAGCGGAGCGATATAACGATTCGTGCGAAATTAATTAAGTGTTCTCTCGTCATTTTGTTCGAGGGAAATTTAACTAGCGTCCACGGGTTGACGGAGAGACGGCAAAGGACGTCGTCGCGACGGAAACGCTTCCTTAGGCGCGCGAGACTCTCCAGGACCCTCGAGTCGCACAAATTAGTTTTTCTCCAGTAGAAATACACCGATATAGTCAGACACGCGGGAACGAACTCTTTTTCTCTGTCGGGGAAAACCTGCCGATAGTTGCGCGCGCGCGCGCGCTTGAGGGGTGGAATTGGGGTTTCTCTGGGTTCGACGGACAACTCCGAATATTCCGGAGAGATCGAACGTGATCGAAGGACGATATCGGCAGCTTATCGGCTATCCCGCGGGATAAGAAAAGCAGAAGGGGGTCATGGGTAAAAATAGTAGTTGGCAGTAAACTAATTTATTAGAGGAGAGCGCCGGAAAAACGAGGGGTGACTTTTGATAAGAGTTCGTTCATGTCGTAAGTTTTCCTCCTGAAAAGCTTGCTCGTTTTGGGGTGTGGCGTACGAGAGAGGGTGGGGCGGGGGTGGGGGTGGGGGTGAACTTTTATAAATCGGAGCTTAACGCTCGAGAGAAATTTCGCGAGTAGAACCGCTCATTTTCGGACGATGAAATCTTTTGGACGGGGGCCTCCCCCCACGTCCACTTGTCACTGTCCAACGAACTCCAGGGCGAGATCTCCAGGAGTCGATCCGTTTTCCCCCCAAGAGGCCGACGACTCGACGCCGTTCTTTCCTCGTGAAGAAAAATTGCGTCTAAACGCGAATCTCCGCGCGCGCGCTCGTCGATAAGCCAAACGCGTTCCATGGGACTCCTTATGGCCGAGCGTTTCAGTCCTGCCCCCATAAACTACCCCATAGAATCTGCATCGTCACCCCCTACGTCCCCCTCGCGGGTATCATGGCGGGGTGTCAAATTAGTAGCGTCGCGTTTTTCAGCCACGTCCGAGTCTTCCACGTTCGAATCGTCGTCCTGTCCCGACTACCCCATAGAATTTGTAGCATCACCCCCCTACGTCCCCCTCGCGGGTATCATGGCGGGGTGTCAAATTAGTAGCGTCGCGTTTTTTAGCCACGTTCGAATCGTCGTCCGCTCAATTAAATCGTTGGAAAAAACACGCGAAAACAGGGGGTGAGATCGAAAAGTTTCCTTCTTCCGCTGTAGCGAGAGAGGAATGGGGGGAGGGGGGGGAGGAACTCGATTTCCACCGGTGTTTCGGCTTACGAGAATTTCAAATTGCCAGAAGAGAGCGTGCGCGTTTTACCTTAATTGTCTTAGCTTAACGCGATAGCACGAGGCGGATTGAAAGCTGCACGCCGGGCTTTAAAGCTCGGAAACTACCCCCCACCCCCCGATATCGCCGCGCAACCCCTACACCCTCAGTTTCTTGTCCGGAGAAATTCAGAGCGGATGCAATTCGCGAGGTATTCCGCGATTCTGCACAGGTCCGCCCATTAATATTCCAAAATCTGGAATATTCCTTCCCCTTATCAGAGGGGGTGGGTGGAGCGCGGAATGAAAGCCGAGACTCACCCTCCGTGAAAAATTACAGTTTTCCGGGCTTGCCATCCGCGAAACGCGTGTCTCACCCCGAAAGAAACAACCGCGGCTCCCGGCGGGGCCTAACGAAATTTCCAGCAAGTTTTTCCCCGAGAATTTTCACCGGTGGCTCTCCCAACGCGAGCAACCCTCCTAACCAGTAGGAATTCATTTATCACGAGGGTTGTAGTTGTTGCGTCGTCGTCGTCGACGTCGACGTCGTTGTAACGGTGGTGGTGGTGGTGGTGGTGATCGTCGTCGCCGTCGTCGTCGACGCTCTTCGGGAGCTTTGGGTGCAGTCCAAATGTACTGGGGGCATGGGGGTGGGGGTGGGGGTGGGGGTGGGAAATCCTTTGCTGGAGAACCGACGGTGAATCGTTGCCAAACGGATTGCAGCGGGTCGAGTAGTACATGATCCAAACGTTATTGTGGATGCCCCGAAACAATTGGCCGCGGTTTATCGTGAAATCAATACCCCAAGGAGAATTTCCCTCGCGGCCACAACACCACGCTGAAACTACCCCGGATGAAAAAGTTTTTTAATGGAAATGCAAATGAAACGAAGTATACGCGTGCTTAAAGAGAAATCCACGAGTCCCACGCGCTACTCTTCCCCTCTCTCTCTCTCTCTCTCTCTTGCCACGCGAAACCCTCGATCGGAAAAACCTCGAGTTTCCAATCGGGTAAGGGAAAGTTCGGAGATGGGATCGAACTTTGTTTATTTCGCCAAATTAACGATGAAACAGCCGTACCAGAAATTCGCTGGAAATTATCAAGGTCGTCCATCATGATTTCGAAATTGGAAATTATTTAGAGTCCTTCGCGTCGGGCTAAGTTTGTCCTGCTCTCCATTAGCCACAAAGGGTGGAGAAGAAGCGAGGGGGTGGGGGGGGGGGGTTACCTACAAGGAGAAGATTTCGTTAGCCACAGAGCCCCAGTACCGGAAGTTCAGCGGCATAGTAGATAAGGTAGTTACCACTCGTAACACAAAGTACCTGGTAAATTTGACAATAAGGTTCCCCCCCCCCCCCGCGAACTTGTTCGAGAGCTAACTAAGAATTAACGATAATCTCGTCAACCCCCTCGAAATTTCGTCGCGCACGCGCAAACCGAGGAAGAAGCTGCAAAACACAAAAGAAGCGGAAGAGTCTCTGGAATCATAAACTGCGTTTGCCTATAACGGGGACATAAACTACCCCCGCTCACCCCCTCCTCCACCGCTGCGATCTTCATCATCCCACCCCCAACACCCCCCTGCAAAGTTTCGTAAACCGTGCAACGGCAATTTACCTGTAAGCAAGTTTGTGTTAGGAATTATTGGCTATTCGAAGTCGCCCGTAACACACACACACACACACACATACACAAGTATAGTTATGTTACTCGGAATTAACTAAAAGCCACTCCCTGGTGGAGGTGGAGATGGAGGTGGTGGTGGTGGTGGTCGTTCCTCAGTGGCAAACCGAACGGTAAGAACCGTAGCTAATTTCACGCCGTAATTCCTCCGCCGCTTTCATATTTCTATGGGCGTTCTTTCGTCGCTCGACCGGAAGTCATCGAGTTCTCAACAGTCACTTCCGGTCCAAGGCTACGGTTCCCCGAGAGAATGAGCGGTCGGTTTTAACAAGGTGCCGACGATGCCTCGAAAACGCCGCTAATCTCATCGGATGGATCAAAGCTTCGGCGGCTTCCGGTTCCGCTTCCGGTTCTGGTTCCGTTTCCGGTTGCGCCTATCAACCCCCCGGACGTTGCGCGCGAAACGGATATGGTCAACGGCCATTAAACGCACGCGTGTGACCAAACAGGCGTGCGTAGGCTCCGCTCGTTTCTCTCCCGAATTTTTCTCTCGAGTCGTCGCGGGTCGTAAGGAAAATTCCGGAAAACCTCTCGACTCGCTCCAGTTCTCCGGAAACAGGCACCTGTCGCGCGGAGGAGGGGGAGGGGGTGGTTGGAGCGAAAACAGAAAGACGCGGGACCCGCGGCATTTCGCCGGTCCTCCGGCGGGGGATGATTTTTATTTTTGATTTCGACGTTTCGCTCCTGGACCTTGCGGGAAACCGTGCGTGACGTTGACAGTCGGTTGTTTTACGAAAGTAATGGATTGATCCCGGAGGTCCGGGGGTGATTGGCCAACCCTGCGGAATTGTCATCGATAACGTTTACCAGCGAGGGCACAGGCCAGCCGGTGGATGTTTGCTTTTTTCTCTGTTTTTAACGACACCGTCGCTTCCTCCCGCCGTTATCCCAGGAAAATATTCAAATCGCAACAACGTGATCTGATTTTTCACGCACGACCCGCAAAAAACTCGTCCCTCCTCCTCCTCCTCCTCCATCCCGCGTTGATATAATTGACGAGCGGCGCAAGGGAAAAAATCAGAGTTTCGTCGGACGGTCGAACGAAATTCCGAAATTTCTGCCCTCCGGCGAAGATTCCGCGTTTTGCTCTCCGTTTCATCGGGTTCCCGGACGTCGACCGCGGAGCGTGACGTCATCGGGAGCAAGAAGCCATCGCGAAACGTGTAACGCATGCCGGTGGGAGGGGGAGGGGGCGTTGGAGTCTCGTGGAAGCAACCCCTCTCGGTTGGATCGCGCGAAGAGGGTGACAGGTCGCGCCAAGGTCACGCGGATTTCATCCGAGGTCATTCTCGTCGACCTTCTTTCGCTTCTCCGCGTTTCTTCGCCGTATCAACCCTACGTTGGGGTAACCACCCCCATCCCCGTTGAATTTCGAACGCGAGACCCAACGCGGTGGAGACGGTGAGGCGCATCGGTTCTCCAGGAACGTTTAACGGGAAAACGAGATCGCAAATACGAAACTGATGTAATTGCTCAACATTCCTGTTTACTCGGAAAATAATAAGGCGTGGAATAGCTCGCGTTGTTGTTAGTTGGCCCGGGAAACCTCGGGAGAAAGTTATGCGGGGGTGTGGAGGAACTCTGGAGGATCGTGTTAGCCTCCACTGAAAATTTTCAACGAAAGCGAGAGAGAGAGAGAGAGAGAGTGTGTAAAACCAAGTTGGCGGATCCATCAGTGTCGAGGAACAACCTGCTGGGATGTCATAAATTGTAATGTTCGCTCTTCAGCGGTGTAGACGCTCGGCGATCCGCAAAAAAATACAACGACGCCATTTTCGTAGCTTCTTTTTCTCACTTAGCTTTTCCCGACTACCACCTCTCTCTCTCTCTCTCTCTTTTGCGTCGCTACTGATGTTGTACAAGAAAAAGCACCTCGAACCAAGGGGAAAAGTTCCATCTTAAGCGACGGTAGCAGCAGCAGCAGCCCCAGTCAGGTTTACCACCCCCTTAACTCTTTATACACAAAATGACTGAAAGTTGAAGAAACGCGCGCGATCGCCAAACGATGGGAATTTCAAAACTAGTTAGCAGCTTTCGTTTTACTCCCCCCTCCCCCCGGACCCTTCCAGGACTCGCACAGCTTCTTCCTTAAAAATTCTTCCGGCTGAAACTTTGGTCCGGACGAAGCGGGAAGCGGTTAGCTCGATTTCCGGCCGAGATAATTAAGTATGCAAGTAGTTAAGAATTAAATAGAACCGGCGGACCGGCTTTAAAGGGGTAGCGCTCGGTTCTCGGGGTGGTGGCGGTGAGCGGCGATGCTTCTCGCACCTCCCGCGAACTTTCGAAGAAATTACTTATTTGTCAATTACACTTGCTCGCTGCTGCGGACGTGATTTAGCGGAAGTGATCAAAGTCCTTCGGGAGCAAAAAAACGGGTAACTTTACTATCGCACGGTTTCAGTAGAAAACGGCGCGACGTCGCCGCGGTCGATTCGAGGAACGGGAAAGAGCGAGAGAGAGAGAGAGAGAGAGAGAGTGGAAAATTTTGCAATTTCTTTCGCGAGTCCACTGCTACCTTTTGGCCCTCTTCAAACGCACCCCGTCCACTGGAAGAGTTGGCCCTTTTATCCAACCCTCGTGTCTACACGAAAAAAGAAAGACCGGAAGTGGAGTAAACTTAAAACGTGACTCCCTCCTTGAAACGCGCAGCGTGACGAGCACTCGTGCGATTTTTAGAGAATTTCTTTCGCGAATCCAACTCTGAATAAATCTTTCGAAACACCCTGTGTATTGGAAGGGTTAGCCTTTCTCCCCCCCCCCTCTCTCTCTCTCTCTCTCTCTCTCTTAAAATTCAGGATAAAACGGAGTGGTCGTAAGATTGCTCGGAAAGGCGAGTAGGTTTGTTTTCCCACGCGATTCCAACAGAATTTCATTCCCGACTACTCGTAGCGCTAGTCGTTGACCACCACCCCTGTTTGGCCCTCCTGAAACACGGTTCGCGAGGAATGGGCGCCGGCAGTCGCGACCTTAAGCAAAATGATGCATCGGCAAATTGGAATTAACGCGCGAAATAGCTTTTCAAGCGTATCGAACAAAGTCTTCCGCGTGACAAAGGAACGGACGGACAAACGGACGAACGGAGGAACGAGCGAACAAAGCAAACAATCGAAGACCACTCGGGAAAGTCGAATTTGCCGCAGCCTTTTCGCTAGTGCCTTCCCCCGACATTCCAGCTATTCTCACTGGATCTCTCGGCTTCTCCTCCTGCAACGTCACGCCTTTCGCAACGCGCTGACATTTCTATAACCTTTTTCCAGCGTCTGTGCGATAGCGCCGTCTCACCCCTACTACCACCCCTTACATCCGCGCGATCTTGTAAAATTTCCACTTTTCTTCCTTCGTACTCGTTTCGCTCTCTCTCGCTTCCCTTCCATTCTTACGTCACTCCCCAACGCCAGGGGAGAGAGAGGGATGTACGAGTCGTCCGGGACGGGACGATTCTCCCCGCGACTTGCCTCTGAAGTGACGCGAGAGCACTTCCGGTCGGCCGGCGCACGGCGGAACGTGTTTCTCGATTACGCGACTTTTCCTTTCATTTATTTACCGCCCGTAAAAATCCGAGGAGTTTGACGGAAACTCGTAAAGCATCTCGCATTACTGGCAGCGGGAGTTTCTCTATCGGGTGTGCGAAGTGCTTTCATCCGGAGCGGCGGGGGGTGGGGGCGAATAATGACAATAAGAGGAAAGGGAGAAAAGCTCGACTACTTCCCCTTATAACGGCGGCGCTCGGCTTGACAGTCTCTCTCTCTCTCTCTCTCTCTTTCTCTCTCGAGTTTCATCGTGCGCCTCCACGCGCTCTCCTCCCCCAGAACTAACCAACCCCCTCGGACGCTTTCCCAAAGACCCGCTCGATATTTCTTTGGAAAAACTCCCCGGCCCTCGACGCTGCCCCAGGGGTGGTTTAGGGGTGGAAGATAAGGAGAGTGGTTTCTCTAGGGGGTGGCAGAGGCGAGAACGAGATAATCGTTGAGGGAGGAATATTTCGCGGTGTCGGACCACCGACGAATTTCACGAGGGTGGTTTTTGTCCACGTTCCTCAGGCTGCCAGGAGAAATAACGACAATAAGGGCGACAGGGAAAATGCCGCTCTCTCGTCCGCCCTCCGCCAGACTGCCATTTGGCTCGTTCCACCGCCACGATGAGATCGGTGACTCCGCGGGGGCCACTCCCGCCCTTTGACCCTCCCCCGCAACCCCCGCCCCTTTCTTCACCCCCCTATTCTCCGTGAAACCCTCGAATCGATGTCCCACATTCGTTGGGACCGGAAGAAGCTTCGCGGCGCCCAAAGCTTTCGATTTAACCACCACCACCACGGAAATCCTGCAGCTCCCCCTCCCCCGTCTCACATCTTTCGGAATCCCTTCTTTCACACCCTGGAGAGACGGGGAAAGCCTCCGATTCCAATCCGATTTCACAGCTCGAGGAGAGTGGACCCTTGCCGCCTCCCACTTTTTGTCCCTTTTGGTCGGTTTTTACACTCCTGTGGAAATCCCCGTGAGTCTCTCGCCGGAAGTGCTTCTTTCACTGCACCCCCGTCCTCCCCTCCCCCTCCGTGTGTCGGTCGTTCCATGTCGGCAAGTCACTGTTCGCGGCGGCGGCAGCAGCAGCAGCCGGCGGCTCTAGACGAGACAGCTCCCAGCGGAAATGATAATTTCGCCGCGTACTCATTCCAGTGGGAAGGGGGTGGCCCACCCCCACCCCAATTGATATCAAAATTGGTCCCGGAATTCGCAAACCGCCAAATTATTCGCGCTCGACGTAGAGCGAGCTTCCGGTCCGATTTGGCCGAATCGATAACGCCGATTCGACCAGTCGGGGGTGGTAAGGGGTGGCAGGGGGTGCGTCGCTCTCTCGCGCGCGCCAACCGATTTTCTCTCGCAACAGCGCGAGTCGGACTCCCGGATACATCCGGCGTTCTCATTTTTCGAGGGCGCCGATTTCGCGCAACCCTTCTTCCACCCCCGATAAACTCACCCCCACCCCCTGTGGCTCCGGCTTATCCGGAAGGAAACGGACTCTCCGAGTGGAGCTCCAAATCGAGGATGTCGGCTCGACGTTTATCCCTTTGCGTCATCGTACGCGCAGGGGCGGGGGGAGGGAGACGACGAGGATAGCGCGAGCGAATTGAGGAAAATCGGCGAAACGATCGGTACCGTCGAAATTCGCCGGCGGAAT
This sequence comes from Sclerodermus sp. 'alternatusi', assembly GCA_037305995.1. Lineage (NCBI taxonomy): Eukaryota > Metazoa > Arthropoda > Insecta > Hymenoptera > Bethylidae > Sclerodermus > Sclerodermus sp. 'alternatusi'. The sequence continues at coordinate 1,724,917 of CM074558.1, read as the reverse complement.
TTCCGTGAAAAAAAACACCAGCTCCGGACCGCGGTGCCAACCTGCGTGGTTGGCTGGATAATTAATCGATCGGGGGAGGAATTAATCAGCCGGGGCCAGCAAGTATCCACCGGTGGATTCGCTAATTGCCGATCCCGTTGAAAGCTCCCACTTGGCCGTAACCCCCCAATGAAATTCAACGGAAGCTCCAACCTCGAGATAACGGTATATCCCCAGGAACAATTGCAAACCCCATCGTTATATTTAATTGGCGCGCCGCGAGGGGTGGCGGCGGGGGTGGGGGTGGGGGTAGAGAATCGGTAGCCAAGAACAAGAATCCGCGAGATCCGGGGGAGGGTAGCAAGGCGTTGTTTACCCCTTCGCTTGATAACTCATCGCCATTGGGGTGGTAGGGAGGGGGTGGGAGAATACGATTCACCCCCGAAGGACGAGGGTTAACGACGCTCTCGCGCAATTATTCAACGCGCCGGAGGAGCTCCGATCGTGATCGGGTGACCAACCGATTTTTCACGAGGAAAATTTCACAGTTTTCCCTTTTTCCCCCCGCGTTTTTTACCGACGTCGATACCCGGCGACGTTCCCGGCGGCAAATTTGCCAAGGGGGTGGCCATCGGGGACGGCTAACCGGGGCAGAAGCGACGGCGAAATTATCGGGACGTCGTTAAAGTCCTTACGCGCTCGTTACGCGACGAGCTCGCGTTCCGCAAACTCCGCAAACTCCGCGAGCTTTTCGCGAGCTTTTCGCAAGCTCTGGCAACGTCGGCGCAAATTTTACCCAATGCCTCAGTTCCGTCGGCGGCTTTACGACGACGACGACGACGGCGTACGGCCCTTCGCCCTTTTCTATCGCGCTTATAAATTTCACGGCCGTTCTCTCTTAATTACCGCGCGGCAGTTGCACGCGCACGTGCGTAACATGCGCACAAGCGCGCGCGCGCGCAACATCCCCTGTCCCACTTCTCCCCCGCTAAGCTCGCTCGAGTTAAATCCCTGAGATTTCGTGGCCTCGTCACACGCACCCTCTTTTCATCCCCATTCTCCCGCCCCCCCCTCTCTCTCTCTCTCTCTCTCTCTCTCTCTCTCTCTCTCTCTCTCTACTCAACCCTTCAAGGTCACCGCTCGTGAGAAACGCAGGAAAATATCGAGGCGTTCGGAAAAGTTCAGACTCTTCGTCCTAATTTCCGAAGGTCATCGACCCCTCCGCCACGTCGACGTGGAAGCTTCCGGAGCTTTTCGTTAACCGAGCGATCGCCCCCGGCGATGCTTCACCCTCGGAACACGCGTTTCTCCACCCCTTTCGCCCAACGCGTGTTTCAGCCGCGCGCCCTGAGCGTGTTTCCCGTGGTGATTCGCGAGAGAGGGGGAGGGGAGTTTTGCTCGTTCGAAGAGCCCTTGATGGAGATCCACGGAGGCCAGGGGAGGGGGAGGGGGTGGGGATCCGGTTTCAACCGTCTGAAAATTTCACTGACCGATCGGGCGTAATCGCGGACCCTAATTGGGGCGCTGATCCACGTGGATGACCCAAATTCTCCTCTCTCTTCGCTCTCTCCTCCCCCGTCCCACCCCTGGCCACCACCCCCGGCGGTCTCTCTTGATATCCTATCGAATATCTCGTAGGGGCTTGGACCGCCGAGCGAGGGGTCCCCTCTCGACCTCGGTACTTGACGGCGTCGGCTTTCTCGCCTCCCCGGAAACTCTAATTTTCTTATCGAGAGACAAAGTGTAACATCCCCTGCAACCCCCTAGAAATTGGCCGGATCGATGAGCGGAGATACGTCACTGCCGAAAATATCCCAGCGTCGGTCCAAATCAATTCGAGCGTAATCAACGGATTAACGCGCGCGCGCGCCGGAAGTTCGCCGACGGATACGACGAAGCGCTCGACGATTTTTCTTTTTTTTCTTTTGCGGGACGACGGTAAAACGCGCGAACAATTTTGTACCGCGGCGCAAACATCTTGGAGGGGAGGGGGGGAGGAGGAAGTCCCGGATCAGCGGAGGGATGAAAACCGGAAGTGGTTTGACTCGATCGAAACGTTATCCCGGAACGATCCCAGGAATTCACAGGACTCCTCGGGAAAATTCCTCGACGCGATTTTGCCGGGAGAGTCGTCCTGACGCGCGCGGGGGTGTGGAGGTGAGGGGGAGGGTCATTTTCAGCGATAAACACTTCCCGAGGAATCGGGCCGTGGTGGTGCGATCGGGAGAATAATCGCGGGAGAGAGGAGAGACGAGAGAGAGACTCGTGTTGTGGTAGGCCAATCGTCCGGAAACGAAAGTAACGAACGACTCTAGGAGGTGGAGGAGGTGGTGGTGGTAGCGGAGGAGGGGGGGAGGGACTCGCGCGTGTCTTCTGAAATTCCTTCGGGTTCACCACGTGATTTTTCCTAGTCGATTTCTCACGGAATATCGATGGAAACCAATTCCCCCTCCTCCCCCTCCTCCTCCACCTCCAAATCGAATTAACATCCGTCGCGTCCTCGCGGTCCAATGACGTATCCAATGACCCGCGCCGAATAATGCGCCGGAAATGGATGCGTTGTTAAAAACTCGGGCGAATCGCGCGTAATTTCGACTCGCTCGCTTCTCCTCTCGCGCTTCTGCGGAAACGACCTTGACTCGATTATTTACCGATTATCAGCCAATCGTAATATTTAATCCCGCGGATCGCGCGGGCCAATTAATCAGCGGGCTAATTTTTATCAGCGAGAGTAATTGAAAATTACTCCCCGCGAATGGCCGGGGAATTGCATCGGCGAATATTTCGTTAATTCGTTAATTCGCCGCTAAGCGCGGGGTTAGGGGGTAGGGGGTGGCACTCGGTGATTGCGACGGTTTTTGTCATCCGTGGGACACGCCGCATTTCGTCAATTATTTCGTTAATAATTCCCACTTTGCGCTGCAACGCGGTTGAATAAATTACGAAGCTTTGCGCAATTTCCGGCTGGCCATTATAATCCAGCGACGTCGCCGTCGCCGTCGTCGTCGCGGTCGTCGTCGCGGTCGTCGTCGTGCTCGTCGTCGTACTCGTTATCCAATCAACTTTGACCCCGCGGAAAAATGTGTCGTCGGGTCGCACTGGACACTCGGCGGAAAGGGGTGGGAGGACCGTCCAGGGTCTCCCTTTCAATTTACTCGGGGGTGCGCGGGGGTTGTCGAAATTTCAAATTCCGACGAAAATGAAGTATCCTCTGGATAACTGGGAAGAACGAGGGGGGAGGGGGTGCACGCACACGGCGAGGCCGATTGTCCCCGGTTAAGCGTCCTCGGTGAAAGAAGGGGGTGGGGTTGAAAGGGGGATGAAACAATGGTCGGACCAGCGGCTGCACGTGGATATTAGACCGGTGAACAAACGTCCAGCTTCCCTCTCTCTCTCTCTCTCTCCTCCACCAGCGGAATTATTTTCCAGGCTGGGAAAGGTTGCGTTATTATTGTTGGCATTGAAAAGTCAGGGATGCAAATTTATCGCGGTATTAGATTGTCCGCTGGTTCCTGGATTATCCAATAAGTGTTTACCAACGGTGTGGAGGTGCTGCTTTGCATAATTTGATTGCAAGGAAGTTTGTCGCCCAGTCTGGGGGGTGGGAGGGGGAGGGACGGGCGATTATCCGCAGCGAAATGACGTCGTCGATATCGCCGGGTTTTTTCCTCGGGATCGTTCCGCGAATGATCGTCGGAGCTCTCGCTTTGATCTTCCGACACACCGGAAGTCCCCGTCGCCCCTCTCTCTCTCTCTCTCTCTCTCGCTCTCGTTCTCCAACCAACTTCTCCCCAAGGACACGCTCGACCCGAGAATGACACTCGGGGGTCACGTGATTTATCTCGCATAAATCATTGGCAGCCATTTTGTTTACCGGATGCAATTCGTCGGTTGATGTCGCTAGAACCGGAAGTGAACTTTGGCAAACATTTTTGCCTGTTCCGAATCATCGTCGAGAGACATCGGCGAAATTTAATGACCTGGTGCGGGGTTGGTCAGCGTCGCGGGGTTGGGAAGCGAAATTTATTCGATCCCGAGGATCCCGTGGCCAAGGGCCGAGTCGAAAGTTTCTCTCGGCGAGTACCTTACCGCCGCCATGTCTTATTTCTTCTCGCGCAACGGTGGGGGCGGGGGTGGGGGTAGGGGGTGCGTTTAAGAAATTTTCGAATCGGCGCCAGGGAAAATCAATTTCGCCGAGTGTGTACGTCCTCGCGCGCAGTATGCATAAATATGTACACGCGTGTGTTTATACACGCGCGCGTGTATGTACAGGGAGGAGGGGTGGAGGGGGTGGGTGTACAACAGCGCGTAGTCGCTCAAGTTGGCAGAATCCTTTGCAGGGAAGCGAGCGTGGGTGGCTGGCGCTTGGTGAAATCGTCGAAGCGGCACTTTTCCAAGTTCCGATGCTGATCGATCAGCCGGTGAGTTCCCCCACCCCCACCCCAACCCCAACCCACCCCTTCCGCCATGCTCGTCCACTCCCCTCGGGATTTCGAAAAAGCAGCAGGACGCCATTGCAACTTTGGACCCTCGCGGCTTATCCAACTGCAAAGTATCGAAATTCATTTTCTCGAATATGCCACGTGTAGCGGACTATTCCCGGAATTCATAAGTTTCCCCGGTGTCGCGAGAACTTTAAACTTTGTCGGCACCGCGACGCTTTTCCAAAAGTTTCCCAGCTGCTTTTAACTGGTAATTTTCTTCCGCGTATGGCTGCCGCCGCCGCCGCCGCCGCCGCCGCGGGTATGAATTACGCTCGATGCGTTATTATCGAATCGCGGAAAGTTCGGTATTATTGATTTCCACCCCCCGCCCCTTCTCCGGTTCTCGTACCTAACAACCCCATTGATTGGACATCGGTGTATTTAATAAGGGATGATAATTCGCATCGACGCGTGCCGCTTTCGGAAAAATATTTTGTCTCGGCGGACTCGGTCGAAAGGGGTCGGGGAGAGAAGGGCGGAGGAAAATTCTTGCATTCCCCGGGGGGAGGGGGTGGGGGTTGCTTCAGAATTATGCGAAATTTCATTGACGGGAGAAACCGGAGAGGCGAGTCGAGCGCTCGAAGGGCATCTTCCGGGTGGCTCGACGTCACGGTCGGAATGTACGCGCGTGTGAAAAGTAGTGGGTTAAAAACCACCCCTCCAAGGGGGTGCGGTGGAGCGGTTCGCCTCGCTTGGGATTCCTTTCGTTTTTAATCTCGCGCGTATTCTAAAAAATATTTCCCATCCCCGCGAGACGGGGTTGATTCGTTTTCCAAGGTTCTTTGAGAAAGTTGCCGGTGGGGGTGGTTTCTCCGTTAGGGTGAGTTTTTCACGCTTGATATTTCCCAGTTTACTTTTCCGGGTACTCGATGGAAATCGAACGAAACGCTTTAAGCAACCGAGACAGAAGTGGAGGTGGGGGTGGGGGTGGGGCGGGGGTGGGAAGGCCCGGCCGTTTTCGAATCCGGCCGGAGGAAAAACATTGCCCATTTTCCTAATGCGCTCGAGAAATCAACCGAGGGTTAATTGCGTCGGTCGAACGAAAATTCCAGACGGAAAACGAGGCCGGCAAACCTCTGGAGGAAATTCATTGGGCGAACTTCCGACTTCCGGCTTGAGTATTTTTACGTCATTCCCCAAAGAAAAATAAAGTTCAACGTTTCCTCGAATCCAGAGAAAATCCTGCAAGTTTCGCAAGATTTCCGCAGATTCCGCGCGAATCCTCAAGCCGGAGACTTCGCCCTGTGAAATATCGCGAAAACGCGCGATATATCGACATCGAATTAACTTTGCGAGTAGCGCGCCCCTAAACAATTTCTGCCGCTGATGGCGATCGTTTTTCAGTGTCTCTTCTTACATAAGAAGGTATTTTTAGTAACCCCCCACCCCCCCTTGATCAACTACTTATTCCGATCAGGTCCTAAATCGATCAGATTCTCCATACTGCCTTCTCTTCCTCCACCCCCAACCTTCTCACCGACTATAGCGCGGAGAGAGCGGATATTTTCACTTCCGCTCGGTTACAACGCGATCTTATGCGCTTTCTTTCCACCCCTCGGACACCAGACGAGCGTGAGTCGACAAGTTCCGAACACTTTTTTCTCAAAGTGAAAAAATAACCGAGTTATCGACGATTGAACATTTGACCGGCGGGGGGGGGGAGAGAACAAAGACGTCAGTATTCAAACAATGCTTGGATGCAGATATCTCGCTGACCAAGTCAGGGAGAGAAGGTAGGCGGAGCCTGCACCCCACCCCACCCTCTCCGCCGTGTCAACTCGAACACGCGCCGTCATTGGTCCCCCTCCACTCAAACTTTTAATCGTAATAACTCCGTCGGTATTCGCGTTGGAAGAAAATTATTCAGGACTTTCCGATTCAGGCTAGCCCGATCTGTAAGAGTGCACGAGGACGCGAATAAGTGGTGCAACACGCTGTATAATTCGGATAAATATCGCGAGCAAAATTCGGTTAATGTTTATCCGGGGGAAACTCGATAAGGAATTTATTAAACGAATTTTATTTATATAGAGAAATGGCCGTTTCATGCTTTTCACGCGACGCCCACTGATAACGCGATTTACTTCTGCTTTTGCACGGGACTCCGGCATACGTGTACGTGTACTACTACTTTCGTAGCGTGCGCGCGCGCGTGTGTGTGTGAGTGTGCGCGCACAGGTAATTATGCAATTTTTTATACGTTGCAGCGCGAGAATTGAGAGTAACACAGTACCAACACTGATTTATGGAATATTGTTTAAGAAAGTAGAAGCAGCGCGGAGGGGAGGGGAAAGGGGCGGTGTGTCGTGTGGCGACAAACTTTCAATCGGCGTTTCTTTCCACCTGTAATTTATGCGTGTAGAGAGAGAAAACTCCTTCGTGACCCACTGGGCTCTCTGGGTCATTCCTGATCTGGTACAAGTTAACCACCGCGCGCGCTTGTCTGTGTGTGTGTCGTCACGTCACGTCCCCTTTATTTAAATCACGTCCACCGGCAAATGTAGGGCTTAAGGGGATCTCAAACCCTCTCGCCCATCTCGCAGATTCAATTAGAGGGAGAGAGACGACGATTTTGCGACCGACGATAATTTTGTCAATTTTTTTTCCCCGCCCCCTTCCACCCGCGATCGCGTTCATTGGAAATACTTTGAGGGGGGGGGGGGGGGGGATGGTTCTTCAGGATGATACCAACGACTCGACGTTTCTCGTCCTTGCAAAAATTCGCCATTTATCTCCCGCAATGGCAGGAGAGTAAAATAAATCGCGCGGCAATCGACGGGGAAGTTTTCGGTGGGCAATAACTCGTGTCGATTTATCAGCGCCAGTCGCGCTTTCCATTCCGGCCGAGGAAAAGATTACTCCCGCGCGGCACAATACAAATATTCCCCAGCCAGTTAAATAACTTGGCAATGGTTTCATCGGAGGCCAATCGCTGATAAACGCGCGATTCTGCGAATGCCACCGGTCAACTTTCCTCCGGAGATCCCATCGGAGGTACTCGTTAATCCTTATCGACGTGGAAAGTTTCTCTGTTTCTTGTGGCGACCCCCCCCCCCCTCCCCTTCCCACTTCACCACCAATCTCTTCGGAGAGAGAATCCGAGTCTCGAGAATTCTCTCTCGATTGATTTCGCGCTAAGGAAAAAATTTTTCAGGATATCGTTGAGTCGTACTACTGGCGGAACGTCGAAGTCGCAGATTTCGTTGAGCCGTTCTACTGGCGCAACTCGGTGGGAACCGAACGAAGTGCATTCGCCATTCTTAAGCCAATTCCTGAGATAAAAAAGGCAAGAGGATATTATCGAACGGGAGTAGACCGGGCAGGACTTTCGTAATTGTTTCTATCCCGTGTGAAATTTCTTCCCGTTGGAAACCAAGCCCTATTATCCTCCTCCCCCGCCCACCGGCCCCTCGATCCTACCACCCTCGTATCTTTGGCGAGCGAACCCCTCGTGACGTCGTACGATTTAAAAGTTGAATCGAAATTTCCTCGGGTTAGTCGAATTCGCGGTGGCGTCTCTATCCACCTCCAACCCCGTCTCAGTCAAGGACGACGACGACGACGACGACGACGACGACGACGACGACGACGACGACGACGACGACTCTTTGATCGAGCACAAATCGTTTTCTCCCAGGGGCAAAGAAATTTCTATAAATATCACTCCAGCTGCTAGATTCTCTAACCTTCGTATCAATTAGAACCCTTTAATCGCGGCCCGTAATCTCTCGGGTAAAAATAATCGGATTATAAGGGATGAGGGTGGCTTAAGTGGATGTTCCCCGAGGACTATGAATATTTCTTAAATATCGCAAGGGGTGGACTGTAAAAGTGCCTTTGGCCGTTCCAGGGAAATTCCGGGAAACCGAGTAATTACCGTCTCTGCTCCTATCGTTCCCTCCCCTCATCCCCCCCCCCCCACCCTCTCGGATATTTACGCGAATCTTATCGGAAAACGAGGGCGAGCTCTACCGGAAACCTCGCGGCGGACGAAATTTTCTTTGTCGAGGATCTCGTGGACGTCCCCGTTAACGTCCGTCGTAGAAACGTGGATATTCCGCGCGGACGAGATAACGTCCGTATCAACGTTTCCCATGAAACTTGTATCGTTGAGTCCCCCTCCCCTCCCTCCCCCTCCCCCTCTCCCCGCACTTCGATCGCTATCGGAAATGGATCTGCGGGAATATAAATTGCCATTAAATTTTTTCTTGCCTCTTCTCTCGTACGTGCGTACCGTAGATTTGCTCGTGCGCTAGCACACACACACACACGCGCGCGCGCGCGCGAGCGAAGGAAAACAGCGAGACACACGCGCGCGTACGCCTTTGAATTTCAGTAGTGCACTCCATTATTTCTCGGACCCCCTCCTGAAAGCGGAGCAGCCAAGTTGCGTTACTCGCGTAACGGAAACCTTTGTTGGCGTGCTTTCCTCATTACCCGACCGAAGTAATCGATAACAATGGAGGAGAGATACACGGGGGAAAATGGAAAATCGAGAAAAGCAGCGGGCGCTCGAGGTTCCGTCCGGATAAACTTCGCCCTTGATCTCCCGCGGAATCTTCCCCCGCCCCCCGTGTCTCCTCGGTACTCCATTTCCGGTTTAGCGATCGCTGCAACGGATATACGTCTGTATCTCTTCTCTCCCCCTCCCCCTGCCCCCCTCTATTATATTCGGCGAATCGAAGGAAACAAACGCGCGTGACGGGAGGGAAAATTTGCCGGTCGTTTCGCGGCTCTTTTCACGGGGGTGGCGCGAACATCCCGGATGGCGGAGTCCCAAGGTCACTCGAGCGTTTCGACGGCTGTCGAGCTGTTCTACTTAGCGCGCGCGCGAGAGCCCCCATGTAAATTTGCCGTGTTTATTTTATGGCGTTTAAACGTTTCGCGTGTGTTCGCGCGAAACATTCACGAGCGCCGGCAGCGTTGCGCAGGGTGGAAAATGCCGAAACGACGAGCGTAAACGTTCCAAGGGAGTTTCCTTAAAACGATGGAACGCTTGTAAAACTGAGCAGACTCGCGAAGTTAATTAGGAAGCTTCGCGAATGAACGCGGCCGTCTGCCAAACGTGGATACTCGCGGAAGGGTCGTGGAAGGGGTGGTGAGTAACGCGCGACAAACCACGTGGAATTTCGCTGCTGCACCCCTCCACCACCTCCCCCATGAGCATTCCCCCATGGGAACTCCGGGGGGTTCGCGAATCTCCGGCTGCTACTTTGCTACCGGGCGAGAGGGGGTGGGAGGGGGTGAACTCGTCGGAGCAACCCCCGGTGCAAGTCGATAGTTCGTGGAAATATTTGCGAGATAAAAAAATAGTGATAATGACGGTGGTGGTGGAGAAGATAGGAGAAGGGGCAGGGTGGCTTTTGTTCGCGCGAGGGTGCGGAGGGGGTGGAAAGGGAGAGGAAGGAGGGAGAGCGGAGGAACTTTTTGGGGAAGACAGAGCAAACGCCGGAGTGGTGGTGGAATTTATTTATCTAAGGACATTGGCGGGATGAGCCACCACGCGCTGGCCGACGGGGATGATCGATGGTAATAAGATAAGAGGGTGTTCCTGGAAATCCACGTGGTGGAATTTTATGATAGGCGACAAGGGGAGCGGAATTATTGGACGATCAACGTGCCTACCAGCACACCCAGTCATTCCCACCAATAAAACTACCACTGGCCTTCTCGCTTCGCAATGAAAACAGCTAATCGGGGATGTCTATCCGGAAGCGACCCCCTCTCCACCCCCCGCACCACCTCCCTCGTTCCGAGCCCTAACTCGATATTTTTCTCGACACCGACGCTTTTTTCCTCTTTTCCACCCTCTTACCTCTCGCAGCTTTTCAACCTGCACCCCCTGTCTTCCCCGTCCTCGGTTCCCACGCCCCCACCCCCTTTCTTTTTCTTCCCCTTTGTGCTCTCCCTCTTTCAACTGCGCTGCATACGCCTCTCGATGGATTATGGCGTCACGTAATTTCTCATTGAAAAATCCCTGGGTATCTCTGTGATAAATCGATCTGGCAAGTGACACGGATGGCTAAGATTAAGAGGTCGTCGATTTTCCGACGCGATATCGAAGATTTTCGATACCGAGGAGGAGAACCCTCGCGCGGAGACGAACGCGCGCAGCCAGCCACCCTGTTGATATTTTTCAAGATATTTCCAGTATCCGACAGTATCCGACCTCCGTCATTGGGGGGGGGGGGACGTCATAATTATTTTTCATTCGTCGCGATCGTCAAGTACTTTCAGGACTATAACGAACCCCCTGTTGCGACGGAAATAAAAATATGAAAGGGATGGGGGTGAGAACTGACTAATCAGGGTAGAACTGAGTCACGTCTTCTTACTTACACCCCAAAAGAATAATTCTGAAGGGTTCTGATCGATATACCCCGTGGACAAAATGTCACCGACGCGAACAGTTGGATTTTCATAAAATTCTTCCACTCGCATTTCCCGCTTTTCGTGGGTAAACTCGTTTTCTATGGGGTGTATCGATCGGAACTATGCGGAACTGTCTTCTTTAGGTCTAAGAAAGAAGAGCGCACTTGGAATCTTGCGAATCGATTGCATAGTTTTTGCAACGCCGGCTTTCAAAGTCGAAGTCAGCAGCAATTTAAAAGCTATACTACTGCGGCTTCGTGCTTTAAAAAGGCCAGCATTTTAAAAACTACAGAAACGATACTCAAAATTACAAATGTGCTCCTCCTCTTTAGACCCCGAGAGAATAATTCTAAAGAGTTCCCATCGATATACCCCATAGAACGAATTTCGACGACAGTCGGATTTTAATAAAATTTTTCTACTTGCGTTTCTCGTTTTCGTAGGCAAACTCGTTTTCTATGGGGTATATCCATCAGAACTCTGCAGAACTATCTTTTTTAGGTCTAAAGGTAGTAGAAGTGGGAGAGGGAGGGGTGAAAGAAAGAGAGAAGGACCGTACAGAGAGACCGTAGAGTGGCAATGTGAGACGACGACTTGGACGAAGTGAAACAACCAAGTGTTTTCAGCGACAAGCTGTAATTCGCACGGAAAATTGGATAATAAATTTAATTAAGGGACATCATCGTCGTACGGTCTCTCTCTCTCTCTCTCTCTCTCTCTCTCTGACCTACTAAACTAACGAAATATGTGCGTAGGAATCTCTTCGCTTTTCCAAGGAGAGAGAGAGAGAGAGAGAGAGAGAGAGAGAAAGAGAGAGAACTCTTTAACAAATATTTAACTTTAAATAATATTTCAGCTCGTTTCGTATTTATTTAACAATTCTACACGGAAACATTGTAGCATAATGAAGAAAAGCAATCTTGGCCAATTTTCCTCCATTTCATTTTTATAAACATTAGCCACTGGCAGTACAGTCGATCGCAAAACTATTTTATCGCCAAGCAAAGAAACGGGCGGCCTCATTTTCAGCAGAGACTGGGTTGTGTCACTGAAAACGACCAAAGTCAATCAGCCGACTGCGAGTGTTATCGCATTACGCGTATCGCAAAGTACCGCGCAGCTTATTACGAAAGCTCATCTTACTTGTTAACATCGGAATAAATTATGCAAATGTGATCATTCGCGTACCATTCCCCAAGTATAGCTCTACATCCACAAACAATACAATTCGCGAGTAGTCGAATCTCTCTATCGTTCTCCATCGTTCCATCGTTCCATCCGTCTCGTCCGCGCGCGATTGCGTTTGTAAATTTCGCGAGCGTCGAAAATTCGGGGCGTCGTCGCGCGTATGAATGGCAGGCGTGCACCACGCGTGGGTTTCCCCGCGTGTGCGTCGGTGTGTTTTGAAAGGAACGCGCGATGTGTTGGAGCTCTGGCTAGAAATAGTAGCTGGGAGAGGGGGAGGGGACCTCGTCAGGGTCGTTCGACGTCACGGGATGGATCAGCGGAGATATTCGTGATTTTTCGCGATCGTCGGACCGACGTCGATACGAACGCGTCAATTCCCACGCGCGAAATCTCGGCAAACGAGGGTGGAGGGGGGGGGGGGGACATCCCCGACCACCCTCCGCCATTAACGAAGAAAATCAACGCGTGACGCGCGACGTTTGGAAATCGCTTTGGAACGACGGACGCGAAGGTAGGCGGAAGACGGAGGGGGGAGAGGGGCGAAAAACGTAAGAAATTCAATAGCCGCGGCAAAAAATTGAGGTCCAAGCGGGTATTTTCCGCCCCTCGAATAACCCGGGGGTAGGGGGTGAACGTCCCTCGGCCGCTCTTATTTCGCGCAAGACGAACTCGCTCCCGTTGCGCGGGGGAGGCGGGGAGAGACGTAAATTTTGCAACTGAGAAAACGCAACGCGCCATGTATATTTCATATGGCGAGTATTGCGCGGCGCGTTTTTTTTTTTTTTTCGCATTTTCGCTTTTCCCGCCCGCGGCACCCCAGCCCCGTCGCTCCGGCTTCCGCTTTGAAATGACGACACGCTCTCTTTTCCTGTCTCTTCCCCCTGGTTTTTTTCTCCCTCTCTCATTCTCTTTCTCTCTCTTTGCATCGCACACCGGCTACAGAACCCCGTGAAAAAAGCCGGAACGATTAATAAGTGATGTCAGCGCGTGCAGTTGGAAATTGAAAGGGGAAGAGCGAAAACTGGCAGGAAAATGGAAACGTTCTCGAGTTGGGGGTGGCGAGGGGACGAGGGGGTGGCCACCCCCAACTTCCGCCCACGCCCTCGCGCGAGCGACTCGACTGTCGCGTCGCGTACGCGCGAGTGTGACGAGGCGTCTTGTTGCGGGGTGAGGTGGGGTGGGGTGTGCGGGGGTTGGGGCGGGGGTGTAACTCGGAGACAACGCGACACTCGCGTTATTTCGTCTTGCGCTTACCGACGTAGTTTCGCCGAAAATATTCAGCTCGCGCGCGGCTATTTTCACGAGCGAACGTCACTCGACGCGCGTAACTCGCTTGGATTTTTCTAGCTTTCCTCTAGCGGGCGCGAGCTTTCCGCCGATTTTCCGCTTTCCCGCCAAAATCTCGCGGCGGAAGCTCGAACACGGCGACGGACGTCAAATCGACGGGGAATAACCGATCAACCGACGTTCCTACCCCATCGTCAAAAACGTCCGGTCTCTGCGATGTTTCGCAGCCGCTGTTTTCTCTCTCTCTCTCTCTCTCTCTCTCTCTCTCTCTCGGAAATTTTGCGAGAGTCTCAGATTTTCCCAGCTTTTCTCCCCGTTTCCTCGCGTTGTTTTTCCAAGTACCGTCCGGTATCCTCGGAGGTAGCGTCATTTTTCACTCGAGGATTCCGAACCCACCCCCACCCCCACCCCCTCCACCTCTTCCACTCTCCAAGACGAGGAATTTGATTTTGGAGTGGCCGCGATTAATTCGCCGCCGCCCCCACCCCCGGCGGAATATCCGATCGGGAATACAGAACGAGCAACGTGGGGCTCTCTCGAGTACATCGGTTATTCCTGGCGCAAACTCCCTCCCCCCACCCTCTGGAGTATCCTGCGGGAATTTAACCAAGTGGAAATCTCGCGGAAAAACTTGTGAGAGGAAGAGAGAGAGAGAGAGAGAGAGAGAGAGAGAGAGACAAGCGATCTAGCGAGCAACCAACTATAGACTCTCGATGACCAAGTTATCGACGAACTCGCGTCGGACGTCAACCCCGTCGCGCGTCTATTCAAATATAGTTGGTTCCGTCGAGAAAGAACTTCCGGTTTCAGTGCTGAAGCAACGCGCGTGCCACCGCTCGATAAAAAAGCCAGAGCTCGAGGTTCAGGGACGTCTGGAAAGTAGAGTCGGAAAAAGCTGAGATATTGCCATTCCTATCGCCTGCCGCACCCCCTCCCTCCCCCTTCCCCGCCATAAATATCAAGGTCAAAAAAGGGCATTAGCTTCCTCTCGTTCTTCTCGCGGGAAATTTAATTAGAGAAAGAGTGGCGAAGAGAGAGAGAGAGAGAGAGAGAGAGAGAGAGTGGAGTATGAAAAACAGCCGCGCTCCCTCGCAGCCCGACTCGGGGTAGTTTTCCATCTTGAGGGGTGGCACGAGGCAGACGGTCCCCGACCGTAGTCGAGTGGAATATGGAATTTGCGGATTCCGGTGTCCACCGACCAGGGAGCAGCCTGGGATCCGTGAAACGAGTGAAAAAGGAACATCGCGAAGTACGTCGGTATTACAGAGAGCTTAAATGGATCACGCAAGCTCCACCACCGGAGTATCCTTCATTCATAAAGTAATCTCCTTTTCGTCGTAACACTCACCGGGGACGTTTCGCCGAGAACTTCCGGCGAAAGCCACGATTTCCTTCGAGAAGCTCCCGTCTCGACGAGGACGAAACATTTTTCTCCCCCGGGAGCTTTAATGTTCCTACGAAAGCTTGTTTCTCCCGGCCAGAGGTTCTCCCCTCCTTCCCCTCGCCCCTCCACCTCGTATTTTTATCGTCGGTGGCGACCGCCGTTCGATATGACGCGATACACCCCCACCCCCACCCCCACCCCCCGTGGCTGTCCGCAGAAACGGCCCATCTCGATTATCGACGAGAAATCATCTCCCGTTAACTTGAAACTGTCCAGACGTCAACTTCCGCCGATGCCTCATCCTCATCTTCATCCCCCTCCCCCTCCCCCTCCCGTCGGCTCGTCGGGCGAATTCTCGTCCTTGGAGCTTTTCCAGACCGCGCGCCACCCTCGTGTCATCCCGGCCGCGTGTTTGGGATAATTGGTCGGCGTTTGTCCTGGGACCGGAAACGGACGACGGTTGCCCGAGGCAAACGTCAAGCTTGGGGTGGGACGCGTTTATTCAACGGAAGTACTTCCGGTTAATGAAATTATTAGAAACGCCCTCGTTAACGGGTCGCGTAATTATTAGTCGGCATTAGTGTCCCGAAATGGCAGTAGTTTCCAGTTCCGAATGACCCGGGCTCGGAGTCCTACGGGGGTGCGGGGGTGGCGGGGGTGGCAGCGCGCGCGCGAGTACTCAAAGAGAAGCAGCCCCAGTATCTCAGGGGGAAGAAACTGCTTTCAATAAAGGAACCTACTACCGTCGGTACGACCGCGAGTACTTAGGGTGTACGTGTACACACACACACGCGCGCGCGCGCGCACACACACACACTAGACGAAAACCATCCCCTCGCGATGCTATCGGAAGAAGGTGGATAGGAGAGCGGAGCGAGTTGCGAATATAGCGAGTTGAGTGCGCCTGCACTTAACCCCCCGACTGCGGGAAGTGTCTAGGAAGAAGCTCGACCTGGCACGCGGGGGATGAAAGGGGGTGCGACCGTGTCACGGTGGCGAACGCCCGATGACCTCCGAGGTCGCACAGTCTCTGTTTACCTGAAATTTTTATTAGCCTCCTCGCAAGCTCGCCCGGCAATTTCTATCGTGGCATATTCTTCCGGGCATTTCATCCCTCCCTCCCTCCCCCACCCTCCCACCCTCTTATTCAGCCGCGGATGTTGTCGCCGGTGGTTTTCCCCGAATCTTCTCAGCCGGTTCCTCTCGCCGGGGTTCGCCGTGTCACGCGGAACCTCCGACCGAGGTTTTGCCTGAATTATTCAACGCCCTCCCCCCACACCCCCGCCGCACCCCTATTCCACGTTTCCTCGGTTTTTGGCGCTGCGCGTCCATCGCGAGGGGGTTTGTTCTCGTGAACTTCGACCGGTCTCTCGAGTCTTTGATAAATATTGAGCACTCGCGCGCGCACGCGTTTATTTCGTTAATCTCCCGGAACCGGCTGAACTCGGAGGGATGTAAATGCGTCTCGGTGCTCGCAAGCTCATCTAGTTTATAAATATTTCATGGTGCTCGGGACGCTAATAGTTCCATCGGGAACTTAATGGAGTTAAATCTCAAGAGTTTTCAGGAAAATGGAAATTTTCCAAAAGAGCGCAAGTTCGAGAGGTCGTTCGTTCGTTCGCTCGCTCGCTCGTTCGTTTATTCGTTGATTCGTTTCACTTAAAGAAGTTAGGCCAAGTGGTAAAGCTACTTGGCGCCATCTTCTTGCAGAGGGGGTTGCCGCGTCCCGGGAATTCTTCTCGCGAGTGGCCTCAAAGGGGTTTGCCGTCTCTTCAACTTCCAGCAAAACCCATCGGAATCGCCCCCGATTGATAATCCTCCTACCCCCTCCCCGCCCTGCATCTACCCCCGAAGATCATTCCACTGGCGGAGGATTAACCTCCGGCTAAATTCAGAGGGTGCAAGACGGGGGAGGGGCATCGCGCGTACGGCTAATAGCGTTCACGTCCGAATGGACGTAAATAGGTTACACGGATACCGGGCAATTCGCTTCTGCGTGTAGGTTTACGCGTGTCAGTGTGTCTGTGTCTGTGTGCGTGTGTGTGTGTTTGCGCGCATACGTCCCGTGTCTGATTTGGCAAGGAATCACGAGCTGCTGGCCGACATGGAGGATAACGCGGGAGAACTTTGCTCCACCCTCCTCCCTCGAGTATTGTTATACGTTCCTCCAGGAGAGAGGCAAAGAGAGAGAGAGAGAGAGAGAGGAGTCAGCTCTGTTCCTGGAGACAGGTCCTTTAGATCTGTTCTACTGAAACTTACATAAAGGTCAGGAACTGGACCCGGTTCGAGCAGCCAGTCATAAACCCTCACCCCCTCCCCTCCACATACTCGTAGAAAGAGATAGAGGGAGAAGGAGGGAATTCTCTCCGAAGAATTCCATCGCTTCCCACGGGAGAGACGACAGGTGCGGGGAAAATAGCTGAAAGATTCGAGCTATTTGCTTAACTAAGAGAAACGGGCAAGATTAATTAGCGCAATTAATTTCTGCGCGTGTGCGTGGCTGAGCGTCGAGTAGAAATTGGGTATTAAAGCACGAGTAGTCGGCGGTGATAATGGGGGGGGGGGGGGGGGAGGAAAATGCGGTCTAGCAGCACACGGTTATCCTAGTTAGAGTCGCCCTATACGCGGACGTATGTAATTACTTGGCGCACGGCTAGCTGGAATTCAATTGTGGCACAAGGAGGCCCCTTGGAATTCTCCACGTAAGTCAAAAGCCACTGCCACGAAATTCCCAGGAAGATCCTCGGGATAGCTGTCGGAGGGGGGGGGGACGGAACTTCCCTGCCTCCAGGTTCCCACACCCTCGGGGATGATCGATCGACCCTCTTGGCCGACCAATGACTTACCCTCGCTACTGAATTCCGTCCTTGCGCTGCAAATTTACGCGACGTCCTGCACCCCCGCCCCCGCCCCCACCCCCCATCCCTCGATTTTACTTTCGCTACGAAAATTTCAACCCCTCGTCGGACACCCCGCCGATCGATGAAGCTGTTGCTTCGCGGAAGCGGGAGGATTCTTCGCGATTGACTGGCGCGAGCCTTGATCATCCCCTATGTGTGTACGATTGTCCTTGTCTTCTTGGGGTGCGTGCATAATTTATCTCCCGAAAGAGGGGTGGAACACGGGAGCTCGATATGTCACTCGTGTCTGAGACAGGAGGATGTGGGCGATCGAGGGGGGGGGGGACGAGACACCCCCCTCGGGTTGTTCGCCTTCCGAGCTTCGCCCCCACCCCCACCCCCACCCCAGCCAAGCTCGAGAACTGTTTCGAATTACCATCGAGGTAAGCCGACACCATCACTTTCCTCGAATACTTTCACGGTTTTTCCTTTCGAAGGAGCTCGTTCTATTTGCATTTTAATTAGGGCAAATATTTATCCAGCGATTCCAGACAGATTTTCCGCATAAGCCGAGCTCAAGGCGTGGGAAGCAGGGGGTGGGGGTGGTCGTGGGGTGAGTAGGCTCTAAAGCGTCTTGCGTGGTAACCCACGTCAACCCACGTGTAATGACGCGATATCGACGATTGGGGATGGGGAAACTCGAAGCGGCTTACGGAAGAAGCGAGCTATCCCACAGGAGGGAGACGGGGGGGGGGACATCGCGAAAATTCTCAGGGACTCGAAGGGGGTGGTTCCGGTGGTTGCGATGCTCGTGGTTTCCAGCGATTATCAGCTGCCACAGTTGACGAAGTGGGCAATTTTCTCGCGAGCTACGGACCCTCCCTTCCTCCCCCCGCCCCCTCTCCCCCTTGGAAAATCCAAGGGAGAAGCGAGGGGGTAGGGGAGACGTCGCGTCGTCTCACGCGTTCATTGGAGACGCAAAATCGATATCCGCTGGCTCTCTTATCGTTCGGGAGACCACACGACAACCCCGTAAAAAGGAGAGCCAAGGGTAGCAACCCTTATGGACAAGCTATAACTCCTGCCGACAAGCGAAAACTCCCCGACAAATCTTGCGCGCTTTTAGTTCTCCACATTTTTTCAGTTTAGTCCTCGGGACATGGCTCGCGGTACGGACAAAGGGAGAGAGAGAGAGAGAGAGAGAGAGAGAGAGAGAGAGAGAGAGAGAGAGAGAGAGAGAGAGAGAGAGAGTATACAGGAAAATCACGTGGACGCAAGAACAAAAAGAATGCAGTTTCTACTTACAACCCCCTTTGCGTCTCTTCCAAAGTTCGAGAGCCAATTCTCGTTGGCGCAACGGGGAAAAACGACACGGGGGTGGAAATGGGGGTGGGGGTGGATGACAGAGGACTGTTTTTCGAGTTTTTCGAATTACGCGGGATAAGAGCTGTGTTGAAAAGAAAACGCAACACGCTCAACTTCTTCAGAACTGCAGCGGTGGTGGTGGTGATGATGGCGGGGGTGGGGGTGGTGGGGGTGAGTCGTTTCGGAGAAAAACTAATTGCGGGATCTCCGGTTACTTTCGAAAGTTCCCGTCTCGCGCGAATCTACGGGGAGAGAGCGGCTTGTCGAGTCAAAAGGGAAATTTGTGGATCTTCGCTGGGACAAAAGGTAAGGAACGCGCTCCGCGGAGAGAAGGGGTGGGTGGGAGGGGGTGGCTAGCGATAGGTACAAAGAGATAAGAGAGAAATGAGTTATGTCCGTAGACTTTCGCGCGCGAGAGGGAAACTTTGAAGCTGTTAGGATTCGCGTAAAATAGGGGTGGTCTTCAAAAATAGAGTTGCAAACTTCCGGGAGAGGGGGGAGGGGTGGAAAGAAAAACGAGAGAGAGAGAGAGAGACCGATCGCCTCGTATTTGATAAAGGGATTTTTAATCGATTTCTCCCTTCCAGTAGAAAAGGATCGTTCCCAACGCGTGTCAGCATCTACCCCATCCCCGTTACAGGTGCTCGAAAGAAAGTGGGGGTGGGGTGAGGGCGGAAGTCTATCGATTGCTCCCCTCAAGAAATAAAGCATAAATCCGTGGAACATATTTGATGTTATAGACAACAACACTTTATACTGCATAACCGCACACTTTACCGCACCACTACAACCGCGCGTGTAGGCAACGATTACCCTCAGGTTCATTGTACTTATCTCTCGCGCGCGCGCGCGCGCACACACACACACACGCGCGCGCGCGTCAGACGAGAACTCGGGTCATTTCTTCGAATGAATCACACACACACACACACACACAAACGTCACGTAAGAATCGTACAATTTCCAAAGGCAAAGACAGGGGTAGTTTTGAGATCGCCATCGAGAGAGAGGGGTGTTTTTTTTTGCACGGGATTTCGCTCTTCGCGATCATCGTTAGGCGGCAAAAGGACTAGCGCGCGATAATTAACGGCGTTAGCGCCGCTAATCGCGGGGAATTGTTTGTCAAGCTGCGATAACGCCGTCTCGATGAAGCGGAAGGGGGTGGGGGTGGGGGTGGGTTTGCAGGAGGCGCTAGATACAGGCATCCGTGTGCGTGTCCGACGATAATCGCATTAGCCGTGTGTGTGTGTGTGTGTGTGTGTGTGGAGTTGGCGCACACACTGCGAGGACGCAGCCCCGCTAGAGCCACGAGCACTTAGATCAACCCCCGTGTCATCGGACTCACCCTCTTGTTCCCCGCTACGTCTCTCCCCCATAATAAGAGCTCTGATTGCACGATCAAATTAAATCTCTCCTCTCATATTCAAGCGCGAACTTTATCACCTCCATCGGGGGCCGGGCGTACGTTTTCCCATTCCCCGCGACCCCCGCGCGCTACTACCCCTTTCGCCGTTTTCCCAACCCCCGCGGAAAATCATTAACGAATTTCCACCCCCTGCGCGTGTCTCCGGATATTCGACCCGATTCTTCCGGGTAGCCT
Organism: Sclerodermus sp. 'alternatusi'; assembly: GCA_037305995.1. Taxonomy (NCBI): domain Eukaryota; kingdom Metazoa; phylum Arthropoda; class Insecta; order Hymenoptera; family Bethylidae; genus Sclerodermus; species Sclerodermus sp. 'alternatusi'. The sequence goes on along the minus strand of CM074558.1, from coordinate 1,704,418 downwards.
TTTCCCACTCGCTTTCCCCCGGAAGCGAACTCGCTCGACGCCTCGCGTTGGATTTTCTCCCCCCCCCCTGATCTCACCCCCTCGCGCGACCTCGGCGGCTTCCGCGGGAATCGCTGGGAAATAAATAGCGACTCGATGCCCCCTCTAAACTGATCCAGGTCTATTTGTCGTTATCATCCCCCCCTCCCCTCTGTTTCCCCGGGGCTTACCTCCCTCGTCGCAAACCCACCCCCACCCTCCACGTTTCGTTCCGCGCTATCGGGTTCTCGCCGACGCTCGCCGCGACCGGAAGTAGAACACAATACCATTTCTCCGGCGATCATTTGTTATCAGGCAGACGGAATATTGAAATGATGACCGTACCCCGCGTGGATATCCAGTCGCATCTTTATCGTTCCTCGAAGATAAGGGGTGGAAGGGGGTGGCGGTGCAATAAAACATTGCGTCATTGTAATTTATGATGCTGCAATCGAGAAATGGGGTGTTTCGGTACTCTCGCCCGTGATTCTGTTTGTTTACGGATCATCTGGCAGTGCCCGCTGAGCAAGGGGGTTGGGGAGGGGGAGGGGGTGCGTGAAAAGTGGGTCACGTCGAAATCGCTCGTGAATCATCGGATATACGCGAGGGTGAGGATCTTGCCAGACATCTCCCAGTGTTCGGCGGTGATCGATTAGTAAAGTAAATCAGAGTCGCCCGAGGGAAACGTCAACAGGCGGGCTGGAACGTTGCGGTGGTGGTCCAATCGCTAATCGTCCTTGAGGCTTTTAGTCCCGGTACCCCCCCCCCCCTCCCTCCAGGTTGATACCAGTCACCTGGTTATAAATTTGGAAAATGCCGATAATTCCCACGAGTTTCGTTGAGACTAGGAAATTAGGTGGTAGCGCAAGTTTTCCCACCCCCGCCTTCGTGGGGTGGTATTCGGAGGGTGGCTGGGGGGTGACAGGGGGAGAAACCGCGGAGGATCCTGAGAAAAGGACGTTCGAGCATCGTAACGGGTTTTGTCTATTGACGCAGGTAAGGGGTGAGTTAGCGAGTGGCTGCTGCTTCTACACACCCCCTCCCCCCCCCCCCTGAACCTTCCATCAACCCCCTCAAAGGATAACGCCAGTCGCCAGGTGATAAATTGGGAAAACGTCGATAATTCCTGCTAGTTTCGCTGGGATTAGAGCGAGATTACATAGTTGTACAAGTTTTCCTTGTTACCCCCCGGGCAACAACTTAGGGGGTTGAAATATTCGCTGGAACCAGTAGAGGAGAGGAGAGGAGAGCAGAGAGGAGGAGGGAAACTACATCCTGGAAAAGAGGACACTCGCGCTCAAAGTCATCCTCCCCCTCGTGCAGGTAAGAGACGGCGGACGCAAAGGGGTGGTTAGAGTGGACAATTTTTAACCCCCTTAATTTTCTTTTTTCCAGCCAATGCAGTCGGCAGCGTGGTGGAAAAAATACACGTGATATTTACACCACCCTGTTCGGAGAGGAGAGGAGAGGAGAGGAGAGGAGAGGAGAGGAGAGGAAATTCCAGTGGAAACGCAAAGGTGCCCACCGCGACGACAGTGTTAAGGGGGTGTGTTTTTCCCCGCTTTTCCACGATGCGTTCGGAAACGGCACCCTCATGAATGCATAATTGGATATAAATGCCATAAATTTCACGCTAGCAGCTGGCCAGGAGTTCTGCACTTTTAATTCGCCGCGGCACCGCGAGGAAACTGAAACAACCCCCGCCACCCCCGCACGTTCCACGGAGCTGCGAAAAAACTTTCAACCCTCGGCTTCGCGGAAGTAGCTGCTGTTGTAAAATTTTGGTGAGTATTCTCATCCCCTCTAACCCCCCACCCTTCACCTCGCCGTATTTTCCGCGTCTGATTGTAATCGTGAAAAAGGGGTAACGCTATTTAATAATAAACCGTGTAACTTCCCAGCAACCCCCCGTGTAAACGAAAACACGCAATTCTCGTCCGACGAAAGCTCGCGTCCAGCTTTCGACCGCCGCTTCCACCCCCGTTTAATTTCGCCCACGCTTTTACACAACGCGCGCGCGCGCGCGCGCGATGATAAATGCATTTCCCGTGTTTTTTCCCCGCGATATGCATTATCGACGAATCATCGCCCAATTAAATAGCCTCGATCTATTTTCATAAATGAACAACCAATTTTCTTCTTCCTGCCGCATTTTCCGGGGGGAGGGGGAGGGGGGGACGAACCACACGGATGTTGGAAACAGCGGCGACGCGTTTTAACGTTTTATCACTGAGAACGCTCGTTCGTCTCGGTCTCTCTCATCTTTCGTCCTTCGTCTTTCGTTGAACGAATCGCGCGTGCATACGTAAATCGTTGATCTAAGGAGACGACGAACAACGAGCGAAGGGGGAGATACAAAAAAGTTTTTCGAGAGAAGAGACTGCTCCCTCTTTGTCGTGGCTGACTAAAAAATGTAAAATGTTTGCGTCGATTAAAGTCGCGAGTTCTCTCGCGAAGACTGTCGTTAAATTTCTTTCGCGAATTGCCGTCCTATCGTATTCGAGATATACGCGTATTCGCTATTGTATTACGATGGTAGCGCGCCACGTCGCGCATGATACGATGTTGCATGCATTCGAAATGATGCAACGCGAATTTAGTTCGTATCTCGTTGAACGTATTTGTTCGATTTCGAAATGTAAACAAAAGGTAAAAAACGCGTAGGATGCTCTTTTTGTGTACTTTATCAATTTAAATGTCATTTTTGTTATTTAATTTTTCGCATTACTCTTGAAAATATAAATAAAAAAGTATTATTAAGACCCAGAGACTATCGACGGGGTATTAAACGAATAATTATTGTAACAATAACAGCAATAATAATAAATCTGTAAGTTTATCGATGAAATTCCCATTTAGATTATTCGATGATAAAATTCAATAGTGCTTGTACTCCGTGGAGTCTCGATCGATATTTACAACAGCATAAGAGCATGCTCAAATTTTATATTCACGTGCAATTAAAATTTATAAGTTGGACTAACAAACAAGTGGAATATATCTGTGGACATTGCATAGATACAATGCAGATATATCCAGTTGTGTGGAGGACGATGCTATCTATCCCTCAAAATCAAAGAAATCGCTCACGCAGGACGGTACTTAACCAGATATGAAGATCCTAATTAAAACATGCCAAACCATTTTAAAAAATGTAATAGATGTAAATGCGTCATTCTCTCATTCAAAGTTGATTGATAGTAATGGAATAAATGTACTTCAAAGTAGCACGTGACATGTTCAACGTGCCTCGCAAACAATCCGTTTTCTATGAGAAAATACATTTTTGAACAATTTTTAAACTTTTCTCAAATTTTCGACAAAACCTTAAAATATGTAGCAGTAAAACGTAACGTCATGTGTCATATTTCTTCGTGCAACTTATTGAAATTGTCATGTCTTTTATAAGAATCATTTCATTACCTCTGTACTGATCTTTCCACTGATACTTTTTAACTTTTATGTCTTTTTTCTTTTTCAGAAAGAGGAACTACTCTACAACAGACAGAAACAAGTAAACCAAGGATACACTGGATGAATGCAACAAGCAACCACTTTCTAAGAGGCTAAGACGAGAAAGCAGGAATACACCACACAATCTAATCAACCCAATGCATAAGAAAAGGAATCAGACAAAGAAGGCTTACTTCCGTATAAAAAACCTTGTAAAATTGAGAAGACACATAAAAAACGCAATCATTTATTGTATTACAAATGAAAGCTTTTATCATATTTCATTGTAAGAAAATTATTCAAAATATTCATTAGCAAAACCTGCACCATGTATATGATTAACCCAAAAAGTGATCAATAAATAAAACATAACAAAAATATTCTTGATTTATTATTTATTCAATACCTTCCAAATCCTTTTAAAAACTGACTTACAAAAAAGTTGTTGTCAGTTTTCAAACCAAAAGAATCACACTCTCGTAGGTTTTTTGAGCTCGGAATGCCGAAAAAGCGTCGGGAAAGCGGAAAACTCGGATGCATTTTCCAGGAAAATGCACTTTTTGGAAAACTGCAGAGGGAAAATGCATTTCTCTCGTCGAGCTCTATCCGTATGCGGAGTTTCGGCAAATTTTTTTTTTTTCTCCGGTTTTTCCAAAAACCAAAAAAAAAATTTTCCGGAAAATTGCAGTTTTTCCGACGGATTCTTCTTGGATATCGGTGCTTCTAGTAGTATTCCTAAACCCGAGATTTCTGAGCTCGGAATGCCGAAAAAGCGTCGGGAAAGCGGAAAACTCGGATGCATTTTCCAGGAAAATGCACTTTTTGGAAAACTGCAGAGGGAAAATGCATTTCTCTCGTCGAGCTCTATCCGTATGCGGAGTTTCGGCAAATTTTTTTTTTTCTCCGGTTTTTCCAAAAACCAAAAAAAAAATTTTCCGGAAAATTGCAGTTTTTCCGACGGATTCTTCTTGGATATCGGTGCTTCTAGTAGTATTCCTAAACCCGAGATTTCTGAGCTCGGAATGCCGAAAAAGCGTCGGGAAAGCGGAAAACTCGGATGCATTTTCCAGGAAAATGCACTTTTTGGAAAACTGCAGAGGGAAAATGCATTTCTCTCGTCGAGCTCTATCCGTATGCGGAGTTTCGGCAAATTTTTTTTTTTCTCCGGTTTTTCCAAAAACCAAAAAAAAAATTTTCCGGAAAATTGCAGTTTTTCCGACGGATTCTTCTTGGATATCGGTGCTTCTAGTAGTATTCCTAAACCCGAGATTTCTGAGCTCGGAATGCCGAAAAAGCGTCGGGAAAGCGGAAAACTCGGATGCATTTTCCAGGAAAATGCACTTTTTGGAAAACTGCAGAGGGAAAATGCATTTCTCTCGTCGAGCTCTATCCGTATGCGGAGTTTCGGCAAATTTTTTTTTTTCTCCGGTTTTTCCAAAAACCAAAAAAAAAATTTTCCGGAAAATTGCAGTTTTTCCGACGGATTCTTCTTGGATATCGGTGCTTCTAGTAGTATTCCTAAACCCGAGATTTCTGAGCTCGGAATGCCGAAAAAGCGTCGGGAAAGCGGAAAACTCGGATGCATTTTCCAGGAAAATGCACTTTTTGGAAAACTGCAGAGGGAAAATGCATTTCTCTCGTCGAGCTCTATCCGTATGCGGAGTTTCGGCAAATTTTTTTTTTCTCCGGTTTTTCCAAAAACCAAAAAAAAAATTTTCCGGAAAATTGCAGTTTTTCCGACGGATTCTTCTTGGATATCGGTGCTTCTAGTAGTATTCCTAAACCCGAGATTTCTGAGCTCGGAATGCCGAAAAAGCGTCGGGAAAGCGGAAAACTCGGATGCATTTTCCAGGAAAATGCACTTTTTGGAAAACTGCAGAGGGAAAATGCATTTCTCTCGTCGAGCTCTATCCGTATGCGGAGTTTCGGCAAATTTTTTTTTTTCTCCGGTTTTTCCAAAAACCAAAAAAAAAATTTTCCGGAAAATTGCAGTTTTTCCGACGGATTCTTCTTGGATATCGGTGCTTCTAGTAGTATTCCTAAACCCGAGATTTCTGAGCTCGGAATGCCGAAAAAGCGTCGGGAAAGCGGAAAACTCGGATGCATTTTCCAGGAAAATGCACTTTTTGGAAAACTGCAGAGGGAAAATGCATTTCTCTCGTCGAGCTCTATCCGTATGCGGAGTTTCGGCAAATTTTTTTTTTTCTCCGGTTTTTCCAAAAACCAAAAAAAAAATTTTCCGGAAAATTGCAGTTTTTCCGACGGATTCTTCTTGGATATCGGTGCTTCTAGTAGTATTCCTAAACCCGAGATTTCTGAGCTCGGAATGCCGAAAAAGCGTCGGGAAAGCGGAAAACTCGGATGCATTTTCCAGGAAAATGCACTTTTTGGAAAACTGCAGAGGGAAAATGCATTTCTCTCGTCGAGCTCTATCCGTATGCGGAGTTTCGGCAAATTTTTTTTTTTCTCCGGTTTTTCCAAAAACCAAAAAAAAAATTTTCCGGAAAATTGCAGTTTTTCCGACGGATTCTTCTTGGATATCGGTGCTTCTAGTAGTATTCCTAAACCCGAGATTTCTGAGCTCGGAATGCCGAAAAAGCGTCGGGAAAGCGGAAAACTCGGATGCATTTTCCAGGAAAATGCACTTTTTGGAAAACTGCAGAGGGAAAATGCATTTCTCTCGTCGAGCTCTATCCGTATGCGGAGTTTCGGCAAATTTTTTTTTTTCTCCGGTTTTTCCAAAAACCAAAAAAAAAATTTTCCGGAAAATTGCAGTTTTTCCGACGGATTCTTCTTGGATATCGGTGCTTCTAGTAGTATTCCTAAACCCGAGATTTCTGAGCTCGGAATGCCGAAAAAGCGTCGGGAAAGCGGAAAACTCGGATGCATTTTCCAGGAAAATGCACTTTTTGGAAAACTGCAGAGGGAAAATGCATTTCTCTCGTCGAGCTCTATCCGTATGCGGAGTTTCGGCAAATTTTTTTTTTTCTCCGGTTTTTCCAAAAACCAAAAAAAAAATTTTCCGGAAAATTGCAGTTTTTCCGACGGATTCTTCTTGGATATCGGTGCTTCTAGTAGTATTCCTAAACCCGAGATTTCTGAGCTCGGAATGCCGAAAAAGCGTCGGGAAAGCGGAAAACTCGGATGCATTTTCCAGGAAAATGCACTTTTTGGAAAACTGCAGAGGGAAAATGCATTTCTCTCGTCGAGCTCTATCCGTATGCGGAGTTTCGGCAAATTTTTTTTTTTCTCCGGTTTTTCCAAAAACCAAAAAAAAAATTTTCCGGAAAATTGCAGTTTTTCCGACGGATTCTTCTTGGATATCGGTGCTTCTAGTAGTATTCCTAAACCCGAGATTTCTGAGCTCGGAATGCCGAAAAAGCGTCGGGAAAGCGGAAAACTCGGATGCATTTTCCAGGAAAATGCACTTTTTGGAAAACTGCAGAGGGAAAATGCATTTCTCTCGTCGAGCTCTATCCGTATGCGGAGTTTCGGCAAATTTTTTTTTTTCTCCGGTTTTTCCAAAAACCAAAAAAAAAATTTTCCGGAAAATTGCAGTTTTTCCGACGGATTCTTCTTGGATATCGGTGCTTCTAGTAGTATTCCTAAACCCGAGATTTCTGAGCTCGGAATGCCGAAAAAGCGTCGGGAAAGCGGAAAACTCGGATGCATTTTCCAGGAAAATGCACTTTTTGGAAAACTGCAGAGGGAAAATGCATTTCTCTCGTCGAGCTCTATCCGTATGCGGAGTTTCGGCAAATTTTTTTTTTTCTCCGGTTTTTCCAAAAACCAAAAAAAAAATTTTCCGGAAAATTGCAGTTTTTCCGACGGATTCTTCTTGGATATCGGTGCTTCTAGTAGTATTCCTAAACCCGAGATTTCTGAGCTCGGAATGCCGAAAAAGCGTCGGGAAAGCGGAAAACTCGGATGCATTTTCCAGGAAAATGCACTTTTTGGAAAACTGCAGAGGGAAAATGCATTTCTCTCGTCGAGCTCTATCCGTATGCGGAGTTTCGGCAAATTTTTTTTTTCTCCGGTTTTTCCAAAAACCAAAAAAAAAATTTTCCGGAAAATTGCAGTTTTTCCGACGGATTCTTCTTGGATATCGGTGCTTCTAGTAGTATTCCTAAACCCGAGATTTCTGAGCTCGGAATGCCGAAAAAGCGTCGGGAAAGCGGAAAACTCGGATGCATTTTCCAGGAAAATGCACTTTTTGGAAAACTGCAGAGGGAAAATGCATTTCTCTCGTCGAGCTCTATCCGTATGCGGAGTTTCGGCAAATTTTTTTTTTCTCCGGTTTTTCCAAAAACCAAAAAAAAAATTTTCCGGAAAATTGCAGTTTTTCCGACGGATTCTTCTTGGATATCGGTGCTTCTAGTAGTATTCCTAAACCCGAGATTTCTGAGCTCGGAATGCCGAAAAAGCGTCGGGAAAGCGGAAAACTCGGATGCATTTTCCAGGAAAATGCACTTTTTGGAAAACTGCAGAGGGAAAATGCATTTCTCTCGTCGAGCTCTATCCGTATGCGGAGTTTCGGCAAATTTTTTTTTTTCTCCGGTTTTTCCAAAAACCAAAAAAAAAATTTTCCGGAAAATTGCAGTTTTTCCGACGGATTCTTCTTGGATATCGGTGCTTCTAGTAGTATTCCTAAACCCGAGATTTCTGAGCTCGGAATGCCGAAAAAGCGTCGGGAAAGCGGAAAACTCGGATGCATTTTCCAGGAAAATGCACTTTTTGGAAAACTGCAGAGGGAAAATGCATTTCTCTCGTCGAGCTCTATCCGTATGCGGAGTTTCGGCAAATTTTTTTTTTTCTCCGGTTTTTCCAAAAACCAAAAAAAAAATTTTCCGGAAAATTGCAGTTTTTCCGACGGATTCTTCTTGGATATCGGTGCTTCTAGTAGTATTCCTAAACCCGAGATTTCTGAGCTCGGAATGCCGAAAAAGCGTCGGGAAAGCGGAAAACTCGGATGCATTTTCCAGGAAAATGCACTTTTTGGAAAACTGCAGAGGGAAAATGCATTTCTCTCGTCGAGCTCTATCCGTATGCGGAGTTTCGGCAAATTTTTTTTTTTCTCCGGTTTTTCCAAAAACCAAAAAAAAAATTTTCCGGAAAATTGCAGTTTTTCCGACGGATTCTTCTTGGATATCGGTGCTTCTAGTAGTATTCCTAAACCCGAGATTTCTGAGCTCGGAATGCCGAAAAAGCGTCGGGAAAGCGGAAAACTCGGATGCATTTTCCAGGAAAATGCACTTTTTGGAAAACTGCAGAGGGAAAATGCATTTCTCTCGTCGAGCTCTATCCGTATGCGGAGTTTCGGCAAATTTTTTTTTTTCTCCGGTTTTTCCAAAAACCAAAAAAAAAATTTTCCGGAAAATTGCAGTTTTTCCGACGGATTCTTCTTGGATATCGGTGCTTCTAGTAGTATTCCTAAACCCGAGATTTCTGAGCTCGGAATGCCGAAAAAGCGTCGGGAAAGCGGAAAACTCGGATGCATTTTCCAGGAAAATGCACTTTTTGGAAAACTGCAGAGGGAAAATGCATTTCTCTCGTCGAGCTCTATCCGTATGCGGAGTTTCGGCAAATTTTTTTTTTTCTCCGGTTTTTCCAAAAACCAAAAAAAAAATTTTCCGGAAAATTGCAGTTTTTCCGACGGATTCTTCTTGGATATCGGTGCTTCTAGTAGTATTCCTAAACCCGAGATTTCTGAGCTCGGAATGCCGAAAAAGCGTCGGGAAAGCGGAAAACTCGGATGCATTTTCCAGGAAAATGCACTTTTTGGAAAACTGCAGAGGGAAAATGCATTTCTCTCGTCGAGCTCTATCCGTATGCGGAGTTTCGGCAAATTTTTTTTTTTCTCCGGTTTTTCCAAAAACCAAAAAAAAAATTTTCCGGAAAATTGCAGTTTTTCCGACGGATTCTTCTTGGATATCGGTGCTTCTAGTAGTATTTCTAAACCCGAGATTTCTGAGCTCGGAATGCCGAAAAAGCGTCGGGAAAGCGGAAAACTCGGATGCATTTTCCAGGAAAATGCACTTTTTGGAAAACTGCAGAGGGAAAATGCATTTCTCTCGTCGAGCTCTATCCGTATGCGGAGTTTCGGCAAATTTTTTTTTTTCTCCGGTTTTTCCAAAAACCAAAAAAAAAATTTTCCGGAAAATTGCAGTTTTTCCGACGGATTCTTCTTGGATATCGGTGCTTCTAGTAGTATTGCTAAACCCGAGATTTCTGAGCTCGGAATGCCGAAAAAGCGTCGGGAAAGCGGAAAACTCGGATGCATTTTCCAGGAAAATGCACTTTTTGGAAAACTGCAGAGGGAAAATGCATTTCTCTCGTCGAGCTCTATCCGTATGCGGAGTTTCGGCAAATTTTTTTTTTTCTCCGGTTTTTCCAAAAACCAAAAAAAAAATTTTCCGGAAAATTGCAGTTTTTCCGACGGATTCTTCTTGGATATCGGTGCTTCTAGTAGTATTCCTAAACCCGAGATTTCTGAGCTCGGAATGCCGAAAAAGCGTCGGGAAAGCGGAAAACTCGGATGCATTTTCCAGGAAAATGCACTTTTTGGAAAACTGCAGAGGGAAAATGCATTTCTCTCGTCGAGCTCTATCCGTATGCGGAGTTTCGGCAAATTTTTTTTTTTCTCCGGTTTTTCCAAAAACCAAAAAAAAAATTTTCCGGAAAATTGCAGTTTTTCCGACGGATTCTTCTTGGATATCGGTGCTTCTAGTAGTATTCCTAAACCCGAGATTTCTGAGCTCGGAATGCCGAAAAAGCGTCGGGAAAGCGGAAAACTCGGATGCATTTTCCAGGAAAATGCACTTTTTGGAAAACTGCAGAGGGAAAATGCATTTCTCTCGTCGAGCTCTATCCGTATGCGGAGTTTCGGCAAATTTTTTTTTTTCTCCGGTTTTTCCAAAAACCAAAAAAAAAATTTTCCGGAAAATTGCAGTTTTTCCGACGGATTCTTCTTGGATATCGGTGCTTCTAGTAGTATTCCTAAACCCGAGATTTCTGAGCTCGGAATGCCGAAAAAGCGTCGGGAAAGCGGAAAACTCGGATGCATTTTCCAGGAAAATGCACTTTTTGGAAAACTGCAGAGGGAAAATGCATTTCTCTCGTCGAGCTCTATCCGTATGCGGAGTTTCGGCAAATTTTTTTTTTTCTCCGGTTTTTCCAAAAACCAAAAAAAAAATTTTCCGGAAAATTGCAGTTTTTCCGACGGATTCTTCTTGGATATCGGTGCTTCTAGTAGTATTTCTAAACCCGAGATTTCTGAGCTCGGAATGCCGAAAAAGCGTCGGGAAAGCGGAAAACTCGGATGCATTTTCCAGGAAAATGCACTTTTTGGAAAACTGCAGAGGGAAAATGCATTTCTCTCGTCGAGCTCTATCCGTATGCGGAGTTTCGGCAAATTTTTTTTTTTCTCCGGTTTTTCCAAAAACCAAAAAAAAAATTTTCCGGAAAATTGCAGTTTTTCCGACGGATTCTTCTTGGATATCGGTGCTTCTAGTAGTATTCCTAAACCCGAGATTTCTGAGCTCGGAATGCCGAAAAAGCGTCGGGAAAGCGGAAAACTCGGATGCATTTTCCAGGAAAATGCACTTTTTGGAAAACTGCAGAGGGAAAATGCATTTCTCTCGTCGAGCTCTATCCGTATGCGGAGTTTCGGCAAATTTTTTTTTTTCTCCGGTTTTTCCAAAAACCAAAAAAAAAATTTTCCGGAAAATTGCAGTTTTTCCGACGGATTCTTCTTGGATATCGGTGCTTCTAGTAGTATTCCTAAACCCGAGATTTCTGAGCTCGGAATGCCGAAAAAGCGTCGGGAAAGCGGAAAACTCGGATGCATTTTCCAGGAAAATGCACTTTTTGGAAAACTGCAGAGGGAAAATGCATTTCTCTCGTCGAGCTCTATCCGTATGCGGAGTTTCGGCAAATTTTTTTTTTTCTCCGGTTTTTCCAAAAACCAAAAAAAAAATTTTCCGGAAAATTGCAGTTTTTCCGACGGATTCTTCTTGGATATCGGTGCCTTCTAGTAGTATTCCTAAACCCGAGATTTCTGAGCTCGGAATGCCGAAAAAGCGTCGGGAAAGCGGAAAACTCGGATGCATTTTCCAGGAAAATGCACTTTTTGGAAAACTGCAGAGGGAAAATGCATTTCTCTCGTCGAGCTCTATCCGTATGCGGAGTTTCGGCAAATTTTTTTTTTTCTCCGGTTTTTCCAAAAACCAAAAAAAAAATTTTCCGGAAAATTGCAGTTTTTCCGACGGATTCTTCTTGGATATCGGTGCTTCTAGTAGTATTCCTAAACCCGAGATTTCTGAGCTCGGAATGCCGAAAAAGCGTCGGGAAAGCGGAAAACTCGGATGCATTTTCCAGGAAAATGCACTTTTTGGAAAACTGCAGAGGGAAAATGCATTTCTCTCGTCGAGCTCTATCCGTATGCGGAGTTTCGGCAAATTTTTTTTTTTCTCCGGTTTTTCCAAAAACCAAAAAAAAAATTTTCCGGAAAATTGCAGTTTTTCCGACGGATTCTTCTTGGATATCGGTGCTTCTAGTAGTATTCCTAAACCCGAGATTTCTGAGCTCGGAATGCCGAAAAAGCGTCGGGAAAGCGGAAAACTCGGATGCATTTTCCAGGAAAATGCACTTTTTGGAAAACTGCAGAGGGAAAATGCATTTCTCTCGTCGAGCTCTATCCGTATGCGGAGTTTCGGCAAATTTTTTTTTTTCTCCGGTTTTTCCAAAAACCAAAAAAAAAATTTTCCGGAAAATTGCAGTTTTTCCGACGGATTCTTCTTGGATATCGGTGCTTCTAGTAGTATTCCTAAACCCGAGATTTCTGAGCTCGGAATGCCGAAAAAGCGTCGGGAAAGCGGAAAACTCGGATGCATTTTCCAGGAAAATGCACTTTTTGGAAAACTGCAGAGGGAAAATGCATTTCTCTCGTCGAGCTCTATCCGTATGCGGAGTTTCGGCAAATTTTTTTTTTTCTCCGGTTTTTCCAAAAACCAAAAAAAAAATTTTCCGGAAAATTGCAGTTTTTCCGACGGATTCTTCTTGGATATCGGTGCTTCTAGTAGTATTCCTAAACCCGAGATTTCTGAGCTCGGAATGCCGAAAAAGCGTCGGGAAAGCGGAAAACTCGGATGCATTTTCCAGGAAAATGCACTTTTTGGAAAACTGCAGAGGGAAAATGCATTTCTCTCGTCGAGCTCTATCCGTATGCGGAGTTTCGGCAAATTTTTTTTTTTCTCCGGTTTTTCCAAAAACCAAAAAAAAAATTTTCCGGAAAATTGCAGTTTTTCCGACGGATTCTTCTTGGATATCGGTGCTTCTAGTAGTATTCCTAAACCCGAGATTTCTGAGCTCGGAATGCCGAAAAAGCGTCGGGAAAGCGGAAAACTCGGATGCATTTTCCAGGAAAATGCACTTTTTGGAAAACTGCAGAGGGAAAATGCATTTCTCTCGTCGAGCTCTATCCGTATGCGGAGTTTCGGCAAATTTTTTTTTTTCTCCGGTTTTTCCAAAAACCAAAAAAAAAATTTTCCGGAAAATTGCAGTTTTTCCGACGGATTCTTCTTGGATATCGGTGCTTCTAGTAGTATTCCTAAACCCGAGATTTCTGAGCTCGGAATGCCGAAAAAGCGTCGGGAAAGCGGAAAACTCGGATGCATTTTCCAGGAAAATGCACTTTTTGGAAAACTGCAGAGGGAAAATGCATTTCTCTCGTCGAGCTCTATCCGTATGCGGAGTTTCGGCAAATTTTTTTTTTTCTCCGGTTTTTCCAAAAACCAAAAAAAAAATTTTCCGGAAAATTGCAGTTTTTCCGACGGATTCTTCTTGGATATCGGTGCTTCTAGTAGTATTCCTAAACCCGAGATTTCTGAGCTCGGAATGCCGAAAAAGCGTCGGGAAAGCGGAAAACTCGGATGCATTTTCCAAGAAAATGCACTTTTTGGAAAACTGCAGAGGGAAAATGCATTTCTCTCGTCGAGCTCTATCCGTATGCGGAGTTTCGGCAAATTTTTTTTTTTCTCCGGTTTTTCCAAAAACCAAAAAAAAAATTTTCCGGAAAATTGCAGTTTTTCCGACGGATTCTTCTTGGATATCGGTGCTTCTAGTAGTATTCCTAAACCCGAGATTTCTGAGCTCGGAATGCCGAAAAAGCGTCGGGAAAGCGGAAAACTCGGATGCATTTTCCAGGAAAATGCACTTTTTGGAAAACTGCAGAGGGAAAATGCATTTCTCTCGTCGAGCTCTATCCGTATGCGGAGTTTCGGCAAATTTTTTTTTTTCTCCGGTTTTTCCAAAAACCAAAAAAAAAATTTTCCGGAAAATTGCAGTTTTTCCGACGGATTCTTCTTGGATATCGGTGCTTCTAGTAGTATTCCTAAACCCGAGATTTCTGAGCTCGGAATGCCGAAAAAGCGTCGGGAAAGCGGAAAACTCGGATGCATTTTCCAGGAAAATGCACTTTTTGGAAAACTGCAGAGGGAAAATGCATTTCTCTCGTCGAGCTCTATCCGTATGCGAAGTTTCAGGCAATTTCACTTTTCGTCGATTTCGACAATCTTAGAGAGTCGCCGAGAGGCGATCGAGCGGATGCACTTTTTTACGAAAAATGCACTTTTTTCTAGTTTTGGAGAAATGCCATAGCTTTACATTTGCAATAAACTTCTATAAGCTTTTCGAATTGCTGTGAATGTATGATAATATATATAGGATATAGGCTGGAGTGGGTAAAATAAATATATAACATATGTTTCAGTAATAAGTTTCTTTATTCATAAACATTTTCTTACATACATTTCATTTATGTAGTCTTAACAAAACATTTTACACTCATATTAAAAACCAATAGAATAATTCACTCGCATATATATGTTCATTACTGTCTTCAATGAGAATTGGAAATTTGATTAAATTCCAATTGGCATTTAGATGGCACAAGGCGATGTTTTTCCTTTTTTTTTGGTTAGAGGGGAAATCTGACTTTCGTACACCCTGGTCAGTCTACCAGAGTTAGTGTGTGGTTCGACCCACTAAAACCCCTCTAAGACAACTTAGTGAACACCAAATGAAATCACCGAAGGCCTTTTCGTAAAAAATGCATTCGGCATCGTGTTTCTTAGGCCGAGTTCTACCCGTGTGCAATGTTTAAGGCGATTTCACTTTTCGTCGATTTCGACGATTTCAGAGAGCCACTGAGAGGCGACCGAGCGATGCACTTTTTTGAGGAAAATGCACTTTTTTGAATATGTAGTAAGCAGAGGGCTTGCTTTCGTCGAACTCTATCATTTTCCTAAAGCTATGGAACGCTTGATATAAGGCGAGTTTTCTTTCAAATTCTGTCCGATTCTTAATTCTACGTGACCCTTTTTATAGGATTTGTATAGGATTTGGTAGATGAAAGGATTTAAATGATAAATAGCTTAAAATTATTGTTTAAATTTTATTTATTCATCAAAATATTTTCTGATTAGGTACAATATACATTTTTTAGTCATGTGTATTTCAGAAAGAAATATATTTTCAATACATTGTAATCCGTTACCGTGATGCAAGAATGTGTTACGATATAAAAATAAGTAAATCATTTTTAAGTATTGCACTGCATTTCACGCAAGACAGGGTCGACTATTCGAGGTTTCCCGCAGTCCTCTCGAGTAGTCCTTGGTTCATGCGTAGCCATTCTTACACTGTACGTTTCTCAACTGCTGCTTGTAGCACGGGCACAGGGTCAATTGGTGAGCAAGAAAAACTGAAAAGGATGAAAATATTGAAAATTAAAAAATTTCAATGGAAAAGATAGGTGGTGGCACGAAGATATAGGCGAATAGGTATTGATGCTTCATCGAAGATATTTCGGTAGCTCCTTGCTCAACGATGTTACACTCGGAGATTGGAGAACGCACAATTTTTTCACAAATTTCAACAATTTTCACTCAAAATTGACTTCGTATCTGCAAAATGCCGCGTCATGGATAATATTCTATCCCGTGCCGCATCCGAGTGACATTTCTCGAAAATGGCGACGATCACCAAAGTCCCCTTCGGAATTCCTTCTCGAATACTCTATCGCGCGTCTCTCGTTACCCCGATGAAGAGTCGCCATCGGATTTCTTTAGCATTCCTGGGTAATCTCGCGTCCATCGCCGAGAATCGGTACGCGCCAAATTTCTGAGTTCTCTCCATCGAACTTTAACTTTGCGCGCTGATCAACGTTTCGCGACACCGTCCCCCTCTCCGCGCCACGTAAGAGCTCCCCCCGACGCATGCGATTGTTCTCGGTCGGAAAGAGCGAAACGAAAAAAAAGAAAAAAAACAAAAATGGTTCGCCTCCCTCTCAAACTTACCGAGGGTTGTTGGTGTTCGCTGCGAGAGTGCGCGGAGATCGCAAAATTGTCCGGAGCGTGCAAACTTTTGGACGTTTTTCTACGGCGATGACGTCTTGATCGCACTCTTGGTGCAGTCGACGCGGGAGAAACAGGATCGTCCGATGTGCGTGGTATCGCGTGGTGTGGTGCGCGGTCGTTCTCCAAAGAGCTTGCGACGTTGCAAAGCGGTGAAAGCTTTGGGGGCATCCCCGGGTCACTCGATCCATTCCGGGATAGATTTATCTAGCGGCTGGCGCTACACTCGGATGACCGCAGCCCCGTCCGGCTGAGCTGTTGCGATTGATTTAATGGCCAGATTAATAGGAACTCTTCCTCGTAAGCATGGAAACCATGATTAATGGAGGTAGAGATCTGGGAGAGGGACCACGTGGGAAAAATATCTCCCGTGAAGAGTATCGGTCTCTCCCTCTCCTCCTTCTTCTTCTTCTTCTTCGTCCTCTTCATCCTTTTCCATTTCCACTTCAGCGTGGTAAAACACGGTCCTACCTCTCTCTCTCTCTCTCTCTCTCTTGCTCTCTCACACTTTCCACTTCTTTTCTTCTTTTGTAAAGAAAACGGAGCAACAACCACCGCTAAATGCCTGTCGCACCGGAAGTAATCAACGATCGTTTCTTCCACGCTTGGTCTCGCGCGCTCGTTGGTGGTACCAGTGATCACTGGCAACACAATCAAGAGGATCTCCGGAAAAAGTAGAGGAGATCCGCGGAAAGCGAGACGTCGCTCGAGTTTGCGCGTGGAAAAAGGCGAGCGATGGCGGAGGTGACTTCCGGTTTACCATCCGCGGGAATCTCACGACACTCGTCGCAATTGTCGCGACGGGAGAGAGGTCGTCTCTCCTCGGATGTTGCGAGAAAACACTCGACGGCGAAGCGCGACGAGACGGGACGTCAGCGACCGACGACAGGATCGTCGGTTCTGACGCGATGCGCAAAAGGCGCAAGAGGCGCAAAAGACGCAAAAGGCGCGAGAGGCGCAAAAGACGCAAAAGGCGCAAAAGGCGCAAAAGACGCAAAAACGTAAAAGGCGCAAGATACGAAAGGCGCGAGAGGTGCAAAAGACGCAAGAGGCGCAAAAGACGCAAAAGACGCAAAAGGCGCAAAAGGCGCAAAAGACGCAAAGACGTAAAAGGCGCAAAATATGAAAGGCACTAGAGGCGCAAAAGACGCAAAAGGCGCAAAAGACGCAAAGACGTAAAAGGCGCAAGAGGCGCAAGAGGCGCAAAAGGCGCAAAAGGCGCAAAAGACGCAAAGACGTAAAAGGCGCAAGATACGAAAGGTGCGAGAGGCGCGAGAGGCGCAAAAGACGCAAAAGTCGTCAAAGTCGCATCGCGCCACTCGCGAGCGAAGACCTTGGTCAAACGCTCGCTATTTTCGCTATCGAATCAACTCGAGACGCTCCTCGATCGAGTTGATAAAAACCGCGAGAAGTCGCGACGCTCCAACTTCCCATCGCTCTTATCGCTGACGTTGCTCTTACCGTCGTTGCTGTTGTCGCCGCGGTCGCCGTTCCCGACGGTACGGGGGGATTTTGCCTTTCGATGGCACATTGACGACACGACGAGACGGAGTAAGGACCGTTGCAAGAAGTCTCGTCAGACCTGGGACAATTGGAAAGAGAGGGAAGATTCGCATTCCGGAAGTACCGCGGAACCGGATGTCGATGTGGCCGGAGGGTCCTCGGGAGCTGCCGGGCCCAACCCGAGGGTGGACCGCTGGATCGCTGGAGGTTGCGATAAAATTAAGTTCGATGAGTGCGAAATAGGTCGTGTGGGCGAGGGCAGAGAGAAACGTGGGAGGGGGGGGGGGAGCGGACGCTGCCTCGTGGATTTATGAAAGGAGACAGGATAGAAATGGGCCAGAGCGAGGGGAATAAAAATAAATGAAGGGACGAGAAAGAGAGGGAGAGGGAGAGAGAGAGAGAGAGAGAGAGATCCGGAGAAAAATAAATGGAATCGTTGCGTCGGAAGAGAGTAAGATTCGAGATCTATTGCAAGAAACAGAGAGAGGGAGAGACAGAGAGAGAGGGAGAGACTCCAGGGCTGGGGCAACGTTCAGTGGGTTAAATGCATTTGTGTCAAGATCAATTCAGCCGCTGTGGTTAATACGACAGCGGCGGCGGTGGAGGTGGAGGAGGTGGTGGTGGTGGTGGTGTTGGTTAACGTATCGGCAACCATGCGCTCAGAAATAGCATCATCCACGACTTCTTCTGGCCTAACGAATTTCTTGTTAGCTTTTCTCGCGCTCCGCCAGCTGCTAGAACGCATTGCTGCTATTTCTTATCTAAAATGACCAGGAATGCGAGGGGAGGGGTGTTCCTTCTCAAGGACTGGAGAAGCCTCTGGATAAACTTAGAGCGTTTGGAGCACACGTGCTCCCACGTCCCGAATGCTCAAACGAGCTTATAATCTCGCGGAAGACGCACATCGGCGTACCGAACGAACATCGATCAAAATAAACGCGATACTCCTCGCTATTCGAGCCGCCGCGTGACCGAGGGTGCGGAAGAACCGGGTAAGAAGTGGATTTTGCGGGGGTGGGTAGGGGAGGTTTGCGCAGACTTCCCACAGGCGAAGCGAATGCGTTCTTCGCGCGTGTACTTTTTTTTTTTTTTTTTTAACAAATACTCTTACTCACCCGAATGAATCTCTGTGCATTTTTGTCGCGTACCTCCACCCCCGCCTCCCACCCTCTCTATCCCCCCGGATATTTCTTGGGCGATCAACCCTCGTAATTTCCCGGTAAGATATAGAGAACGGGACGAGTCGCATTTTTAGAGCGAACTGAGATTACCGGTCACCGAGCGCGATAGAAATAGACTGGATTAACGTTAGATCGATATTAGAGCTTAAAATAAAAAATCCCCTGAATACTTTAAGGGCAGGGGTGGATAATTCGAGAGATAAGCGCTCATCCCCGAAGATGAATCCAAGTTACTCGCGTTATTGCCGGGAAATCTCGTCGGGAGAGATCCGGGGGGAGGGGGGAGGGATGCGACGCCGGTGGCTTTAATATTCCAGGGGGTGGATTCGCGCTAGTGTCCAGCCTGATATTTTTCGCGGGGGTGCGAAGACAGCGCGAGCGCGATAATCCTACGGAAAACTGCGAAAAAACTCTGGGAAATCGGAAAGAATCAGCGTGGACGCGCGTTTTGTCGGAAAGGCGCGAACGCTTTATTCGGGACGATAAAGCCGTTCGGGGGAATGAACGCGGGTGGGGGTGGCAGATTAAACCGGAAGTGGAGCAAACGCGCTGCCGACTAGCTGTCATGGCAACTTTGTGCCGCCGCCGCTGCATTTATGGATAAATTTCAAAAGCTCGGCCGTCGCTCGCTAATTACTCTTCGTTTCTGGCGGCTTTTTCAACCACCCCCACCCCCCACCCCCCGTCTTTGCGCCTCCACCGAACCAATCAGAGTCCGGTCCACGAACGGAGACAAAGAAAATGACGGGCGTCCGAGACACGCGAATCGATTTTATCGCTATAGCAGCGCAGTCAAATTAAACTTTTCACTCGAAGGGGATGATTATATATTTATGAGGTCCGCCGCCATTTAGCACCCTCCGATAAAAGAAAATTACCGTTCGACCGACTGCGTTCCGCGACCTTGAGAAACTGCACCGCCGCCTCGAGAGCTTCGCGTTGTTCTCCTAATTGGAAATTATTCGAGATCGGGGGTGTCGACGAGTGTTCGGTCCGGGGATACCCACCCCTATTTTCGCGGTGCAACCCCGTGCGAATGCACGCGCGCGTTTCAAGGTCGCCGAAGTACAAGCACCGAAGTCGCGAGTCGAGCGACGGAGACGGGGTCGAGT
Source organism: Sclerodermus sp. 'alternatusi' (assembly GCA_037305995.1). Classification (NCBI taxonomy): domain Eukaryota; kingdom Metazoa; phylum Arthropoda; class Insecta; order Hymenoptera; family Bethylidae; genus Sclerodermus; species Sclerodermus sp. 'alternatusi'. Next base: position 1,684,738 of record CM074558.1, on the reverse strand, counting down.
GAGAGATAACGGGCCCGCGGTGATCACGGGAGGGGGTGGATATTCAAGGGGTGAGTTTAAAACGCGAGGGACTCGCTTCTCGAAAAATTCTCGAAAACGCGGGTGGTACGATATGGAAAAGAAAAAGAGGGAGACACCGAAAGAGACCAAAAGGGGGTGGCGCATGAAAAATTTATTTCTCGTCGCACCCCCGTGACTCTCGGCGTCGCGTATCGTCCGACCAGGGGGTGGCTCGCGTGAAACGTTGGCTGCTGCGAACTCAACTGCCGCTAACCTTTGACACCAGTCGCGGTCGGGCTTTGGAGCCCGTGTCCAAAGCCCGTGTTGTCGAACGCCACCGCACCCCCTCCCCCTCACCCCCGCAAAATGTATGAGCAGTCCTGACAGCTAATTACGCGGGAAAATGTCAACTTCTGGAATGGACGGAGGCGCGTCGACGGATTTCCGCGGATTCTTTGCCGACGGTGGAAATTCATCGAGGAAAAACCCCCACCCCCGCCCCCTCTCCCCCGGTATATAAATACTTGGGAAAGTGTGGAAATAGCGCAAAGCCGGCAAGCCGAAATTGTCTTGATAAAAAATAAGAATTAGGTCGACCATCGGGGTCATCCGGGGCTAGGAGGAATCTTCCTCGTTCGCGAATGTTCCTCGAGCGGGGTAAGGGGAGGGGGGGGGGAGATGACGAAGGGAGGAGAGCCAGCGACCATGACGAATAATGGTTCGGCGAGTTAGCCACGGTTGGATTTCAAGACATCGAATAATTTTAGAACTGATTCCCTCCCAGCTTCCGATCGATCCCGTGGAAAGTCCGTCTATGAGACGGAACGATCACGCGCACGTGTCTCGCGCGCGCGCGCGTGTGTGTGTGTGTGCGCGCGCGCGCGTGTTTGGAATGGCAGCGTGGCAGCGGCACCCTTGATATATCCGTTTGCGCAATATCGGCGATGGGTCTGGAGCCGCAGCAAGAGATTCCCGGGGAAAAGTTGTTTCGCGCCTTATTAAAATCCAATGGGGGTGGAAACCACCCCGAGCAGTCGAGGGTAGACTGCGAGAGTCGACCCTCCCCCAGCCTGGAGGAACCAAGGTCCTCGGGACCCTTTATTAAAGGAGCCTACGATACCAGCGAGATTACGCAATGATCCACGACCACCCCTCCCCTCCCCTCCCACACCCCCGTTGCACAACAAGGGAAAAACGACGGTGCGATACGACTGGAACTCGATTTTCAATCTTTCCAATCGACGTATTTCCACGGTAAAAGTATTCCACGATAACAAACCCCGGCAATCCTACGGATTCCTCGACTGCTCCAACCCTTCGGGGGATGACGACGACGACGACGACGACGACGACGACGGTACGCGTCGCGTCCCGAGGAACGCGATACTCCCGCGAATCTCCGTAGGATTCGACTAAAAACGATAAAAATCCAACGCGCGATGCTTTCGCTCAAACCGGAAGTGGATTTCAGCGACGGGAGAAGCCGCGAGGGGTGGGGGGAAGCTGTCGCATTTTTGTTTCGCGAGGAGACAGAGATCCCCGGAGGATCATCCCCCGATTAGAAGGGGATTCGCTCATTATCCTATTATCCCGATTTGATATCGGGAGCTTCTGGTTTGCTTAACGCATTGTCGCGGGGGTGGTTTTGGGGGTGGTGGTGATGGCGGAGCTCATCTGGTTTCCGGCTTGATCCTTCCGATGCAACGGGGCGCGCAACGTATGGAAATGAGCGCACGTGTAACAATAACGTAACGCGATCCAGATACGCCAACGCGGGATAGCGCAGCCTTCGGGATGCTTTCGCGTTGAATTGTGAAAAATCTTCGTACGGTTTCCCGAGGGATGTGCAACACCCCGGGAGGGAGAGACCCACCGGAAGTGGCATTGAAATCCTCGCGGATGGACTCTAGCAGCTGCGATTTATAACCCGTGCTAACCCCTTCTACCCCCAACGCCACCCTCCCCACCCCCACCCCCTGCATGCTTTTCCTATCGACTTTTCCCAAAGTTATTTCGAGTTTCCGCTAAATCGCACAAATGAAACGATTCGCGAAAAAAGCTCCGGTGAAACAAAGCGGAGCCCGCTCTGCTTTTGTTCTCGCGGGCTGCGATTGAAAATCGCTCCAATTTTCCGGGGAAAGTCTCGCGGAGATAGTTAGAGGAGAAAAGCGGACGACGACTGGGGCGATAACATATTCGGCCGGGGGTGCCTCCCCCGCGAGAGACCCGATAAATATTTATTGTTCCCGTGATATCGTATTGATTCTTCTTCCACCCCCACCCCCACCCCCTTCTCTCTCTCTCTCGATCTAATGAAAAGCTTTTCCTCTCGGAGGGGCAAAAACCGCTGAAAAATTTTCCTCGCCCGCGCGACGGTCCCGCGCCAACGTTTTTCCTCCTGGGAAATTGTTTCGCGACGCGAGAATCAACGGGGGTTTAATGTCCGGGGGGCGGGAGGGAGAACCGTCAACAAGCTGCGCTCGTGGGAATGTAAAATCAAAACACGTTTTGTGTTTCTCGATATCGGAAAAGCTCGCCAAGATTTCCCAGCGTCGGACGCTCATTAAACGAAACGAGAGGAGACGAGCGAACGTGCTTTTCCACTGTGGATTTTTCCCGACGGATTCCACGAAAACGCGAATACGCGCGACGTGTAAACACGCGGGGAAAATCGAGCTCGAGGATTTTCCAAGGAAAATGAAAAATTATCGGCGCGAATAAAAATCGCCGCCGACGGACTCGGGAATACTCTCGGTGGATTTTCCGACGAGAGTGAGAGGAGAGGGGGTAGGTAGCTCGGGTCGCCTTTTTTTCCACGGTTTTTCCCGTCGAGTTTTTCCGGAAAATGGTTGGAGGGATGAGAGGGAAATAAAATTCTCAGACGTATCACGACGATCTCGTTATGACGTACTAACTGACAACGTCGCGTGGCGCGCTCGCAGCTCACAGTAGTATAAACCACTTAATGATCCGGCGATTCTTCCCGCCGTATAACCGCGCCGAGTTTTCCTCGGGAAATTTTCCCGAGAAAGCGCGAGGAAAGGCTAATGATAAAAGGGAACCCCCGACTCGTTCCAGGCCCTTCAAAGGACCAGGAAGAATCGGAGACTGCGAATTAGTTTGCGGCGAGAAGTGATTACACTCTGCTGCTTGCCGTCGGAAAATGGGATTTTCTCGAAAGGGAAAAGCCGACGGAAAAACTGCCGGTGATGTTTGCGCTATGCCTTTTCGTGTACACGCGGTACGGTCGAAGGGATCCAAAACTCCTACGGACCTTTCGTCATGGGTTCGCACGGTGTGAATGTGCACGCGACGCACGTGTGTGTGTGTGTGTGTGTGTGCGTGCGTTTGACGTTTCGACGGAGATAAACACGAGAAACTCTCCACGATAAACAAAAGGGGCGCGCGCGGATCGGGGATGGAACGAGGTTCGACCGGGAGAAAAACACGGCGGAAGAAAATTCGAAAAAAATTCAAGCCAGCCCAGCAAAGGGAAATTGTCGAATGTCCGAGAAAAACACACACAAACACGCGCGCGCGCGCGCGCTCTAGAAACTAAAGAGCGGCTCGAGTTCCAGAGTTTTCCATCGCATTTTCCGCTGAAAACTGCGCGCTTTTACCTAATCGCGCTTTTCCTCTTTTTCCGGAGCTTTCCCATCGACTGTCATCCGTCCAAGTCATGGCGGCCGTCGCGACGTGACGTAATAAAATAATTGACCCTGGAAATTCGATTCTTGAGGGGATGCGCGCGGGCCGAAAGCTGGTAAATGAGAAAGTTGCTCGCGCGGGGCGCGTGAAAGGGGTTGGAGGGTGGGAGAGGGAGAGCGGGGTGTTAAAAGCCATGGAGGAAAAAGCTTCGTAAAAGCGCGGCACTTGATCGAATCACGTTGGTAGGCTTCCATCCACGGGGAAAATTCTTCGGTTCCTAGATAAAAAGCTGCCGGGTGATAAAAGCCATGAAATAGGGGATGGGGGGGAGGATTATTAACGAATCTCCGTAGCCATATTACGAGGGTGGATAATTCACGAGGTTTTAGCGAGGCTCTCCTCCCTCTCCTCCCCCACTCGAATAAATTTTCCCGGCCCATTTGACATTCTTATTTATCGAACTGTCCGACTGAGAGGGGCGGAGGCGGAGGAAGATAGGAGGAGGGGGTGGGTTTCAGCCAGCGTTATTTACACCCCATGGGAAACTGCATTTCCTTTCGCGATGCATCGCTACTTCGATAAATGCATGGGGAAACGGGTCACGGGGAGAAAGGAGAAAAATCGATCGATCGCCGGCCTCTCGCAATATTCGCGTGGACGTCACCGCCCCGAGCGAGCGAGCATCATCCCCCGCCCGCGCTCAAAGGAATTAAAAAATAACAACTTAAGGAATATCGCCAACGTACGCTACTTTGCCCTTTCACCGACGGGGGAGAGCTCCGTCAGCTTCGATATTGCCGGAAATATCGCGAAAGCTTTTCACCCTTGAGCTACGCGCGACTTACCCTCGAAATTCCAATGGATAAACCCCGGCCGGAAAATAAGGGGAAAACAAGTGGTTCCAGTGGCGCGTGGCGTGGCGTGGCGTGGAGTTGCATGGGAATAATAAATCATTTTTCAATAAATCGCACGCGCGCGATAAATTTGCGCGAAGATTCGTCTCGACGCGATAAGCAAACGAATTTTGCAAAAATTCGAGGGGGTGGGATGGGGTGTCGAGGGAAATCGCGTGCGTCGTACGGGGTTGGAGGAAAATTAGCATCGGGGAAAAATAGGACGGCCCTTTTTTTAATCGTCATTGGCACGCCAGGCGTTTTAGTCGCCCGCTGCGCGGTTTGACGTTTGCCCGATAAAGGTCGAAGGTCGCGCTGTAATACCGACGACTCTCGTCGAGGACCCGCCGCCACCGATCCCGGGACACCCCCATCGATTCGACGAACGATATTCCCGGCACGCGTGATAAATTCCAAGGTCGCCGCTGAGGAACTCCGAAGCGGCCCCGGGTGAGATAACGTGGTTGGTCCAGGAATTTTTCGCGTTCCAAACGGAAATGACGGCAATAGAGACCGCGGGGAATGATATCTCGTTATCGGCTTATCAAAGATCGGGGGAGGGGGTAGGGGTGGGGGTCGGGGGTCGGAGGAATCGTCACTTCCCGTCGATCATCAGTCCCGTCTGGGAAAAATTCCTTAAGAGCCTCCTCTTGGGCCCTTCTTCCCTGCCGCCCTTCTTTTCAACCCTCTTTTCTCTTCCCCGTTCAACCCCCACCCCTCTCCCCCACCGGAAGTCTTCTCTTCTCGCGAGCTTTATTACGTCGGAGTGGCTTTTTACACGCGTCCCACTGAAATGCAGCCGCGTTATTTCCGTGGCGCGCGAACGCAATTCCCTCGTAAACTCGTCGTAAAACTCCAGATTTCCACCCCCTCGTCCCTTCCACCCCGCGTCGTCGCGCATGAAAACTTGTCGGGAATTAAGGTAGGCCCTCGGGTTCCGGAGACACCGGAAACGATCGGAGTTAAAATTCTTGAAAAAACTGCACGATCCGCGACGTTCGACAACTCGAGATTTAAGGGTTGTTCCGTGGGACTGTCACTTCCGGTTGGAGAAGCGGAGGACTGTGGAGAACGATGGGACTTTCCCTCTCTCTCTTTCTCTCTCTGTTTCTAATTGAATCGACTTACCTTAAAATAATATTTGCGTTGCTCCAACTTTATGGTTGTTACGCAACATTCGCATGATTCTAGGGAAATTTCGCTAGGGGTGGTTTTCTCTATGGAATTCAAGTTTTTCAGGAAGGAAAATCAGTTGGATCGAGCCAATCGATTGTCTGCGTGGGATCGTCCTTTTCTCCTTCGGTCATCTTCTACTGTCTTGCACGTCTTCTCTTCCGGTACAGGAGAGGGAGAATAGGGAGTTGGTTATTTGGGAATGGGAGAGGGTGACGACTTTCGTTTATTCAACGACGCATCGAGGAAGGGGTTGTTGCGTTACAAAATCATTTACAAAAATACAACAAGTACGCAAACGCTTGTCAAATTTGTTCGGTACTCGCGGGACTCACCCCCAAATGCCGACGCACTAAGGGGTGTACGCTATTTTTTTTTCTTTTTGAGACTTATACCAAGAGCTTCCAGGGTGCATGGGGGATGGGATGCGCGCAATTTAATTTCTGGGACTCGCCCAAAGTCGCGTACATTTTTAGTTCTGGGACTTGGCCCAAAAAATTACGTACACGCACACGCGCGCACACACACACACACACACACACACACACACACACACACACACACACACACACTTAGAAATACAAAAAGCAAAAAGCTACACGCAGAGACGCTTAGAGTGTTGGGCCTTGGCCAAAGGGGTGCGCATGCGAGTGAAGTTTTGGGACTCACCCAAGGATATGAGGCCGCTATTCAGCATCGACAATTTAATTTGACTAGGAATGGAGGCGAGGCTGTGTCCAGGATGCAGATGGCGCTTCCTGGGTGGTTTTTCCTGGGCACGAGGCGCGCTCCTGCTCCGATGATGATGATGATGTTTCCGATGAGAGTGCGAATGCGTGTGAGATCCGGCGCCCCCCGTTGACGTGGCGCCTGTTCTGTCCGAGGCGACGCTGCTCAACCCCATGACACCAGCTCCGCCGGTTGACTGAGTCCTCAGCGACGACATCTGCAACCAGAAAAATTACACCCTTCGGTATACAATTGTTTCCTCGACTGTACACACGCGAACGGGGAAAACGCAGTTTTTAAAACCCCCCGCTTTTCCACCCCCCCCCCCCAGCGTCACGCGACGATCGTCCACCCCGGCAAATCAACCTCGGCGTTTCAAGGTCGCGTCTCGATCTCGCGATGTCTCGAGAGATCGGGTCGAGCCAGATACCCCGGGGGGAGGTGGGGGGCTGGGTGAAAAAAAGAAAGTTCCATTTCGCTTCTCAGGTGGGTCCAGCGAATGTCAGCCGTCTATGGCCTTGGCGTTGGCGTTGGCGTTGGTTCGTCGGTCGTCGATCGATGGCACTGTGGAGGACGCGGTGCGTCCAGGTTGGACGTTGCCAGCTGGCGTCTGAATTTTGCGCCACGTAACGCGCGGGCTACGCAGCCACTCGGAAAACGGCGGAAAATGCTCGAGCACCGCGGCGCGGCTTGTTTTAGACGCGCCAGGCCAGCGCGCGGACTTCTCTCTCCGTCCCATTGCGAAATCCTGACAATGACCAAATGACCAGGTGACCAGGTGACCAGGCGACCAGGTCGACCCAGACTCGCTCGTTCAGCCATAACCGTGAAAAGTCCCGAGGGTCGGAGGAGACTCCCAGCGGGAAAACGGTTCGGGATAAACGGACAATAATTTTCCGGCGAGGGGGATGGGAGAGTTTATCGAGGTTGTCTCCTCTCTCTCTCTCTCTCTCTCTCTTATGCGACGATTGATGGACCCGAGAGTACCAGGAGGTACTTTAATTATTAGTTTAAGCGGCGTCCCGCGGACTGGCGATGGTTCGAGGCCGAGCTGTTTCAGCGAGGAGGCGCAAAATCTCGCGAGTATCAATTCCTCCTCGCGTGGATCGCGCGGGCTCTTTGGGGTCAGTAACTCACTGACTCATCCGGAATACCACCGGCCAGCCTCCCCCTCCCCCCTCCCCTTCCCACACACTATTCCCAACGAAAGTGGTTAGAACACTGAACTAGATTCGCCGCGGCAATTTGGCATCGCGCGCTCGCGCGCGCGCGCGTGCTTTTCATGCGATCAGGAAAATTTCACGAAACGTTATCCCATTAAGCCAGCTTGTTTTTAACCTTGTTAAATTTAGAGCGCCGTTATACGCGCGTCGGCTACCGAAACTCAAAACTACTCGCTTATTGGACCCGGGAGAAACGGAGCTCTGCCGATGCAATTAGCGATATAAGAATAATCCGATGTTAATATGGCGCCGCGAACGATCGTCGTACTTTGGAAAAGGGAGCGAGTGCCCCCCACCCCCCCGGGGGGGTATCGGTGAAAAAAGGAATAAGGAAACTCCGCGAAATTCCAGTATCCCGGAATAATTAGGGGCGATTGATCGACCCAATGAAATTTTCATGGCGTTTTCATGGCCGCGGGGGAGGAAACGGGGTCACGCGTGGTAAAAAAAAAAAAAAAAATGAGAAGAATCGTCGCTAATAAAAGGAATCCAATAAAAGCCCGGTACTTGATGAGAAAGGTGACGCGACACGCGCGGATATCGTTTGGGGGTGGAATGAGAAAATTTATCAGGGTAATTGCCGGCCGGGACTGGGGAGGGGGTGGGGGGCGATGTAAGCGCGCGTTGGGGTTGTTTTTTCGTCGAACGTTAATCGCGTTTCGGCGATTCCTTTGATATTCGAGCAAATCCCGACGGGTCCGACGGTTTCCGGCCTGGATTAATAAATTACGTTTGCTTGCTTCGACTCACCCCCTTCCACCCCTAACGCCTTCTGTTCGTTCCTTGCCTGTTTATGGCTGAAATCTATTGGAGAGCGAACGAGTAGCGCGAGGCGACTTGATTTCATTTCCTCGACATCCCACGAGGGATTGTGGCCTGATGTTCCATCCCCCGCAGTACAGGGAGTGGAGGAGGTGGTGGGGGTGGGGGTGGTGGTTGTTGTTGCTGTTGGACTAGGTCATCCACGATAGCGAGCAATGTCATAGAAATTATGGAGGGCAGCTGCTAACGCCAGTTCGCTACTTCTCCGTCGACGTTAGCCACCCCCATCAATTTCTACCTACGTGCTCCTCCACCCTCCACCCTGGGTGGAGAATCTTTCGCGGCGATGGAGGGGGATAGCGCGACGATAGACTTTGCCGTCCTTGAGGTGTTTCTCTCGTGTGTGAGTTCCGCTACTAATTGTGGCCCGGGAGACAATGGCCGGGGATCCTTCCCTCACCCCTCTTCCTTCTCCCCCGCAAAAATATCGATCCGAACCAAGGGGGAAGGTACCCAAAACGAGATCTTCCAACGGAAAACACCGTGACTCGATTTGACCTTGTAATTTTCAAATCGATCTCGATTGCGGCGACGCGGTAAATTTGTCGCGAACGCGAGCGAAACGCGACGGCGCTGACGCACGGCTGAAATCGCCGTCGTTTTAACGAGTACCGACGGTTCTTCGACCGGAAGTGGAAAAACTTGCTTCGTTAACCCCTTTGTTTTATGACGCAGTCACCGGCCATTCCGAGCTTCGAGTTCTCGCGCTTCGAGAATCTTCCCCTTGACTTTTCGGGAGCACCCGCCGTTAAAGAAACGAGTCCGGGTTAATGGGGGTGGGGGAGCTGGAGGGAGGAAAATTAAAATTTGCGGGGAAAATTCGAGGCGCCATCTGTAAAATTGGACGTTCCCCGCGGCCGTGATTGGGTTCCTCGGTAAAGGCGCGTCCCTTTCTTATTTTAATGCTCGTTCGCCACTCCATTACACCGTCGCTCGCTTATCCCGGAGAATTCGATATTCCCGCTTGGTACGCGGGCTAAAACCCCGAAGGAAACTTGTCTCCTTCTTATAATTTTGCCGACTCGTTGAACGCGCCAGGCGAAACAGGGGTGGGAGGGCCGGTATTTGAAAATTCTCAAGAAATTCATTTTCAGCGCGTCCGTGCATAAAGCTCTCGGGGTTCTCAACTCCGATCACCCCCCCCCTCCCCGCCCCGTTACATTTTCACTCGATTTCCGGTCGCTTTTCCGACGAATAACGATTAAGTCGCTACCACGTCGCTCCACCACCCACCGTCGCCGTTACCGCTACTCCGACGCTACTCACCCCTGGTGCCGCCGGACCATCTCGTCGACGTGGGACCGACGTCGGGGAAACTGCGAGTTTTCGGAAAGTTCCCGAGGTTTCCAAGGTCGCGCAAAACGCTTTTCGACTATTTTTAAGCGTCCCGAGGTCGGTTATCGATCAGTCACGCACGCGACCTTGAAATTTTTTTCAAGCGAAATTAGCGGGAAAAAATCGAGAGGGAGAGGCCACGGGCGGCCTTGAAACGGGGCGCGAGATCCGTCCGGGAGTTTCGGAGGTTGGGTGGGGTGGGGACTTCAGGGGGAAGTCCAGTAATTTCAGGAGAGATAGCCGCAATTTTCGCTGCTTAATAATTTTCCACGCGGGAGAGAGGGAGCTTTGATTAATAATTCCCGTAATACCTCCGTCGTCCCGGTAGCTTTGTAGCTTTAAGGACTAAAATATGGGCGAATTTCCTAATGACCTGGGGGAGGGGGAGGGGGTGCCCTGACACCGTGGAAATATCTCGCGAGTCGTAATCGCCGCGAAATTGTCTTTTTAACGCCGACAAATTAAAGTGTCCGCTTCTTAAAAAGCGCCGGCGGGATTTTTCGATTTACACCATAGCCGCCGCCACCCTCCGGAGGGGGTTGTCGTTCTCTCGAGGATTCCTTCCAACGATTCTTTTTCATAACACCGTTGCGGGAGGAGGAGGAGGAAGCTCGAACAAATCGAATCGCCACTTCCGGACTCGCTGGTAATTTCAATTTCCGTTCCGGTAAACGCTTTTTACCCCCGTTTTCCCAAGGACGTCGTGGGCGAGCCAGGGGGGGGGGGTAGGAGAGGAACACAGCCGGGGAAATTCATCGGAACTTTTCCAGCCGGTTTCGCGCGAAATCTCACGGAGTCTCGCGCCTTTTTCGCTCTTTTTTCCTTTCTGAAAAATCCGAGAATTTCTTCGCGACGATCATAAAACGGGGTTGTTCCTGGAAGACCGGAGGGCCGTCGGGGGGTAGTTACGCGGAGGGAAGGGAGGATCGAGATCACAGGCGTCAGTGAGAGAAGGAGGTGGTGGTGGTGCCCTGCCACGACAGCTGAGCGATCATCTCGATTTTCCAGGAACAATTTATTCATAGGGAGGCGGGGGGGGGGGGGGTAGCAGAGAGGGAGAGTTTAGGGGATGGAATGAGTGAGTCGCGGCGAGGGTGGCCTCTCCGCCGGGTATTTGCATATCCACGCGGAGAGACTGTGAAAAGGACTGGAAGCTCGACGAGGGTCCTTCCGCGAGTGCTCCGGGTCCTTTGAAACTCCCGAGGGCGTCGGAGGACTCCTCCTCCAGGAGGCCGATACCTCAGACTTCGCGTGGTAGAACTTTCGGAGCCAGTCTCTCCCCGACCGGAAGTGGCAAATTCACGTCGGATAAACATCGACCGCGCGAATTCCCACGGGAATCGGCTGCGTCCCGCGGCGGCCATTTTTCACGTAACGAGTGTCAAACTTTATTTACGAGTTCGCCCGGCCAATTTTCCCGCCAAATCGACTGGTGTTTCCCCGTCCGTCGAGTGGGGATGACTGGGGTGGTGGGGGGTGGAGAGGGGAGAACGGTCGAGGAAGAGCCTTCGTCATTACGCGGGGGATGTTTCGAGTTGTACTCGCGAGCGGGAGAAAATTTCGGAGATTTTCCGCAAAATTCGCCAATTTCCAGCGTTTCCACACCGGTTGGCGGATCGTCGGAAAATCCATGGCGCCTGTTGACGAACTCGTAAACTCGGGAAATTATCGCGAAACAATAACCACCCGCGCCACAGGGGTAGGAGAATTACGAGCATCGGGAAAAGCTTTGGGCAATCCGGTGGCCCCGGTAGCACCGGCCCTCGTCCACGTCCCAGCTCCGAAGCGATTCCTCGTGGAAAATGGAAAATCGCGCGAAAATCCCACGGTCGTAACTCCGAATCAAAAAATCAAGCGCGAAACGACCCTTTTCTCGCGGCTGCGACTCCCATCGTCGAAGGACTTTTTTTTTGCTCACCGACCCCCTCCGTCCTTCGCCACCCTCCCCCCGCCCAGCGGGCTCCTTCGTTGGTGGAAAAACCATCGAGGGACGATCGTGGAAAATTTTTCGCGACGTTGATAATTTCACCGGCGGTGGGCGGTATCGACCCGGCGAAGCGAATATATCGCTGGCTTTATTAATTCTGGACGGTAATTGGGTTTTAATCTTGTTTCCGGCCGGGTAACGCAGCTTTTGGCACACGGGATTCGCCTAATCTCCATGAAAGTTCCTCTAATAATTCCCCCCCTCCCCCTCGCCGGCGGAGTCTCGCGCACGCCGGAAAGAAAAGCGGGAGAGCGATTTGGGAAAGTTTTCTCCAATTTCGCTTTAACGGGGGGAGGAGGGGGTGGGGTGGGGGGTGTCCCACCCTCTTCAACCCCTTCTCGTTGTTGCGTTAAATTACCGGGGAAGCCATTGAGAAAATTATAATCGACTCGTTAATTCGGGCCTGTGGTAACCACCGCGCGCGCGATTAATCTCCGGAACAGATTGAATTCTAATTGGAGGAGCTTCGGGGCGAAGTCCGGACTTTGCCAGGAACTTGAAATAACATTTGCCAACTTTGAATATGACGCCGGTGGTTGCGCGCCGCGGTCCCGTCGCGCACCGCTGGAACGTCGGCGAGGGTCTGGCGCCCACAGTTTTCCACGTCCGCGAGGGCGGTGGGACCCGGGTGAGGGGGAGGGGGGTCGTCGAGCGACGATCGCGATTTCCACGGGTTTTTCGCGAAATTTCCACCGCGACTGAAACAAACGTTGCCCGATTATTTTAATAAAATATCGCGCGACTCGTTGCGCAACACCCGCGCGCGTTTGGCGGAATCGAGTTTGGAACTGCCGTCGAAGAGATTAACGAGCGAGTAATCGGACTCGCTCTACTCGCTCGCGAAACGCGCTGGACTTCCGAGCGGAGCGGAGGACCCGCGGGAGCATTTCCGTTTCTCACCGGCCACTTCCGCTTTTCCAGGACGGCTCGATTTTTCAATTTTCCTTCCAACTCCGTCGGTCTCTCCCTCTCGCGCTTCCTACCCCTTTGGCTGACCGACGACCACCACCACCACCACCACCACCACCACCACCATCACCGATGGGGATGAAAAGCAACGCGCGAATTGCCTTGGTCGGAGATTATAAGAAAATTACATCAATTTTCATCGGGCGATTTTATTAAAGCCGCCGTGGATCCACGTAGATCGTAATTGGATTTTCCGTTTTTCCCTGAGACGCGAGGGGTGGGGAGGGGGTGTGCGTCGTTACAGGAGAGCGCAGTTATATCGCCGTTGGAATGATATTCTGTTTATCAAGCGGCAGTGATTGATGCGCCTTAATTATCAAACGATGAGGACGCGGGCACTCGCGAGCGAAAATTTTCCCGTCGATTTTCCGCGGATGGAAAATATCCGGAGTTTTCCACCGGGTCCTGGGCTCTCGGAGTTATCGCCCTACCTTAGCGTCCGAGAGCTTTTCCTCGCTCTCGGCTCTTCGCGCGCCTCTTTGGAGGCACCTCCTCCCTCCCCCTCCCCTCCTCCCTGTTACAGGAGACCAATTCGTTTATTCAAATCAGCCGGAGAGTTCGTTAAACCTGCGCGTTAATTAAATTTTAATCGCCTTCGTCAGCGGCACGCCAAGGATTTCCCAGATTCTAATTAAGAGCCCTTCGAAATTTTCCCTTTTCTCGCGCGCCCTTCCAAACTCCCGCCAAGAAAATTGGAGGGAGGGGGAGGGAGTCGAGTCGAGTCGAGTAGGGACACTCGAGGAAACTCGTCGTCGCGATCCCTCCAGACGGTCGGGGGAGAATTCACCCCCGTGGTCCGGCAGTTCGAACCCTCTCGCGCGAGTACCACGATAATTCCCGCAAAAATTCGCTAGACCGCCTCGATTTCCCGCCGCGTTTTCATTTCCACTTATCGACGATTTATCGCGAAATATGCCAAACCAGCCAAATTGACAGCTGTCGGCTTTTCCGAATGGCCGTCACGGCAACTGCGTGGGAAATTTCACGAGAACTTCGAGCGATCTTCGTGTCCAAGTCCGGAAATTAGCGAACCGATTAATCCCGTCGGATTCCTGACCGCTATGGTGGTGGTGGTGGTGGTGGTGGCGAATCTTCCTTCGAGATTCTCACCCTGAGAATTCGCCGGAGTATCGGGAGCGGGGAAAACTGCTTTTCCTCAAAGGAAATCGAAAATTCTTCAAGGGTGGAATTCGCGAGAAAATACGCGCCAGTCACTTCCGGCTGTTTGTCTTGCTGTCAGTAGTCACTCGCGGTCACCACGAGCAAATCGGGCAAGGCAGCGCACCCCCTTGATATCGCGAGAGATCAACCCCCCCGGGGGGAGGAGAGGGGGGGGGGGGGTGTCCGGGAAATCGGAGATGGCGAAATAGCAGGGGATGACGAACTTGCTTACGCATTTACGTAGTTTTTCATGCAATTACACATTGATCCAAGGGTAGTTCAACCCCTTATCGCTGCAACGCTAAAACCACCCCACCCTCGTTGTATTATTTATCTCGCTGCATCTCGTTCCTCCGATCGTCGTATCGACGATAATCGACAACATTGTTATCATGAATTATTTTACAGAGGTGGAGAATAACGGAGTGTATTTGCGAGGGTAGTTTTTGAGAGTTTTTTTCTCAGAATTTCGTCGAGGGTAGTTTTGAATTTACGGTCGGCGGTCGGTGGTCCCCGTGGACGACGTCCACGATGTTCGTTGAAGGGGTGAGAGGACGATCGGTAATCGAGGGATTCTCGAAGATGGTGCGAAACGTCGAAACGGGCACTCACCTTGTGACGAGCTCAGGAATTCGATCCTGGAGCAGACGTCGTCGTCGTCGTCGTCGGGACACGCGTCAGGAACACGCGGGCCGCAGTTCACCAGGTGACCAAGATCCCTCGGGAAAACTGGACGTCACGGAAGGGGGTGGCCCTGCCGTCCCAGGAAAATCCAAAGGGTCCTGCCGATCGGACGGGTGAGGGGGCGGGGTTCAGCGTCGTCCTCGGCGGGTTCTCCGGGTTGCGGGGGTTCTCCGGTTGGTAGAAAATTAAGAAAAATCCTGGACCCGAAGTTTCTCGGGACAGTTTCCGCGTCCGGCGTCTCTCCCGGTTGATCACGAGAACATTTGAACCATCACCGTCGGCGACACTCTCAGGACAACCCTGACATGGCACAACACCACCGGAGGGACAGAGGGAGAGAGAGAGCGCGAAGGAGCGAGCGAGCGAGCGAGCGAGCGACGGAGACGACGGAGACGACGGCGACGCTGACGCTGAACGACAGCGACCACGACGACGACGTTAACGATCACGAGGTCCGTGGGAGACTGAGCGGAGGAGTTTGGCCGCCTTGCCGACGCAACCGGCGATGCTGGTAGTGGTGGTGGTGGCGGCGGCGGTGGTGGTGGTGGTGGTGGTGGTGCTGATGGTGGTGGTGGCGGCGGCGGCGGCAGCGTCGTCAGCCACGGAGCGGCGCCGGGACGTCCGTGCGGCAGCGGGTCGAGGGGCAAGGGACGCCCTGGCGTCGGAGTCGGCGTCGCGATGCTTCTTCGCCGAGGGCGTGGTCCCACACGGAGAGGATCTCTCTCGCGAGAGTTCTCCTCGGCTCTCTCTCTCCAAACATTCTCGTTCTCTCCTTCTCCCTCTTTTTATTCCTCGTCTCTTTCTCTCCTAGCGCCCTTCCCCTCCTGTCCCAACTCCACCATCGCCACCACCATTGCCTCCACCTCCACCTCCACCACCACCACCACCACCATCAATCTCATCGATTGCAAATATTACAATATTCCACTGATAGAAATCCTACGCGAACACGTGGATTGAGCAATTCGAAATTAACTGGATTTTCCGCGTAGACGACGCTCCGCTTTGACTCCCGTGGAAAATCGCTCGACTTTCCGACCCGGTCAGACCGGAGGAGGCTCGTGACGAAGAGTCGAGCCAAATCGCAAGGCCAAATGCGCGTGGTGGAAAAAATGTTTTCGCGATGACGCCGGGGCCGCGACGAGATTCTCGTTGGGACGTGGGGTGGCCAGGGTGCTTTTGGGATGCGAGTCGCGCGTCATCTCCGACGCGAGGGCGATCCCGGGAAAATTCTCTCGCCGATGGAGAACCGGACGCCGCTTCTCGTTGCTCGTTTCTTCCCCGGGCCACTCGCAGTTTTTCCGAATTCCTCGCCTATTCCCGCGCGACGACGACGACGACGACGACGACGACGACGACGACGACGACGACGACGACGACGACGATGACGACGACGACGCGTTCCTCGTATAATTTAGGCTCGACTCCAGGATTCTCAAGGTCTTCTCATCGATTCCCGAAACTGCTGATATCAACGATATCCACGCGCTCCACCCTCCACGGGGATTCACCCCTCCCCCACCCCCTCGCAGTCCTTTGTCTCGTCTCTTGAAAATTCCCCGTCGAATTTTAAGAAAAAAAAATTCTGTCCCGCTCGAGTTCCGAGGTTTTTGCCTCCTGGAGTGGTTCTCGTCGAGATTAGCGATAATCGAATTTTCCAAATTCCAAAAACAGACCTCTTGCGACCCCCTCCCCCTACCCCCGACCCGTTCGTCGTAGCTCTACGCGGCGTCGCCATTTATCAGGGGAAGATTTACAGCCGTGGACCATGGGAGAAAAGTAAAACGGCTCACTACCGTACTATTTTCTTCTGTATCTCCGTAGTTTCTCTGCAATCCTTGCTGGAAAAGTCGATGGAAACTCTCTCGGGGGGAGGGAGGGAGGGGGGAGGAACACAAGCCAATATAATCGTATTAATCAGGCAGCTCGCCTTTTCGAAAACTGCAGCTTTAAAAGCAATACCATAGAGTTTTGCTGCGTTTAAAAACACGTAGCGATCCACTCTATCGCGGGAAAATCCCTGTTTTCTTTTTCCCCCTGGTGCGTGCGCGTATTTTTTTTTATTTTTACTTTTTTTTCTTTTTTTTCCGTACTTCGGAGAGAAATTCGAGATGGAGGAAAAACCCGAGCGCGACTGGTCGAAGCTTTAAATTAATTCTTTATTTTACATTCGTAAAGATGGAGCGAGGCTTTTTTAAGGGATCTGAAAAATTCCAATTGCAACGCTAATTTCCGGGGAACTGGAGAGGGAAAATCCTCTCTCTCTCTCTCTCGCTAGCGAACGAATATCGTTACACGTAAAAACGTAACGCGGTTTCCTAGGAATTCTGGTATTATCTTTCTCCCTCTCTCTCTCTCTCTCTCTCTCTCTCTCTCTCTCTCTCTCTCTCTCTCTCTCTCTCTCTCTCTCTCTTGTTATTGATTAATTCTTGAATTTTCCGTCGTATTTCGAAATTGTTTGGTTCCGACACACTCTACGCGCGCTCGTCAGGAATTTTTCGAAGAAACGCGAGATATCCAGCGAAGGGGATGAGAACGAGTTTTCCGCGAATTTTCCGTAATTTTTCCACCGCTGGACCGTTTCTCGCGCAGATCTCTCCCATCTTCCTCTCCTCCGCTTCTCTCCGTCTTCTAACGTTCGGACTTTATTGGCAGATTGACAGAATCGCCGCGCTCTATCCCCGCCGGGATCGTTTGCGTCCAGGAAATTACGCAAGTGCGCGTTTCTCCACGTGAAATTCGCCAAGTTCCCCGGTGCCGAGGCGTAGCGTAAAATCAACCGGACGATCCGGATGCACCGCGCGACGCCTTCCGGATCCTCCGGTTCCCCGTTAAATCGACGACAATTGCTTTCCTCTCTGTCTCTCCTTCTCTCCCCCTTCCCCTCTCCACCCGCAGTTATCACCCCCGAGGATACGCGAGAGAATCGGAAATTCCACGAATTTTCCACGGCTCAACGTGATTTTCTTTTTTTGCAAAATTTTTATCAACGATCCTCGAGAACGAAAGATGGAAGGGGATGAAGAGGGGGCTAGGGGGTTGAGAAAACGAGGAAGAAGAAAAAGAGGAGGATAGGGAGGAGGGGAAAGAGCGAAGCAACCAGAGAGGAAAGAGTGGAATTTTTCTGCTAAAGTTTTCACGCGATAGAAAGAGATTTAACGACAGTAAACGCGTCGCATGGACCTGACCCAATTGGAACGAGGCGTAAGACGGCAGGGGACTGTCGTAATAAAACGCTGAGGTGACATGCCTGACGGTCCGCGTCGGGCAAGGTTAAGCGACGACCCTCGAACTTATAAATAACTGCGAAACATTCCCCCCGGAGCAACGGTGTTAACTCCGACAAGTGGAGGAGCCCATACGTTGACTCAATCTCATTGGAAACTTGCAAAATCATCTCCCACCCCCCCTCCGGCTCGTCTACTTCCCTCGTCTCTCCCCTCCCTGTCCCCCCGGAAATTCCCCAGCCGGCCAAGCTATTCAATCTCCATTTTTTTAAAGAAACTTTCAAAACTCTACCGCCTCCCTCCCCCTCCCCCTGCGATCTGTACTCGGGAATATTCTTGAGGGAAAATAAAAAAGAAAAAGGAAAAACGAGAAAAAAAAAAAAATAGAAAATGTAACGCGACGGAAATTTCTTTGGATTCTATAGGAACTCGTGGAGCTTGCGAAAGCTCGCTTCTCTCTCTCTCTCTCTCTCTCTCTTGTTTTATTCTACTTGATTCTTGATTCCGCTGCTCTTATTTCATTCAAGTTTCTTATTCGAGTTCTTTTCTCGCTGCGAGACCGACGCGGATCGGGGTGAAATTGAAAGGTTGGATAAATTTTTTATTATTAGGGCGCCCCGGCGAAACACGCGGAGGATATCGTACCCCGGCGCCCTTGACTAATTCCATCGGGGTTGGCTCGAAAATAAGAAAGTGGCGTCCATAAAAAGTCGACCGTAAACCAGTTTTATTCACCACGTATCAATTTCTCCGGCGTGTTTGCAATCCATAGAGAACGCGATTGTTTATTGAAAGGCAAGACCTGGCATTCCGCCCCTCCCCCCTCCCGTCCTTCCTCAAGTATATATGAATAGCGGGAGATTAATCTCTTTCTCCTCGAGCGGTTCACTGCTCGCTCAATAAAAAACCAATTTCGTATTAGCGAGTTACAAATTATACAATCTCGTAAATTCCTAGTTACGTCTCTCGTGGATCCACGAGAGAGCGAGAGCGAGTGGGTTCTATTAATAAAAAGCGGCACCGCGCGCGACGCATCCTGGCGCGGACCGCGCGGATTTTCCTCTCTGGCAAATTTGCCAATTTCGAAAAAGGGCAAATTAGGAATTTCAGGGACAGCTGGGAAAGAGAGGAGAAGAGCCACGACGGAGAGAGGAGAGAGGAGAAGACTCGATAAATAATCGATGCGCGTGGAGAGCACGGTTTAAAATTAATCCTCGAGGTAAACCCGGGGAATGCAAAGCTCGCGCAACCGCTCCCGGAAACGAGCTTTCGCGGAACGCGTGTGACTTGTGTGCGTTTTTGTGCAAACAGCACAAATATGGCGATTTAGCAGCTCGGCGGAACTGGCAGCTTGCCAGAGCACGCGGTTCACCTTCTTCACGGACCTGAAACCGAGAGAGCCGAGAGACTCTTTTCCCAGGAGATGATCCTCCCGTCGTCGCCGCCGCTTCAAAAGTATTTTCACTCCACGACCATTCTTCGTATGAAATTTAATCGGTGTCGCGCCATTTTATTTTTATTGGCCTCTTCTGACTTTTCGCGCAAAGCGAAACGACGCCACGCCACGCCACGCCACGCTGTGTTATATTTAACGCGCGAATGAATGAACGATGGAGGTGATTAGCGGTTGTAAGCGATTAGCGATACTCTCGAGCGAATTTCCTCAGCCTTGGGGCGACGGAGAATCTTATTTACCGCCACTTCCGGTTAGGGCCTTCATCTCCGACCTTCGAGGAATGCGTGACTCTTGGCGCGTGCAAACTGAACAAATATGGAGAGTTAGCAGCTCGGGAAATTCTGGCAGATCGCCAGATCAGTTAACCGAAGATCTAGAAGGAAGAGGGGTGGGATAGGACGAAGAGAGAGAGAGAGAGAGAGAGAGAGAGAGAGAGAGAGAGAGAGAGAGATGATTTCCAAGTCGGTTTCCCGATTTTTCACGTTACTCCCTACCACTTTTGCCACTCATTCACAGAGTGCCTCTAGGAAAATATCGACTATACGGTAAGAGAAACGTGCGCGCGTTCTCTCTCTCTCTCTCTCTCTCTCTTTTTCTCGCGCGCGCTCTCTTCCCTACGCAAATACAGTTGTAAAATATTTGGCACGTTGCGAACCAACTGAAATTATAATATGAACTTTCGAGCTTGGATTTTCCTCCCGAGAAAATGAAGGTTATTCGTCGGTAACGCAAAATATCTTTTACATCCACACTTTTTTCTTTAAATATCGCACAAATTATCATGATCTTTCTCGTATGTTTTATCGATGCAAATTCATGCATGTGGCTCGAACAAAAAGAAAACCGAGAAATCCACTATACCGCTAATTATTATCGCGCATACTTTAATTTCAATTTAATCTTTCATTTTATATTAAACGCGCATTGTGCCATTTTTATTGGTTTTCATGGATTTCTCGCAGTAATATGAAACATTTTCCAAGTGAAAAATGTATGTACCAGTTCAAATATGCCAGGTATCTGGTATTCGAGCGCTGTGCGTGATATTACAATTTTTCTCAAAATCATTTGGAAAATTAGGCTGACCCTTTAAAAGGAGCAGGATCCTTTATATAAATTAATTTACCATTAACAAAAACTATTTAATTCGGTAAACGCAGAAGTAAATTGCCGAGAGAGAGAGACAGAGAGAACAGATTTATTTTGAAATTTTTCGATGGATACGAAAGTAATAAAGTTCATTTATACAGAATTGACGTTTAGGGGGGGATGAAACTCGTTTAATTAAGCAATTGCATTTATCTTTGAGATAACTACTTCCGGAGTTCTCGAGTCTCTACTACTGCAATTCACTAACTTGGGACTTTTGCAAGTTTTTTGCCTCATCCCTTTAGATTTCGGTGAAAAGTTGGAATCGATTGTTTACGCGTCGTCCAGTAAACTTTGTGTTGATCTACGACGACCCTCTCTCACGTGCACACGTGCGCGCATCTATTCTGAATTACGAGAAATTGTGTAGCGAGCACGTGCCGGTGGAGCAAGTGTCCAGTTTGCTTGTATCAACAATTCGATAATCCATCAGGGAAAAACACCGATATCGATCGATGAGTGGTACAAAATAAAAATGACAGAAAAAGCGAGGAGAAAACTTATTTCCTAATTTTTAGCCAATTCGCCGCCAATGTTTGTTGGCTCGTCTTTCGGTTTCTCCAGAAAATCGAGAGTCGATTACATTCACGACGCTAATTACAAACATTTTGTTTATACGCTTACGCAACTATTTACAGCCACGGGAAAATATCATGCGACGCGTGTAAAAGTCAAGAAAGTGTCCTGTCCAATTTCGACGATTTATGAATTTTCTGTGAAAATATTCATCGAAAATGTCACTGCCGAGCTGAATAATCTTCGACTGTTTGTTTACTGGTCTACGGTTGCATAAAGTACCAAACCTTTAAAGTGGAAAAATTAAAAGAGGAGAGAATTTCTAATAAAATATAAAATGGATTATAATAGAAAAATTTTCCTGATAAAAAAAGTCTCGCGTTTCAAGTATTTCAATTAGCGGACGTTAATGAACTTAAAGTGAAACTCTACGGTATATCCGAGCCAGTTATTTCTAATTTGAAAGATAAGTTTCCTTCTTGTACTCACAAATAGTTTGAGTGTCTCGATCTAATTAATATTTTCTCAAGGCTATCCAAGGGTATTCCGTGGACTCCGCTAATCCAGGAAAAAGTGAATATTGCAAATCGACGACTACGATTCTATGGAATTTTATAATTAATTAATTAACGAATATGCGAAGTTAACTGGACTATTAAACTCTCTCTCTCTCTCTCTCTCTTTCATTTTTCATACATAGTTGTGGGAGATAACAATATCCCCTCGTCATATGCATTTAACGAATCGATGATCGATGGCTTCTACGTGTTTCTGTTCTTAAATATGTGTCTATATGTAGTCTCAATTATCAATAAAACTACTACAAATACTCCCATCTTCACCCCTTCCTTCTCCTTTGATACCCATAACTTTATTGACTTTTACAACGAGCAATCTTTTAATTAATTTATTATAATTTATTCATGGTGCTTTCAAGTTTCCCCTAGCGTTTACAAAGTTGAAGGCTCTGGCCAACGGTCTTGCGTCTTATATTTCTCGATTCTATGGATGATCTTTGTTATAAAAAACAAACGAAAAGCAAATATTTCTCGAGGAACTATTGGCTTTTTAACGATTATACAATGTATCAAAAACTCGTGTAATTTAACGAGAATCGAATGTTACTTTACACATAAATATATATTACATGTACATGAAACTCTTCATTCTTTCTTTATTATTATTTATATTACATGTATTATTATAAATACTTAAAAAACTATTGTTCACGATCAATCGTACACATATACGAGAGATATAATAAATAATATTTTTAAGAGATTACCTTACCTTGTTTATTATGTCCCATACGCAGTCCAAGTCCCAGCTGTTACATAATTTATTAAAGTTCGCGTTAACTTCCATAATGTTTACGGATAAAAGTTCCTTAAACAAGGAAGAGATAAGCTTCGATCGATATCGTAATATAAAGTATGATCAAGCATCGTAAATCTGATCGAAACGAAAAGCGTTATCGAATAATTGAATTCTAATCTATTTTTTACCAACAAAATCCTTCTCTCGCGATTACCATTATCATTACCATGACATTAATATCTCCAAATTAATCCATTCGTTCATTGCAAAGTATTCTCCAAGTTATTGCGTTACGATCAATTGTTTACGGAGATAAAGTATCTGTAAAGTACACGTACTTCGTTGAAGATGTCCTGTGTAGAATTCCAAGTCCTGAATGACTCGCGTGCGTTTACATTCTCTCTAACTCTTTACCGTAGGAAAACTTTCTTTACAGCTCTCACTTTACTACTACTCTTATCCACTCCCAGTGTACTCGACGATGTAAACAAATTGCACATCTGGACGTCCGAAGAGAGCCTATAACGTTAATAATTTAATTATTATAGACATCAAACGCGCGCGATACGATAAATTTTCTCAAAATAATTTATGTTCTTTTTTTTTTTTGCTGTTGCCTTTGTTATTATTATTATTAATATTACAGTGAGAAGATCAGAGGGAGATGTATCTGGTTCAACGTCTTTTATGGGGAGAACCGCGAGAAATGTTAACGAGACGAAAATGCAATATTGATAGGGGGAGCACGTAGTTGTCGTTTATGAAACGTGTTATAGTCTGAGAACAGGTTCACGGGCTACTCGAGGAGTTTCTCGAGAGATTAACATATCCCATTTGTCAAAGGAAAATAAACAATGAGACGATTTCGTCGTTTAATCATTTTCCCCTCGGAAATTAGTGCATTCGAGAACGCGTCGCGAAGAATGATGAAACATTTTATTTATAGATAAGAGAGAGGAGATGCCAATTTCTCGAATCTCTCGAACACTTCGTCGGAGATCCCAATGAGCGATGGTTAAAACTACGGGCGGGGTTCGCGCTTAAAGTTTGGTAATTGAGGGGAGGAATTAATTATCGCGGGACTCGCTGAAACAACAGAGACACGCACAAATATTTGCGCGTCGATTACAAAACGCAACTTCCCGTCGAATTTCGCGTTCCGCGCGGTTTGCGCTCGATCGCTCTCCCTCTATACTTTTATCAAACGCAATCTTACAATTTGCGCAATTTGAAATTGTAGAAGAGGGAGCTCCGCTCCTCCTTCTCCTTCTCGACGATGCTACGCGTCCGCTACAAATTGAACATTCCAAGCGTGCAATAATTCAAAGCTAAAGGCAACGATATTTCCTAATTCCAAATTGCATTTTGACATTAGAACGAGGCACTTTGCAGTTTTCTCCTCATCGATCCTGCTAAAGTTTAAATTTAATCCCTATTGTGTGTGACGTTGCGTGATAAAGTAGTTGTGGCGATTGCGCACATAGCTATCGAATAATATCGGCCAAAGCCGGTCACCGACGAAAACTTACGGTACTCCCACCCACCACCGCCATCGCCACCGCCACCGCCACGTTTACCAGATTTTTGCTAAAAGCCAAAAAATATAAGAAATATAAAAACAAATAGCAAGAGAGGGAAAAGGAGTGGTGCTTCATCGATGGAACCACGCCTCTGTTACAAACGATTATATTTGCTTTTATATTACAAAAAGAATTGGCGTTACAATTAATTGAGTAATCCGATAGCTCGGTAACGAAATCTTCAGGTACCACGACGACATTTCGTGGCTCGAATCTTCTCGTGTGTGAATTTCACATAAAACGATACGACGTCGACACATCTAATTTTAATAAACGCTACAGGTCGGAATTCCTCTCGTAAAACCGGGAAACGGCCAGTTTTCGAGGGAGCTCTTATAGAAACATCATCCAGTTGTTGAGACACTACGGTACACTGCGCAATGATACTGCAATGATACTACTACGAAGTCTACGAAGAAAATATATGAGGGAGAGAACCATCAGAAAATGTAAAACGTCGATAAACTCTGTGGTACTCGTGCTTATTGTTGCCGTATTATCCAGAACAAATTGGCGGCGTATCGCTAAAGTGCATTTACAATATTTACAAGGATTCGAGTGCAGTGGTGTCGTTCCGATGGTACCGGTCTGCTCGTCGATGGCAATGACGACGACGACGACGATGTGACTTTGCGGTTGATCTTGCGCGGGATACAATAAAATATTTTTAGCAAAGTATATCAACTTCCTGGCTACGAGCGAGCGTGTGGACATGTCGTTTCCAATGAAAGATACCGCGATCTGCCGATGCTGCCGGCGGGTAGTCGCTCGAGTTCCGGAGGGTTCGCGTTGAAAAATCGTTCAACGATCATCGCGTGACGATCCGGGACTTCGGGAGTAGGATCCGAGAGGAGGTTCGAGACCGTTGTTGAAAAGGGAGCGACGAAACGAAGGAAAGAAGGAAGGAAGCGGTCGCGTTGAAAAATATGATTTATCGATCGCGGTAAAAGGTGAGAGGACAACGCCCTTGAACCTTGCGTTCTCGCCGAGAAAAATAGAGTAACGCGCCGAGTAGGGGATCGAGTAGGTTGTCGGATTGAAAAATAGGATTTGTCGATCGAGTCTTCGATCGGGAATCGCGCGACGAGGAGCTGCCGAACCTTCTCTCCTCGAGGAAGGTTCTTCTCGACTTCGCATGGATAGAGAGATCCATAGGACAGCCGGGACGCTGAATCCTTTTCCTCGTGCACGCAACATGGACCCTGTGCGAGTGCGACACATTCGCAAATCTCAAAACGCAGGTTCGATCACTCACCACCACCACCACCACCACCACCACCACCACCACCCACTCGCTAAGAAACTGGCGACTCGCTATCTCACCACACCACTGGATACTATCCTATCGGTGTCTCTCGCATTATGATCTAAGCCATGCAGGCACCACCGTCAGCAACTATCGGATGGGACGCAATCTGATCTCGTGGAAACCTCGAGAGAATCTACATAGTTTCGCAAGTTCCACTGGATTCCCATACTTTAACATCATTCGTTCGGAGTGTCTATCGCGCGACTCTCGCTTCTCAGGGGGGGAGAGGACAATTACCCTCTTCTTCCCTTTCTTGTTTGTTTGCTTGCTTGCTATTCTGTGACGGAAGACAGCTTCCAGTTACTTAAATTGGTCGAAAGCTGCTCCATTTAGCGAAATCAACGGAACGCATTATAACTAGAGGCGCAGCAGATGCGTTTAGTTCGTACGGGACAGGAAGTTCTATTTACATTGGTTTCTGTGCGCATACATGGATAATTATGATATCTGCTTCATGACTGATAATTACAAAATCATAACGTTGCTGGTGGTACAATAGGTCTTGGTAGTTGAGGTATCTCGTGTTCTGTGCGTACCTTCTTGATTAAGCTACGCTTACGCTAGTAACACATAGACGCTTCATCGAGTTTCCACGCTCGTATGGTACAAGGAACTTTACGAAGGACGCCAAGTGTACCGAGGGACAATACTTGTCCCTCGAGAGGACAGAATATATTTGGCAAGTCAGTGTGCGAACCTGTGCGCTCCAACAACTAAATGCCAAGCTCCAACTTTTTAACGCTTAAACTTCTGCTTCAACACCCCCACCGTCCACTTGCTAATTCCAAATCTATTTTCGCGCCCTTCGCTCCAGGCTCATCCTTCTTCCTGCCTGCTGTGTTGCTTTTTACAGAACAAGATCCAAGATCTAATTTAGAGATCTTGTTTAAGAGACCAGTGTGTTTTACAATCAACGATCCAACTGGTATAAATTAAACCGAGGGACGAAGATTTACTTAACTGTATATAAGAATCCCTTGGATACCGAGGAGCTTTGAGTGTCTATTTGTATGCGTGCGTGTATGTTTGTCTGTCTGTCCGTCCATTTGGTGCAGCCTTCGCTGAATATATCGAATGTCCAGAGAAAGAGGAAGATGCGACATAATTATGTAAAGACTGTAACGATAAAAGAAAAAAAGTTTAATTGTTAGCTGTGAACTGGCATTTAGTTTGTTGGAATTACGCGGACGGCAAGGCGAAGGTCGAAGACAAATTGGTGAAAATTTAAAATTTAATAATCAGAGCCCTTAAGGGGAGCACGAGGTATCGATAAGACATTCGTAATCTTTTGTTCATTTTTATCGCTACTCGACGAATGTCCTATGGATAAAATTTGAGCATAGATCGTGCTCGATGTGAGAATAGAAAAAAAGCAATAAAATTCCTTTATAGCTTTGTTCCTGACGATGGTGCGTTTGTAAGGGATGGGACGGTGGACTGAAGATGGCTCGGTTTATGGACATAAAGTAGTACAACCTGTGTCTAACAAATGAATCTAACTGCGAAAGAGATTAGTTTAATCCAAACTAATTAAGTAGTTCGATAAATTGTGAAACCAATAATTGAATTAAATTAATAAAAAAAAACTCTTAACTAAAGTGTATATATATAATGGATTAACAACAGATTGATATAATTAAAATATATATATATATATATAAAATTTAGTTTTACCTATCTTTAAAAACAATATAATTGAGTAAAAACTTTAATGATAACTAATAAGTAATTAAACACACCAATGGATAAATTTAAACTTACTTATCTGTATAAATCTTAAAGTTAAACTCTTAAAATAAGGAGAAAAATATAAAAACGAAACGAAAAGAGCTTCCTAAGAGACGCTTTTTATTCAAAGTGTGTCTAAAAAAGGATGGAATAAAAGTTAAGCAGAGAAATAAAAAGCTTCTCTGCCAAAGTATTTTAGACACAGGTAATACGATTAATCACACGATACAAATATAACAAAGACAAGTGATATAATCGTATTTCGATAGTTGATAAACGATTAATAAATTCTTCGCAGGTACTCGCACTTTAAAGCTTTGCGAGTTTCATAATATTAATATTAATAATAATAATAATAATAATAATAATATATAATTAATAATTAATATACAATTGTGTAAAAATAGTGCCAATAATAAAGACGGCAAAAATAATTAATGTTATTAACAAATTTCTAATATGATTAATCCAGGACGAATGTAATATATATCATAGTTTCTAATTAGTTTTTGCAGGATGTTCCACCGATAAGCTGCTAATCACAGAATCTTCAAGCATATTCCATGTAAAACAGGTCAATATTAAAATTCATTTAAATATTTCTATTATTTGCGTTAGAACTTTGTACAATGAATAAAAACTCTATATACTTTATAATGAATATTTCTCTTTTTCCCTAATACCTTCGGTGTGATATCTATATAATTTATATAATATACTGTTTAATAAGTGGATTGCGAGAACATTCGACTAATGTGATAGATTTATGACTAGTAAAATTACTATAAATTTCTATTCGATTAAAAGTTACCGCTGCTAGTCTCTTAAAATAAGGTAAACTGGAGAAGGTAAGGAGGACATAAAAAAGAATAAAAGGGGAAAGAGCGGGGGGGGGGGGGAACCTCCTAGAGACGACAGTATATACGTATCTTGGGTACAGAAAATAATTGAACATCCTGCATAATGTGATGAGCACATATACTTCCTATGAAAATATGTTAATCGTTAAAAATTCATGAATAACGGAATACTAAGAAGAAGCAGGGTACTAGATATTAAAAACAACGACATTTCAACAATTATTACGTAATAATAGTAAAAATGACATAGAACCGCAGGAGTAATAATACACGTGGAAACAGATTTGTATAGTTTCCAAATAAAAAAAAAAAGAATACATCTGGGACATTTTTTATACTCTTCAGCAAATTTACTAGTATCGATCCTTGCCATTCTCTTTCTCTCCCAGTGTTTCTTAAACAGCGGCGTTTGTGATAATAAAAAATGGACATTCGCAGAACAATAGGTTCTGCTTTTATAACAAATATATACTTTATAACAAAACATAAATTACCGAATAATAGAAGGTCGTGGACCCTTAAAAGAGTTTTTCTTCTTTTCTTTTTAAATCGCACTCTGGTAGTTTATACTCTTGCGATACGAGAGTTCAAAGTTAATTGCATTAAAATGTACAATTTGATAAAATGAATAAAATTAGCAAACGAATTACAACGAAAAAGAAATAACTATAACTTAGTAAAAACACACGACGATAAAAGCTGCCATTTATAAATTAATGCCTACTTAGGCCATATTAAATACCATATATCTTAAAACTTAATCTAAGAACGCGTGTGTGTGTGTGTGTGGGCATACATCGTTGAATAATATTGAAAAGGTTTTGGAAATGTAAAAATTTGAGTGAATTGAAATGGCGATTGTGAAACGTTAAAAAATTATTATACCGTAAAAAGTAAAAAATGTTATACCGTAAAAAAGACTTAGCCGTTAAAATTCTTTCTAGAATAAAAAACAAATGGCTTAATTTCTCAGAAATTTCCTATGCTTTTTGTTTTTTACAAGCCTTAGCGCTACAAATCGAATTAAAAGTTGGGAACTGTCAGAGATACGGGGGAATTAGGCTAAATTAAACATAATTAATCCGAGTGCTATTCGCGAGAAGTCTATCATCCTCTAGTTCGGGTTATGTTCAAACTTTCTCTCTACCTGACTATTTAATTCGTCTACTTTGATTATAAATGCTACATTCGCGCGGAATATCAATATATTGTCTGAAAGGTATTTTGTAGTAATAATTCTTCTTTTTTTTCTTTTGTTTTGTTCTAAACTCACCTGTACAAAACCGCGCAAGAATGATGCCATGGGTAGTCATCGTGATTGAACTGTAATGTACTCTTGGTTGTTCAAATCCGTTCATTACGATTTTTAAATAACGCTATCTTGCGAAAAAAGTACGATTGCAACCCTGGTCACAAATTGCAACTGAGAAATTCAAAACTTTTTGCAAAACCAAAAACCTTATTACAAATCTCAGACTGTATCAAAGTGTCGATTAAAAATATTGCTGGATTCCCATCGACAATAATTATTATCGAAATCATGGTTCTTCGATAATAAAATGTGTATCCACGTACTTTATGAATTTATCAAATACCATTAATTGTAAATATATTGCAGTCATTTCACCCAATTAGTATTCCGATAACAAATTTCATCCTAATTATTTTCGGTGAAACTTTTCTCTTCAATTAGCTATTATTAGTGATAACAGGAAAGAAAATTTCTATAATCCTCTACGACATGGAGCAAAGCAATTATAAGAGAATGAGTATTTCGAAGCTTTCAATTCAATTCCTTATCATCAATTTGGAGTATAATGTCGTGCGACGCTCTTAACATACTAAAACTCTTCTTCGTAATTAGGACGGCGACGTTTTATTATTTTATTCTCCATTCATAAAACTTCTCTCAATTCTGAATAAAAACTATGAAGAATTTCACGAATAAAGTTAGCAAAGAGGCCTTCGACAAAAGAGCTCTTGAACCTGCGAATGCTTTTGTACTGAAATAGGCGTCAAATTAAATACGTCCTATCGCGTATATATTATCATCGGGTGTACGCGTGCGACAGTGTTTCTATTGGCGGCGATTTGTATGAGAAAGCTGAATGTTCAAATCCTTCTTTCTTTTAAAATATTTTGCTCCACATCTTCATCATTTTCTAGAAGAAATCTCTACTTAAATGGGGACGGTTCGTTTGCTGTGATAATCGTGGTCTACCTCGTCCATTTGCACCTGTTGCGTGTCTTCTGGTGTTTCGCAATTCACGATCGACCTCGTACTCCTCCAGTTTCATGGTGAGTCCAAGTTTCTGCTGCACCGCTAATCGGAGAAGCTGGTTCAGTGTCTTCCTGTCGTCTTCGGCTACTGCAAGCTGCCGCTGAAGTTCGTCGACCTGTGTGACATACTCCTCGCATCGAGCGGCAAACACCGATCGAAGACCTGAGGAGCGGATGGTTAGCACGATTTTAACGCGCGAGAGACAAAGTATAACAACGAAAAGGATAAGATTTATTGATTCGTTTATTATATTAATTGTTTATATTAATCAAACATAAATGCGTTAAGTAAAAAATATTAAAAAAATACTCATACAAAACTATTTGGTCGTATAGCGATTCGAGTAACAACTTGTTAATTCAACCGAGCAATCTATTGAGACGGAACTCAATATTAGCAACAGTGTGTACATTAATACTGCATTCGGAATCGATGTGTTAGTGTAATATGTGTTAATAACAAACACAAACACACACACATACACAAAAAATAAGTATTAGTAAGTTTCGATTAAAAATTGTGAAATTTACTTTTGTCGAAACAAAAGTACGCGCGAATTGTATACGAGCGACGAAAGATTTAACAAGACTGACTAAAAATAGGTAAATGTACGTGTACAGATTGTACTCACTGGAAAATGTAGCAGCGTTCTCCTTCAACATTCTCAGTTCGTTCCTGAGTTTGAGCATGGTGTCGTTAACGATGCTTTTCTCGTTCTCGTATTTGCTCTTCAGGTTAGTCAACGCAACTTCCGCGGTATTCTTATTCGATTTCAATACTGTTCTGAGCGTGGCTACTTGTTCGCGCTTGGCCGATAACAATGCCTTCAACTTGAGGACTTGCTCCTGCAGGTCCGCCACTTCCGCTTTGTTTTCATTGACGTTCGCTATAAAAAAATGAGCATATCCGTGACGATTATTATCGCCCTTCTTAATGAGGAACAAAAGAGGTACCACGGGAGGGGGGGGGGTGTGTGTGTGTGAAAGAACAAAGAAAAGAAAAGAGGGAAGGAAGACTTACATTCGCAAACATTGCATATAGTGGACTGCAATCCCTTGACTGTCGATAATTCGATTGTGTGCTCTACCGCACTTTTGAGGTGTTTTATTTGATCCATCGCAGTTTCTATATGCTTCGCTATTTCCTTTGCCTTACTGAGACTCTCCAAGTCCTTCATCATGATGTCTGATTTAAACAAGGTTCTGCACCATTCTATCTTGGCGCTATCCTCCTCTTTCTCAGGAACAATTTTCTCATGATCGAGAACCACCCTCGACGGCGTTTCCCCGTTAACGGTGCAAACGTGGTGATAGAGCTGCGCGAGTTCGTCCGAAATAATTTGCAAGTCATTTTGAGCAGAGTCGAGCGAACCGCCAGCTTCAACTGCAAGTTTCGAAAGAATCTCAACGTCCGATTCTAATTGCATACTTCTTTGTTCTGTATCTAAGAGCTGAAATGAAGCAAAATAAAAGAAATCACGATTAAAACGTGGGCCAAGCCGAAGAATCTCTAAAGTGATGCACAGCGATTATTGTTTTTGCAAATCCGAGGGGACTCTTATTATCACCGAGAGAGCTCAAGAATCGTAAAGATGTCCTATCTCTAAGTTTGGGAATCCCGTCAACTATCGAATAATGAATAGTTCTGCGATAGAAACTATGCCGGGCTTCCATCAGAGGAGCATCGTGCAAATATAGGCTCGGCGATTCTGACTCATGCTACGTTAGATGCAAATAAAGTGAATAGGAAAATATTCGGAAAGTTTTCATTCGGTCTCTGGTACCTATAAGCACATTCTTCTTTAAAAGCCACGGTGCAACAGCGATTACGATCCGTACATTTATCTTTGGATCACCTCGTGTGATTACATTCATTATAATCATGATTAACTTTAATATTATTGTCATCATCATCATCATTATATCGATGCATCCGTGAAAACGAGCATTCGCGTGTACATATATGTAAACATATGCCTGAATGTTTTCACAGATGGATCCTCGCGTCAAAAGAGATAAAAAAAAAATAACGATAGATAAAGTCGTCAGTAGTAGCTGTAATGTATATTATGTTAAGACATTAAAATGTGAAGAAGCAAATGCTCGAGAGATAAAGTTGTTAGGACACTGAAAAGCGACTTGTACGGATCATTAGAGGAGCCAAAAAAGAAAAATTGTTAGGAAATATTTTTGGTAAATACGTCAAAGGGGCCACACGTTCCAACCTTTTCGCGAAGGGTTGCCTCCGATTCGGGGATCTGAAACGGCATAATTTTTCGCCTTTACCTAAGTACATAATCCTTCTTTTACAATTGTTTAATGGAACTACTACAACAACAACAACAACAACAGCAACAACCATCGCAATAAAACCTTTTCTCCTGTTAAAAAATTTGCTCGATACTGCTAATAAAACGAGGATAAAGATGAACCGTGCAATATTGCAGCAAGTTCTTACCTTATTTCTAAGATTTGTTAGTTCTATTCTCAGCTGCTGAGTAGAATCGGACACCGTGAGGCCATTTTCCAGTTCTGCCAGGTCCTTTTGCAATTGAGACACTTCACGCGCTGACATTGTACTCCATTGATGATATTGTACAACAGCCTGATTTAATTTGTCTAGCGTAGTCTCCTCGGTTTGTTGTTCGGGTAGCTTTGAATGCAGATGATACAAAGATTGAACGTGAGCTGCCAATTGTACTATGCGAGCGATAAACGCCTGCAACTCCCCTTGGCTCTTTTCGACGGCGTATTGCGATTCTCTTAAATTTTGAGTCAAATGAGCTTTCTCGCTTTCTGCCAGCTCCAATTGTTTCTCCAATTTTTTCAATTCGTTCAAATGAATCTCGGAGAACAGGTCAACCTGTTTGCCCGCGGTGGACGATCCTGCCTCCTGATTCTTTAAGTCCGCTTCTATTCTACGTAGTGCTGGCGAGTCATCTTCACCATCGCTACATATAGTTTGATCTTCCGTGATTCCTCTAATTGAAAGTGCCAAATTACTGAGATTATAAATTGATTCACTGTTTATTCGTTGATCAAGTTCCTTCTTTAAAGCGTATTTAGCCTCACGTTCAGCCTGCAACGATTCTAAAGCTTCTTCCATTTGTTTCTCCGCTATCTTCTTCAAATTTGTTAATTCTTCCACCTGACTATTAAGAACCTCCACCTCTTCTGACAATCGTCTAATTTCATGTTTGGCACCTTCGAATTCCACTTGGCTAGAACGCAAGCCAGATACTTGCTTCTGCAAAGAGATATTCTCATCTTCCAATTCTGAGTAATCCTGAAGAAGCCTAGTCTCGCGAAATCTACATTCTCGTAATTCTGTCCTTAAAGTTTTCCTCTCTGCTTCTGCCTGCTGGTGATCCTTACCCACGTCGTCACGTTCTTGAATCGCATGATCGCGTTCTGCTTGCACTCTTTCCAATTCATGACGCAGCTAAAGCAAAGTATCGTATCATAGTATAATCGCAGAATACTCAAAGAACAAAACAAACAAGTTACGGGTTCATGACTCACTTGCTTCGTTTCATTCTCTAGATCTATTATCAGAGTCTGTAAAGAGGTCTCTCTCGCAGCACTCTCGTTGAGAAGACTCTCCTCCTGCTCGATGCCACTCTTTGTAGTTAATTTCGTTGTAGTTTGGAACTTGGCAAGTGCCTAAAAACATCGAGAGAAACTTCTGTAGTGAAATTCTGTTTCTCTCCCCTTATTACGTGCTATCATTCTCCGTACTCCTAGTCTTTTTCACACATGCAAAATCAGCAAGCGGCAAGAACAAAAAGTAGAGGCGAATAAGCAGAAATTAAAATGCCATTGATACAAGATAATTTATCGATCGTCCTTCGCTTATCATAGATCTAAGAAGGGAAGAGAGAGTAGGGTTCATCTCTCAGGGGAGTCGATATTTCCATGATAGATTCCTTCAAGACAGATTCTCCTGGAGAAGGAGAGTAGGAGAATGAGATTACTAACCTCCTGCGTAATTTCCAATTCGTGCTTTGTATTCTCGTAGAGGGCCTCGAGATCGTTAAATTTCTGTTGCAAAACCGATTTTTCCTCAAGCAGAGCAAGGCCATATTGCGCCGATTGAATATTTTCAGTCGAGGCGAGATCCAATTCTCGCGAAAGCCTCTCAATCTCGGTTTTCAGCTCGTCCGTGGTAACCCCTGCGGTCGTAGCCATTGCTGTCCTCTTCCTCGAGAATTCGTCTCTCCCTACAACTACTATTTACCTCGGACGTGCGTTTTTACCGCGTTGTTACCTCAAATAAATTGGAGCACCAGCTTCCACGATATTAATGTTCGAACACGGAGGCATCATTCGTAATTTTGAAGTTTCCCTATATTCCTCACGTGTCCTTTACTTTCCAATCCTCGCATCGTCCAGGAATTTCGTGACAGTTTGACAGACGTGGGAATAAGATGAGAGGACGAGGACGAGGACGAGGAGGTGGACACCAAGAAAAATTCACGAACCGGATGCATGTTCCATTGCACGTTCCACGTTTTTAGTACAACACGCCAGGGGCGAATTCCTCCATTCCGCTGTTCCGGTCTTACACGCTTCTCTCCCCCTTCCCTCATCACCCCCCTTTATTATGTGTCATCACTCCCAATGCCTCTGTACTCCTTTTCACATGCGCAAAATCGACGAGCGAAAAAGACGCAAAAAAAAAAACAATTTTTAAAATAGCGAATAACTAGAACTTAAAATGCCATTGATTCTAGATAATTTTATCGATCGTTCTTCGCTCATGAAAGATCCAAGAGAGAAAGAAAGAAATTAACTTGCTCTATTAGGAGTCTCTCCCTTTGGCTCCAATCCTTTTTCCCCTCTCCTATTCTCTGTACATTTTTCTCTCTACCTCTCCTGAGAATGAAAACCATAAAAGAAGAATACGCATGTACATTTTATTGGTAAATCATCTTCCCTTTTAACTAAAACATAAATAATACATGGAGTATAATATTGTATGATATTATTGTACATCAACCTCTACTCTGATGAATAATGTATAAGAGTGCGAATAAGAAACATATAATTAACAATTAAAAACTACAGACGTAATGCATAGGGAACAGAAAAAAAAAACAAGATCTGACTTTTACCTCTCCGTACACATTCTATTTCAAAAATTCAGTTTAAAAACATAACTTCAAATACTCCGTAATCCTTTATTACTTTGTAGCTTATTTTTCCCTCTTCATCCTCGTCATCTTCGTCCTTTAAGTATTAATAGATTAATATAAGTCGAGCTGTGACCGGAAATGCACCGGTCGAATTAATTCATACACTGTAACAGTCGTATTCTTTACAATATTCGTACGTAAGTCTTGTAGCAGAGACAAAAGCGCAGGTGCCCTAATCGCACTGATTTTTATGCTCGTCTAAACTCTTAGTGCTATCAATGAACTTTCTGCGACATTATAGGCGATGAATAATCACATCGTATCATTATCACCACCATCATCGTTATCATCGTTATCATCATCATCATCATCATCATCATCACCATCATTATCATTATAATCGTAAAACTTCCTAAAACTCTTTCTCGTCTCTAAATCTTATCGAGTACGACCTAGGATGGGGTCGTGAGAATGCAAAAATCCAAAAGGAAAGGAGAGAAAAATAAAGATAAAACGAAAGAAAACAAAACAAGGAGAGAAAGTAAAGTAAAATTAAAAAACAAAAAGAAAGAAAGAAAAAGAAAAAAAAAAAAAACAAATTAATGTCATCTCATGTAATACGTAACACTTCATGTAAAAACCGAATACGCTTTTAGATTCAGAATTCTTCTTGAAGCCTACGTTCAGTGAGAGCACCAGAGATTGCGGTCCATTAGCGAAAAACAATTTTTGATCCTCCAAAACTCGTCATACACACTAGCGCATAGTGCACTACCACCGAAAACACATGAGATCGAATTAAGTCCCGAACACTTATATAAGTGTATAAAATTGTTACAGGACACCTGAACTACGAATACAACGCACAGGGCGCTTCTGTTCCACCAAAGTCAGGCACGCCTGGCTTCTGAACATTAATACACATTGTCGCTGCTGGTAAAACCACTGACCTTGCACAATGCGTGCACAAATCCTGCGAGTAAAACGTCATCGAGAGAGACAATTACACGAGTGAACGAAATGCTATGCATTTACTACTTTTTACGCGCCACTCGCATGATGTGCACACGCTGAAATCCATCTAGACTAAATTAGGATTCGTAAGCAGCAGCGGCGGCCTTGTAGCAATTCAAAACTCGAGTACCTTGTACAGTTCCGTGACAGAATGAATCTCGCGAAATACCCAGATTTCATATTTTTCTTTTTCTTCCCTTTTTTCGTCAATAAAATAATAATATCTTCTCCGATACAACTTTTGCGCATACCTACGTGGACATTCAATGTGGCTACATAGTTTTAAAATGATCGCGTGTACGCCTGTGTATGTATGTATGTATGCATGCATGCATGTATGTATGTACGTATGTATCATCTCTCTCTTTCTCTCTATGTATATTGGAGAATTCGATTTAATTTTAATTGCCGCTATTCTTTTATCTCAAGGAAGAAACGATCATCTTCGTTTACAGGCTTAACATTCCCGCGTTTGTGTTATACAAAACAATACAACTTTCTTATCATCAAACACAGTCTTTGTAAAAAGTACAGCAAATCCCTCATGATTTTCTAACGTCGTATGTTTATCATTTAATCGTCTCGTTATATATACCAAATACGTAGTGAAAACTGCTAAGAGCACATTTGTATCTACAAATTTCGCCCACTAACATATATAAAAAAGATTGGTGCGGTACTCTGTACATGAAAATATATTTTTTGTGTAATGTATATAAACAAGTCATCGGAATTAGTCACCAGCAACGACCACAGTATATCTAGCTTTTTACAGTACAAAATACAGCTCCTGCACATACTTATGTTTATATGTATATACACATTCGCATATATATATATACATATACCTAGTAACGGTGTATTTTACGAACATGTAAGGACATAGTAAGAATAACGGAGCCTTTTTTTTCTTTTCTTGATAATAGCTCGAGAATAGACGGCAGCGCAACAAGTTGCAATCGCTGTGATTGTACTCTCGTGCGCAATGTGCAAGTTTGTACCGATCACTGCGTGATTTCACTTTTATGATTTTCTTATTTTATAAATGATGGTTCCTTCAAAATAATGCACCGTATGAGATATGCTGGCGCTTGTACAACGCTAGCCTCTCCTCGTCCATGTTGTTTCTTGTTGTTGTTGTTGTCGTTAAATGTAATAAGAAAAGTGGGAGCGGTAGAAAAAGTTTTTCACATCTAGTGTAAGTAATACGTAATATATAAGAAGGAGGATTCGAATTGCTTTCGTTATTGAAATCTGTATTTTTTTGTTGTTGTTGTTCTTTAAATACGTAATTGGAAAAAAGCTTTCATTAATTTCGTTGTGGAATTAAGGAAGTCAGAATATATTATAGTCATCTTAAATAGTTAGGATGAAAACGATAGAAAAAAATACACATTTACATTTTATTAGTTAATCTTCCCTTTCTAACTGAAACATAAATAATACATGAAGCTCGCATGTTAAGTAAACATGCACTAGACATTTTTCACGCTGAAATTGACATGTAAAATGTAATTCTCATTTACTGAAAAACTCGAAATATTAAAGAAGCTATATTGGCTGCTAATAGTAAGTCTACGATGATGAACTATTGTTAACTATACATAAAAAAAAATCCGAAGTAAAAATAAATGTTTAGCAGCCCTCATTACATCCTTACACATTAAATATTAGCGTTACTAAATTTGTGTTTTATGTATTCAGGGCCGGCATGTTCATACGCTTCTATATTCTTTCCCGTTACTTGAAAATTTCATATATATTTGAATCGGCTAGAGGTCGCGAGGGAGGACCCGGATACAAGATGCGTGGATGTTAAAAAGGAACATAAGTTTGTTTCGCCATGGTTGTTGTTGTTGTTGTTGCAGTCAACACATCCCTCTTTATACTTTTTGGAGTTTAAAATGCATTCCATTCCTTCTTCGTTTAATAGTACATTAGACATGTCTTCATATAAAACCTGTGTTTTAATAATATGAACCGCCAAAGCGATCGGCGAAAAAGACACCATTTATTAGGCTGATGAGAGTTACAACAGAGTAGTAGTTTATTAAGTTTTTTTAATTTTTTTAATTTTTTTTTTTTTTGGTTTTTGGAGCTAGCTCACTTGTCACAACTTACTTAACTTTTCAAAAATCCATACATCTTGCATCGTGAAACAATGCGTGTACGATACAATTCGAAATTCCAGGGGTTCAGAGGATTTATGTCCCTATTCTAATTCAATTGAATGTTTATAATATTATTACATCATATAATGTGTTGTATTCATGTAAATGTCGAATGTGTTCTATGTATAGATGTATCTTGTGAGCGCGCGCGCGCATATGTTGGTGTAGTGTGTAACAGCAATAAAAACTTAAAGACATAAGAAACCCTTGCGAAGAGAACAACGGTGGGCAAAGGGGAAGGATATTTTTATGGGGTACGGGAGTGTTTTTCCGGGAGTTGGGCATGGAGAGATGGAAATTCGAACGACTATGGCGAAACACGTGTTTAGCGATTATACGCATCAACGAGACATACGTCCGCACATCCCTACCTAGCTACAATCCCCGGTAGTGGCGCGCGCGACGGTAAACGGGGTATCGTTATCGTTAAGCGTGCGGCACGGATTCGGGTTATCTCCTACTTCCTGTCATCCTGATCACACTCACGGCTTATATGACCGGGTTTGCCACAGATGTAGCACGTTTTTCCGCCAGCTTCAGTGCAATTACGAGCAATATGTCCGGTCTTGTTGCAGTTGTAGCAGCTCTGCATTGAAAAGCGTCCTGAATCATTGCCACCTTCTGGGCAGCTACGTGCCATATGACCAGTTTTGTTGCAATTGTAACAGCTCATCTCAGGACCCTATCAACATCAGCATTCGCTCTTATATTCTGCATGGTTACATAATCGATACAACTATCTTAGACTTAAGAAGACCCTTTAGGTTAAATCGTACAACTAATCATGTATTTATTTCTACGAAGAAAGGAAACAAATGAAAAGTAAGAAGAAAAGGAGAAGAGGAAGACGAGGCTGAAGAAACAGTAAAAGAAACAAATTCAGACCTGTTGACAGTCTTTTGCGATATGTCCAGCTCCACTACAACGGTAGCAAAGATCCTGATCTTCCTTGCATTCTCGTGCAAAGTGTCCGTACTGATTGCACTTGAAGCACTTCTCACGGCCCCTTCCAAAAGCACCATCACGATCACGACCACGGTCTCCTCTGCCACCTCCTCCACCGCCTTGTGGACACTCTCGGGCAAAATGACCCATTCGGTTACACTTGTAACAAGCGCTGGAACTCATGATGTCTTATATCTGTAATTTAAATTTATATTGCAATGGATCCGTGGACTACAAGATTCAAGAACAATGTATACGAATATAATAATCTTGTATCGCAGGTCTTTGTTTATTCGTCAAGTTTTATCTCGGATAATCGAGGGATTCCAATAACAGTAATAACAATTGTTCAAACTCTCTTCTTTCTCTTAATAGAAATATAGCTACTTTTTACCCAAACACAAAGTATCCTTCCTTTTTCTCTTTCTCGGTCAAGACTACAAGTTCCAAGGAAAAACTTACTTTTAACGTTCACATCCAAAATTGGAATACGCACAAATTTGAAGGCTCGAGCTTTGCAATCGTATGCAAAAAATGTGATTATTCCACTGAATATTGAAAATATCGAGTCCCTCATGATAAGAGCATAAAAATAGTTATTAATAGGAATACGCTAATAACTAGATATTTATCAAGAGGAAATCGATCAAATTGCAAGTAAATAAATAGCAAGATAATAACGATGTACCAAATTAAATTTGATAAGCAGATCGAAGCTCCGCGAAACATATCGAAACTATTCGTCGAATAAAGAAAGGCGAGTCAGAAAGAAGGAAAGAAACTGAAAGAAAGAAAGAAAGAAAGACAGAGACTGGCAGGTATAACCCACGCTCAGGTATTTTCCAAGTGCGAAGGAATTTCCGAAATTCTCCTTTCTCGATTTCCAAAGAAAAACCGAGTTCGGCAACGCTGCTAAGACGAGGAGAGGGGGAAGGTACATAGCCGTGCAACATAAAGGCAAAGAGAAACTCTTGGCAGAGTTGCAACGGATTAGTAGTAAATATGGGGTATAAAATGGCATCGTGCATCCGTTCGCTTCCAAGGGGGTATACACGAAGCTAGGAAGGAAGGATGGATGGATGGACGGATGGATGGATGGACGGTTGGATGGATGGATGGATGGATGGATGGATGGAAGAAAGGAAGGGTACACACGTACACGTACGTACACGTGTTTCTCCTCGAAAGAGGCGTCTCGCAGGAAAATGGACAATTTCGATAGCGGCAGCCATTTATGGGAGTCATCGGCGCGATTTTGTCAAAAGGAAGAATATTGATCTCGGGCCTCGAAAAAAAAGAATGAAAATCACTTTTTCATCGTACAACGTGGCTTCCGCCCCCACTTTGCGGTGGTGGTACGCACGTACGCCACGGCGCGAAGATGGCATCCGAGTGACGCCGTACTGCACTTTTTTTTCCTCGATCGAAGAAACTGGCCGAAACCATCCGCGGCTCTCCTCGGGTCTTCGATTCGCCTCCCATCCGGATTTCGACCCCGTCGAAACCATCGAGGGGAAAAACGTGGCGGCGGGTATAGGGACGGGGTCGGGGTCGGGGTCGGGGACGGGGACGCCGACGCCGAAACCGAAACCGAAACCGAGAGAGCGAGGCCACCAAAGGCAAAGTAAAATCCAAAGCTGAAAACGATGGCGAGGGGTCGTCGGCGCCACTTGGAAAGTCGAAAACGGCCAAAAGATGAAAATCGGCAAGTTCGCGGAGTCGAGAGCCGAGGGCAGGGAGGCGGAAGGCGAGAAAGGCCCTGCGGGAAAAGTAAAGACCACGTGTGGAGCTACGACGACGACGACGACGACGACGACGACGACGACGACGGTCGCCACCGTGCGTGCGCGACTTCCATAGCGAGGCAACAACTTCTGGTCCGAGAGCCTCGAGCAAATCCCGGGATCGTCCTGAGGATTTCGCGGATTTGTCTTTCCGCGATTTATTAGGCGCTTGGGGAACTACTCACCTCGGATACTCGATGTACACGTACGACGGGTCGTCCTTCTTTCCGGCTTTGCCGATGCGTCCGGGACAATAGGGCCGCAGGAAGTAGTGTTTTCCTGGGAAAACTCGAACCGATACTCGACCGGACGACTGCGGCGACCATTGACTACGAGAGCGAAGACCGGCCAATCGCCGCTGTGCTGCCCGCCAAACTCCTGCTCTCTGACAACGAACGCCAACTCCCCCTTCCACAGCTGCGCTGCTCAAAACAGCGTCCGTAAATCGCAACTTCCCGTCGGCGAAATCGCAGCGAACGCGAACGCGGGGTCCACCGGCGGCGTGGGAAAAATGCCGGAGGATTTTCCGCGGGGAAATCGCGCGGTTGACGGCGGGAGATCCCCGGGAAACGCGCGAATCTGCCAAAGTGTCAAAAGTGCGGAGTTTGTCGTCCTCGACGCTGATTGGTCGAGCGGCGGTCGTGCGGTCCCGGAGGAACCGCGCGGACCAGGTGGCGCTCGAGGACTTCCGGTGCGAGAGCCGCTTCGCGTGCACCGCGAATCACAAAGTCCTTAGGGCGGGTGCGCACGTGACTTTGCGTAGGACTTTGCGATGGAAATTTTTAGACAATTTTTACCCCCCGCTGCCCGCGAGACGAGGAACTTTGCGACTCCCGACGAACGTCAGGAGTCTTTTTTTTTCCTCGAGGACTCGGCCGAGCACGTGGGTGGCCGGAGCTGGGAAATTCGATGATGCTTCGGGGATGACTGTTTCCGGCATCCGCTGGAAGTGGCAATTGGACGAATGTCCGTCGCTCGATGGGATAGAGGTCGAGTGTACGCGTTGGTTGCATCGATCGCGTTCGTATTTCCCTCGACGAGTGATACGAGGAAAGATCCGACTGGGGCGCCAGGCGCGCCATATATGCTTTTTTGAACCGTCTCTCCCTGGGTTCCCGTCAACGTCAGTCCGTATTATTTTTTTACAAAACAGCCATCGGCGAGACCATGTCCGCTAGCAACAAACGAGAGCACGACGAGAGCGAAAATGAGGATGATTGGGTCGGACCACTTCCATCGGAGGCTGCAGCTCCAAAAAAGCAGAAAGGTTGTTATAACCTCCGTCGCTTTCTACTTCAACTCTGCCCAATTACTGCAACCCCTGTGTATAGTCTTCTATATTCTGTCATGTATCTCTATTTCAGTCCTGGAGTACGAACAGGTCTACATTGACAATTTACCCTGTTGCGAATGCTATGAAAAATCCTACATGCACAGAGACGTCATCACGCACATTCTAGTAACAAAGTGAGCGTACTGATGGGAGGATTCATGACCGTGGTCACGGAAGCTTGTATTTATCTCCTTTCTTTCCTTTCAGGACAAATTTCCTTATTACTGCTAGTTGCGATGGACACGTCAAGTTTTGGAAGAAACAGGAAGAGCTCGTCGAATTTGTCAAACACTTTCGTGCTCATTTGTTGGCTATTCAGTCTATATCGTCTAGCTGTGACGGTATATATGCCTGTACAGTTAGTTTGGATAAGACGATGAAAGTATTCGATGTCATTAATTTTGGTAAAAATCACCATTTGTAATTTACTCGTTACAGTATCGAATGAATACTTATACTATTCTCGCTTATTCCTTAAGATATGATCAATATGATGGATTTGGGATTCGTGCCACAATGCGCAGAATGGATTTATTCTCCTGGCGATGCAATATCAGTGGTAGCTGTGTCTGCGCAGGAATCAAACAAGATATATGTTTACGATGGACAAGGAGTAAACACACCTTTACATATTTTTGAAAAATTACACACAAAGCCAGTTGCTGTCATGAAGGTAAATAATTGAATTTAAATAAAGAGAAAATTAAATTTTCTGACCATGTATATATGCATACATATGTACACACACGTTTTATATTTAGTACAATCCAACGTATGAAACATGTGTATCGGTTGATAAAGCTGGAATCTTAGAATACTGGACAGGAATAAAAACAGAATTTAAGTTTCCAAAATGCGTAAAGTTCGAATCTAAGCTGGACACAGATTTATTTGAGTTTGCAAAGAATAAAACCTATCCGTGCGGGCTGGCGATATCTCCTGATGGTAAAAAATTTGCTTCTTTGAGCAGCGACAGAAAAGTTAGAGTATTTAATTTCTTAACTGGAAAACTTTATAGAATTTTCGATGAAAGTTTACAAAGGTTTTCCGAACTTCAACAAATGACTCAACAATTACCTAATATGGAGTTTGGCAGACGGTAATTTGACTGGATTGCACCTAGTTTTGCTCAATGGAAGACTTTAATATTTACCACATTTCAGAACTGACATTATAACTTTTGCAGCATGGCCATGGAGAGAGAACTCGATAAAACTGAGACAAACTTGGGAAATATTGTTTTCGATGAATCTGGTTACATGATCTTGTACAGTACAATGTTAGGTATTAAAATCGTTAATCTATACACGAATAAATGTATTAAAATAATGGGGAAACCAGAGAACATTCGTCCAAT
The DNA here is from genome assembly GCA_037305995.1 of Sclerodermus sp. 'alternatusi'. Lineage (NCBI taxonomy): Eukaryota > Metazoa > Arthropoda > Insecta > Hymenoptera > Bethylidae > Sclerodermus > Sclerodermus sp. 'alternatusi'. The sequence continues at coordinate 1,640,953 of CM074558.1, read as the reverse complement.
GCAGTTAGCATTATTTCAGGTAATTTGAGTTGCCGCGTGTTACGCGTGTTTCGAGAAATCCCACACAACTGTCAACATCGCTTATGTGTTAATGCAGGGAAAAGCTAGAAAGACAACAGCAGCCGTGACGGTGGAGATGGAAGCTGCCGAAAATCCAACAATGGAGATGAACAAGCCTGATCCAACTCTGTTTTGCACAGCTCATAAAAAAAATCGGTTTTACATGTTCACGAGGCGAGAACCGGAGGACACAAAGAGCCAGGAATGCGACAGGGACGTCTTTAATGAGAAACCGTCCAAGGAAGACATTATCTCGTCAACGGAAGCTACCAACATGCAAAAGATATTCGATACTGCGATTATTCATACCGCGCTAGGGGACATACACATAAATCTCTTTGGGAAAGATGTACCGAGAACCGTGGAGAACTTTTGCGTTCACGCTAAAAATGGCTACTTCAATGGACACATATTCCATCGTGTCATCAAAGGTTTCATGATTCAAACCGGCGATCCAACTGGCACCGGAACTGGTGGAGAGAGCATATGGGGCGGAGAGTTCGAGGATGAATTTAAGCCACACTTGAAACACGACAGGCCTTACACTTTGAGCATGGCGAATGCAGGACCAAACACTAATGGAAGTCAATTTTTTATTACGTTGACTCCAACGGTAAGTTTTTAAAGATTCACGTGCTTTATTTTCTTGGCTTCTCCCACCGAGAATGTGAACGAGAGATCGATTTATTAAATATTTGTCCGCTTTCAGCCTTGGCTCGACAATAAACACACGGTATTCGGAAGAGTGGTGAAGGGAATGGAAGTTGTGCAAAACATTAGTCAAGTGAAAACCAGTCCTAAGACGGATAAGCCTTACGACGACATACGAATAGTCAGCGTGACTGTAAAATAATTTATGATTTTTACTAATTTACGCGCGTGTGTGTATATACACATTATACATATGGAGAATTTCTTTTTGCAACAAATAAAGAGCAATATTTTCCAAAACTTGCATTTTGTCGATCTTCATTTCTTGAGAATCCCCGGAACCTGCGACGAATAGGCAGTCTCCTGTTATATAACTGAACGCAGTCCTAGATTCCCAATAAATAAATTCAAATGTTTAAAATTTTGGAGTACGCGCAATGTCTTAAACGCGAAACTTTTGGCTCTGGTTTATCGTAAATATTCAAGTACATTCTACCACGCGATTTGTTGAAAATGTTATAGAAATTCGAAAGAGAGGTATCGTCGCGCTTTCTTCCAATAAATAAACAAATAAATAAGAAATTGAGAAAAAGCTTCGCGAGAGGAATAGTTTTGCGATAATCGACAAAGATGGTGGATTTCACGTGTCCCAAACCCATAAAAACCTTATGGAACGAAATGGAAGAATTGAAGTACTTGATCTGTAGCATCGATTGCTGGTATTTGTCCTTGCGAAATCCTTCCTAAAGTGCATCGATGCTCTTACGATCTTACGATTCTCGGAGATTGCCTGTTTGGTTTGTATTTCAGCAAATGTCCACGTGTTTGTCCACCGCCCACCTGTACCGTAATGTTACCCCCGAGGATTCAGGAGGTTCCTTGCGTGTTTCCGCCCAGCAGGCCAGTGTGTTGTCCTCCTCCCCCCTGCTGTCCTGTAACTCCGGGACCTTGTTGCCCGTGTCCTTTGCCACCTCCGCCAATTCCCCCCTGTCCTCCTGCACCGCCCCGGAAAATCTGCTGCCCACCTTGCTACCCTCTTCCTTGTTTCCCCGGTAAGTTATTGCCAGAGCTTCTAAGAAGTTTCAAACAAGTTTTACGAGTTTAATAGACCTTCTGTACCTCGAACTTGGGGTAACTGTGTTCCGATTTCACGAGAATGCTAAAATTAACTGCTGAGATTTCCAAGTGACACACGCTCCATTAAACTCCGCAAATTAATATATTTAAAAATAATTAATTTTCTCCTCGCTACTCGCAGTTTCCTACTGTTGACGACGCCGTTCCTCCAGAGCTACCAGAGCCACGCGACTTCCGGTGCACACGGATGCTGCAATATTGACACGAGCTTCATCCTACGTTGTTTCTCGCACGCATCGAGAGAGAATCGTAAAGAGAATTTAACGATGTCCTTTGATTTTGCCCGAAAATTCGCAGCGTGTCGTTAATTTCACGACTTCCGGGTGATGTTGCCGCGAGAACTCGCGCCATTGTACGAGTTTTAGAATCAAACGCATCTTCCGTCTTGCAATAAAACGAATAAAAGGCGCATCCTTTGCGCGATAAAGGAGAATTGCCGGAGAAGACTCGTTCTTATCGCGATTCATAACTTCTCCTCTTTAATATCGCCACGTACCTCGAGAATAATACGCACTTGAGTCTCTTCCTGTTTCCTCGAGCGTTAATTCACAGCAGCAGCAGCATTTCGTTTCGATGGGCTCTCGCGCGACGACACGGCATTAAAAGTCAGCATTTAAAGCTGCTGGAGCGCTTCTCAGCAAGGAAAACTTGTGGACGAGGGTCTTTCTCATTAGCATAGGCTGCCGCGGTGCGGATCGTCGAATTTAAAACAGAAAAGATGAGGCGGCGAAGGTGTAGATAGGCAAGGGACGAGGTCAAGTGGTCATAGGGACAAAAGCCTCTTCAGGAAATGATGACGCTGCGTCGCGCTGGTTAGCGGAACGACGTTTCGAGACGACGACGACGACGCTTATTAACAACAAAAGGTAATCAATCCCACGACGATCCTTCTTCTTGGCCTTCGACGTCCTGCGATCCTCTCTCCAAGGACCTCCTCCTCCCTCCGGCGATATCGGGAAAAAATCGATACGACCCTCGAAATTGCAGCGCGTGGTCCGATAGCTCCTTAATTAGGGGAGCGAGTCTTGCTCCTTATTTTCTTTTCTTTTCTTTTTTTCCTCTCCTCTTTTTTCCTCACATTTCGTCTTGTTTCGTCGCTCCCGTCTTTTTTCCAACAGAATTTTCCAATTAAGGAAAGTAAAAGGCTGGCCACTTTACACAAGTGATTTATTCGAATTTCATTTGGCAATATACTTTTTACACGACAAACTCACTCGCTTCTCTTACTTACACATCGGATGAGAATATTGAAAATACTGATCTTCGATCGAATGGCAGCCAGGGCTGTCTATTTTATTTAATTAAACGGTGCATTTAAACTGTGGGAGGATCGTCACACGGGTGATCACACGATTAATTTCGTCAACTTTAAATGTGATAGAGTGCTACAACAACACACAAAACACACTCTCGAGCTCGGCTTTAATTATATTTAAATGTTATGACTGAAAAATTCGGTTTTTCTTCTCCTTCCTCTGTCTCAAGTAGATTTCTCGACTAGTGCCGGAGATTATCGTTGATGAGCTTTCTTAATTATTCGTAGGCGTACTAGCATTCTTTGATTATCTTAATTAAGAAACATCAGCAATAATTGCTAGTAGTTAGGTTCCCTCCACGTGATATATAACAGATTGGATATAAAATTTTTAATTTTAAGACTACATATCGACACACTCAGATACGTTTTCGATGATGATGATGATGATGATGATGATGATAGTAATAATAGTAGTAATAATAATAATAATAATAATGATAATAACAACAACAATAATAATAGATTGCAATTTGTCATTAATTGTTGCATTCAAATTGTGATACTACCATAGCCTAAAGTTTTGAGCTTTTTATAGATTTTTTTACATGGATACCATACATTTTATAAATATACATGTCTCGTTATAATAAAAATTAAATCTGAAATATATTTATTCTTATTATTTACATGTGTATACGTTGTTCTTCTTGTAAGAAAGGGAATCCGATTATTTTACAAGGGAAGGAGAGAGCTACGTGAAAAATGTGGAATCATCGAAGGAAGATGCATTTATTATTCGACTGATGATGGTGTGCGTGTGAGATGAACGAAAAACTTTTAAGACATCGAAAAACGAACAATTTTATATAATTGGAACAATCGTGCGCATTTTTCTTAATCTATCTTGCACGGTCGGGAATTTCACGATATTATTAATACTAAAGGTATCTGTTAAAATATCATTAAACGAGAGACTATTTTACATATGCAATTTCCAGGATTATACTTTTCCACAGCTGGCTTTTAGAGCGGTAAAAAAGCTCAGCTTTAGACTCCCTTTACACGATTAACGATTGGAAATTTTAGATAAAAATTGCAGCACAAAAATTGCACATATGCATATATATATATATATATATATATATATATATATATATACATACACAGAACACAAGCCTGTTTCGAAAAATAAATAGATAATACCATACCATATGTGTATTTAAATAAATAAAAAAGCATATGGCGTCTTCTATTAGAAAAAGTTATTTTAGTATAACGCAACGGGTTCTAGGAACATGTTACTGTTTACCCCCATTTCGACTGTTTTCTAAGCTTTTTTATTTTTTGTTCCACGTTTTTTTTTTTTATTTTATTTTTTCAGTTTTATTTTTTGATCGGATATCCGTAAAAATTTATACTCTTCGCAAAATGGTCCTTCCTATTTAATTGGTACAGGTGAGATTTTATATGTCATTTGTATTGCACAGTTGCTTCGATCCTCGGCTGCAAGTACACCGCGAGACGGTAATTGCCACGATTGGAGCGTTTCTCGTAATTTTGCCGGAGCCAGAGTTTCGGGGTTTTCAATTGTATCGCGAGATAACACCCTAAGACTGCCAAAACCCTCGCGTATAATCGTCGTGTGCCAATGCAAACGCATACTACGCGTCAACGCCGAATATATTTGTACACTGGCACTCCGGTACGTAGCCCGATAACACGTTTCTGTTGCTTTTTAAACCTTCCCCTTTGGGAGTAGAGAGATGCGTACCACCCCTCTTTCTACCCTACTAAAAGCTTGACTTATGAAACTTATTCGGTATTACTTATCAAGTTAATTTGTCGACTGTGCGTTCCTTCGAAAGGAGAGAGCTAGAGAGAGATCGAGGGAGAGACAGGGTGAGAGCGAACGAAAGAGTTTCGCGAGAGTTCAATTTAACGGAGAGAACGATACGGAATACAGGATAGAGGATAGAATAGGAAAGGCCTCGGGATAGGATTCAGGATGGGAGTAAAACTGCTTCCAATTGTCAGGTTAAAGGACAAAGAGATTCTCGCAGCTTTTGGTTTTCCTCTTGAAACCCAACAGGTGCTTGAGGATTCTCCTGCGTTGTCTGCTCCTGCGTCGCCTGGTTGCTTGGTCCCGATCACGTTGTGGATTCAGTTTGATTTGCGCGAGGATCCCGACTAGCAGCTCGTCTACGTGGTGGGCGAGTCCCGATGAGGTCTCTATGAATTTACAGCCGCAGCTGTTCGCTAATCGCCGACCGACTAAAAAAAAATTCACCAAGAAACTTTCAAGGGTACACCCCGTCGTCGTTCTCGTTCTTCGAGGAGTCTCAGGACCGTGGGAAGGTTAAACCGGAAGTTAAACTCTGGCAAACGCACGCACACACACACACACACGCACGCTATAGGGAAACCATGGAGCGATCTCGAATCCTGGCGACGAAGATCAACGGGGGAGGGGTGGGGTGTTATCGTTAGGAAGTTGAGAGGGTGTTTGGTTGCTGCTGCACTTACCCACCGACGGAACTTCTCGTTTCCGCTCGAGGTCGACCTTGTTACCGACCAGGATGACTCCGTGACTGGCCATGTAGTCGCTCTTCCACAGGTACAGCAACGTCTCCTCGGCCACTTTCAGGCTTCGTCTGTCCACCACGGAATACACCACTACATAGACGTCCGGATTGTAGGTCGAGCAAAAAGTTTCCACCTCGAAGAGAAGACGAAGGAGGAAAATCGTTAGTGAAACTCGAGCGTGATAACCGGACAGGGAAAGTATCCGAACTGCGCGAACTGAACTAAAGCGAACCGAACTAAAGTAAACTAGTCGATGAGGAGGAGGAGGGGGAGGAGGAGGAGGAGGCGCGAGAAAATTCCCGAGGGATTCCTCGGGAAATCAAAGTGCGAGGATTATAAGAGTCACGACGATGTTCATCTTTGGGAGCGCAGCATCCCCTCTTCCTCCTCCTTCGGATTATTCAACGTCCCTCCGCGACGAGGTATCTCCTCCTCTCTTCTACTCTTTGAACGTTGAGCAAGAGCGCGTGTCGCTTTTCGACGGAAATCGCCTCAATTCGCCAAATTAGCCTCGACGGTCTACCAGGACATCGTTGTTCGTCGTCTTTGGGAGATGTTACGAGGAACGTATCTTCTTATTTAAATTCGATGAAAATTTATGGGGGCGTGCGCGCGCGGGAAAGGTGCTCTTGCACAACAGGTGAATTATTATGCTTCAACCTGATCCTTCGTTGCTATGGAAACGTAATTTTTTTTTTCGTCTTTCGCGTTGTTGCCTATCGATTGTTTTTAAACAAATGGTCGATGACGCAAATAGCCCGTTTTACGATAATTTCTCAAGGATCCCCCATCGGCGACCACTTTTTCATCCCTCCGAGCCGATTGCCCGCTTTTTTCCCGTAAATTCGTCTAATTCGACGCTATTAGGACAATGGACGAATTGATCGATATCGCTGCTCGGCGGCAAGAAATAATTACTCGCACTCTCTTCCTGTAATAAATTCCTTTTTTTACTCACCGACATTTCCGCGGCAGGATGATCGATGATCTCTAATTCCGTTTCCTGGCCGTCTAACATCACGGAAACACTTTTTTGACCGTACTCTTCGTCTACAACACAGATTTAAAGCGCCAGCTCATTAATCAAGAGAAGGGCGAGCAGCAACCCCCGTTGTCGTGCGTGCATGCGTAGAATCGACTGGGGAAAACTTGGACCGGCCACTCTTCGAGTAGGCGCTACTTTTTATTTATCAACCCCCTCCCCCCCCCCCCCCCCCGCCAAAATACACGTGAAAGATAACTGTGACATATTTTAGAGTCTCTCCAGGCTCTCGAAACTTTTCCCGTAGGAAAAGTTCCAGAGCGTCACCCCATAGATAACTCGATGAAATAAATTGAAGACTCGCACCGATGGAAGGGGTGGGAATTTTGAAAAATTCAACGAACGAGCAGAGAGGAGAGGAGAGGAGAGGAGAGGAGCACACCGATTATCAATCAGGAGAATTACCGCGAAGCGACTGCCATAATTAATGATGATGACGGGGATGGGGGTTGATGGCAAAGGGTAAGACGAGTTTTTATCGATGAGCGAATTCCCATGAAGGATCACCCCGGGCTACTGTGGGGTTGGGAGGAGAAAGAGGGTGGGTGTTCCATTCTCGATATAAGGAAACGATCGAGGCATCGCATTATGCTAATGGATTGATTATTTATCCCGGTGGGATCCAAACGTTCGACGTTGCAGCAACATCGATTTTCCAGGAGTCCACTATCCGTCAGGGTTGAAAAACGCGATAAGGCCGCATCCACGGGGGTTGGGGAATCTCGGTGTCGCCGAATTATCAAGATGGGCCCTAAGAAAGCGGACCCTTACGGGAACGTGGAGGATCGCGCGGGGGCGGAGGAGGGGGAGGCTGCGGCTGGATTTCGTGGGAGAATACGTAGAGTCGAGATGCGATTAATGCCTGGATTTCAGGATTAAGCACCGGCAACTGGTACACACAATGGCAGAGTCAATTTGTACTGCGGCGAACTAATCTCATCTCTCCGAGAGAATCCACGCTTGTTGTGTTACACATGTAGAGAGTACACGTTCCGCATCGATTATCGATTAAAGCCCCATACGCATATTAATGCAAGTACAAACATAACTGGATTCACCGACGTATCTACGATTATTATGCACGCGCACGCTCTTTGCGCGCGCGGGCGCGCGTGTGTGTGTGAGAATTTTCGAGCGCGTCCTAGAGCCGGAAATCGAAGAAACGATCTACCCGAAATTCGAGAGAGGGAGAGGAAACGGTTTCCTCGAAAGAGAGCGGGCGTACGGACTCACGCGGCGAACTTCCGGCTGGCCAGTGAAAGAGGTCGATGAAAGCTCGGACGGACACTGCCAGGAGGGTGTTGCGAGGAGCGCGCAGGATCGCTGCACACACGCGATGTCGAGACGTGGATCGGAGAAAAACATTTGTCGAGCTCGAAAAATCGACGGCTGCCATAAATATTGTTTCGCCTTCCGCCGGAAGTTCCACAGCTGCAGTTTGAGCGCCTGCATTATGCAGCGCGAGCGATATTTCTTGAAATTGGAAGAGACGGGGAAATGTTTCGTCGGAGTTTCAAGAAACTCCGAGTTCTCTTGGCCGATTCCAGAGCGAGATCCATTGCGAGACGAGGAGGAGAACGCGGAAATGTTGACGTTCGCGTCATCATCGCCGCCAATCTGGTCCCGAAGGGGGAGGGAGCGACGGGAGAGACGCGAAAGGGGTGAAAGTTCCGGAAGTGCGAAATCGTCGAGACGGACCGAAAAGAACCCTCGGATACGCACGGGGGTACGCGTGGACTCGTCCAGGGTGGCGGACGGAAGGGGGTTGGTGGGGTGGTGGTGTCAGCTTCGTCGAGAAACAAGCACACCACTTCCGGCACGCGAAGAAATGCGCAAATACCCGAAGGAATCGTGGGGAGGACTACGCGCGATGCGCGTGACCCACATCGGTATCAGCTGCCACCGCGAAATTGTTGCATGGCAACCTTGCACCCCCAGCAACCCCTCCACTGTCTCTCCTCACCCTCTCGCCGTAAATCCTGTCCTTTCTTATCACGCGCATCCCTCTCCTCTCCTTGGCGCGAGCACTCATCCTATTGAAAACACGTGGAATTTCACAAACAAGCTTCGCCATCGAAAACTCACCCCCGCGATCTACGCGCGGAAGCAAATATTTTAACTATGTTCCTCTCGTGATACGATTCGATACTTTTCAATGACTTCCCGTTGAAATAATTTAAGGCACGCGCGACACGTGTAATTGTTGCTTGTAACTGGAACGGGAAAACTCGTACTCCGAGTATATACGGACGCAAACGCGCGCGCATTCTCTCTCTCTCTCTCTCTCTCTCTCCCCCTCGTGAATGTATGCACAAGCAAACACACAAACACACTGATATCCCGATATATTCAACGAAGCAACCACCGACACCCCCACCGCCACCATCACCCCTGGCTCGTCTTGTTCTCCTCGCGTGTGGTAACCAGGCGCGCATTAGAGAAATTCTCCTAGCACTTTCCAGCATGAAATTCAACTTTGAATTTCCCTAATTAAAGTTGTCCGCTGCCGTTCTATTTATAGGCGCGGTGCCGCGCGTTAATTATTCATTAATTCTTTGCCGGTTACTTCGGCGGCTTTGTACCCCCCGTTATAATTCACCAGGTACATGTGCGAGTGCGATCGAATTACTCATTAGTTATTATTAATGATTTCGCAGCTGTGTGTGTGCGCGCGCGCACCTTTATGTAATCTTTAATGTGTTATTAATTATCGCCGGGGTTATTTTGCTCGCCGAGTAGCTGCCTTGAAATTCGCGGGGAGAAACTGTGCTCTGACTCAGTTCCGTTCCTTTCATTCTTCCCTCTTCGTTCCTCCCTCCCCCACCCTTTTCACAACCCCCTTCAACCCCCGAACGCGGGGAAATAATTTTCGCGCGAAGGTTTCCGCTGAAATGCGGAAGCTACGTGGCAAATTGGCGGGAGAAAAGCGCCCACCCCTACACAGATTTAAGAGAGAGAGAGAGAGAGAGAGGAGAGGAGAGACTGATCGCTAATGACAAATATGGCGGTGAGTAAAACGAATCGCGTGCGATTTTTTTCTGATGCAACAGCTGCGGTATTAAGTGGCGTCGGCAGGTTAAGCTGGGGGGTAGTAACGCGCTGCCTTCCGGGGGTGGAAACTCATCGCGAATACCTTCGCATTTTTCTCCGGTATATCTCGCGTATGGAAAAGTCGGAAAACACGCGGCTCGTTTACGAGACTGCAAATGGCGCGGGCGACCTCGTAAAGGGAAAAACCTGGCGTCGTTTATTGTGCACGTGAAACGGAAATAAATGCACGTGTAAAAGGGATATGAAGAGGAGGACCCACCCCTCCACCCCCTTTGGTTCTCGTGGAAAGAAGCTCGGAGCTTTCAGAAATTCCACGTATCAGGTACTACGTGCGATGACTTTTTGGATCTTTCTCTGGTTAACTTCGTAATTTTAATGGACTCGGGAAATACACCCCTCACCCCCCACCCACATTGACTCTACGGTGATGGACCACCACCACACCCCCGCCGATGTGCTTCCACTCCTCCATTTTCTTTCTCATCTTCCTGTCAGGGATCTGTTTCACTGGATCGCTCACTCCCCCCCCCCCCCCCTCGTCTTTTGGGGAACTGGTTTGTTTTTGACAAATGGAAATGTCTTTTTGAAATTTTGGACATTATTTTTTCATCTTTCCGCAGTGTATACTAAAGAATTTCGATTATTAATTTCCGGAGCATCTGAAAAATCTATCAGAGAGATGCATTTGTTATAAATCACTAAACTGTATGTGACAGCTGTGTGTCAAAGCTGAAAGAAGTTAATAATTTAGAGCTCATCGAAAATTCAACGTAGTGAAATAATGATGGTGGAGAACTCCGCGGCATTTCTCGATCAATCTACTGGCCGCGTACTCGAATTTCAATAACAAACCCCAAAATCTCCCTCTACATACAAACCCTATCTCGGAAACAATGATACGCAGCTTTTCTCGTTTTAATTCAATTTCTTTTTCAAGTCCGATTTAACGATACAAATTAAGGAGAAATATTTTACCTCCTCTCTTCTGATAAATGTGTCAAATTCACGGTATCGCCGATTCGTTAATATTTACTCCGCGGTGCAGTAGTGAAATAAAATCCGAATTTCATACACGAGCGCGCGCGCACGCGCACGCACACATACACGCGCGCAGTGGTATTCTCTTGAATAGATTAATAAGTTCACAGGCGATTATACTCCATTAAGATTAAAGCCAACTGTGAAAGGCCGGCAGAAAATTCAGCGTGTATCGATTTCATTTCCATTTGATATCAATATCACACACACACACACATGCACGACGAGGTATTACCGGGGGTGGTTGGTCGTCAGGAAACTTTTCTCCCTTTATCCTTTCGCCTCTTGCGGTATCAAAGGGGAAACGTGAAACGTGAAAGAAGTGGGTACCTACAGGTAAGCCCGACACCGAAAATGGGAGGGAGTACAAAAGAAGAAAAAAACTGAAAGAGTGTTACAAAAGGTGTAAGGACGTCGGTGGGGGATAGCGTGGGGAGGGGGTGGTGGTGGAGGTAAAGGGAAGCGAGAAGCTTCTTTCCACGAGAGGAAGGGCCGGGGGTTGGGTTCACCCCTGAAGCCAACGCTGAAGTTGGCCGAGATCGAGTTCTTTTTCTCTCCTCGCGTCTCTCCCCTTCTCCACCCCTCTGCTTTTCGTATAAGATTTCATTTTACGCTTCCGGATTCTTCGGACCGGGTAACAAGATACTTGAAAGAGGAAAAGAATAAACTTTTCACGCACCCCTAGCGCCCCACCCCTCTCGCGTGGAACACCGTCGCGCCTGACTTTCACTCCCCGAAGTTGGAAAACCACCCCTCGGAGCTCGAGACTCTCCTCCCCGGGTTATTATGTCCCCGAGAATATTTAGCGCCAACCCCCGCCCCCACCCCCTATCCGAATAAACCTGCGATAACTTTGGCGGGTTTCAACTGCTTGCGCGATTCTAAACTACCCCTTGTCGCGACACCAGGAAATTTTCCACGATTTCCCTTCAAGAGGAACGTGCGTGGTAACCGAGGGGGTGTGGTGGGACGGGGGACGTCTAACTTTTACTGGCCCGCGTCATGCGAAACTTTCATAGACAACGCGCGCATCATCCTCCGGATTACAAGCACCGCTTCAAGGTCATCAAAAACTAAATTACTCCATCGACCGACGCGTGCCAAGTTGGACGACCCGATAAAACTTGGCGGGAACTTTGCAGGGTGGAACCAGAAATTGTCGGGGGTGTGAAATGGAACGGGTGAGGGTTTTCGATTTTGTTCCACCGCACCAGCGCACGCGCGCGTGTGTGTGTGTTAGAGAGATAACGGAGATAATGGCTGGATCTGGCAGGAGTTCAAAGCAAATTCAGCGGACGAGGAGCGAGGCGAGGGTTCAAGGACCCCCGGATGGAGGGGTTGCTAAAAATAGTACGCGCGACCTGCGTCGGGGGGTGGCTGCATCGATGAGGAAGCGGCTCTCCAGGTTAAATGCAAATGGCCGCTGGAAATTCTTCCCCGACGCTAAATTAGCTTCGTTAGGGGTGCGTTTATGAAAAAAGAAAGATGTTAATTCCTCCGGCCGTCGATCCGTCGGGGTTCCGATTCCGCCGATTTACCCCCGTGCCCTCCATCCCGACCCGCTGTTCCCACCCCCTACTTCCGCCTGTGGGTGGGAGGAAACTCGGGAAAAAGTCGCAAGCCCGTACTCGCGACAATCAGAGCTTTATTATAGGCTATTCACGTATACTTGGGGTAATTTACATCGAGCGTGTATCACGTGCACATTCACTGGAAAATAACAGCAGCTGCAACTGCGATTCCCAGCGCGGTTTCCACGTCAACGCATTTTCGGAGCCGGAAACTCATCGTCATTAAATTTGTCCTCGCCAGATTTTCCTCGAGAGCCTTTCAGCCAATACTCGGAATGAACGAGAGAAATATAGAGAGATCTCCGAATACGTCGTCGACGCGGTTTTTCTCCCTTGGACGTCTCTCTCGATTTTTTCCACCCCCAGGTTTCCACCCCTCTCTTCGCGACGCGCTATTCGTTTATGTACGATTTAATTTTTTCTTCCTTCAAGGCCACGGGGGTGGCCGAGAAGAATTACGCGATGAATAAAATCTAACTTTCGTTATGAGATTGCGAGAAATCCAACAGCCGATGAATAATTTATGAGAGGAACCGCGCGATGGGATGAATTATAAAAGTTTTGTTTCAAGAATGCCTCTCTCTCTCTCTCTCCCCCGCCCCCCTCTCTCTGTTTTCTCCTCGTTGAGAAGTCTTTGTAATTTCCTCGTCGATGGATACACGGTTTACCGTAACGAGAATGGCCGGAAAGCTCGATCAGCGTACCGGAAGTCCTTGAAGAAAAACCTCCCCCACCCCACCCCTCCACCCTAACCCGAGGATACTCTCGCGGCTCCCTGGCATCGTCCGTCCTTTTATCGCGAGCCAGTTGCGCAGCTTGAACCCCGTGGACGATGGAGCCATTCGGACTGACCTTCCTCAAGGTGAAACCACCCTCGGGGCTTTATCCCATGACGATGGATATAATGCGTTATTCGGTCCCTCGAGCACTTGCCTTCATTGACTCACAATACCCTATCTGTACCGTCTACCTATCCATCCATTCGTCTGTGTATCGCGTGCGCGTGTGCGTGTGCATCTATTCATCTACCCATCCGAACGTTTATTTCCCGAAATGTCAAATAAAAGTTTCCCTCGTGAGAAATTTCGACGGAAATATCGCAAAGTTTCGTTTTACATCGAGGGGTTTCCTCTCGAAAAAGTTTCATCGTTAGTCGGATAATGAGATTCGAAAACAAGCTCAAAGGGGAAAGTTTAATTAAAAATAAAAAGCTCCGACGAGTGATTTTAGGGAGGGGGTGGAAAGGGAATTTGATCGAAAACTTATCCCCGGTCCAAGTTCGCCCTTCGCCAAGAAGGCTGGTAGGAGAGTTATGGGAGGGGGCAGGGGTGGAGAGTTCGATCTCGGAAAAGTCCCGGAAGTCGCGTAGGGCGTAGGAGTTGCGCCGGGGGATGATGGTCCTGTGGCTGGTGCTTCCAGGGTGGAATTAAAAACTGATGGAATTTTCTCATTGGAGCGCTTCGGGATTCGCAATCGCGGCAATGTTTATGCAACGTGGAGACGGGGTAGGGGGACGAGTACTCACCCAGGGAAGCGTCGTAGGCGCAGATGTAATCGCTCGTGGTGAATTGCGCGGTAAGGGCGGTTTTGCCGACACCGGAAGCGCCCAGCATGCCCACCTTGTAAGTGGCCACTCGCTCATTGCTGGTTTCCTCTTCCACCTCGATGCCCGAAAGCTGAGAGGCCGAGCTGCGGCAAAAAGAAAGCAAAGCGCCAGAGTCTCTTTCCTGTTCCCGGGCAACCGGAAGCTCGGCGACGGCCATAAGACAAAGGGCCTTTGAGTTCGCTCCAGATGTCACTTTACAATTCCGCGCACCCTTCTCTCCCTCTCCCCCTTTTACTCTCTTCTCTACGTTTTTCACCTTCCTTCTCCCGTTTTCCCCTACCCCCCCCCCCCTCTCTCTCTCTCTCTCTCTCTCTCTCTCTCTCTCTCTCTCTCTCTTTAGTCGAGATAAAAAGCGCAAAATAAGACTCGATTATCAATGCGAATGATTAGAGGGAAAATGACTTTATGGTTACCAGTGGCAAGAGGGGGTTGCTCGAAAGGGGAGAATTATTCCCGTTGTGTACAATAGAGCCGCTGAATACGAGAACCCGGGTGATGCTGTTCTGGGAGAAGCTAGCTGGAGAACTCTGATTATCATAAAGCTCGAGAAATTCTGGGATGTTTCTCTTCTCTCTCCCCCAGCCTGTCTCTCCCTCTCTCTCTTTCTCTCTGTATGCATATATTTCAACAACCCCGCGTCACAGCAATTTAAAGATAAATGGCAATGGACGACGAGCAAAATAGACAGAGAAACACGACGCGATCCAGAAATCCGGAGGGGGAAACTTGTTGGACCTCTGGGATAACATTTCTGAAAATGATTCTCCACCGCTTTCCTCCGGGAAAATAGTCCCGCCGCACCACTCGCTATTTGGAAAATATCGAACTGGCTTTGTTTTTTATCGCGATCAAAAAAAGAGAAGAAAAAAGAGAGAGAGAGAGAGAGAAAAAAACGATAACTCGTCGCTTATAAAATAAGAGAAAAGTTTTCAATAAAAATACAATAAATATCGCGAGCGCGTTTATCCTTCGTTACATCGGTAAACGAAAAACTTATCGAAAGACAACAGGGGGTGGAATGTGATTTTAATAACGAGGTCCGCTTACTTCCGGCAAAGACATCTTTTCGCGCGCGCGCGCGTATCTCGAGTATTTTCAGCCGGTGGCCGAAACAGTCGGGACGGTAATAAAAATCCGTCTCGAGTGGGGGCGGTTTAATCAAGGGGGTTGGAATGGAGGCTGGAAAATTCTCTGGATTTCCTCTGGAGGGGCTCATAGAAATCAAGACGTTGCTTTTACAGCTTTTACAGCTTTACACGACCTGTCCGCCGACTCCGAGAGCCCGGGGGTGCTCCACTCCGCCTGGAATTCCCCTCGGCGTCAGCCATCGAATCCACACCCCCACCCTTCACGCACACACACACATACACACACACACCCTTTCGTCGAGCGTATCCCACCCCGTAATTTTGTAATTTTACAGTCGAGAGAGTATACGCGCTCCGCGGCCTAAATAGTTCTGCTTCTGAAATTCTCCCTTGCCAGTCCGCTGGCAGAGGCGTCCGATTTCTCACCCCCGACATCCCCCGCTGAAATCCAAAGTATCTCGTGGAATTAATTGCCGTTTCCGGTTGCGCGCGATGTTTCCATCGAGTCGCGTCTGTCCACCGTGCGGCCGATTTATTTCACCGCTGTATCACTTCCGCTTGGTCGCGGCCAAGGACGAGCCGACCGGGAGATTCCGCGACGAGGGGTGTCCACCCCTTTTCCATCCGGATGAATATCGAGAGTTCGTACTTCCGGTAAGCGGTGATTCTCCATGCAAATGCGCGTTGTCGCCGAGTAAAGAGTGAGAGAAAAATAGGGAGAATGGAGGGGGAGGAACGAGCTTTACGAGTTAATATGGTGGAAATGCCTTATACGGTCGTTATTAACGGTGAATTATCCGGGACGTGGAGGCGACCGCGAGGGGGTGAATCGAGGGGGTGGCTAACGCTCCGCAATTAAGAAAAACAGAGCCGGCCAGCTTGGTGGAAGAAAACAAGCTCTTTGTTGCGTAACGAGTGCATTTCAGTATAACCGTAACCTCCAGGTGCTTTTAAAGCCTCGCAATTTCTCTCGCTTTATCTCCCCCCCTGGCCACCCCTCCCACCCCCCACGGTGCACTCGCCATTCCCGTCGTCATTTTTCCCTAATCGAAAACCGCCATTTCGCCATGGTCGCACCTCCGGTGATTTTCACTTGTCTCGAATGACCGTTTCTACACGGTTTTTCTTCCGCCTCCCCCCGCTAACCGATACCACCCCTTCACCCCCTACCTGGGAATTCCCGACGCTCGAGAGCACTCGACGAGATTACGTCGAGCCCTTCGCAGCCGCGTCACAGGTACGTATGTACACGTACGTACGTATACGTGCATATACAAATATGTAGCGGGAAGAGGATCCTTTTGGGATTCGACGCTGAAAATCGTGGTGGGAAATGAATGGGTGGCACGAGAGCTCGAGACCTTTGAGGGGGTGGCTTCGGGAAACTCGGCTTTAATCTCTTTAAGTGTTACAGGGGATGAAGAAAGTTGGGCCAAGGAATGGGTGGTAAGAAGAAGATGGAAAGAGAGAGAGAGAGAGAGAGAGAGAGAGAGAGAGAGAGGCAAAATCTCTCAAACCGTAGATTCATTCTTAGATTTCGCGTAATCGATGGCTCCATCGAATCGAGAGTTTCGTTACGTAATTACACGCCGTCAACGAATTAAGACGTTGTATAACGAGCGACGGATGTCAAAAGTTCAAAGAAGCCGTCGCGGCCCAACGCACGCTAATGAACGGACGAATAATAATTGGAACGACCGGACGTTGCACAAACTTTATAAACAACCCCCGAGAGATTATCTATTATTCCTCCAGTTTCTCATCCAGTGAAAAGTTTCTTTTCTCTCCCCCGTCCATTCCCCACCCTCTCTCTCTCTCTCTCTCTTCTTCTTTCAACCTGCTCCGTGGCAACCTAAAGCTTTTTCTAACATCATCCCCTACCACCCACCCCCTTTTTCTTTCCCATGCTAATGCATCTCGGACGTGTTTAACCGGAAAACAGATATAAGGAGAAAACCTCCCAAATCCTGTTTTACTTGAGTGACGTTATTTTATCGCGACCCTACAACCGTGCGAGGGTGGTAGGCTTCGGTCATTTATTTTCGAGATACTCGTGAAACATTTGCTCGACTCCTGAGAGAATCCAGAGATACGCGGAGAGGTTTTCCCGAAGCTGACAACTTTGGGAAAAGCGGCTTCATACGCTCGGGAGATAATTCATTTTAAATCCCCTTACCATAAATTATCCGTGAATAATTCCTCCCCTTCTGCCGTACCGTAGCCTCTTGCAAGATGTAGGGGGGGGGAAAAAAAAATGGAAGCTTTTCCCCGAATCTTGACAATTTTTGCTTTTGTCGCGATGAACACGCGAGAAGCCAGGGCGTGAAAAATCAGCGATCTACTTTTTCTAGTGGAAAAAGTGGTCTTTTCGCGCGTACCTTCATAAATCATTTCGATCATTATACCGATTACACTTCCCTTACAGCCGATGCTATTTCGTCTATCCTCGGAGGAAAATTGATATTTGTGGTTGGATGGATATCCGCTGTAAGAATAACAGAGTCTACGGAATTACCACCTTAAGCTGGAGGTTTTTGATTAATAATGACATTAAATATCATTCAACATTCGCGCGATAACTCTGGAAAATGACTATCTCTCTCTCTCTCTCTCTCTCTCTCTCTCTCTCTCTCTCTCTCTCTTTCTCCTTTAGATAAAATATTATTTTTTATTCCCGGCGAGAGAAACTTTTGCCGAATAATATCGCGCTGCGTGCGGCGAAGTTTTCAAAGAAGGATTAAGAGAAAAAGCTTTTTTAATATTTCCCATATATGTATATATGTATGACTTTCGTCAAATAAATCCGGTCTTTGTAGGGGAATACATTTTTTTTAACACTCGTTTAATAAAGATTTTTGCAAGGGAGCCTCCTATCTCTCTACTTATTTTTTGCTCTTTATCCGTAAAAAGAGAGAGAAAGAAGAGGCTTGAAAAATCACGTGTCATTTTTTCTTCCGTATCACGCGTGTATTGTACTCCACGTGCATAAAATTCAGCGCGGGACAATCAGTGGCCTTTTAATTTCCATTTCCGTCATTTTTATTTCATGCAAATCAACCCCCCCCCCCTCCCTCCCGCCTCCCTTTATCGCTGATTCACACACGTACGCGCGAGAATGAAAAATAAATGATTTCCCAAATATTCTAGTTAGTTAGATGTTAATGCAAAAACTCAATAAGGGAAAATGAATGGTGAGAGAAAACGCGAGAGCCAGCGAGTGAGAAAAGTAGGGGTTGAATTTTCAGGAAATTACAAATTTTGTTTTATTTCATCTGCTGAATTTCGGATAAAACATCTCTGCACTCATTTGTAACACAAATACAGCGACGAGCGTCGCGCGCGCACGTGTATTCTGTACGTGTACTCTCGCGCACGTTGAAAGATATTTTTAATCACATAAAACATCCGAGTTTCGTTTGTTATAAAATATCCGACATTTCCCGATACAATTTTAACTCGCGTGTATTCGCTGAAACTGAAATTAAGTAATAAAACAAAGTTTGCGCGATAGAAATTAATGAAATATGACAGAAAGAAAAATTTGACGCGTTAAAAACATTTCCATTAATATTGTTAACGCGCGTTTTTCGAAACAAACAATTCTCAAAAAAAAAAAAAAAAAAAGAAAAAAAAACAGCCCATTCGACATGTTTGAGGATCAGCCACGAGAACAAGGGGGATGAAAATTCTTCGCGAGAACGAAGTTTGATCGTTCGCTCCATTTCCCTCCCTCTACTTTTCTCCAGGTGTTTTCTCGGGGGCGATCGCTGTTTTCGAGAGACGAAAGACGGAGAAAATGCGCAGGTTTTTCCGTGGAGAAATTCTCGTGGTAGTTTCCGGGAATCCACTACCGCTGGGGGACAGATTTACTGACCTTAATAATCTGGCGTCTCTGGTGCTGCTGCAACTTGTGCCGGATGACGTGACGCTGTTGATACTTTTGCTGCGCCGACTCTTCAAGGAGTCCCCCAAATTGAAAATCCCGTTGGCCGTTATGGAAAAGGAGCGTAGCCTGTAATACTCGACGCCATCTTCGATTTCGGCCTCGTCCGCCCCCCCAGCCCCGCCGCGCTTCGTTTCCGCCAGCATCGGCTTTTCAAAAAAGCAAAACAACACATGACAAACGCCTCTTCCAATCGTGCAATCGTACGGGAAGATCGAGATGATTCTAGATCTAGATCGGAGATCTTTCAAAATTTACGTCAAAAAAAAAAAAAAAAACAAAACAAAATTCTAGACAATTGGAGAATGAGCGTCTTCTTCCAATCGAATCTAAGCTAGAATCACGCGAATTGTTTTCTCACATTCCTCCCATTACGATCGTTTCCCTTTTTCATTTTCTTTCATTCATTTATCCCGTCGCTCCCCCTCTTTCTCCCATTTATATCTCTCACAATTTATCTGCGAAACTCCCGTGAGATAATTCTTCGTTTATTAGCATTGACGGATAAAGTTGAAATAATCGGCTGATTGACAAGGCTATTATTGGAAGGCGGTTTATTTCCGTAGAATTTCCTTCTGTGCGAGGAATGAATGAAAGGAAACGTCGGGATAGTGCGCGACGGAGAATTCAGCTAATAAAACCATTTGTCAAGAAGAGTAACGACGATACGAATACGAGTTTTCGAATGCGTCGCATTCTCTCTTTTCTCCAGCTTCTCCCCGCCCCCGGAGCACAATCCCCTCCTGCCTTTCGCTTTGGCGCGAGTACATTACAATTGGCTTCTTTCAGAGAAATCTGAATTATATACTTTTAACTGGGGAGCCATTGCACAATATGTTGTATAATAAAAAGAAACGGAGGAGGAAGAGAGAAAAGTGGAAAAACTACACACACATTATTCTCGTATTACCTAATCGAGCGGCAGAACGCTTTTTCCAGAGTTCCTTTACGACCGGAGTTCCCGTCGGAAAATATACATGGAAAACGATTTTCCGGATTACATCGACGATACCAAAGTGGAAGTCGACGAAAAACGGGGGAGAGCCTCGCGCTCGATGGGATACGCGTGAATTTTTAACACGCGCGATTTTAACGACAGCGGCGCCGATCGCGTCGATAACAGGACGAATCGCGGGATTGTCGAATTTACGGAAATTTCCCGTCTCTCTCTCGAATCATCACCGGTTTCATCGAAGGAGCGAAAAAGAAAGTAAGCCGGGAAAGTCATCGAGCGTCGGCCTCGAGTGTAGTACGGCGTCGGAGGGTGGAAAATAATGGAAAATCCACTTGGAAACGCCCGATGTCGCGCGCGCGCGCGCAAAAAGACGAATGAAAATTCAAAGGAGTATTTCGAAATGATGGGAAAAAGTTTGATTGATAACCGTCCATCGATTCTTATAATCCCGCGCGAGCCCACTTGCGCGGCAAATGCGTTTAATCGAATTTCACGCCAAGATGGATTTCACAGGGTGGAAAATCCTGGAAACGTCGCGAATTCGATCGAACCTGAAAAGGTTTTCATATCGCGACGGAGCCAGAGAGAGCCTGGGCGAGGATTACCGGAAATCAAGTCGAGGTCATTCCCGGTGCGCCGATTCGCCCCCGCTTCCGCCAGGAAAGTGGTCGGGAGTCGAGTGACGTCATCGCGGAAAATTCTCGCGGCTGGAAAAATCGGTAGCACCGCGCGAAGAGCTTTTGCCCCGGAGGCAAATATTTTTGTCATCGTCGAGAGTTATCGCGATATCGCGGTAGCTCGCTGACCGAAGCAATTCCTCCACTTCCGGTTTCCCCCGGCGGAACCACGCGGGCAATGCGGACGCGTCGACGAATGCAGGAAAGATCGCTCTTTCCCGTCCGACGAGATTCTTCACCGTGTGTGATCTATCACCGGAAGTCACGCGCGGAAGTACGAAGCGAAAAAGCTTCGCGCGCGCGAGAGAGGGACGCGAAATTCCCCGGGAAGAATATTTTCCCGATAAATAGAGCGCACCGTCGAGGTTCGTTATCGCTTGCTTGGAAATTGCGTGAAATTTCGATCGTTTTTAATCGATGCAACACGCCGGTGTAATGACTGCAGCTGTTGTAGCCGCGGTATCATCGTCATTTCCTTTGACGTCCTTCCGATAATATGAAATGGAGATATCCACCGCGCGAGTGATCCCTTGTGAAAACCGGCCAAACTTAATAATCCCATCACGGCCAGCAACGATTCAATTAACGTGTCAATTAACAAAGAATATTATTAACGTTTCACGCGTCATTATCATCATCGACCGATTGATTTTCACAATAATTCTTCATCCCTGACGTTTATCCCGCGATTAATGAATAAAAAGAGAGGGACGGAGAGCTCGTCGTCTCTCCTTGTTTTACGCTGGCACTGAGGGAGTCTACGGGTTGGGGGAAAGGGGGAGGGGGTGGTTGACTGTTCGCCAAATCGAAGATCGAAGAGCGGAATATTTCCGGCGCTGATGAGAAAACTTCTGGGAACACGTCGCGAAATTGGGAGAATCTCGGTCGGGCGATCCTCAATTATTTCCGGCACCACCTTCACGGGCGATTTATGATTCGTGTAAGTAGAAGTGACAGGAGAAACGTCAGGGAACTCGGTTATATCGGAGACACGTGCTAATCTCGTGAGAAATAGGAGGAAAAGCTCGAGAAAAATCGGGGAAAACCTCCAAGAGTGAAGTTCGTCAGGGTAATCTCACTTTCTCCGAGTGACCTCTCTCTCTCTCTCTCTCTCTCTCTTTCTCTCTTACCATCTCTCTTTGACTTTCTTGCTGCTGAATCCGACAGGTTACGACGAATTACCAGAATCACCAGGCGCTCAGGTAGCGATGCTACCGGTGACCGTCGGCCAATCGATTACCCTGGTCACGTCAAATTGCCCGGAAAACTCCTCCGACTGCTGAGCAGCCACGGCAACGGCGGCGACGGGTCCCCACACCCACACCCCCAAGGCTCGACGTCCCGTTATGAGACTTCCGGTTACTCCGGGCCACGAAAAACTACGAGGAAAATACTCAGAGTGTCCAAAATCCCCGAGGAAAATCCCAATCGTCGCTCAGTGAGGAGAATCGCGCGAACCCCCGAGAAGCATGGGTGTACCCAGTTTCGCTGACCTTGGAAATTATGCGAGGGATGTTTTGAGGAACGGCTACCACTATGGCCGCAGTCTCTTTAAATTCAACGTCAAAACGAGATCCGGCGACAGCTTCGATGTGGTCACCGATATGACTTTGAACTTTGAGGCGCATAAGGTTAACCGGAAATTGCTGTTATCCTTCCACCCCATCCTCTGCTAGCTCCGTCCACCCCCTCCCACCTCCCCTTCTCGCGAACGTTTCTCTTTTTCTTTTTCAAAGAGATTCGCGAGAGTTCCACCGACCTTGCGCGTCGGACTTGATTTCACACGACTGTTTGCACAAATTCGCTTTTTGTCTCTTCTCCTCCTTTTTCCGTGCGTGTTACATTGAAATTGAATAAGGGGTGGAATGTAGGACAACCTTGTTCGATTACACACACGCGCGCGCGCGAACTGAAAACCGAATGAATAAAAATTAAATCAAACAAACAGCCGCGCGGAAGGGTTTAACTTTGCAAGGTCGCATTCCAGTTTTGTTTGCCACGCCCTTTCCATCCCTAGCTGGATAAAGTTACCCTTGCAAAAACACCGCAATTACTTTTTTCCCCGCGCCGCTTTTCCCGCGCTAAACCCTGAAAAATAATAAAAACGGCCGTGGAGCGCCTTCGAAGCGTAATTCATTTCCCTTTTAAATTCCCTGCGAAATTTCATTATTCCCGATCGGATAGCGCGAGTAACGATAGTTAGGGGTGAGTTTTAGCGAGGGAATGCGTTGTTGCCGGTATACGAAACAAAGCTCTTTCCATCGTTGTTTCCTCCGAAGGGAGAGTCACCCATCGCGGTTATCGCCGGGGGAGGAAGCGCCCGAAACGCGGAGCGACTTCCGGTCGCGAGTGGGGGGGGGGGGGGGCGCAGTTTCCGCTACCGTTCCGTGAAAGAACGTTTCTCAATTGCAGTTTTTGGGCAACATGTCGTCGAAGGTCCAGCTGACGGACTACGGGCTCGTCAGCTGCAAGTGGAACACGGACGGTACCATATTCGTCGGATACGACGCTGGTGAGTTGCTGAACGCCATCGAGGGTCTTGGCATTGCCGTCGAGGGTGGCATGAACCGGGAAACCAGCGCCAGGAGTGGAAAACTGACCACCAGATACTGCAACAGCAGGATCAACACGGACTTCACCGTTCGTAAGTTTCGACGACGAGACGAACGACGAGAAGAAGTTTGCCGCGAAAAAAATCCAACACCCTTCGCCGGATGTCGGGGGGAGGGGAGGGGGTACGGTAAAATTCGGAAGAGCCGCGTCTCTTTCGCGGATAACGCGGAGAGATAGCGTCTTAAGTAGGGAATTATCGTTAATTTGCTTTCGAGAACTTACGAGGGAACGTAGAGAGAAGGTACCGGCGTCGTCGTCGTCGTCGTCGTCGTCGTCGTCGTGATAGTCGTTGCGCGAAAACTTGTTCCTCGATGTTAATTAATTTTCGAGTAAGTAACGTAACACTACGAGAGTACCGTCTAGTGCGATGGAAAAGTCCGGCGAGACTCGAGTGGATTCTCCGGCTAATACAAACACTTGGTTTACACGTTAGAATGTCGTTTCAGAGAGGAGAGAAAGCGAGAGATAGAGAGAAAGAGAGCGTTTATCAGGGAAGAAAGGAGAAGGAAAAGGAGAGGAGAGGAGAGGAGAGGAGAGACGAGAGAGAAAAGCTTATGGTAGACTTTGCACTGTTTGCCAACACAGTAGCTCGATGTCTCGCTAGAAACTAGTTCTTTGTTTATACAAAGCTGACTCTCTCCCTCTCCCTCTCCTCCTCCTCTTTGCTTTACTTTATCCATCTTCCTCCCCTTCGTTTCGGGCTCGCTTCGTTCCCGAGGAAAACTGGAGGTGGAACGCGTGAAAATCAAATCTTGCTATTTTCCAGCTTTTCTAATTAATCTGCAGGATATAATCATTGATTTTCACACTTGTCCGGGGAGCACGATCCCAATTGATTTTAACGAGAATTCGATGATAAAAGCCAGCTGCTAAATAAAACGAGTCTCCTCATCCTAATAACATAATCTGCAAAGTTAATCAATAAAGCGCGTTTCATTAAATTGTTCCGGCGAACGATTTCGCTCGTCATTAGTATTCCGGTTATTCGGTGAATAAAAGAGTCTCGTTATCTTTCTCTCTCCCTCTCTCTCTCTCTCTCTCAAGCTAACGCGCAGTGGGAGAAAATCTCAATGAAATAGTTCGATAAAAAAAAAAGAAAAAAAAAAAAAAAAAAAAAAAAACGACATTTTGCAAAGCGTTCATTATTAAGTATCTACCATTGAAAATCTCATAGACTCGATAAAGCAAAGAGAACATTTTCCTCCCCCCCCCTCCCCCCACACCTTCCTCTAGAAAAAGACCTGGATTCGACGACGAGCGTTCTGGGATCGGCGGTGGTTGCATTCAAGAACTTTTACATCGGCCACCGCTTAGGCTACAATATTTCCCTGAGCAAACTTACAAAAAACGATATGGCTCTGGCGTTTAATTACGACGATATTGGAGTCCACTTGCGGTGCACTTCAATACCGGACGAATATGGCTTGTCCTTGTATTACAGAGGTAGGTTTTCCCCGGATTTTCACGGAGGTCGCGCGTTCCCCCCGCGAGGAAAACTCCAACGAGCGACGGAGAGCGACTCGTCGCGAAGCTAAACGAATTTCGTTGAAAGCCCATCCCGACGACTCGCGCGGCAACCCCCGTTAAACGAAAGGGTTGTTTGGTGGTCGCGAGGCTACGGGAAACGTTTAACGTTGACTTTTAGCCGAGTGCCGGGCGAAAAAACTAGGGGCTATGCTCGATTTTTCCGAAAGGTCGAACGATCCGTCGGAAAAAAAATCAAAGAGAATTTTCCAGGTTTTCCCATTTGGAAAACGATTAAAGGAGATCGTTCGTTCTCGGGGTAGCAACCACCACGACCGTCACCGTCACCGTCACCACCACCATACCGCTTCTAATGGTGGTCTAATAAGCGATATGGTTTCGTTAACTAATTCAGAATCATTTGACAAACCAGCGCGGCTCTATTCCAGGCGTGCTCGCACTTTCCTGAATAATTTCAAGCGTAAAATGGTCCCGGCTGCATAACGATAATGACGTAACGCGCCGTATGCGTGTGCCACTTCGAATCGCGTCGCACGTTAACGACCTATGCATATTAACGACGTGTCGCCATAAACGTGCAGCCAATTAAACTTGCGGCGAACGGAAACTCCGGGATTTTTCACGTGGTACCCCCCCTCGGGGAAGCTTCGAGGTCATTTCAGGGAAGTTCGTCGGATCTTCCCTCAGGACGGAACGGAAATTCCTCGGTCAAGGCGTCGCGTCACAACTGGACACGTCGGTTGCTACGCGTGACAGTTTTCCCCCCTAACTCCCCTCCCCTCCCCTAGCAACGTGTCCGGGTCATCCACCGATGCTCGAGAAACCGGAAGTAGTAGTTGTTCCCAACGCGTTCCTCCTCTCTCTCTCTCTCTCTCTCTCTCTCTCTCTCTCTCTCTCTTCGCTTCCTTCACATCGTCATCCAACCGATCGATTCTCCGTCCAGTGAATTCCACGTGGGAGACCGGCATGGACGGAATCTACGCCAGAAGGGACGAGAGGGAAGAGTGGGTCCTCGGGATCGGCGCCAAGAAGAAGCTCGACTACTACACGACTCTGCGCTTCAAGGTCAACACGGATCTGCAGATGGGGACAAGCCTGAAGCATCGGTTGCTCAAAGGGATCGATCTAACCCTGTCCTTTAACGTCGACTGCACTAATCCGACGAGGGGCGCCCACAGGGTCGGCTTCGCTCTGGACATGGAAGCCTGAGCCCTCCACTTCCGGTTATCGAAAATCCACGCGCGCGTCCGTCTGTCCGTTCGTTCGTCCGTCAGTCGGTCGGTCGGTCCGTTCGTTCGTTCGTTCGTTCGTTCAGCCCTTTGCGGTGGACGCTATTTTGCGCGTAGTCGACTGCAGTGGAACGACGTGCGCGAAGCTACGAGGAATCTAATTAGCAACTCTATATCCGGCGGAAATTCAGCTTTGTGGCGGCATCACAGGCACGCGCGTGGATCCTCCTCCAAACGTTTCTCTCCACCCCTCTCCGCCCAACTTCGCCGGCGGCTCGATCGATTCTCCGACAACCCTTAATCGTAAGGCCCTTTTTTCTCTTTAATCGCATCCGTGTGTTCTCCGGCGGATATCCTACAATTCTATCCGTTAATCCAAGACTCCGCGGAGTCGATTCTACTTTCTTCGTCGAAACTACCCCTATCGATAGGGGTAGAGATACTTTCTTCCCTTTTCTTTCCTCTTTTCCTACGCGCGCGCGCGCGTAACTCGTACACATGTACCTGTGTCGTTTATTAAAGGTAAATTGTGACCATACAAACTGTCGTTTCTCAATCGATACCTATCACCGGCAGGATAATTAAAATTGCTAAATCGTCGCTTTTAGAAGCGACACCATTCCGGCTAAAAGAACTTGTGTCAACGATTTTTCTTCTTCGTCGTCGTCGTCGTCGTCGTCGTCATTGTCGTCGTTGTCGTCCACTTATTTCCTGCTCTTCTATGACTTTCAGAAAAATTCTCCGACGCTGTGCTTTTAACAAACTCCTTTTTTCTCTCATTCCTCACCGATTCTTTAAAATAACAAGCACGTCGAAGATGTGTCTCCCACTTGCATTAAAAATTTTATTAGAGAATCGAGTAAAAATAAAAATCGATTGATGGATGCATGGAGGGTGCGAGGGAGGCGAGGCACGCGGAAATGTCTCTGGATTTAGAGGCATGTAATAAACTATATATATATCAATAAGTGTGTGTGTGTGTGTTCGTACAATTACACGTATCTGGAATCACGCGAAGGGTGTTAGCAGTTAGCAGTTCGATAGACCTGGGGGAAATCGAACGTTCTCGATTATTTCGGACACGTTTGCTCCGATGGAAACGATGCGACTTTGAATCTACTCGAGTCAACTCGAAGAGTCGAGCTGCTTT
This sequence comes from Sclerodermus sp. 'alternatusi', assembly GCA_037305995.1. NCBI lineage: Eukaryota > Metazoa > Arthropoda > Insecta > Hymenoptera > Bethylidae > Sclerodermus > Sclerodermus sp. 'alternatusi'. Next base: position 1,613,816 of record CM074558.1, on the reverse strand, counting down.
TCCGCGGATAACTTCCGGTTTATTCGTGGTGCGGAAAACCTGGTGGTTTTCCACCTGCCACACACGTGTGTTTCATTTCGATTCCCAACGATCTGCCATTTTGCGCGCGTTACGACTTTAGCTTATCGACGATTGTACACGAGCCGTCAGTTTTATCGGACGGAAACTCAATGGTTTACCTGTACTACTTGTACCCGGTCCCCGTACGCGTAACTCGCGCAATAACGCGACGGTAGAGCTTACGCGTTTGCCGATTCTCTCGCCTTAAGGATGCGCCCTTTTAGAACCGTATCGTCGACTCGCTCGATTCCTACGGGACTTTTCTCCGGCGATGAATAAAAAATGATTGCACGTAACACGTATGGGGGGCGTACGATGAACGGTGAACGGTGAGCATCGCTTTTACTCGAACCCCGAGGAACTTGACGACGACACGCGACGCTCGCGTTCTTCTCCAGTTCGGATGGAAGCTCAATGGTTTACTCGTACTACTTAAAATTCATGGTACGCGCTATAGGCAATAGCGCGACGATCGCTTTCGCACCTGCCAATTTTCCCCTTAACGATTTGTCCCTTTCGAGCCTTATCGTCGACTCGCACGATTCCCACAGAACTTTTTCCAGACGAGGGATAAGAAAGGATTGTACGTAGCGCGTATCGTACACGACAAATATCACGTTTACCCCCCGGAGCCCGAGAAACTTGACGGCGAGGGACGGCGACGACGACGACACGTTCGCCTTTCCCTCCCTCCGAGTTTCAACGGAAACTCAATAGTTTACTCGTACTACTTAGAATCGACCGTACGCACTGTACACGAGGCAATAACACGGCGATTGCTTTCGCTCCTGCCGATTTTCTCCTTAAGGATTTACCCTTTCCAAACCCTATCGTCAACTCGATCGATTCCCACGGGACTTTTCCCGGGAAATGAATAAAAGACAAGTGTGCGTGTGGTATGTATTTGTATTGCATTATAGTTTTTGTGATATTTACTCGATGCCGAGGAACTGCTGGCATGCTACTGGTCCTCCCCCGGTACTGCCTGGGGCTGTGTCCGGTCCCGCGCGACCCACCAACCACCGATCCTCCAGGACTGGTAGGACTCGGTCCCCCGGGACTCGCTCCTGGACTCAGGTGCGCCGACGAGCAGGATAATGCGCCTGGACTCACCGAGGGTGTTCTGGTGGGACTCCGTGGCGAAGGGGCCAAGTGACCCCATGGCCCCGCTTCGGCTTGTAAGAATCTGCGATTCAACGGGCCAATCATTAAACACCCCAACACCCAACCCCCAATCCACCCCCGTCTCGCTGCTACCATCAATTTTCACCACCACCCTCGACCTTCTTCCTCCGAGAGTTCTTTGTGTCTACCAAAAAAGAAAGCTATGAGCAATCCTACTGGAAAATGGACAATGGACGAGTTTAAATTTAATAAATAAAGGAGCCAGCAAGGTTAATGGTCGTGGGGGTTGGTGGTAAAACGATCGAGCAAGTTCGCAGTAGAAATGAGCAACGACGGGAGCGACGGGAGCGACGGAGACCCGGAGGATTCGGGTTAATTAATTATGTGGAATTAGAGTTCTGCGAAAGAGGTGGATTATCGATCAAGTTCCTTATACTCTGGCAGGAAGGAGGTGTGGGGGGGGGGGGTTTTATCAGAGAGGTTTTATTGCAAGTTTACCGATGAAGGTCTGGCGTCGGCCTGGCAACGGCGATGCTGGAGCTTCGTCTCCTGGAAGGCGTCGGGGATTTCGGCCCATCCACAGACGCCTGACCTTGAGAACCGAAGGCCGAATTGCGTTGGAGTCGAACCTCCACCTCGCTGCTCCGCCTCTGGAAGGCCTTCTTGCTCCATCGTCTGTTCTTCGCGTCTGCGTTGCTCGCTTCCGGTTTCCTGGGGATTGCAGGAAATCGCACGGTCAGAATTTCCCGGCTCCTTCGATCAACCGAGCCCTTCCCCCATCACCCTCGGCACTCCTCTCTATCCTCGTCCATCCATTTAAACTTGCCCGAGCAAACCTGCCAATTAACCAAACAAACTATTTCACCCCCTCCGAGCAGGGTATCGCGTTCTCCGTAACTTCCGTTGGAATTCGCCGCGGATTCTTCGAGCCGCCTCCTGCTGCTGCTGCTCCCTCCATTCCTCCAATTACGCGCCACAATTATTCCCTTTCGTAAATTGCACGATCATAATTAAATTGCGGAATCCAATTATGGATGAGAAACAATTGTCGAGACGAGAGGAGACGAGCGATTCTCTCCCTGGCCCAAACGGGTGGTTACCACCACGACGGTTATTTCTCGCTGGGTCCTGACTACTAGTTGGCTCCGCCGGTTTAGAGAACCGGAAATTCTTAAACGGGCGACCTTGAAACGATTGGAAGTTTCCACGCGCGATATTTTCCCCGACGTATTTTCTCTCCCGTCACGCAGGATCAAAGCTGGAGTTAGCCACGAGTTTCCGCTTGCTCGAGATTATCAGGGGTGGCTCGTCGGGTCCCAGGGCTCTGTGCAGGGGATGACACTCGGGGGGTTGCGCGTGTTTATCACGTTCAACGAGCGTGGGCTCTCGCGGAAAACTCCGGATATTTCGCAAGCTCGAAGTACCCAGGCAAATTTTACGGTCTTCCCAGGGGGAAAACCTCCTCCCACCCACTCACCCCCATTTCACCCGATGACTTCAGGGTCTTCTTCGACGCGCAATTAAGACCGTGCGGCAACTGACCACCGCCGCCGTGTAGTAAGAGAGACCCGGTTGTCGATCGATTTCTTTTACTTCCGTGGGAAAAAGCCAAACGCGAGTCGACCTAGGCAGAGGCTATGATTTTCCGAAAAACCCGTCTCCACCCCCTTCCCGCGCTCTCGCGATCGGCCAAGGTCAAGCCAGCATCCCCCGTGAAGGGTCTCGTCAAGGACGAAACTCTGGTCAAGGATGTCGAGCGCTTCCTCCGGGAAGGATAGTGGACTCTCGTAACGGAAACGGTCGCTTTTCCACCACCCTCCTCGCTCACCCCCTCTGCCTAACCTCGGGATTCCACTAGCAAGGACATTCGGAGCTTATCAGTTCGAGCTTCGAGAGGCCAGCGATAAAATTCAGCCCATCAATAATTTCAATACTCTCGCACGTACGTACGTACGTACGTACGCACACGTAACTATAGTTTATTCACGAGCCACTTTCCACACGTACGCGTCTCTATATTTACGTAGCGCTAAAAAAAAAAAAAAACCGGAATAATTTATAAATAATCCAGAGTCCGTCTTGGCACGTGTACGTTCTCTCCCTAGGTCTCGCGTAGTCTCACTGTTATAAATGTCAGATGAGAGGAAGGAGGGAGCTTTTTTTTCAAGGCGACTCGCAAGCTCCCCCACAGTCGACTATACTTTTCCCTATTCCTACGTGCGGGGGATTTCCTGGATATTCCGAGGAATTCCGCAGCTCCTCGCGGTGTCTTCTCACCCGGGACCCGGGAAACCGGCGCGTCGACGTTGTCCCGCGTCAGAGGGTCTAAACGGCGTTAAAGAGATTTCTCGCGTCTTCCGCGCTTTTCGCCTCTCCCCCGAATAGCCTGACCTTGGAATAAGTTTGTCCTCCAGCATGCTGGTGAGGTCGTCGGTGTCCTCGGTGAGAGTGGCGAAAAAGTCCTGGAACTTGTCCGGGAAACTACTGGGAGGGCCGGCGCTCACGGGTGGAGGGTCGAAAGCTCTCGGGGAAGAGTTTCGCTCGTCCTCGGACCCATGATGGTTCATGGCCACGGGGGACGTGGCCAGCGACCCTCGCGCGATCCCCCCGGGGGCGCGTTCTTCGGCTCTCTCTATCGAGTCCCCGGAAGTTCCTCTTCAAGCTCCATTCGCCCCAGCCTCGGCGGCGCACCAAAACAAACGGGAACTGTCACTGTTCCGGTCCGGTCCGAGCCGCCTCGTAAATTTCACCGGCGGGAGAGCGATCGCCGAGTCTCTCCCTCCTCCCCCAGCGTTCGCGACCCTTCCCGAGGAGAGTGTTCCTGGGAGAGGACCGCGTGGACGATGCGTCTTCCAGGTGCGCGAGATCCAGCGGAGGGTTCGATTCGGGGGTTGATCCAGCTCGCCGGAGCAAAGCCGTCGAGAGGGTCGGCCCTTCCGTGGGGTTCGCGAGGTTGACCTCCGCTCCCCAGGTCGGTTCCGCGTTTTCCTCGCAATTTCTCCCTTGGTTCGTTCGTTCGTCCGTCCGTTCGTCGTGTGCGCGCGCGACCGCTAGCACCGAGTCTTTTTTCGCAGCGAGGTCCTGGCGAAAACTGATGCTCGCATGGTTGTTGCGCGTCGTCCCGACTCGACTTGCGCGCAAGCGTCACTCACCCTGAAAGCCCACTGAACGAGCGGAGAGGCGATAACTTCGTACGCTCCCACCCCCGCTATCGTACACGCACGCCATCTCGCTCCCCTTTCACCTGGCCCGGCTCTACCTCTCCCACGGAGTCCCGCCGCGCCGCGCGCGATACCTGGGGAACGGAAACTCGGACTTTTCTCGCCCGGAGCTTTTCTTAATTGCCCAATGGGCTTTTCGACCCCGGTCCACGAGCTCCGTGCTCCGAATACCCTGACGGGGGTGAATTGATTAGCCGGCAATTCCGCCGGGGGTGCGAGCGACTCTCTCTCTCTCTCTCTCTATTATTGCCGGAAGAGATCCGAACTCCGCACCCTGGACCACCACCTCCGATTGGAAACTTCCAACTTGGCATCGACTCCCCTTCCCCCTCCTGTTCCTCGACGAGGACGGAGGGTTGCAGCTTTTAACTCGGACCGTCTAATAGGGGGATGATGGTGGTGGACGAAGGGGAAGAGGAGTAAAATAATAACGACCAACGACGAGCCTCGTACTATCGGCGGCTATTAATAACCGCGGTGACGTTGCCTTTCTCCCCGGCGAGTCTCGAGAACCCGGAAGGCTCGCACAAAGGCTTGAAAACTTGTAATCTGCATGAGAGCTACGGTGGTGACACCCGGGGAACTCCGTCGTCGCGTTCGAGGCGCGCAGCGAGCAACGCGCGCGCGTCGCCTCTACTCTAAATAATGACTCGCCGTCGGCTCTTTCGCTTCCGCTAAAAAAAGGATCTCTCCGATGGATTGAACGATATTCAATCACTCTGGAGCAATCTGCCGAACAAACGCGTACCAGGCGACCGGGCGCGTGCTATCGCAGGGACGCGCACACATGCAAAACGTCCCAGTTTACGCGAGGAGAGTAGCGTGGCGTCGCAATTAATTAAATTTCCGATTACGAGCGGTAAGAGCGCGAGTATGCGAGATCTGATAACCGGGTATCTCCATATGCTCGTGGTAGCGCAGTCTGCTATGATTCCTTGAAATTAATCGCGCGCGCGCGCGCGCGCACCTAACTGACAGGAGATAAGGATAAAGTACGTGGCGGCGCGAGAATCGATGAGAAAAGTTACGGGTCAAATCTAATCAGCGACTAATTCCGAGGATTTCCCACCCCTGGAACGTGCTGGTAGCAGAGGCGCGTGCTGCCGACCTCTGGACCTTCGCGCGTTAAAGTATTGGCTGAATTCGGCAAAACGCGCGTGACGTATCGTGGCAAATTCTCCGAGAAGCGCGCGATATTTTATGTAGAAAGTAACGATGTCCTGTGATTTTGGTGTATTATCCTTTGGAGAATCGAGAATCCGTCGAGCGATGTTTCGAGACGGGGGTATGTTGCGCTATTTTGCGGATATGCCAAAGAATTTGCGAGAAACTGAAAAGTCGAGAGAGTTATGAAGTTTGCGACAACAGTTCGGTCGGGGCAAGTGCAAGTTTTTCATGCAAGTGTGAGAGAAATAAAGAAATTTCCACAAAGAAAGCGTGCATTTTTTAATCTCCGGTTGATCCCGACCCACTCCTCGAACGACCGCCGGTCCATTCGCGAGGGAGAGGGGGGAGAATTGAAAAATTCAACTTCCGGTCGGTCGTTGCACACGCTGGCCGATACGAACGCAATTTTTCTCTCTCCTCCCGTCGATTCGCGACGCGAGAGAGATTTTGCCAAAAATTGATTCCGAAGAAAATTATCGTCAAACCGGATAACGCGTACACGCGCAAACACTCGCTGCTTCCTCCCCACACGATCAACGTATAATTTCCAACGCGCATTATTCTATATTTCTCCTGTATTATTATGGAAATACGAGTGGAAGATGGTATCAGCTGAATTTCGAAAACACTCGCAAAGAGTCCACCAAGACCGCAGGCAATACTTTCGCGCGGTGGCTTCATTTTCATGAAATTGCCACGTATCCGAAGGGTTGTTTTCTTTTCCGCAAGGACCTCCTCCTCCTCCTCGAGAACTTTCATCGAGGGACACCCCGATAGGAGGAGAGAGAGAGAGAGAGAAGAATAGCGAGTGTCTTCAGTTTTAAGAGTATTGCATAATTTTTCCAAGATCGCGGATTATGGAGAGAAGCTCGTTCATTTTCGCTATGGGGAAACTTTTCGAATGGCTCGGGGATGAAAACGATAGCCGGGTCAAGGGTCACCGAATTGTCAGGGTTAAGCGATGCTTTTCCAAAGCTCCGAGATTTCAGAGAAGAAAGAGAAAGAGGAAGAGGAAGAAAAATAGGAGGATGTAATACAAGAGAAGCGTCCACTGACGTGGAGAGACGGCTGGAAATAAATGAAACGTCGAAAACGACGGGAAAAGTCTCGCAGCTCGAAATCAGATCGTATCGCAGGCACTTGGGGGAGTTTGCTGCTGGCGGTGGCTATTGCTCTTATCTAGCAGAACGTTTCTCTTTCTATCTCTTCCTCGTCCAGGAGTCACGTGCATGATCGATCACTATCCCACCGGCGAATGTCCCGGTCTCGACCAATCCAGTCACGCAATTCCGACCAAACTATCCACGCATCGATAGTTTTGTCAAAGTAAATTAATAATTGCGACAAATTAACTTATCCTATTGGTCGATCTAACCCGCTGGAATTCCCTGGAATTCCATCGATACTCTTCTTAAATTCAATTAGCAACTGTAACAATATCTCTGATAAATTGACCGAATCAATTAGTAGGATAAATTAAATGATCCGTCTGACGAGAATTCGTCATAGTCGCATAATTCTACCGAATTCTAGCCCCCTCCCCCCTTTACTGATCGGTTTATCGAATTAAACCGATAAGCGCGCGACTATCACGAATTATCCCGGCGCGTCTCCTTTCATATCGATTTAATCACTTTTTACACGGGGTTTTAAAAATAATCATGAAAATTCTGCGAATGGACGCGCTCTCTTTTAAACCCTCTTGGCTTTTCACCGGATGGACTCTCTCTCTCTCTCTCTCTCTCCTTCAGTCGACGAGGGAGGCGCGTGCGGTGGATTTACCCCGGAGTATTTTTCTTTTTTCAGGGTTTTCGGGGGTTGCGATTGATTTTCGCCCAAGGTTTTACAGTAACTAATGGTCATCATAATAAATGTCCGAGGGGGGGTAGTTCCTCCGGGGCTATTATCGAGCTTTTATCCGCCAGCAATTGTTTCTTCATTCCTGCCGAATCGCACGCGTGATCGATTTATTCCACGAACGGGTATTCTCCGATTCTCTGACCATTCCGACGGGGGAATTGTCCCGCCTCCTCTCGACCTTTCGCGTTTGTTTCCATCGACCCTCCCTCTCCCCAGCTGCTCGTAATCACTACGGAATTCTTGCTCAACTTCCAACCCTCCACACGAGCGAGTATTTTCCGTCAATTAAGGACCACCCCACGGGGAACAACTTCCAGCCATCAGCAGCGTTTTCTCCATTCATCGAACGCTCCATTTCATCAACAACGCTTCGCGCCGGGCATCCTCCATTGGAATCCATCCACCATGTAAATTACCATTAGAAACGAGAAGAGTTGGGTCGAGGCAAAACTTCAAGTTCGCTCGGCGATTATTGCGAGCTCCGTTCAAACGAGTGGAGGGTATCAACCACGACGCGTCTACCTGTGTGCTTTGCTTGCCCGCTGCTTTCTGCCCCCTCGCCCCTTTTCTGTCGCCCGATCCTTCGACGTTATTCGTTAAACTTTGCCTCGACTCCGCGACTCGCCCATTAAAAACTCAAACCATCAAGAATGTTGCCGGTTAACGTTCTCCCCTGGGTTTACCGAAGTAATCGCTGCTGTACCGTGCCTGGAATAACCAGTTTTTTAGCCCATTAATTATACACGGCTATTAAGAGGCACTTTCAGCGGCAACACTTTCCCCATAGTTCGAGCCTTTAATAGGAAGATTACGAGAAATGATAAAGTGCGCTGGATAGAACTACTCGGAGGTCGTTTTCGTGGGTAGTGCAGAGCGTTGGCGAGTGCCTCGGACACTATCCTAAATCGAGAGGCTGTTGCGCGAAAAGTAGAAAACCGTGGAAAAAGTCAGACGACTCGCGAGTGCGAGTGACTTTTCCAAGTCGATGGAACGGCGCGTTGCAAGAGTTTTCTTTCGCGGAAAGGTGTTTGGAAAACGAGTGGAACGTCCACGCGATCCAATACCGCCCTTTTCCCGCGTCTCTTCCCCGAACAATCTCTCTGGTATCGCGAGAATAAGTTTTCCTTCCAATACCGAACCTCCCTCGTCCTGCGCGAATTAAGTTCCAATTAATGTGATCCTGATCGAGCGGAGATCCTTACCTCCCCCCCTCCCACTCTTGAAAGAAATTCTCCGGCATTCAAAGAAAACCTCCAACTGATAATTTCCCTCGGTACTTTGCTATGCCGGGAACGAAGGTTTCTCAAACTTTGAAAAAAACGAGAGAAAAAAGAGGGAGAGAGAGACAGAATTAGAGAAAAACTTGAGAATCTTTGGCGCGGGATGCCAAAAGGGGGAGAGAGCTTGGAAGCTCCGGGTCTCTGGTGGTAAACGTACAATGAAAGAAGAGAGTAACCACGAGAAGTCGATGCGACTGCCTCGTTGCGAAAGGCTGTTGGACGCGTTGTGCGCGCGTATCGAGAACAGGTCTGACCGTTCGCTGACTATACTACTTGCTGCCTCGAGTGCCGAAGATTGTCAGATCAAATCGATTTCGCGATTGGATTCGCTCTCCGTACGCCCACGCGATCATTCAAATCACCATACAACTAAATAACTCGCGTATTACAGTTTACCAATACACGCGGAACGTCTAACAGAAAACTATTAATAGAACAAACGATTCACTGCACTTTATTTCTCCATTGAAGAAACGGTATCTACCCCGTCTATGTCATTCAGGTCTTGGCTAGCCGGTACTTTGTTAAATATCAAAGACTCCATCGGGCTATTTATAACGCGACCACGTGTTTTCTCTTTTTCTATGCGTTTTTCTATATTCTTCCTCATTGACTTATATATAATCAATTAGCGTGGGAAAGCTTCATTTTCACGTAGCAGGAGCGAGAGAACTAGCTCCTTTCTCGCGTATAATTTGCTTTGGAAGAGTCTAATGGGAATGGACTAGTGAAAGAAATTTAATACAATCGCGTGGAAACCTATCGTGGTCGCGTGGTTTTTGAAAATTTAGTCTCGTACTTATTGGTTTTTTTCTTTTTTTTTTCTTTGTCTATAAGGGTAATGGAGGAGATGGAAGAGGATCAGTCTTTTTAAGGCGTATTGTATTTTGAGATAGTTTTTACTGTTCTGAATTTGATGTCTTTTGAAAGAAATACGTGGTATAATTTGGCTTCCTCCGCAGGAACGTAAAACCTGTCGGCCTCGTAGAAAAATGCCATTTGATACCTCTGACAAGGGAATTTACCAACGTTTACTTTTCAATGCAATAACCTTTCTTCGTTCTTCCTTTTCTTTGTTTCATTTGCTTTAACAATTAAATACGAACGTTTAAGATGTAATTGCGTGCATTCTAATTATTTAACCTTTTTTTCTGAAACTGAAGTCCTACTCGTGTACCTGACACTTTTGCAATTTAATGAAGAAAACTACTTATTATTATGCGCGATTAAACATTTTTTAGGGACCTTAAACTCTCAGCTTTCAGAATTTTCACGCCCTTTACTTTATCCAACTTTTACCGATACAAATGATTTGACGTCAGGAACGTCAAAAACTATTATTTGATATTTCTATTAGGGGGGAGGGGAGAAGAGAAAGAGATTGTAATTGAAATATTAATAAAAGAAAAACCTCTTGTACAACGGATGTAATTACTTTCTTCACATGATACGGAGAGGCTATCGTTGGAAAACTTTCTCAGAATACAGTACACTTTGGAAAGAATAATTTTTTTCCTCCTACGTTACCTCGTGAAAAAAGAGAACAGGAAAATTACTAAATACGAGACCAACCACGATAGAATTCTTTACAGGGTTTTAATAAATTCCTCCGTCACTTTTCTTAAATGACAATTCTTTCGCGAAGCCTTCGAAGCGACGCTCTAAAAATATTTGCTAAATATTTCAAAAATAGCCATGGAAATCTATTTGTAAAAGCTTTTCCGAGTTTTTTTTTTTCCCCCCGATAATAGAAACATTGAAGGTAAAAGCAGGTCGAGTGGGATTCTCGAAAAGTTTCGGAAGAATTGTTTTAATTTAGACGGAGTATCGGAGTTGCGCACATTTTTGTCTTTTTCCCCCAATGCAACTCCTATATTTTGAAAAATATTTCTTCTAGGAAAATCAAGTGTAAGAATATCGTCGCTGAAACGCGGAATACAATATTCGTGCTCGCTCGCGCGTCTATCTCGGGTGTATCGAGTAAAATCCTCGGAGTAGACCGGAAGCACGTGTATACGCGCGAGTGTGTGCGTCTGTCAAAGTCGAGGATTCCCGAAGAAGTAGCGCAAAATCTCACCGAGAGACGGGAGATCAAATGGAGGAGAGGATTTCGCGGCGACGACCGCTTCGCCACGTATACGCCAAAGGGTTGTGCGTTTAGTTTTTTGCTGTCGAGTGCTTGCAAGGGCCTGCGAGTGAAGTTTTAATTAAACGCGTTAATAATTAAACGACCGGGTCGAACGAACATTGTCCACATCGGGCAGGGAGAGGTACTCTCGCGTTAAACGGCTGCTGGAGAGAATTAAATTACACGCGAGTGCTTACTGTGAAAAAGCTACAGTAGGAGCGACGAGGGGGTTGGTGGGAGAGACTGCAACGTTTTCGCCCAACGCCTTTCTCAATTGCGAGCGAAGTTATTTTTATTGCAATTTATTTTGCTCTTTTCTTTGCTCGAGCGTAACCAACAGTAGCTGCGGCAACACAGCCACCACCACCACCACCATCACCATCACACCCCATCACCATCGCGTATCCGGTGAGCAACACACGTACGCGACTCTAAATTGAATTCACGTAGAGAAACGATGATTAAACGATCATTAAAGTGACATTGGGAATTTTATTAAAGCGATGGGAAAAGCTCGTTCGAAAGCTCGACTTGTTAGACGGAGATGGAAATGGACGGATGGACGGGTGGTCGGACAGATCCTTATCCTTTGATCGTTTCATCAGGATTAAAGGGTATACCGGAAAGACTTGGCAACTCGAAGAGTTTGCCAGAAGAATCCCCGGTCATCGGGCTCCCACGTAATGGGCTATGCAGATATTTTTCCTAGGGGTTTTAAAGCTCATGAATATGCCAGTGCGTCCGTCAAGCTCCCCATGAAAATCTATCGCGCCACGTGTCATTATCGAGCGGGGGATTCCCCATAAAAATTCAACAAGAAATTGATCCCTCGGCAAGCGGCATGGACGGGGAACATTAAGCTACAAATATTTTCGCGCCTCGCTAAAATATATAATATTTACCGCTGCTCCTGACGAAGCAAATGCAGCCGGAGACGAAGGCGCGAGAGTTTACCCTCTAAGAACTTGAAATCACTTGTAAGGAGCTTCCCGTGAATCTTTAAGCAGGTCCCGCGCAAATATTGATAGACGGAAAACATCCCCTTCTCATTATACCGAGAAGCTAAAAATCCCTCCACTTCCGAGAAGCCCGGAAAAAGTAGAAGAATGAGGGGAAAAACAGAAGAAGAAGAAGAAGAAGAAGAATTCACGGCAGGAAGATTCTTCGAGATTTCCTGGGGGTGAGTTTTCCGAGAACACGGGTCATGGGAGAGATCGATCGGTTTTTCGGCACGCGTCGAGATAGCGTCGATAAGTGGCCAGAGGAAATTTCCGCGAGTTGGCCACTAGCAAAGTTGAAACGCTCTTGTTTCGAATTTTACTGTCATCGGAGGGATACGGGGGGGGGGGGGGGGTCTCGGCATATCGCGAGAAGGGGAGAGACGCAGGGGGTGGCCCGCTAATAAAGGCGGTCAGTCTCAAAGGATCGATAACGATTATCACGCTTGTTTCCATGGATACATCCAACTGGTTCATTAACTCGACGCTGAAAAGTGATTATGCACGCGTCCCGCCTATCTTCCAGGAAATTTTCGGCGATGAGCTGCGGTGGCGATCCGGCTATATCCGGTTGCAAGAACCCCCTCCGGAGGAGATCGAACGCCGCCACCCCCACGGCCCATGGGGATGTTTTCACGAGTATCCTGAATTCCCGATTGTTCCCGATTATTGGCCAGTATCGATTCCCTCCTGGCACTTGCCTGTTATCAGCGAATTATCCCCGCTTCGACCTCTCCCGGGGTCCACTATGGTATCTCCCACCCCCTCCCCCTATTGCTATTTCATTCGGTCCACGATTCAGTTAACGTTCGGTCTCGCCTTTCAAAGTGAGAGCTATTTTCCCCGATATCCGCTATTTAATTCGTTTCATCCCCATTCTCTGTTTGAATTTCTTCGAAATTCTCGCCCTCCTCTTCCACCCCTTTTCCTCCGCTTATTCCATTGGCCACTCGTCGATTGCCAGCTGATCACGGTTTACAGCGAAGCGTGCTTCTAACTTTCTCTTGGCCTCCCTCTCCTCCGCTCGTCGGTCTCATCTTCCACAGGAACCAATATATTCCGGAGAGGCTCGACCATTTCTTTTCCCACCCCTCCCGAGACAAACGAGACGAGGATAACGAAGTTAAACGCTTTTCTCATAATAAAAAAAAAAAAAACTTGGCTGTTTTTTCATGTAACTCGTACAACCATCTCCACAGTCCTATTCCTTCTTCTATCGGAAAAAATTGGCCATTTTGCAACTCGAAGGAGAAAAGGGCTAATGGGGGACGGTGATGTTCCCATTGATGGAAATGACGGGAAAATTAGGATAAAAACTCACGTTTCCGTAATTCCGATTAAACCCTCCGCGACGTTTCTGCGCGATGCTTACGCTACTCTTCCTCTTTTATCAGCGGATTCCCTCCTCTTCGGGATTTAACGTTTTTCATTCCCTCCTCGCTCTCTCTCTCCACTTCTACAACGTTGCCCTTTTTTGTCACCCATTTCACACGGATTCATAACAGGGCACTGGAGTAGTGGTGGAAAAGTGGTGGCGTAATGACACCGCAAGTAATTCAAAGTGGGGTGTGGAGATTAGTGGCGAATAGAGTGAAAATGATTTTCCACCCCCCCCCCCCCCCTCGACTAGTTCGACCCGATGGAACCCAATTCCACAAAGACTTTCCGAGAGTAATCGGTAATGATGATTATCGCCAGCAGCCTCAAAAGGGAAATTTCGTCACTGGGGAAATTTTGAAAGTTTCGTTCGCGAAAGTTTTATTCTGGGAAAATCAAGTTTCTTGTGCCAATTGCGAAAGTCCCGCGCAATTATAAGGATCTCTCGATTCGTGAAAATTCATTAATTAAAAGCTTTGGCGCCATTAGTTCGATTGACCTTTTACCACTCCGGGGGGCTTCGACAGTGCGCGAATTTCTCAACTTTTCTCGCAAGGCTTTATCGAGAGAAGCAGCAAACATGTGCATATATAACACACATGGATGCTTGCGTAATCCGGAGATTTAATTAATTCGATTTTTTCGCGGAACTATGTAAAATATTGAGAAACGAGAAGACTCGGAGCTTAGGATTGAAATTAGCGAGAGCCTCGCGTACAGTCCTCGGATTATTACCTGAGTAATCCACGAGGAGTCTTCTCGTTGTCTCAGCTTAGATAAAATTCTCAAATTTTGAGAAAAACGCTTTTCCAATATTTCTCTTGAAAGCTAAAAAGTGTAGCTCGAGAAAGCAAGCGCAATCGCAGACTTCGCGAGAAAAATCAGTACTCACAGTTTTGCATTCCTCTGCTTCTCTGCTTCTCTGCTTCTCTGCTCTGCCAGATGATTTTGATGCATTTGCTTATTCACTAATCGCTTTTATCGATTTCTTTGCACACTCATTGATACTTTATTGTAAATTGATAACCTGTGCAACTATACACTTCTATCTTGTACTTGCTAATTTACTCATTTGTTTATATATATATATATATACATTCTTCATTTTTTATTATCTACTATTTTGTATTACAAAGATCAGTACTTCTGAGATTAGTAAAAAAAATAATAATTCAATTACTCGTGATAAAAATTTTATAATTCTGAGTGCAAAGAATGATTCAATTATAATGCTAGATAAATTTCTTTTAAGTTTATACTATGTTTCTGCACAGTTTCAAATTGCAATAGTCAGTTTCTCAATTAAGTGTCAATTAAGTAGGATGTCATTGGTACCATTATTTGTACATTGTGAACTTCATTTCCATGCCATGCAATGATTACGAAATTAATTAATAAATTAAAAGGAAGTAATTATTGTTCTCACTATAATATGCAAAAAAGTGACTTTACTTTTTTATATGGAAAATTGCAATGGTTTTATATTGTTATAATTTTATTTTTGTATATTTTTTAAAATTAAATAAAGTTATTATTTTGTTATATAATGTTTTTTAAACTTTGAACATTTATCGTTTAAATAAACAACTTTTCAACTCACATGAAGCTAAAAAAATACATAGATTTTTAAAATTTAACATGTTTCTTATCACCTTGTACAAATTTTGGTACATACAACATTTTAGAATAGAGTACTCAAAAGTGGTTTGACATTCAACCTGTTAATGAAAGAAATAATTGTACTCACAGGATTAAAGTCCATACTGCTCCTTTGCCAGATGTAGCTGATGATGATGATGATGCTGCGCTAGTGGTTGCGAAATATTGAGAGGGGAACAATTTATTTTCTTATATATCTAATTACATATTTACGCATTTGTTTCTTTATTTATTGACACATTTATTTACTTAAAAACTAAGAAATTATAGTTGTTTTTCATTTATATTATTAACACTTAAACAACTGGATTGTGTCTTTGTAGTTTACATTATTGTAAATTATATATTTTACTTTCTTATTTATATATACGTATATTTATTTTCTATTCAAATATTTATATGTTCAAAAAATTCTGAAATTTATGAAGATGCCAATAAGGATTCGAGTGAAAATTCTAAAAGTTTTTAAAAGTACAAAATATGATGGAACAAAATAGTTGTATTAAATATCTTCCAAAAAGTTATATTTTTATATAATTCCTAAATTTTTGCCAGTTGTTTAAGTATAGTTGTCAATTTAATTAATTAGGCATTAATAGGTTGAATGTCACTATTTTACCATTTTTGGTACGTTAGTAATTAAGTAATGTGGTTAACTCATTTCCATGTCAAGCAATCTTTATTATATCGTTGATTAATAAATTAAGAGAATGTAATTATTGCTATTGCTGTACATGGAAAGAAGTATCGTTATTATAAAGTTATGTGTACCTGGATTGTTGTTTTTGCTGCTGTTGCCCTCTTTGATGCTGTCCTTTCCACTAAGGGTAGTGATAATGATAATGATGACACTAATGGATGATGGTGCACAATGGATGATAGCAATGGTTGTGGTCTCTGGTTGTGAAAAAACTGAAAGTACAAAAAGGGTATACAGTCGTTTGAAGATTGGTTAATCGCTATATGTAAATATTCCTTTATTAGAATCATTGTTCCATCCTTATTAAAACTATTAGTATGTTACTTGAAAAATTATCGTAAACTAATAAAATACCTGAGACAGCTAACTTCTCGGAAGAATGAAAGACGGAAAGAGGAAGAAAGCAAGAAAAAAAAGAGTGGAATTCTTTGGAAAGCATGAGGAGAATAATAAAAAAGGAGAACGTTTGAAAAATAAGCTGTAAACCAGCGAAAAAGCTCATTTTTCTCTCGTTACAGTTACCGAAGCTTTGCTTCTTCTCGGTTTATCATCTCCATTTCTTTTATCTCCTTGAGAAATAAGCTTCCCTCCGTACCCTTTTATTTTATCCATCCACTGCTCGATGTTTTTCTCCAAGTATCGGCATCGAACATTTTTCCTGATTAACGGAATATTTCCCGCAAAATGCCCCCCCCCCCCCCCTCGTCCTTTAAGGAGATACCGAACGATTCTGCGGAAATGACGAAAGGGCCAAATGATTTATGCGCGCGGATCTTATCCCTCGGGTACAATGGGAGAATAGAGAAAACAGCGCTGGAATACAGAGCAGAGTGAAACGGCGATGTGTAAGATAATCTCATGCTTCCCGTCGTTACCTCCGCACAGTATCTGCGGGCTGGAAATTATAGGAAACGGCCTGATACTCCTCTCGCTCTCGAGGAGAGAAGAGAAGAGGAAAGGAGAGGAGAGGAGAGGAGAGGAGAGCCCAAAGGCATCGCCGCTACGAGCGGACTTAAAAGCTCTCTCCCACTAGTTCTCTCGAGGTGAAAACGAAGCTTTGTGCTTGAGACAGCGAGACCTCCAAGTGCCTAATAACGGATTTCCTCCCTCTAGCTTCATTAGTCCCTGTTAAAAAAGGATCCTCGGGAATAGAGAGATACGTCGAGTAATTAAATAACCCGGAAGCAGAGCAACTCGCGTAAATAGCCTGAAAATATTTCACGAGTAATTACTATCCCGAGGGATGGGACGGGATAAAGATGAATCGTCGTCGTCGTCGTCGTCGCCTCTCCGAGCGAAGGGGATTTTGGCCGGGGGTTAGAAATCGGGTACTTCCGGCAGACCGTGGACAATGGGAGAGAATAGCACACGCGCGACCTTAATAAACGGGAGTGAGCCAACAGCGAAATGTGACGTGAGAAAATGGGGAGGGTAGAGCGCACCGACGACCCCATCTCAAAGTTAAAAAAAATGTCATTAGACGTTTCTCTCGCAACGCAATACACCGGAGGGGGAGCTTTTGAGGAGCTTGCGAGTCGAGTTATTTAAATCGACCAATCGTGCGATAGTCCCGTAATTGAAGTTGCGTGGGTGGCAACGATAACCCAACCACCCCCTAGGATTAAGCTACCCCGAGGCTTTGCCAGTTTCACGTGACACGTGACGCAGCTTTGCCCCGTGTATTTGCCGACTCGCGACGCGAAAGGTAAAGCGGAAACTATAACGAGACCTCCTCTTCCAGTTCTGATGCAGCAGCCCCTCCTTCCAACCCCTCTCATCACCGTCCAGGTGGTTCAAGCCACTCAAGTTCTGCGAGCGGCAAATTGCGCGAAAGTTAATGCTTTGCCCCCGCCGCTCCCCACCAACCTGATAAATATCCCCTGTGTACCGCTTCGTTTACTCGTATAATGACCGAGGAGGAGACTCGGCGGCGACCAACTTCTTGGAGTCGCGGTGACACTGATAAACAATCAATCAAACCCGTGCAAATTTACCGGAAACGTTTTCTCCAACTCTACTCGAGTCGCGACTCCAGCAGGTGAACTCGATCCGAGAAATTTAACTCGTGCAAATTCAGCGATTTCCCCTCGGAATCTCCTGCAGGGATGTTACGTTGCGTTGCGTTGCGTTGCGTTACGTTACGAGACGTTACGAGACGTTTCCCGTCGTCTCTTCCTCCCACGGCAGCCCCGGCTGTGTTTTTAAGCAATCTTCGATCGGGATTTTAACCGACGAGCTCTCCCCATTTTCCGCCTTGTATTTTCCTCGGGAGCGTAGCAGCGCGGGAAGGAAAACACGGTGAGCTATGAAAAGAAAATTCGCGAGTTTACCTTCGACGGAGGTACTCGAGGAAATTAGAAATGCAACCTTGGAAAAACAAGAAACAGAGATTCGGAAAGTTTGCACGTGAATTTTGCAGGTTCTTTGAAAAATGCCTGGTTTCCGCATCAATCACAATTCGCGGATAGACGGAGAGAGCCTTCGCGTTTAATTGAAATTTAGTAAAGTTAAATCGCCTTGGCAGACAAGTTTGCGGCGGGAGAGACGCGCGAGTATAGTCCACGAATGTTCGAGAGTACCTGCAGCAATTTGTTGGGAACGAGCGGGAACATCGGACACAGAGACGCGGAGTCGAAATAGCGAAATAAATGAAGTAAAATAGAGCGGTGGATCGGGATAGCACGTGCCAAAGTAGCAGCTACTACACGTTTTAGTTAACTGGGGAGCTTTGTCTTGCGTCGAGATCAGACGTGGCGGACGATCATGCCGGTAGTTGGCATCGCGTTTACGTTAGTTGGGCGAGATTCCAACTCGTTTGGCAAGTCGTCCCGATGCCGTCGTGATCGTTTGAGGCGGAAACTCGAGCTTCTTTAACAAATTGGCTGGAATTAACGAGAGAAAGAGACAACGATCTCTCCCCCGCTCTCCCCTTGTGTGTTCCGGAAAAAATCTACGCTCGTACGCGATAGGCGAATTCTGCAGCAAAATCTCCCGATATGCATCTCGCGTCTCTGCCGAGTTTGCGTTTTCCTCAGGGTCTCTCCCGTGATTTTGCTCGCGCGAGCGAAACTCGCTCGACGATAAAAGGCAACGCGATAAAACGCGCGATCAGCAACTCGAGAGACGTCTCGTCGTCGTTATATTCCCCATCAACCGCCGCGAATCTCCCTCATTCTTTTGGCGCGTTAGCGACCCTTGATCGCGCAAACGCATTTTCTAACGAAACGATGATTGACCTTGCCACGCGACGTATCCCGACGACGCGAGATACCTCTGAGAAAAATGCGTACGGTGGATGGACGGTGAAGAAAACCAATGAGGCGACTCGACACCTTTACAGGAACAAACTTTGCGAGTCGCCAACTTAATTATGACACGTTTTGCTTGAAAGAGGTACACGTGTGTACAACACTTACGTAGGTGGGCATTCTCGAGACGCTACTTTAATTTCTGTTCTAACTCCAGGGAAGATTAATTAGAGGAAGTAACGTTGAATCGAGCAAGTCCGTTCGTCAAGTTATTAAACTTCCGTCTGCGTGTATTTTCCAGATTCCAGAGAGAAAAAACTCGTTCGTCCACCGCGAGAACGTCTCGATCGGCTTTTTCCGCTTTTGCCGCTTTTGCCGCTGGCTTGAACATCCTCGGCTGGAAGATCTCCGTTGCGGGTAGAATATTCATGTGCGGCTGTCCGCGTAGTTTTTTCCGCAGGTTGCACAGTTCCATGACGATGAGATAGAACAATTCTACAACGCTGATCACCGATCCGCCCAAGCAGAGTCCGAAGATTCCGCCAAAGGATGCTGAAAATCACACGCGTGCTCTCGCCATTATTAAAGCAGAACTACCTTCTCTCACCACCACGAGTGACTCGTCGACGATCGTCGCATCGCGCATTTTCGATAAATTATTCGTCGAGCGTCCGATCGATCGGAGACCTCGTGGAGAACACGCGAGCTCGCTCTCTTCCTCTCTCTCTCCTCACGAGTGAAAATGAAAACGCGCGGAGAGATCGGGAGCAGCCGGTTGGACGCGAAAGGATCGAAGAAGATCCCGTCGCTTCGATTCTTCTTCGATCTATTCTCGTCGTACACTCGTTAAATCATTGATACGATCCTTAGGATGACCACTCACCGAGCAAGTCGTACCAGCTGGAGATGCTGTGTCTGCTGTACTTCATGTACGTCGTGTCGCTGAAGTACACGTACATCAGGGATATGTTGCCCAGACTGAAGCCGCGTCTGCAACAAGAAGAGGAAGAAGGAACAACGCGTTGTCAACTATCCAGCGACATTGAGAATACATCCGTAAAAGAGTGCAGAGTTTTGCACTTTACTCACAAGATTTCATTGTCGTGAGGTACATCCTCAAGGTCGATGTTTTCCGAGGCAACGTCGTAGTTTTTGTCCGCGCATTGCGGTAGGCACTGACACTTTGGCTGAAACCTGTGCTTGTCATCTTGAGCGGCGAAGACAGGACACGGTTAATAGTAAACGCGTGCTGCGCTCGGCAATGGGAGGGCAAGACACGAAGGAAAAGTTAAACTTACTACGACTATTCAGGATACAATCAATGTCCGACAGGTAGCATGCCCTTGAGCCGGCGGCTGTAAATAACACGGAGATCGTGCGTCTCTTTTTAATGTTCCATTAAACATTTCTGTCAAACGCGTAAATTTTTTATCTCAAATACACGATTGGCAGGTATCCCCCAAACTCTCTCCCTCTCGCCCTAACTCTATCACCGACTTTCCTTGAATGAGACCGTATACCCAAATCGTGTGTTTGTGTGCGTACGCGTGCCCTTTGCGTACGTGTATAGGCATATCTGTACACAGACGCATAAACACACACACACACAGAGGGGACATATACACAGATGCTTGGACACACTATGTATGCGTTGAAAACACGATGTTAAAGGTCATGCGCTTCAATGGGTCTCCGCGAGAGATTTAAACAATCGCACTACTCCCGCCAACGATGATTTACACAATGCGTGTTCTTTTTTAATAATGACGTAGGATGACGCGTACAAATTTTCGCATCTGGTAGAGATGATCATTTTAGACAACTTACTCCAGTCTGGATAGAAGAATGGCAAACATCCGCAGGTTTTGTTTACGTTTATGTAGGTGCAGCGGGACAGGCAGGACTGATAACTGTAATTGACCCTTTGCGACTTCTGGAACAGAGGAATATCGTTTCTTTTGTCAGCGAATTGTAAAAATGATTATTGTCGAAGATCATGCGTTTTGGTAGGATTGCGGAACTGACTCGAGCTTCGTCGTCGAACCAACATTTTCGTTTGGACACTGGAACTTGACGAAGTTCTTCCATACTGTCGATCGCAGTTCCGGTGATCGAAATAGCTATGCTTTGCCTAGGCTGCAACGTTGCAGATTGAATGTCCACATCCGGAAAGTCGTAGGGATCGTGTACGAGAATCGTCAGGCCGGCGTAAGGACTCACGGAGGATTTGTAAGTTTCAGGCTCGACTTTCACGACCACCGAGAGCCCCATGTCCCTTCCGGACCCTGGTGACATCTATTACCGTCCACTTTTTAACGCCGCAGCATCATACGAAAGATGAAGAAATAAGGAGAACTTGCGCAAACTTACTAGAACATCATCGACACCTGGCAATTCTTCGGTTTCGTTAAAGATATCGCTGCTGTTGTTGTCGAGATAGAACTTGGTGTCGTTGAAACTATACCTGAAGAAAAAGCCGTTACGGTGGAAAATTGCTGGGAAGAAAAAAGGGATTGTTTCTTTTATTCGCAAAAGGAAATAATTACTCGAATGCGTCCGAAGTATAAAAATGATAATTAAAAGCGCAGCAGTAGCCTTCGATAGATTTGACAGTTTTGAAAATTTTGTCGCAGTCGTAACGTTGTCCAAGCCAGAAACATCTCATCAGCAATGCGCTGCAAGGTTGCCGCAGCTGCACAAAGCGAAAGAATCACACATCTCCCCTATTATTTCCTCGTCAGAATGCGATTCATCATCAACTTCAGAGCCAAGACCTTCGCGCGCGGTTGTCGTTGCGATATTTTTTCACTTCCAAATTGAACATCGCGTTTGGAATCATTGCTCGATTGCCGACGTTTCGCAAACGTTCCGGTTTGCTTCTTCAGGGCTAATAATGGCTATCCCGAAACTTCGGTTCGAGATTGCGTCGGCAATCGAGTACCGATTTCAAACGTAGTAGTACCCATCCGGCAAGTAAGAAATATCAATTCAACGATTTCACCGTGCCAAGAAGAATCGTGGCGCGAGCTCCACCTTACCTGATACATGAGATTTTCCGCAGAAACGTTAAGAACCTCCAGTACTCTCGTTACCAGATGATCGTCTATGTCTACTCGCGCGGGCCTTACCAATTTCAACAATGACAGAAAGTACTTGTCAATCTCCGAAGAACTCAATCCGTTTAATCGCCTGTGCAAAGTACGTCGGGGTATGAATAAGAATAATCGAAATTTAACGTTACAATTATCCTCGCAGCGAACCTACATGATTTCTGCGAATTTATCAGCTTGGGGCTTGTAAACTTTATTATTGTTGCAAATGGTAACTGCCGGAAATTGCAAATCCCATATCGGACTCGTCGCGTCTATCGAGGTGAATGTTGGATTTTCATCAAAGTTACTCCACACGCGCAGCATCATTATTATACTACAGGCGGTACCAAGAATGCATACCTGTATCGGAAAATAGGTGAAAACATCGCTGAAACGTTTGTTACAAACAAATGCTGAGTATCTCACGACTAGCCAGAGGAAACTTTCGCCCATCGTCGATTCGTACGAGGTGATGTAGCGGAATCCATGCAGAGACGTATTCTCGCAGCAAATTCGCAATTTTTGTTTAAAATAATTATTCAATTTTCTTCTCTTCAGTCCTGTAGCAAATTAACGCGCGTGAATTTAACGCGACGCAAAGATAATACAGATTATTTTGAAGGAAATTGGGTTTTTACCGAGAGCGATGTTTCTCTGCAGGAATTTTGGATCATACTGATTATTCTTCATGGCGCAATTAACTATCCAATCGACTGATAGGTGCTCGATACTTCGATAATGATTTTAAAAGCGAATTTAACACGCCTCGTTGAAATTACGAGCAAATGAACAATACGAATTCCTCGGCGAAACTGATGGGAGTTCTTGTAATCGACGAACTTTGGTAATCCTCTCTTCGTATCGCGATCGTAGCTTTCAATAACATTTTCTAGCAATTTAGCAAAGTGTACGCGCGAATGCAGTTAAGATTACAGTGATCGCTAGCTCTCCTCGCCCTTTTTTTACCATTACACGCATAAGAGCAATTATGTTATACATTACAGTTGCAATGAAGGATTATTGATTGAACATAAAAATTTGTGAAGGTAACTCGACGTCTCTGCACTTTGATAGAGAAGAGTATTGATCCGGTTGCAGCTGTAAGTTATTACCAACATTGACACACACAGAGACACGTAAAGATACATAAAAATATACAAAAATATATGAAAATACGTGGCACATACAGAGAAGCGTAGAAACAAGTAAAAGGAATAGCTTTGTTTGATGCGTACATGAAAAAAAGGAGATGACTGTTCATTTGTACTAACTTTTATTTGACAAATAAAAAGTATCCGTTACAAATAATTGTAAACCGTATATCTGTATATAACACACATTGCGTTACTTGCTTACTCCCTTTTTCACGCACATCCGATTCTCCATTTTTATTGGCTACCCTAGCATTTTTCTTTCGTTCCTTCGATTCTCTAGCGAGACCCAATTTTACTGAGCGACTCTGTTGCTGAAAATCATTTTCGATGACATTCCTGCTCTCGCACGTACGCACGCCCGCACGCACGCACGCAACATTTTTGTTTTTTAATCTCTAATCACTCACTCGCTCTTCCTTACATACACATGCGTGTTTATTCGCACCTCGCATAGTAAAATGTTAAAATTAAATGTTAAGCGAAATGCATACGCGCTGGATGCCTCGTACGGCCAAATGAGGGGAACGCGATTAAAACATTTGAGGATTTTGATTGTTGCTGGGCGCGCGAGACTTGCGATCAAGAAAATGAGAAAAGAGACTTGGTAATTACCAACTAAGTTAGGCTAGTTCCTGTTACGGCTGGTGATCGCATCCGCGGATTCCCGATCACCCTGAGAGATGCGCTGAAATGCCCTTTGGGGTTATTCTAACACAGTAACGCTAATTAATCGGACTATTTGATGAAAAGGCGATCTTGTTTCATCAAGGGATCTGACTGAAAAACAGCTTTACACTAATTATGATATTAATGATAGTTCAACTTATAAAAAGAAAAGAAACGAAAAAAAAGAGACAATTTTGGATCAATGATTCTCTTAAAAGCAAGACCTTCCACCGTAATTCTGAAATTCTCAAATCGAAGAAATGGGAAGGAAATATATATTGTATTCATACATGTATATATGTATGTTATATACATATATACATACATAAATACATACATATATAAATAAATGTATATATATATGCATTAACGTACATACATTACACGTACATATATATGTATCGTAAAAATTTAATAGGGACTCTCCATCGGGTTTGGGAAACAGTTTATCCAAAGTGTGAAATGTTTTTCAGGACAACTTATTGCGCATTAAGAATTTTCCGAAGCTGAAATGCTTCGATGAATCTCAAAGAAATACATTCAATGCGATGATTTTAAAAGTTCTGTCACATTTTCTCATATTCGTGAGATTATTTTTTTCTCATTTTATATTTCACATTTCTCACTTCGGATGTCAAAATTATTATAAATATATTCTATTACATCGGATTTCGTTGCAGACTCATTTGACTATCATAAAAGTTGTCGTTTGTCACTAAAATGTCGATAGCGTCCCTCTCGTCTTACTTTACTCATAATATTATATATTCTTAAAGATTAATTTATAACATATTAAGAACGCTCCATACGCGTTTTTAAACTACAGATAAGAATATAATTAGCATAGATCAGGGTGGGTATATTAATGCAAAACTATACTTACTATATAATTGTAATATTGTAATAAAATAATAGTTATTATTATTTTTTAGAATTATTACTATTATTAATATTAATATTATTATTATGCAACCGCAGAAACATTGTACGTGGTTTGTAAAGAAGGGAAAAAATTGTGATCGGATATCTTTATGTACATCTTTCTAGATTTATAATTCCTTTTTATTATCTTCTGCGATCACTTCTCCGTTTTGTTGACTTTATTTCTAATTCTTCATGTACGTTCAAGAATCCTTCAAGTTTTCAAACTGCTTTGATTCGATTCGTAATAAAACATTGTAAAATAAAAAAATTAAAAATAATAAATTACATTTACGTATTACATGGTGTTTATTTGTATAGTCCACACTCTGGACAGTAGCGTGATTAAAATTCTTTCAAATGATCACTTGCACGCTCAACAGTTTCGTGTCATCCAATTTTGAATGCATTGGCACACAATTCCATTGATAAAAAAAAGTATTAGAAAATTAAATTAAATCCTGATTGGAGCGATCCCTAAGAGCGACTTTCCGTTCTTACTCGCTTTATAACTTAACTACATTACACGAAAGATAATTAAAAAAAGAAATAAATGATTTTCTATAAAAAAAAAAGAGGAAAAAAAAAGACGAACAATCAACCGTGAGTTTGACATAAATGATTAATTACTGTCTTTGGCCTAAGTTCAATGGAAAGAGCTCTTCCTGAGGACTCTACATCGGGGATAAAAGTGCATTATTTTCGTTTCGTTCAGGATATTCTACTTTTAAATATTAAACACGCGACAGTTTAACGATGAATGTGCAATTACTCTATTATACTGAGAGGCCTATGATTTAGGATTTCAAGAATCCCCACGACTGATTGATATATTCTACAAAGTAGGTCTACTGAGAGTTTTCTGAAAAAATATCTCCCCTCGTTGAGACCAGATTTGTGTGTTTTACCGTTGATTTCTTTTCTTTTTATCGGGAGAATGTATGCATATAGTTGTTTTTGCTCTTTTGAGAATCCACTGTTCTCTGATTATTTCTTAAACGCGGTTTGTGTGTATGTGTATGTGTATGTGTGTGTGTGTGTGTGTGTGCGCGGTTGTACATCCATCATACAATCCCAGTTTCATTATCAGAATTAATGCTTCTTCATGAAATACCTCTAAAAAAAAAGTTAGAAACGCGTCTTTGGCTCCCCTTCCCCGAATTCTCTTCTGACCGCAAATTAATAATGCTCCGCATGTTCGTGAACGCTGAAACAGAAATAAGAACTACATTTGACATAAATTTAACTTAGTATTTTGATGTATTATTCATAAAGGGTCCGAGCGAGTGTCAACACTTTTCGTTCTTTCGCGATTGAAAGAATATACATGTCTGCAGGAGAAGAGAGGAGAAGAGAAGAGAAGAAAAGAGGAAAGAGAAGGAAGAACGTTATGGGATTTGTAAAATTTACCGAATATGCGTTTTCTATTAGCACAATAAATTTCGCTCTTAGATATATTTGACTGTTTATCATGATTAGTTTCTAATTAATGAAGCCGAAGTTAAAGTTGAGAAAATTAACGGTGAAACGAGGACGATGCATCGATGAACGAACAGAGATCGCAGCGGGAATGATGTTAGTTCCAAAGCAGGTCTTGGGAGCCGACGTTAATGAGTACCTTTGTAGGATGATTAGTGATTCCTTGTTACATCGAAAGTAGAACAACAAAATCACTAGTCTTCCATACAACGGACCTCCATTTTCCTTTCTACGTTGGGCTAGATATTTCTAGCACTTCTTCCACACTTCCAATTTCGTCTTTTCATCGTCTCCTTTTACCACATTTACAAATGCTATTCTTCCCTTCTATTTGGTTAGTCGAGTTAAAGATTAGCTCTTCATAAAGAACAAATTACTTTTAATGCAACACGAGAGACACACAAAGCAAAAAAGAGAAAGAAGTCTATTTTAATATTGAAGTAGTTAGTAGTGGACTTTAGGAATTTTCACCACTCGTATCAACAAGCACTTTTTATCGCTTACTCTTTAAATGAATGTTTTTGCTGTTATATAAGGACACGCATGTGTCTTACGCTAATGAGATTTAATTTTACGTGATATTCATTTTCTGAATGACCAAGCAATATGACAAAACACTTTCAGGTTATATGAATTGCATTATGCTCGATGGGATGTACGCATGAAATGTGATAATGTACAATAGTTGCTATTCTTTTACGCTGAGCAATTAAAAATAGCGTGCAACTTAAACAAAGTAACTTGTAAAATTCAATAAACATGTTTGAACAGAAAGTTATATCTATGCATGTATGTATAATGATGATAATCATAATCATAATAAAATATTCGCTTAAAAAGTATTATGATGCATAAATTTAATATAAATAATTTTCTAAATACATTCAAATATATATTATAGAAATTTACTTACAAGCGGTCGAGACTACTCATTATTATTGATCGATTCATTTTATTGTACAATAACAGGTTCATTAAAATTAATCAGCACAAGGTAAGAGACAATATACAGGAAGTCAATACATGGTTAGTCACGCTTATATATATATATATATATATATACATATATATATATAACATACATATATTCTTACCACTAATGGAAGAAGATTAATATTTCACAAAGATTTACGCATAAATTAGTTAGTTGAATGAAACTTTACATTCACGTTCATTATTAACCAGTCGGTAAACATATTCGGTATATTTTTTATGTAAGAGATTGTATAGGGAATAATTTCAATGAGAATAAAATGTGGGAGAATTATATGTGTTACGGTTCAAAAAGAATAATAAATAAAAGGAAAAAAAGGGAAGCGTAGAGCCTTAACTATTTAAAATCTTTACCTCTGTTGCAACAGGTACTGTGCCATTTGTATCTGACTGGGAGCTCCGGAAATTGTAATGATACGATCATTACTTCCGGGCAATGGTTCATCTATAGTAATACCCGCACCACTGTCAGATCTAATTTTTCTGATTCTTGCACCACCCTTACCGATTATGGCGCCTGCCAGCTATAACAGAAAATGTAGACATTATTTTTCGTGTAAGCTCTAAGAAAGAGAAAGAAAGAAAGAGGGAGAGCTTTTGACTTTTATAATCGGTTCGCAATCTTGGCGGCTATTACTTACATCTTTGGGAATGGTGACTTGAGTACTTGTCTTGTTTCCTGACAAATTGCCTTGACTGCCTTGATTATTGCCTCCTAATGGTGGACCACCCATTGCGGAATTTCCACCGCTGAGACCATTCGGTGCGCCTCCTCCCTGCATGGCCCATCCATCACCTGGAATAAAAACAGTTAATAATACTAGCTATTAATTACAATATTTAAGTAAAGTCTTCATAATCTTAAATCACTCTCGACCTAAGAAATGATAATCCGCCGTTCTGATTTAAGGGGCGCTCTTGTGTTCAGCCTTTTTAGTTTTATGGCTGAACTTAAAAGTTGTCCGAATGCGTAAATTAATCGACGGCTAATCGTAGTAGGAAATTTCAGACAATATTCTGACTTACCATTGTAATTTCCGCCTGTGTAAGGTGGGGGTCCGCCACTGGCTCTGTTTCCGCCGTAACTGCCACGACCGCCATCGTAGCCACCGCCGCCACCGCCACCTCCGCCGCCACCTCCACTGCGGTTATTCCCGTAGCCACGATCCTGAGGCCCCCCGGACATGTTACCGCCACCTCCTCGGGGACCACCCCGTGCCGATGGTGGAAATCCGCGGTTCATGTCAGGTCCGTTTCCACGATTATCGCGTCTGGGTGGCATGCCGCCACCTCCGCCACCACCAGCGCCACCGCCACCGCCTCCGCGACCACCGGGTCCTCCATAACCGCCCGGTTTACCTTGACCACCATCGCCAGTTCCATAACCGCCATATTCGTCGGCAAAGTAGTCGTCGTAATTGTGAGGGTCGTAAGGGTTGTTTACTCCTTTCAACGGGGACTGGAAAAATAATTGATTTCTTACATCAGTATTGCCTATACTCCTACTACTCCTAAACACCCCGTTGGTTTAGTACACTGAATTTGATTTGGACTCACCGTTTTAATCGTGGCGACGAGTTCGCGAATGCATTCCATGCATGTCGCTGGCTTCCCGCAGATGCTGATGAGTCTGTCCGTGCTATGAGGGCAACAGTTGGAGTAGATTTTAATTCTGGCTCCAGTTTTCTGTAAGCAGAAAAAAGTGACGCTCCGGTTAGTCAGGGAATAGAAAGGCGAAAGCGTATCACTATACGATGTAACGACGGTTAATTTGAGGGGAGAATAGACGGTTCGATTTCGCGATGCACTCGCAAAGTTTTAAGAGAGAGAACATCACCGGTAACGACTTAACGACCCTCGAGAGTTTTCAGCAGCCACCCCCACCCCCCTCCCTTGGCGGTTATCAAACGGACCGCCGCTTAATCTTTCTCCCCCGTTTATTGTTCTCTTCACAGCAGGACAACGAGAACCTCCGGGTAATCTCTCAAAGACCAATGACGGAATCGCGTGTTCCAGCAGCTTTAACGACGACGGTTTCTCTTTCACCTAGTGCGTTTTCTCGCTAGGCCAGAAGAGCAGCTAGGCAGCTTGAAACTCCGCGAGACCGGAAATGTCGCCATTTCCCAGTATCTCTGATCCTCCTCCTCCTCCACCCCCTCCTTTTCTCCACATTCTTCTTTTCAACGAAAAATGACGCGAGGACCGGAAGGGGATGAGAGGCCCTCCGGGGGATTCACGCTGGGAGGATCGTCCTCGAGTACCACACGCGTGCTTTTCAGAAACCCACGCTGTGAAGGTGCTGGTGAGTGGGTGGGCGGACACAAAGCCGGGGAATTTGGCGGGATAGCCGCGGAAAGCAATTTAAACTAGACATTCAGTCGTGCGGCAGGTGGTGGAGTTGGTGGCGATGGTGGTGATGGTGGTGGTGGTGGAGTGTCGATATTGTGTGGAAATCGCACCGTTTAATTACGCAGATCAAAGCAGCCGGCGCCGCGGCCTTCATTCATCCGGAGTCCCGGGCTCAAACATCGGCTGACACCGAAATTTCGAGCTGTTCGCGGCTTCCGGTTGTTGGCCCACTGCATGGCTACCGCGCGCGATTACGCGACTCTATTCTCCGCTAGAGCACCAGCCAGCCAGCCAGCAGCAGCTTCGACATCGCCAGATAAATCCAATATCAATGCGAGAGAGAGCTCCGTCACTCCCAGCTAATTCCAATCAATAACATTTCCATTGAACGTGCCCAAGGATTTCAGCGGGAACGACGACACTGGGAATATCGAGAAATGACCCAGCCAGCCGGAACCATCTACCACCACCATCCCTCTCTTCGGTGTATTAAGCAAATCAACGATCGAATCTTCACCCCGTGAACCTGGGGCGCGATCTTGGTCCGTGTGCTTCGAGTCGTCGATCGGTTTCAGTGACCAAATCGAATAATTCGCGAGACGATCTCTCACTGGGGAAAAAGAGCGATGGAACTCTTTCCCTATTTGAACGGGGAGAACATTGAAAATTTTATGCGCATATTTATAAGCGGGATGGAAAGAGACGAGGGAGGGTCGAAGAGAGAAAGGGCGTGCGTGTACCAACGACGATTTAATGGGTTAAATAGGTTTTCCTGATAGCTGCTAGCGAGAGGAGCCATCGCGGGTGTGCGCGCTTTTCACGAATACGAACCCTGACGAAGAGAAAAATAGGCCTGACGGGAATCGAAGGTTGTTTTCGGTGCCCCGCGGGAACGGGAGTGAGTTGGATTTCTCGAAATTTGTTAAATATTGATGAATCGAGTAGTTCGGAATAACAATGAGGGGGGGGGGGGGGGCATAATAGAGGCGCCGTCGTTCGATTAAAAATTCCACGTTTGCTGTAAGACCAACGTAGTTCCATTCTGTGCAAATGATTCCTCGGCGAAATACATTTTCATGAAAGCGTGGCTGCTCTCGTACGGTGCCATAATCGTTAGGAAAGCGAACCTGCCTGCTTATTCGACGATCTCCCCGCGACCAGGCAGATTCCAGGCAAATTCGCGGACGAAGGAAAGATTTTATCGTGAAAAGTGAGTTGGTGTTGGGATGATATCGTCGCGTTCTTTGCTCCAATTGCACGCGGCGGATCGACCCTTCGAAAGGGCCGACGACAATTTTTTCGCGACTCTCTCCCCTGTTCGTCTGTCAGTGTGTGTGCGCGCGCGTAGGACCGAATTCGCGAGTCCAGTAGAATCGGTCTAAAATTGATCGGACGGACCTATGACTTTTTCAGAGGTTACTCTAAGCGCGGTAGCAGCGTGGTCACCAGCGAGTGTACCTATTCGCGTGGCGATACTTTGCATGTGAATCAGAGAAGAAGAGAAAAGAACTCGCGGCGAATAGAGTGACTTGGACAAATAGAAACCTGTCGTAGGAGAGAGAGAGAGACTACCGCCGCCGTACTACCACCATTACTCGAATAAGCCCTGGTAAAAAGTGACGCTGCAGATATTTACTCGCGAACGTCAATGAGGTCGCGACATCTTGAACTGTTATACACGTCGTGAAGAGAAAAGTGTCTTTTCACGTGTATCGCGATAAAACGGCAAAGAAAGAACGGAAGAATGCGCGGGTCGCTTCTCCTTTAAATAAAGACTCGTCGTCGGATCTTGGAAAAGACGAACATTCGTCTCGGGGTAGATTAGATAGCCCGTTGCGGATCGGTGTCTGGCGACCTTGAACCCTCTCGAGTTCGCCCCTCTTTTCCCGGAGACGAGAATTTGGGAAGGGAGTATTTTTCTCAAAGTTGCGACACCGCGTCAGCATTGGAATTGGCATGATCTCTCTATTGTGTCCCGTTTCCGTCTGTTCCATTCAGGTCAAGTCATAGAGACGCAAAGTCACAATGGGCTACAAAGTGTACACGGCTGAGGACGTAGCTCGGCACAATCAGGAAAAAGATTTGTGGATCGTGATCCACGGAGGGGTCTACAATCTTACGAAATTCCTCAAGGAGCACCCGGGTGGGGAGGAGGTGCTGCTGAAATTGGCCGGTCAGGATGGGTCCACGTGCTTCGACGAGGTCGGCCACTCCGCCGAGGCGATTCAGCTCCGGGACACCTTCAAAATCGGCAACGTCATGGGAAGCCTCAAATTTGGACGTGCCGATTACGGTACGACCCCTTTCCTCTCTCTTTTTTTTTTTCATTGAAAAACCCCATGGGTTCTATTCGGAGTTACATAACGTAGCGAATAATGGAATAATGGGGGTGGTAACGCGAGGGGGTGGTAACGAAGGTGGTGGTTCTTCCTCTTTCCGAGGGAAATTCTAATGGTATCGTCGTCGTCATCATCATCCTTTTCTTTCCAGATGACCGGAAGCGACAGCAAGCGTCTACGGATGACGATGACTGGAAATACGATCCACCAAAATATGAAACGTCATCCTGGTTGTACATTACGCTCGCCGCCGGCATCCTTGTCTACGGCGTTCTCTTTTCTTATCTCTGGTATTAGTCGTACGCGCGCACACGCGCAAACCAGGAAAACTTTATTCCCCTCCCGAACCTCCCCTCCGCCCCTCTCCTACTCCGACTCTGGTCAGCAACTAGCCAAACAACCGCATTGCCACAATCTCTGGACATCGAAACACAACAGGGTCTCAATCTTCGAGTGTTTTAAGAGTAAAATGAAAACGAAGCGTGTATCGATCGTGACTCGACGTTAAAGGCTTTTCCCAACTGGGGAAAACGGCGACGTGGGAGTCGAGGGTGGTTTTCCTCGGTTCCCCGTGGAAATGGAGAGTAATGGGATGAAGTTGATGTTGAGGAGAAGAAAATAAAAAATACAAAATAAAGAGCAAAAAAATCGGGGAGGAAAAGTGACACGACTGGGGCCTAATCGCGTCTTTCGACTATTCGAACTCTCATACTCGAGTAATAGGCAAGCGAATGAAAAAGCAAAGCGTCACCGTGACTAGACGTTTCTCTAACTGGAGAAACGTGAACATGAATTAGCAATAGTATTCGAAATAGAAACTTGGACGCGTATCGGGCCCCATCGAACACAGTCGTTTAGATTTTATCATAGGCTCTCCTCTCCCTCTCTTCCCTCCCACCCTGACAAATACCACAAAGGCAACGCGATTGTCTTCTAGCCAGCCGAAGAAGAGGAAGCAACTTTGCTCGGGACTCGAAGACATCGGTGTTCAGCGACACCGGAGAAATTAAATAATTCAGAGATTACGGTTATCGGTAAAGAGAGAGAGAGAGAGAGAGAGAGAGTTACGTGGCCTAACTGATAACGTTAATGACGTTTCAGAAAAATATGGAGTGCGCGCGCGCGCGCAGATAATTTTCTCGTGGATGAACGTGAATGGCGTCGTCGTCGCTGATACTGAAAATCTTTGGCAGTGGATAATTTTGATTGCTCGTTGTATCGAACGCGATGCACCGCTACACAATCTACGATAGTCGGATGATGTAAAGTCCGGTAAACAGAGCGATTGCGCGAATGAGGGAGAAATGCGCGACGACGCCATTTTGGTACCAGCTGTTTTTTCCAGGTATCTCGTCGTAGAGCTCTCTCCTCCCTCGCCTCTTGGAGCGAGAGCGCCAGGCGTTTTTGGTCACGGCGAAGTAAAATTAGATACGGTCCCGAGATGCGGGAAAGTTCACTTGGTTGATATCCCATTAAGGAGGGATCTGGATACGGGGGGAGGGAAAACGAGCGATCTAGGTAGCGGTGAAAATTCCAGAGAGTATTCGGAGCACGAATGCCAGGTAGGAAACTGGAAACTATGGACGATCGGGCATTTAAAATATTTCAGTGAGCAGTATCACGGGTGTCCGAGTGATATCTCCGATGGAAAGAGAGGGATGGAGAGTCTATGTCCGTCTCTCGGGTAACGCAATAGTCTTTTAAATTATTGGAGGGCTATTGCACTCTCGAGACTTCAAAGAGATGCGCCGCCGCGTGTTACCACGTGGGAGCATCGAGGCATCTTGGCATTTTTAATTTGTACCGTTCTAACCGACCTAGGCAAAACTAGGACATTGCGCAGACGCGATGTACGGCGCTCCAACATACATAACAACGTTGCTCTCCGAGGCTTTGGTACCAGTCGAATTATTGTTGTTGACCCGCTGTCCTGTCGGATATATCAAAGTTGAAAATCTGCCGTTGTTCCACTTGTTCCAAGTTTTCCTCCGAACAGGTAAACGTCCGAGCGAATCTTTCTCGGTTCGCCATGGAAAAAAATGTCGATGGGAAAGAATCCGCTAGGAAAATTCGTGCAACTGTTAGGCCTTCCAATTTCCCACGTTTTCCAAAAGGGAGGCAGGTTGATTTCCAACGTGACGGTCGACGGGGCGGGGGAGTAGCACGCGACTAATGAACGAACGAACGAACCAACGAACCAACGAACAAACAAACAAACAAGCAAGCAAACAATCCATCCAAGATCCAGGGATTTTTATCGAGAAGATTCCGAGGGAATCGTGGAAAAATATTTGTGAGTTCCAGCGCGGAAGAAGGTAGGGGAAGGAGAATCCGTGAGGGATAGAAGCGAGTATTGGTGGAGGACGCGTAGCGGAGGCGCCGAGAGCGAGGAAGGGGAGAAAGAGAAGGAGAATGAGGAGGAGGAGGAGGAGGAGGAGGAGGACTGGAGTACCGGCAAAAGCAAAAGTAGACGAACGTATACACGTCGTAGGATGGATCGGTGGTGTTGTACAGTAGGAGCAGCGAGATAAGCGATCGCCTCTGGTGGGGCGTGGGATCGGGATGCGAGCGGAGGGGGGGAGGATAAGTTTCTCGACTGGTCAGAACGAAGCGGCCAGTGTTTGTGGGAACGCGCCTGCTGAGAATACCGAGGCCTCGCGTGAGACCTACGCACGCACACGTTTGTCGTCTCGCGTTTTCCTTCGATCTTCCGCTTGTCCGTAGATCCACGGCGGCGCGAAATTCCAAAGAATTCGCCGAAAGAGTCCACTCGATTTTAGCCTGGGACTCTAGCCGTTTCCCCGCCTCCTCCCCCTCCTCCCGGTGATCGGGGAACCCCGCGCGATCCGGAAGATCCCGCAACTCCAGCGATCGCGGCGCAATAGTCGAGATACGCTCCGAGGAAGAGGTAAGTGTCATCGATCACTATTTTTAGATCCCTGTGCCACGAGTTGCGAATCGATCCGCTCTCCCTCTCCCAGTGTCCGGCTGGTAAACATGCCAAGGTGAAAGAAATTACCGATTCCATTATTGCACTAGAAAAATTGCTGGTAATGCAACGAGGACTCGTGGGCGGTAACTATTGTTATTTTCCTATCAACTACCATTACGCTACCAGAGCTGGTGTTGGTACTGGTACCATCTACCAGCACCACCTTCGCGTCGCCGTTAATATTACGTAAATTCCACTTTCTCCCTCTCTCTCTCTCTCTCTCTCTCTCTCTCTCTCTCTCTCTCTCTTTTTCCCCCTGCGTTTGCACTTTACGATACAATCGCGACGATTCTTCTCCGCTGGAATGTCTTCGTCCAGATGAAAAGCCATTCTGTGGAGCGGCAAATGTCTGGATTCCATAGACACTGTTCCACCCTCCTCTCTCTCTTTCCCTCCCGTTGCTCTCCTCCGGCCTTCCGGTTTCCGCGCACTATTGACTCCTCTCGTATCGCTCCCATCATGGAAATTTCGACATTGACGAATAGAACGGTGGAACGACGCGAAGACCACGTGCTGACAGATTCTGCATAGGACTCTCGATAAGCTTTGCTTTTAGAGAGAGAGAGAGAGAGAGAGAGAGAGAGAAAGAAAGGAAAAGTTGAAGTTAAAAAAGCGAGAGGAGCACCACTGGCGCGTAGTAGGCGGTCAACTGCGTTAACTGACTCGACCGTCATCGTCGCGTGACGTTTCCGCGATGGAGGAGAGGAAAACGCAAATAGTTTTCTCGCGGTAGAAACCTCGACGAAGTTGTTCAGTGGAACGGAAGTTTCGGAGAGTCTCGCGTTTAACGATCAGGCGACGTTTCTCTCCACCGCGAAAACTTCTCCAGGAGTTTATGGTGAAGCTGGCGCTGCTGGTGGTGGAGCCATAGGAATTCCACGAGAGCGCGTGCGCGCATACAGAAAACATAGAAGAGAAAAGAACAGGAAAGAAAAAAGAAGAGAAAAGAGAAGAAAAGAACGGTAAGTGGGCCAGCTGGCCCCGATTCCCCTGAAGAAGCTCGAGAACGGAACTCGATTCGTTCCCGCCGGAAGTCCCAAAATACGTGAGCGCTACAGTCACGTCGGTAATTTCAATAAGACAGAGCAGGACGGAACGAAAGGAAGATATATATATAGAAAGAGAGAGAGAGAGAGAGAGAGAGAGAGAGAGAGAGAGAGAGAGAGAGAGAGAGAGAGAGAGAGAGGAGAGAGAGAGAGAGAGAGGAGAGAGGAGAGGTCGAGGAGTCTCCTGACGCGAAAGGGCAAACGCGTGCGATAATCTCAACGCCAAGAGACTAAATTTAACGCGAGAAACAAAATATTTATGACAGTGGCGGCAACGTTGGAATCCCCGACGATCGGCGACGATCGGTGACGATATCGAGAGCAAGGTCGCGTGGTACTCCCGTACTTTTTTATCCGACCGACCGAGAAATTCTTGCCCAGCCTATCGCTGAAGATTCGACAGCGGGAGAGCCTCGCACTGGCCAGGATGCGAGAGACACGCTTGGTGCACTCTTTCAAGGTCACCGGCGGTATAGTAGCCATTGAACATCCGAGTATCGCAGGATCTAGCGGTCATTGCGATCGCGATGATCGTGCGCTGGTGGTCAACCTTGAACTTCCGTCACCTCTTCTTCGTTGCGAGCGTCCGACGCCAACGATTTCCCCATCCATCTCCTCCTTCCCTCTGCCGACGATGCCAGTGGCTATCAAATTGATAGAAGTTCCGCGTAGGCGAATCAAGTGCAGCAGCAGCAGCAGCAGCAGCAACAGCAGTAGCGCGATTTTATGTTCACGTTCACGTTCACGTTCGCGTTCGCGTTCTTCTCTCCCTCCGGGAAACTCGGAAAGTTCCCGTCGTATCCCAGCACATTCTCCTATCGCATCCTATTTAAGGATTGAAATGCTTTCAGGTAGAGGACGTGGAATCATCCCCTCGTCATGGCGGAGAAGCAGTTGAAGGAGTACACGAAGGAGGAAGTGGCAAAGCATAACGGAACGGGTCGGACGTTGATAATTCTCCACGACAAGGTGTACGACGTGACGAAATTCCTGAACGAGCATCCCGGGGGTGAGGAGGTCCTGTTGGAGCATTCCGGCCGGGACAGTTCCGAGGACTTTGACGACATCGGCCATTCCAACGATGCGTTCGAACTCATGAAAAATTTCCTCATCGGGGAACTCGCGGAATCGGAACGTACCCACAAGAAACCGAAAAAGGGTTGGGTAGCCGGCTACAACTCCAAGGTCCCCGAGAAACAGGTGGAAGGACCCGGCACCCCGTTCTTCTTGCTCTTCCTCGGACTCTTGGTCGTCCTCCTCGCAGCCCTTTACTTTTACTGAGGGGATGAGACGCGCGCGTCTACACATTGGAGCACGTCTGTACCCCCGCCACGCGTCCAACGTGGACTTTCCCTCAAACTCGCCAGATATGCCCGAAAAATAAAAAAAAAAAAAAAACTTCGACGGGGCGAAATGCCCTGGCGCATTTCCGCGGTATTATTTGCCCAATGCATTATTTACTTTTATCGAATGGACGATCGAATAATTGGATGAGCGAATGAGAGAATGACGAAGAGAGAGAGAGAGAGAGAGAGTCAAAGCGAATAGAGTACGCCCTTAAAGGGAATATTTAGTTTTTATTTACATGGTCTATCTTCTTCTTCGAGAAAAAAAAATCGAGCAAAGATTTAATCTGTACCTTAATTGTAACGAATGTTTCTAAATAAACTTGTTGATAGTTGGAAGGAAAAGTGTCAAGAGTTAATTACTCCGTGAATGGCCAATTGTGTTACTCGTGACCCGACGAAAGAAGAATGAAGCTTATTAACGCGGCAAACCATTTGGTTTCGTCGAAGCGACAACGGGGGTGGTTGTTGTCGTTGCTCGTTCTTCCTCCTCCCGCAGGGTAACGCGGCCATGTTCTAGTCGCTCGGCTAACTTAATTGCAAAATCAGGCATTTCTGGCCGAATAACTAAGAGGGAATGGCGCCCTTGGAGGCAGCGAGCCGTAGGGAAACTCCGTTTGAAGTAGCTAAGAGAATTTGCATGTGAATCGCCTGAATGAGAAAAGTAGCGTCTCGCCCCGGAATCATTTCGATTTGGTTGCGACGCTTTACCGACTAGCTCTACACAGCTAGATCTGTAAACAGGCTCCTCTGTTCCTCCGGATAAAATCTGCGAAATTTCATGCGGTGAGATATACGCGCCAGCAGCTTTATATATAACGCCGATTATTTTTCATGTACCGCTGAGAGACCAGATAAAGCATTTATAAATAAGACTTTCGGGGCAAATAAGAGTGTACGTGGTGTACGTGTGTGTGTGTATCGATCGATAACAGCGGCGCTAAGAACTCGCGATAAGAATAGAGAGAAGAATAGCGGGGCTTGAAAAATTCAGCGAGACCGATCGATCGGCACCTGTTAAAATACAGCACTTCCGGTCTGTCAAACCACACGGATAATTCCCAGTTGAAAGGAAAGAAAAAGATTTCAATGTTGAAGGAAAAAAAAGATACGAGGTCCCCCTTCTTGTCGAAGGGTTGGTTGGTTGGTATCTGCTGGAAACTGCAGAATGCCAACGGGGGGAGGGGGAGGGGGTGGTTTTCTCGAGGAGCAGAGCACTAAAGAATTAGCGCGGGAATAATTAGTTGCGAAAAGTCCACGCGGTATTAACGAACGGGACTAATTGCCGATGTCAACTGGAGCGGGAGAATTTAACAACTGGAAGGGAAAGAAGAGGGAGGGAGAGAGAGAGAGAGAAGAAACACGAGGAAACAAATGGGTACCGCTAACTACCACGTCCGGCACATTTATGCCCGGGCAACTTTGGTCAATTGAACCACGCGTGACCCTTTTCTCTCTGTTTTTTTTTTCATCTTTTTTGCCAAACAACCCCTAGCATTTGGGTAATTTTTCCAATAGTCTCGAGAGTTCCGAGGGTTCGCGGGGAGCAACCGTCCGAGGGGAAGATGCGACTGGTCCAGGGGAGGAGGGAGCTGCGAGAGATTTAATTGTGCACGAGACAAGACGGTAAGGCGCGCGCCACGCGTCTTTCAATGACTCGGCGCGACAATGCAATTCCGAGGGAAACCGCCTCGTTTCGCCGGCGTAATTGTTTTTGCGCAAGTGCGCGCCTCGCCGGGCCCGCAAATGTCCTGGGTTTCCTGTTTGGCGAACCTCACCAATGCAATTATACTTATAGTTACGTGAACGAACTGACGATAAGCTGCGGGCTGTGCCACTCGCTCTCCCGTGGGGGAGGGGGGTGGAAATTTGATCGAATGCCGCAATACTTGGAGGAGTTCCATGCTCCTCCCCCTCCTCCTCAGCCACTGTCTCTACACCAGAAGAATCACGGAGAAGGGAGAGAGAGAGAGAGGAAAATGAATCGCGCGAGGGTTGCTCTGAACCGATAAAGGGAAATTCCTGGAAAATTTCCTGGAAAACGAAGCACCGTATGGCTGAATTATGAAAATAGGGATATTGGGGGCTTGAAAATTCTGATACGATGCACGGTGACGGGGGAGGGGGAACTCCCTGGAGTTTTCATCCCTCGCTGTATCTTCACCGTCTTGCAGGGTGAAAGAGGGGGGCGCGAACAAGGAAAGGAAAATCGAAGCACATCAAAGGAAGCGCAGTCCTATCGAATCTCCGTTGCTCCTCCGTCGACGGGAAAAGATGGCGACTTTTCGAGCGTTTGGCAAATAGAAACAACGCGTTGAAGGACCTTGTGTACCTGTCGAGGCTCCGGGGATCCCGGAGGAACGAGTGCCATCCGGCCAGGAAGAGGTCCTGTGCCGAGAGACGAATATCCCCCCACTCGAATTTCCAAGTGCGAAAGGAACTTGAAATCCACGGGTATAGATCCTGAACCGAAAACTCATCCTTTGACCTCGCGACGATCGATTCGACGCTCGCAAAAGGGAAAGGGGGGAAAGCAAAAAAAAAAAAAACTTCAAAGTCGCACAAATAACATCGACGCTTTCCAAGAAATGAGTAATGCTCGTGAACAACAAAGGCCACTTAAATTATTGATGCGCGTAATCAAATCCATTTATCGTAAGGGGGAGGAAGGGGGGAGGAGGTAAAACTGATATTTAGAGTAAGATTCTATCGACGTCGATTTGAATCGGTAACAACTGCGCGCGATAAAAACAGAAGAGTAAAACGCGATGAAAGATGCCGTTATCTATGCTGGTGGTAGTGGGAAGGAGGAGGAGGAGGGAGGAGGAGGGTTGGAAGCTTTTGGAATAAATGCACATACACGATTTGTGTAAAGGGGGCAAAAGAGAGAGAGAGGGAGGGAGAAATAGAGACAAGGGTGGTGGTGGCTTTTGTGCGATACACGAAGGGCTAAATGGAGGAGCGGCCAGTTACGGGGTGGAAGAGGGTGTGGTTTGTTTCAAAGTTTCCTGCGTCGCCAGGAAGTGGGTATGGAAAGCAGATGGTCGACAACAGTTGACAGGAAGGATATGCGGTTTTCCACATGTGTCACGCACTTTGCGTAACTCGCGTGGTACCCGAGGGAACAAGGTGAACCAGCTTGGAATTTATCCGGAGTGGAGAACGCGCGCGATAGGAAGTCTCTCCTCCACCCTTCTCGGGTCATAGAGATTCTTCGGGCTCCTCCGGTTCTTCCTCTTCTTTTTCATCTTCCTCCTCCTCCTGCTTCCTCTCTCCTTTGCCACTCTTTCGGTAAAAGAGGAGCAAACGTCGCTCCACGTGGGCCGGAAGTCTCGGGCGGAAAGCCAAGTCTCCGGGGTGCGCCTTATTAAGAGAATCCTCCCCGAGGGCCGATACTCGAGGAGGCGGAAGTAGTCGGGAGAAAGAGGTTTCGCGCAGCTGCGCTCCTCGTCAGGTTCCATTTGCTCGGAGTCGGAGCCAGGGCCGGAGCCGAGTGGATTATTAATATTCGCGTGGCAAACAACAATTCTCATTCGCGCCGGGGAAAGTTCAAGTTACGTCAAGTGACACGCGAGCTAGACGCGTAATTAGTCGAATTAGCCGGGGCCGCGTTTGCACCTTGAAGAACCGGGCAAAACCCGACAGCTGCGCGGCTCTACAATTTTCTTCTCGCATCGCTGCCTCCCGATTCCACGTATTCCGCACCCCGCGCACTTCCTGACCCCCAACGTGCGATCGGCACGCGCTCGCACGCCTCAAGTTCAATTCCAAGCGGCTTTTCTTTCGCGGACACGTTCCTTGGCACGGTTCAAGGCTACAATGCTGCCGCCGCCGCCGCCTATTGCTAAACCCAGCATCGACTACGGCTACGCTGTTGTGTACACGACCGCGTGTGATCCGACGGTGCGAAAAGTATGAAACTGAGAAATTTTGCAGATTTTGTCAGTTTGCCAGAATCTTCCTTGATCCCTGGCGCCGTTGCTAATACAGTTTTTTCCTGAGAGAAAAAGCTGCGGGTGACCCGTGACTCTGATAAAAAAGAAAGGGTTGAAAAGGGAGGAAGGAAGCGAGTAGACGGGAGACAAGCAACGAGGGATTCGAGTGTTTCCGATTGAACGAAAAAGGAAGAAGGGGTGGAAGAGGGGAATATAGAGAGAAGGAAGACGGCGATACGCGAGTAATCGGGGAGAGATTCGAAGGAACGAACGGTGTAACGAGTTCCTGGCAGTTTCCTGCGCTTGCTTCTTGCCCCCCGTTGCGAGAGTCTTTGCCGGTGGACCATCCATTCTATCCGTTCGTTTCTGAAGGGACCGTTTTTCCAATCTTTCCTCGATAAAACGCCTTAACGGTGCCGGCATAACGAGATGCTATTTCCCCCAGGTGAATGAAAATAAACTTCAACCAGTTGGGAGAGCCTGGTCTCGCCTGGGATAGGAAAGGGAGGAGAAGGAGCAGCAGCAGCAGGTGCAATTGCCAAGGGTATGAAATTTCGGCGTCAATGGGGAACTCGCGATATTATCCCAAATCTGATTTATCGATGGCTCTTGAAATTTTCATGGAGAACACCACGGACGAGAGGACACGCGACCCTCCGAACTTGACCATTATCGAGGAAGCGCGAGCAAGGTCCACGCACCATAAAAATTAACGATAAAACTACCCCCTACGGAAGCAAATTCTTGTTGCTAATTTATTGTTTAGCAAAAAGCAAAACAGAAAAAAATAAAACCAAAAAAATCTACATGACGACACTTATACGAGTTCCAGATTAGAGAAGGGAAAAGAGTCTAGTTTACGGGGGTTGCTAGGGTTGAAGCAGAACGTAGGAAATTTAGAAGTTTGCGCCAAAGTATTTGGAACTGGCCGATGGTAAGTCACGACGACGACGACTGATAGTCGTTTAGAGGGTGAGAAAGGGAGAAGAAAACCCGGGAAATCTCATGAAAAGATTCGAGGCAGTGGCCGTTCGATGTTAACGCTGTTCCTCCTTGCCTCCCTGGTCCTCCTCCCCCCCTCGCCTCCGTTATCTTTTCACGGAGGGGGTGTCGCTGGAGATGCTTGCCTGCTTACTCGCTTGCTAGAAAAAGGAGAAGAATGCCAACCCGGAATTCCACTCGACGTCTTTACAAGGAAAGCTCTTCCTGAACAGTCTAATATCCCTAAAAGCTTTTTAATAAACAGTTTTTGAGTCGTCGCCGAGGACATCAATGCTTGCTCTCGTAAAACGCAATTACTCCGGGCGGTGGGTAAATTTGTCTCCGTACGAAACTCCCCGGAGATATCTCGTAGGATGGATAGAAAGAAAAAAACAAAAAACAAACAACAAAAATTCAATAAAGTGATGGATCAGAGAAGACGGGGGGCAGTGGTAGAAAATGTGCGAGAAAAATTTGAATTTTCATGCAGTATCGCAAAGACCGTGTCCTTCGTTGGCACGTCTCTATGAAAATGAATCTATCTGGAAGGACGGAATAGGGAGAAGCAAAGAGAGACAGAGGGGCGGAGGAGAGAGAGAGAGAGAGAGAGAAAAGAAAAAACTCAAAAAAGAAGGGAGAAACGCTGTTTATTTTACGGAGTGGCCGAGACGAACGATATTGTCCCCTGGCAAAGTGGCCTCGCGTTTTCCCTTTCCTCTCCCCATCCCCCAGAGCTCTTCGTACACCACCCCCTTCGACCCTCTTTTTCTCCACTCCACGCGTTGCTTTCTTTCCTGCGAAAAGCATAAATTGTTCTCGAGAATTATAGCGAAATGACACGCAAGATCTCGTTCGCTTATCTCTTTCATCCACCAGCACACGGTCTAGGAGCCAACACGAAAACATTTTTACACCCATTATTACCCCTCCCCCCACCCCCGTTGTTTCTCTCTCCTCTTCCCCGTCCACAATCCCGTCGCGCGTCTTTGTCCTCCGGAAAGTGCATTGCGTAATTATTGAATTACACGACTGCCTTTAATCGAAATATCTATCAGACGCCCACGCGCGCGCAATTAGCCATTCATTATGCCGTAATCAAGTAATTTTATCTCCGATAATGTTCTTCGCGTTCTCTTAATTCTCTGCATTTGCTCTCGACCAGATTCATCATCGGAGCAATCTTGTCGTGGAAATTCGCGAGTCGGTGGCAAAGAAATCAAGTACACCCCGCGGTTGGAGAGCCGGAGAGAAGAAGGTAGAAGAATAGGAAGAGGAGAAGAGAAAGAGGAAAGAGGGTTAAAGAAAAGTATGAAAAGCAGAGGAAAAAAGAGCAACAAGACCGAACGATTTCATTCATAAAGGGAAAAGTCGGGAGAGCCGACGGAGATCCTTGTTAAGTGTGTTCGGGATTAATATGGGAAGTGTGTTTGCCGTATGAAGGGTTCTCTCATTTCCGCCCTTGAGACACCGGAACCACCCCCTAGGTCTCCGGTGCTTTTTTATTAGCGCACGTTTCCCTTTGTCTCGTGAAATCTTCTAGGCTAGACGAGGCACCGACGAGGTCCCACCACACTCCTTTCAACCCGGTATCCTCCGGCCATCCCTCCCTCCTCCCTTCCCCTAACTTCGATTTCCCATTTGGTAAAGGAGGTCCCAGGGTTGCATGACAGATCGTCCCGTGGATGTCACGTCGATGCCATAAACGCGCGATCTTCATTGTTATGTATAGGACGCGAGAATCGGGGGAGGGTGGGGTGTTCGCTCGGCCACGGGGGTGTCGGTGCACCGGCCACCGAAATTAATCCTTCGGAGCGGCAGCGTCGCTCATACGAGTCGAACCGAAGATTGATGACGCGTGCTCCACGAAGAAGCTTCGCTCCAGGATATCGATTTCGATTTATCGTCGAAAAATTCAGTGGACTGACCTGGCCCGAATGCAAATCCACGGTGGTTGCGACGGTGACGGTGTTGGTATCAACGGGGGGTGCGCGAACGTCGAGAATTTTCCGACACTCGCCTTCTTGCCAAACACTCGTGATGACCACCACCATCACCACCACCACCCTTTACCCTCCGCCAACAAATTTTTAAGACCGGGAGGGACGCGCGAGGGTAGACGCGCACCGGACGATCCGATTGGAAAATAACAGTGAGAATAAGAGGGTTGAAATCTGGGAAGAGGGTTTCCGCAAAAGTGTTTCCCTTAAAGTGGCCAGACTATAAGGTCAGATCGTTACGATAAAATTTCTGCTAAAGCAACAGTGGAGTCTCCGGGGAAGTACCCCATCCCCGCACCCACTCCGAGGCCCCTCGCCGAGTATCTATCGGGGAGAAAAGAATCCCCTAACTTTTTTCCGATTTCCTCCCTCTGTCTCTCTCTCTCTCTCTCTCTCTCTCTGGATATTCGCATATCGACGGAGTTTGCGAGTCAGTCGCAAGCGGAACTCAATTTGGAGCTTGCACTCTAGGAGAGGAGGGGAGGAACTCGAGGCTCGAATAAATTCGCGATTCAAGAGGCTACCGGGTCTCTCCCGGCTCCAGGAGAGCCACGGGGGTGGTAATTTGGGGAGGAAGTCGAGCCTGCTGAAACGAGGTCGACGCTTTGTTCCTGATTGGCTGCGAAAGTCCGCAGGTAGAGATAGAGAAAGAGAGAGAGAGAGAGAGAGAGAGAGAGAGAGAGAGAGAGAGAGTGTTGCCAAGCAAAGTGCTCGAGTCGAGTTCCAGTTTCTGTCTCGATTGGACGGAGCGCCGTGCCACCGGAAATAAGAGATAACAAGGGAACCGCTGAAAATTCCAGACGACTCCGATA
This sequence comes from Sclerodermus sp. 'alternatusi', assembly GCA_037305995.1. Lineage (NCBI taxonomy): Eukaryota > Metazoa > Arthropoda > Insecta > Hymenoptera > Bethylidae > Sclerodermus > Sclerodermus sp. 'alternatusi'. The sequence goes on along the minus strand of CM074558.1, from coordinate 1,568,891 downwards.
TCGAGCGACTACCCCCGATCGAGCCTCTTTAATTCCAAGAAGGAATCGACTTGCCCGATTAAGCGGACGTGCTGTTCCGGAAACGAGAGATAACGAGAGGACCTGGCAATTCGAAAGGCTATCAACCCCTTTTAAAGAGAGAGAGAGAGAGAGAGAGAGAGAGAGATAGGGAACGAGACGGGGAGGAGAACAGCCGAACGAAAGAAAGAAAGAAACGAAAAAGAGAAAAGAAGGGGAGGCAGAGTCTTGGCTCGCGTCTTAATTTTGACCCGTAGAATTCTCGCAGGATCCTCCTCCTCCCACCCCGGCGTTTCCCAGAGGTTTGGTGGTGCGGAATTTGTTACAGTGCGAGGGAAGGAGAGGAGAGCGGGACGCGCATGGTAGAAAAAGGAGCGCCAAGTACGAGAGGACGACGATGACCTCGACAGACAATGGCACCTGGACCACGTGACTGAACATCTGTCCGAAGAATTCGCCGCGCGACCACAGCGAAAACTCGCACCGGCGTAAAATGCGAAATATCCCAGAGGAGCTCGTCGCTCGCTCGCCAAATGAAATCGATCGGCGCTTCGACGACCGTTCGCTATATCGGAACGCGAAACTTGAAAAATCAAGTGGCGTTTCCCTTGAAAGCGAGCGAGCGCTTTTAAAAACAACCCCTCGCCCCCCCCCCCAAGTACTTACACAAATGAGTTTTAACTCGAGAAGAGAGCGCGCGAAACTCGCTACTCCTCGTACGAGAGAAACAGGGCTGGATAATTTGCTTGGATAAATTTCCGCGAGTGCGAGTGCTCGCAGGGGTTGAAGGAGGGTGGAGCAGGAGAAAGGTCGACGGGGGATGAAAACGAGTCGATGCACTTACCCCATCATCGTTGATAATCCCGTTAAAGCACCGATGGGTCGACTCGCAAAAGTTCGCGGGGACACTGACAATAATTTCGGGGGGAGGGAACCGCCGCGGTTTCCCGACGGAGAGTCTCTCCTCGAGGGAGAGTTTCCAGTTAGTCCGAGGAATGCGCGCGGCCAGGATCCCGAGGAGGATGAGCGTCGAGGAGCCACTACTCGACGGTGGAGGTCGGGCAGCAACTGAGAAGTCGCGCGGGGTTCGTCATGCGCTTCTGCGTCCAGAATCGCCGCGGCGCTCGTCGGGCTCCACCTACTTCATTCAAACTCGCATCCAGCGGGAGCAGCCCGCTTCCCACCCCCACCCTCAGCACGCACCGTTCCCCTCGCGGTCCCGATCCACGAACGACAGTCGCTTTTCCAAGTCCACGCCACTTTGGGGACCTGCTGGCACACATATCGATTTTCCGAGGGAAAAAAGAGCCGACGACGCTCTCTTTTTCTCTCTTCCTCGGCGTATACGTGAAACGTGGAAATTGTTTGGAAAATATCGAGATGCCAGCGTTCTTTTGAGAAGAGAGGGTGTGTGTGTGTGAGTAAGGTAGAAAGAGAGAGAAAGAGAGAGAGGGAGAGAGGGAGGAAGCAAGAGAAGTGGTCGTTGCTGCGTCAGCGATTGCACGGGAGCAACGAAGAACGACGACGACGACGACGACGACGGCGACGGCGACGGACGAGTGCACCTGGTGTGGCAGCTGCTCCGAGGCGTCCGTTACCTGCCCCGAACAGCAGCACCTGTTAGGATTGCGTGCGGAGGACGGGGTCCGCCAGGCCCGATCGGAGAGAGGGCCCGAAGCAACACATGTCGCTGGACTCCCTCTCGCGTGATCCAAACTTCCACAGGACTTTAATAATAAATTTTTCTACGCAGAGAGAGAAAGAGAGAGAGAGAGAGAGAGAGAGAGAGAGAGAGGGAGAGAACTCTAAAACCACCACCACCACCACCACCACCACCATTCTTCTCTCTTTTTTCCTCTCTTCTCTTTGATCACCTCTTTCGTAGATCTACGGAAACTGCGACTTGCTTGCACAAGCCGATGAGCTTTCGAAAACTCGCCAGAAATTTATCAAGGCCACTCTGGCAAATCCTTCCTTGGGGCTCTGCGCCATGATAAAAACGCACGATACGAAGCTGGAGCTCAAACTCGAGACGAAAACGCCCCCCTGTAGGACGCTATCCTTGGCGTCCAAGAGAGAATCTAGGAACGCTTGCGACGACGAGTGGGCAATTGATCCCACTTCCGATTGACTTTAAATGTATAATCGCGATTCCCGAAGTAACTGCGAAACATCGAAAGCACGCGCCGAAAGTACTTTGCTCCCACTCCCCCCCCCCTCCCATCAATATTAAATTCTTGCATATCGTTTCATCCTCGCGTATAAAAGTTAGCAACAGGAACGACGATCCGCCGGAGTTTATTTGTAAAATAAGAGAGAAGAAAGAAGAGAAGGGCAGAGCGGAGAAGAGAATAAGAGAAGAGGAAGTAGAAAAAGAAGGAGAAGAACAGACAAATATTAAAGGCACGTCACGCAAAGAAACTCTTGAAATGCATGCGAACTGAAAAATGCAAGGAAGATACGCTGGCTGAGTCGATCATCGAGGAATTCCGAGGACTCCTGGAATGTCAAGTATAAAACGTTGCGCATTGAATTACAACACTGCAATTCAACGTAATTAAGACACTGGTGTTGAGTTTCGAACGAGGCAAACTCTTAATGGACGAATAAATTCAGCTGGTCAGGGTCTAGCTCGACGAACTTTGAAACTGCAGGTAAACCAGAGTGAAACCCCGCGAGACGAACCGGGAAAGGGATTACGAGAGAGGAAAGGAGCGTGCGCGCGCGAGAGAGAGAAATAGCACCCGCATCATAAATTCTTTAACATATATTCAAAGTAGCTCGACGACGACTGATCCAACAAAGTAACTCGAGAACAATATTTTAAAGTTCGCTAATTCGTCGTCTTTCCCGATAATTGAAGAAAGGGAAAAGGGAGAAAATTTCCCGGAGAAAAATTGCAATTTTTCTCCGAGGAATCTGTCTCTCTTTGTGCGGCGAGAGAAGGAACGACAAGGGGAGTCGGAGGGGTTTTCGTGGGAAAGGTTCCAGTGTAAAAATGATGGCTGTGGCTGTAAAAAAGTTTTACGTTGGCTAATGTTACTCGGAAGATGCGTATCGCTGCGGTGGATGGTAGTGTTTAGCGCGGCTGTCGATATTGATCCGCTGCACGACCTATTCTGCCCGACTCTCTTTCCCTTCTCCATCGCCTATCCCGTTTTTCTCGCGTCGTACCCGTGATCCAAGCGGGAACCAGCTGAAATCGCGGGGCAACGAATGGGAAGTAACGCAATCGAGGCTTTTCCTCACTTTCGGCGAAGCGAAATTCAAAGAAGGAAGCGGAGGGGATACTGTCGCGGGGTCAAAGTCCAAGACGTCGACAAGATTCCCTTGTCGATCGGTGTTTAATCCCCCATCCCCTCTGTGTGACTCGACTTTTCTGTATCTATAAATAATCTCGAAAGCTCTCACATCTTCCTCTCGAGGGAGGATTGTATGGATATCCTCGTCCTTCCGGCTAATCTCGCGCCTCGATCTAATTCCGGCGATTGTGCGTTTTGTGCAATTTGCATGTTATTTCGCGGTCTTTCGGCGTATAAGACGGGGAGGAGGGAATAATTGTCAGATATAGAAAGGAATGCGTTGATGGAAAATTGTAAAAATTTTCTGTTTCGACAATTGGGGATGGGGATGGGGGGGGGGGGGGGGGGGGCACGCGACAAATTGAAAAATGTCAAATAACCGCGCGGTGCGTTTTCCAATTTTCAGGCTTTACACGTCGAATTGTGTATTCGATAAATATACACATGTGCGCACGGGTATAAAGTACATAGAGAGTGCTTTTTGTTCGATTCGTGTAAACGAGAAATAAGTTGCGTGAAATAAAAATTATCAATTACAGCCATAGAATTAAACGTGATCTAATTAAACGGATACGAGAAGAATGCGCATCGAGGAAACGGGGAGAGAAGACGGAAAAGTCGGGGAAAAAGGAAAAATTGGTTTTGATCAGAGACATTGAAAAAGGGGAACTGATAAGGATGCAAATGTTTGCTTTGAAAATGAAAGTGGAAGAAAAGTTGACGTGGATTGCTGATTTATTTTATGGCTTGAGCTTATTGATCCAGTTTTTCCGATTTGCATCTCTTCTCTCTATGGATGGGGGAGAGATGGGAATGTCGTTCAAGGGTTATGCAACCAGTTCGCAAGTTTTTCCTGCTCTTTCCTGTCTCTCTCTCTCTCTCTCTCTCTCTCTGTAATTCGAGTCAATGAGAGAGGAGGGATGAGCTGAAAAAAGGGTTGGAGCGGGGGAGAGTGGAAATACGTGTATACACGCACACTCCTGGAGGAACAAAGAGACACATAAGTATTTATGTATATATCGTTCGGTCGGTGGCGCGACACGCAGACAAAACGGCGACGAGGATAATAAAGGCATCGCGTGTGCATAATTATCCGACGTACTTTCCTGGAATTAATTTCGAGTTTCGCCTAAAGAAGCTCGTCCCTGCTACTCGCGTTTTCCAGAGGCACGAGCCCTTGGCCCTTCTCCAGCGTCGGCCGAGTACCTGAGAACCCACCTACCACCACCACCGCCGCGCTATCTTATTACGTCACAGAGTGTGGACATCGCGAAACTTTTGCGGTTCTTCGCGAAGCGGCGACGGCGAATGGGCTTGTCTGGTTGTCCCTCTTCTCCTTCCCTTCCCCCCCAACCTCTCCATACTGTCTCCTACTATCGTCATCAAATAACCATGAGACTAGGCAAATATCCTACGGTAAATATTTCAACGCTGTTTGTCATGTAAAAGTCCAACTACGAAATTGCCCTACTTTCCGAGGCACTCCGAGAGCCGAGGCCCGAGAAAGCACTTGAATAAACTGCGCGATAAAAATACAAAGTTTAATTTCCGATGAAATAAAACTCTTTATGGCGATTAAAAACATTTATTAAAGCAGTACAGAGAGAGAGAGAGAGAGGGGGGTGGTAAATGGGGGAGAGTATAAAATTTTATCGAGTCGCGTTTACCGGTGCGTCCTTCCTGTTGAGATGTGGGGATATAACGAAGTTTAATGACGTAGGGAAATTTATAGCCGCTAGACAAGAGTAGGAGTCCGATGTAACGTAACGAGACAAGATGCCACACCGTCGGAGTCGGGGGGTGGGCGAGAGTTCAATTATGAATTTTTGCGTGGATGTTGCGGCCAGAGAGCGACGACGTTGACCCAAATTCGCTGATCCCGGGCCCGATAGTCGCGGCAGTAGGTAGCGACCGCGCATTTAATTAAATTGGCTGCTCGGTCACACAGCTGACGCGCGCCCGGAAGGGAATAACGCGGCCGAAAAACCTGTTGCGGTGATGTATTCTCGTCTCTCCGAGCTCCCGGACCGCTATCGCGAGCGATCTCCGGATCCGGAAGCATCGGCTACCATCATCACCGCGCGCTGGTGAACGGAAGGGTCCGCGCGAGTACGAAGAGGGCGAGCGAACCATCGCCACGTGGTGGCGGGCGGATGGTCGCGCGCGCGCTGGAAAAATCCGCGACCTCGCTGAACTCGCTCGAACTTTCACCGGAAGTCGTTCGGAGCCGGTCTAAAAACTTCGCGGACGATTCCACGAAAGGATCCTTCGCGAAGCGGGTTAATTAGTCCTTAACGCGACAATAAAATCAGCGGTGCTCCGTCGCTCTCGAGGGACGCGCGCGCGCGAAAGTCGAGCATATTTTCTTGGATTTAACCTTCCGCCCGTCTTCGCCGAGGCTCGATGCTTCCGGCCAATTGTATTTATCGCGGGGAGGGAAGAAGCGCCTGATAAAAATGGACGTCGGAAACACCTGTCGTTGTCCCTCCAGCATTCGTCGGCTATCGATTGAACGACCATCAAATAAATAACTGGATGACGCGTTAAATTACCACACCCCCGCTGCTGCTGCTGCTGCTGCTCGCCAAGGGGGTGGTGGTGGTGTTTCTCTTTCCCTCGTTGCTCTCCCTCCCCCTCCCGGAGTTCCCTAGGTGAGCGTGCGAGTAAAAGTCAGCTGGAAAATTTAGGTTTATCGCGCGCGCGAGGTTTTTCGCGAGACGGGAATTTCACCTTGCGAATAAAACGCGAGCCAACGACAATGTCACGCTGATCGCCTCAAGGATGACGCTCTCCAATAAAATCTCACTAGCCAGGGGCGAATGGACCTTCCAACGATCTTATAATGAATTTTACCGATCGCCGGGACTTTGAACGCTCGAGGATCCTCCTCCACGCTTCTATCTTACGTAGGATACAAAAAATTGTTGGCGCGCACGGGAACACCCTCGAGGGTGATAACGAGAGTTTTTGGAGATTTGGCTACCCAGCCAGCACACAGCATAGACCCTTTCCTTTGATGAGGGTGGTGGTGGTGGTGGTGGTGATGGTGACGGTAGGGGAAGAAGCTTTTAGCGAGCGCTTATGCGTACGGAGGTCTGGATTTTCTTTCACGTAACAAAGTTGACAAGATGTTCCTAACGATAGTCTCATCTGTAGTTACAAGTTTACAGCCGTTACGAGATTACGAGATTCGCCGGGCTCATCTGGTGTCCTCGACAGGGAAAGTTCAACCGCTGTCAAGGAGAAACTGCTGCTGGCTCCTCGAGGTCAATTCTCCTCTCGTCTCTCCCCACCACCCTCCTTCCTTCGCGCGAGTAAACCGAGGACGGATTATGCCGGGACGCAATTTTGCGCGAAAATCTCCGGAATTTCTGAAATATTCTCTAATACTTGAGCACCTTTAAGAAATTTTCGCTCGAATGTCGCAGTGGATCTCGAGTGTTTCGCAGTGCCCTGTATGTAGGTGGATTTCAAGAGGGTGGAAAAGAAAGAGAGAGAGAGAGAGAGAGAGAGAGAGAGAGAGAGAGAGAGAGAGAGAGAGAGAGAGAGAGAGAGTGGGAGGGAGGGAAAATTTGGCGCTTTGCGCGCGTACGTGAAGATCTTGAAAACAGAAAACTGAAATTCGAACAGCCAGAAATGCCAAGTTTCCTTCGTTACTTGAATACGAGGATGAGTTGCCACTTGGCTCTCCCCTTCTCCTTGAACGAATTCCAAAATCTCCACGATTTGCATCCTAATACGATCTAATACATCCAAGAACGCGATTTACACTTTTTCAGCACGAATCCTTTCTCTTTATTCTCTTTCGATTCTCTCACTCTCCGTTAAAAATGACTTTAATCGAGTTTAGTACGCGCGTTTCCACCGTTATTAGTAACTAGATAACATTATTAATTAGGCAGGGTAAAATGAAAAGCTGGCGAGCACGTGTGAGTGTCAAGGAACGCAGAGTTATAAAAAGCATCTGATAAACTTTGATTCATTGAGGCATTTATTATCCAGGTGGGGCTTATCACACTGGGAGGAAAATGCTTTGATGTCCATTGGGTTTGGAACGGGGGGGGGGGGGGGGGGGGGTCTGGGATTAGCATTTTTGCTAGCTTTATATACTCGGCCAAGGGTTTATGGAGAGACTATATTACGAGATTATGATATTCCTTGATAATTAGGCGACTGACAGAGGGTAGTAGTAATTTCGTACTCGAGGAAAATTTAGTTTTCTCTCGACTTCGGTCCTAGGACTGAAATTCCAAAGGGAAGAGCTCAGCTATGGGTTTGACAGGGAGGATAAACGATTAATGAAAATGCGGAGGTTGGCGATCCATTTGTAAAAATGGCAGAGTCTCGCTGTCGAAAGAGGGAAAGAGAGAGAGAGAGAGAGAGAGCGAGAAAAGAGGGGAGGGAACAGCAGCAGTAAGGAAGAGCTCCTCGCGAGTAAAACGGAGTCAGAATCCTGTTGGAAATCAATAAAGTCGCCCCAATCCGACCGCGGGCCGAAATAAAATGGCTCGGCGATGTCGCCGAGTGGCGGTACCACGTCTCCCTCCCCCCGCCACGAAAACTGAGCCAAGCGTTTATACTGGCTGCTTTTATTACCTCCGCCACGCGTTTCTTCTTTTCTTTCCCCCGTGTTTCTCTCACTCTCTCTCTCTCTCTCTCTTCTTTACCAGTGAGATTCGACAAATTCATTTACCCCCGGGAGTCCTAACCCTTCCCCACCCTTTGCTCTCTCTCTCTCTCTCTCTCTCTGTCTTTCCCTCCCTGTACTTCCTTCCACCCCATCCATTCCACGGTGGGCCGAGATTGAAGCCTTTATGAGTCGGTTTGCTTGCCGTCGCCGTGAACAATGCAGCCAATAAGGGAAAAGCCAGTAGCCCCGTGCTGTTCTCTCAAACGAAATCGTCGTTTCCACGCAGCGGCTCTTTTCCCGAGTCAATCCAACCCCTGGATCTCTTCGGATTTCCCTGACTCTTTGGTAGGAGCGCGTCTAACGAGCGACCGTCTACGACTTTATCTCAATTTTTCAAGAAGGTGCTCAATTTTCAGGAAGAAAAAGTCTCCCTGGAACGTGACTTATCAAAGACGGGGAGGGGTGAAGAGAAGAGGGGAGGGGAGAGGGAGAGGGAGAGGACCCATTACACGATTACACGAGCGACTTGTAGGTCAAGAGGAAAAGCGACGCGGCTCCAATTAAGAAATTTCCAGTCCTGCAACACCCTCTCTCCCCCCTCTTCAACCCTTTACTTCGCTTCGAGACATTCAAGACACCTCTTGAAGGGAGAGTGTTTCGGAATCAATTCTATCTATTCCTCCTCTCCCCCCTGCTTCTTCTTCTTCTTCTTTTATTTCTTCCCTACTCTATTACTCCAAGTCTAATAGCTCCGAGTACTTACTCGACATAACAGTTGGGTAAACTTTAATAGACCAATTATCCCGATAATATCGCGGAGAAGACGTTACCGATGACGCGGTTGCGAAAAAGTTTTCGGCGAACGAACATGGAGAGTCACTGAAAAAAGTTCCTCCTCTCGTTGGAGGGCTTCGAGGTCGAAGGGCATTTATTAAAAAAGCTGCGTGCGACATCAATTCTGGTTGGCACGTAACAGACGTCAGCTTTGGAAAATGTAGTAAAAGCCGTCGCAGGTGACGGGAGATCGACAACGGGGAAGGGAGAGCTGGAGGGAAGAGTCCAAGAGGCGTCGTCGTACCACGGAAGGAGAAAGAAAGGGGAAGAGAGTGGAGAAGGAGCGGAGTTTGTCGTGGTACTCGACGAGGCTTCATGGTTTCCAGCTAGAACAAAAGCTCGGGCCAACTATACGTTCAGTTTTGTCTGGCGTGAACGTGAAAACGTAACGAGCCACTTGGCCACGTTGCATATTTCACAGTGGGCCAGTCTGCCAGTCTACCAGTCTACCAACCAACCAACCAACTAGTAGCCAGACAGATAGTCGGGGTGACTCTGCGCACGATGAAACTCGGCACTGTCTGCAAAGTCGAAGCTTGCAAGCTGCGGTTCCCGAGCGCGATCCTCCTGGAAAGCTCATAAATCTCCGGGAAATCGCGGAGGATTCGATTCGTCGCACTAGGGGCCCGGGGAAAATCGCCAGCTAAACAGAAGTCGACGATAATTCCTCGCGAGTCGCCTCTCCGTCTCGTCGAGTAGTTTCCTCGCGTGTACCGGAAGTTGTCCGGAGAATCGACCCGATCCGATAAGGGTCGACCGATATTTGCTCGAGATCAACAGGATTCAAAGGACTCGACTGGGAGGAGGAGGAGGAGGGATCACCGTGCATCGTTAAAGTTTCTTTAGAGATGGAAGGAAAACTGAAAGCAAGGGGGGGTGGGGGGTGCTATTGATACCGATCCGGGTTGAACATTTCTTTGACACGGGGGCGCGAGTTTAAGAGATGCGTCGAGACCGATTTTAATCGATAACGATAACCTCGTTTGCCACGCGTTTCTTCCTTCCTCTCGCGCAAGAATCGTCATTCGCCGTCGCGTACAGTTTTAGCGCGAGCTTGTCATGACGCAAAATGCCTCCCTGTCGGCAGGCAGTCGCTTTTGCTTCGATCGCGAGTGGGAGAGGGTCCAAGAGTGTTCTTGGACCGTCCGAGCTTTTGCGCGAGAAGCTCTTCGAGTATCCAGCCACGGGACGTTCCCGGCAAAAACAACGGGAAGAACTCGATACGAGTTGTGGAGATCGGCTTACGGATTTATGTTCGTTCTTCCCATAGCTACGGAGTGTCCAGAGAACCGAGCCGAGTCTCGTTTCCTCGAGTCCGCGCAAGTGCAAGTGCAGGAGAGACGAGGAGAGAAGAGAAGGCTAACGGTACGCAAGCTAGGCACCATAAACTGTCCGGGCCAGTTTTCAGTTAGTTGATTTAGACGGAGAAACTTTGCTTTGTCGGGAAACAAAACGAAGCGAGGCGAGGCGAAACGGAACAAAATGAAACGAAACCAGACAAAACCAAACCACCGGTTGGTTTCGACTCGGCCAATAAAAGAGATGAGGCAACCTTCTCCGAGATTCCACGAAACCAGAGGAAAACGTGTATGTTAATGACCGGTGGTATACAAACACGGGCCTATATTGGCAAAAATCACGTTAGCACCATCTTTTGCGCAACTATTGTCGTACGTAATATGGCAAATTGGTATAGAGAGCGGGAATCGCGAAAGATAACTATAGAGAGTGGTCGCGCTAGGAAGGAGAGAAGGTTGTGTCATCCGTTGAATATTCAAAAGAAACGTGCTGTACGCTGGCAATGACTCACCTCGCGAAGCTCCTTGATCTTTAGTCCTCCTTTGCCAATGATGCATCCCGCCTGGCTCTGGTGCACCAGCATACGGACGTCGATTTCGTCACTTCCATGACGAGATCCATTCTGAAATTGTAATTATCGCGAGGTACGATTAGCGTGTCTTCTTCCAAAACTCGAGAATATTTTCGCGGTGCGAGAGAAGAAAAAGAAACGGCTCGAAAGACGCGCGAAGAGATATTCTCAATATTGACTACCGCCGTCGGGACAAGAGTGAATTTCCAAAGCTTTACGTAACGTTCGTACTTGAATAATGTTCTCATACTAACCTCTTCCAGATTAGGTACGACCTCGTTCAATACTTGGAGAACGGTTTCCAAATCCGAGCTGATCGTTAGCACCCTAGAAACAGAAAAACTCGGAGAGTTACATCGGCTGTGCGAGTGTGAGCGGTTCTTTCTTTTTTCTTTCCTTCCTTCCTTCCTTCTTTCTTTCTTTCTTACTTTCCTCCTTCCCTCCTTACTTTCCTCCCTTTCTTCCTTCCTTCCTTCTTTCTTTCTTTCAGATAGATACAACAAGTTTCTCTTTAATGAATCCTTCCCCTCATTATTAATAGCGCGCGTTCAAGCTCGAAAAACACGTGGGGTGAAATTACACGTAATAGCGTTACTTCGCGTTAACGCTACATTCCTCGAGTTCTGCGAGAGATTAGCGCGAGAGGGGATGATGATTACGCGCGCGTCGATGCAATTTTCCAGTGAACTTCGATACGATTAAAATACAGCGTTCCCACAAAGCAGAAGCGGCAGTGGTAGCAATATGGCGGCAATAGCAACAGCAACAGCAACGGAAGCACCATCGAATATTCACGCGAGGGATATTTTTCCGGAGAAGCTTCTGATTAGCCAACGATCAAAACGGTTCGTGTCGCTTTGAATGGAGCGTTGTGTCGGCGGTAACGGTGAAATCTCGTGGCCGACCCCCTCCCCCCATCCCCCGGGAAAATTGACCGACGCGTATCAAATTGCGTGCGTATGTATCACACGTTTTGTTACGAGTGGGCAAACAACAACGCGAATGACGCGAAAATAAGCGAAAACAGAGGCGAAAACGCGGCAATCGCGAATTTTCACTTTTCCTCCATTTTCGCTCCAGTCAACCCTGAGGAAAACCATCGGGTCATTTTCTCCGATCGCCGAGTTTTTCCCGAGGAAACTCTCCTCTCCCCCCCCCTCCTACGTATTTTCTAAACGCTTCTCCGCGTTTTCTCCTCCCTTCGCAGACTGTCCTCCTCCTTCTCGAAATTCGAACGAGGGGGGGAGAAGAAGAAAAGAACGATCGACGGTAGATCGTTCGGTTCGCAGGAAGCAAATCGCTTGTGGACTGGCGTGCATTTTAGTTGGAGTGTCCGCGGCTGCAGAGCGTGGAAAGCTTTGATTTTTCGTGAAGGGAGGGGGGGGTGAGAGCGCGGCTGAGCGAAAGAGAGACAGCGAGAGGAAACGTATCTCGCTTGAGAGAAAAACTGCGAGAAAACTCGCCACGTCTGCTTCGTCCTTCCGGAAGAAAAACGCGAAACTTTGGAAACGACGCCGAAGACAAATCAGAGCCGTTCGGCGTACCTCTCCTTCTCTTTCCACCCCTCTCGAAAGTCCTCGGGCTTACGGAGGACCTTCCTGCTGCACCCACGCACTCGGAAAAGCTTCTATTTCTTTTCTCTCGGACCCACTTACTCGTCGGGAGAGTTACGAATACTCGTTCATGCTGCATCTTCCCCAATTTCCCTCTATTCCCTCCCCTCCCCCTTGCCCGTGGTTTCACCTTGAAAAAACTCGAGCGAAGAGACATCGCCACTTCCATTGGCTCCGCGGGCGAGAAAAGAAACACCAGAAAAAGAAACGCTTTAAATTTGCCCTCTGCGGTCTCGATGCTAGTTCATCGATGAAAAATGTCGCGGGAAAAGATAAACGGAGATCAACAGAAAGAAAGAAAAAAGAAAAAAAGGAAAGAAAAAAAATACACATAAAAAAATGGAGAAAGACGGAGAAAGAGAGAGAGAGAGAGAGAGAGAGAGAGAGAGAGAGAGAGAGAGAGAGAGAAATTTTGTACAATTTTGAAATGCTTTTTTCCGAATAATCGTTAAAGTTCCATTCTCTCTGTTATGGAAATGAAACAACGATTAATTAATTAATGATTTAATTAATTGCACAGTGACGCTCTCGCTTAGAGTACGAGTGTTTGAAATTCTGCTAGTTGAGATTGATAGTCCAATCGAGCGGCCGCTAATGTCCAGAGTGGAAATGCTATTGTTACTTGGAAAATTGGAGGGCGTAAAATCGGAACCTGGAGAAAGATCATTAACACTTGTGCTCGACAGTGCTTCCGGGTTCGGTTTCTTCAGCAGAAACGGGAACCTCCTGGGCAAGCAGGCTTCGCTCAGGAAGGACTGATCGAGTGTATTTTGCATGTAGTCAAACACATACGCACGGTGAAACACAAAATGGAATAGTGGAGGACTCGAAAAAGACAGAAAGACAGAGATAGAAAGACATAGAAGTAGAGAGTGAGAAGAAAGGAGGGAGGGATAGAGAAAGAGAGAGAGAGAGAGAAATAGCGCAAGTACGAGTTACCCGTAAAAAAAAAAAAAAAGAAAATGAAAAAATTAAGGAAATAAAAGGGGAGGAGAATAAATGAAAATTTGTGGGTTTATCGTTACTTTAACATTTCGCAGGATAGTAGTTCGCGCGCGTTCTGGAAATAGAAAGTAAGTGTCGGGAAACTTTATGCATTCGCTAATTAGACAAAAGTGGCGTTTCGCACTCGCAAATTTGCTCTGTTTAGACAATTAAAATCCGTATCTCGTTATAGTCGTGAAGACTCACGGGGCGAAAAATGTTTTGCTCGCTTGAAAACACCGAGTACCGGGATTCTCGCGGTTTCCACCACGGGGAGAAGAAGCAGCCATAAAAAAAACTGCCAGCACCCATGCGTGTTTCATCGGATAAGGGTTCGCTGGACTTGAAAACTAAAAAGGAACAAAACAGGAGAAGAAGAAAGAGCAAGAAAAGCAAAACATTTCGCTCGGTGATTCTTGTCACGGCGCGATAGGGCACGTATAGAGAGATAGAGTGGACGTGGGATAAGAAATAGAAAAAGAAGAAGAAGATGATGATGATGATGATGATGATGATGATGATGAAGAAGAAGAAGACGACGACGACGAAGGAAAGGAAGGATGGAAGAGAGAAAAACAGAAAGAAAACGAGACAGAAAGAAACAGAAAGAGAAACTATAGACACAAAGTGTGTGATAATATAGATAAATGTGTTTTTTTTTCTTTCCTTTTTAAATAGTTAATGTTACATTAAATCAAATATATGTATATATATATTAATATAGGTGTCAGTATTCCAATATCAATATATACGTATAGATATTACAGATTATGCTTCATAGACGAATAGAGAAAAGAAGATTAGAGAAAAGAGTGATAAACAAAGTAAGAAAAAAGAAAGAAGAAAATCAAGAATTTTAATAAAATAATATAGTGAGAACTAGTGAGAGATAGATATAGATAAAGATATATATATATAGAGAGAGAGAGAGAGAGAGTGATGAAAATCGCTTTTTGCCGAGAGAGTTTAGGTAATTCGTAATTAGAGATAAAAGAAAATAAGACATTAAGTAGTGGTGTTGGCATTACCGTTCGGGTCCGGGGCAATCGGGTACAATGATTGAGGCTTTGTACTGTCGGGCCATGGTGGTTGGTGGTTGGTTCATTGGTGGTTGGTTGGTGGTTGTTGTCGATTGTTGGTAGGGTCGTGGTGGTCCATTTGGCGATCGAGACAGGGTCCGTCGTTCCGGGCAGGGCAACGGCAGGGCAACGGCAGGGCAACGCCAGGATAACGCCGGGGCACAACGCCAACAGGGGGGCAACGCCGGGGTTGGGGCGGGGCCAGGGCACAAACCAGCAACCAAGTTAGAGATCGCGTCTCACGAGCGAGCGAGTCGCAACAGCTTCTTAACAACCTCTTTTTCTTTTCTTTTCTTTTCTTTACGTTATTTTACTTTACTTTACTTTACTTAACTTAACTTAACTTTTCTTTTCTTTTCTATTATCCATCCATCTTTTATCTATCTATCTGTTTCTATTTATCTAGCCATCTATTTGTCTAGCTGACCTACTAGCATCACACACGCACGCACACACAGGCTCTTTCAACCCCTTACCTTCCCCCCACCTCCCAGCCTTTTACTAGTTCTTTCTTATTTGCATTCTCCCCGTCAACATTCTCCTCGTCATCATCGTCAACCTTCACCTTCTTCTCTTGCTTCTCGTCATTATATTGTCATTATCATCATTACCGTTACCCCATTATCGTTCGTTCTTCCATTTACCAGGAGCTTTACCCTCCCCCCACCCCCCCACCAACATATGGCCTAGGAGCTAACTCCTGAGAGTGGCATTGGATGTTTCTTTTTTCCCCTGTACTCGCGTCGACCCCCGTAGATTCTAATTTCTCCTTCCTTGAAAGAAAGCGAGAGCTTTCATCCCGGTTGGTCATAGGCATTTCATCGAGTAGAGACGGTGCTCCCGGACGAAGAGATCACGACGAGTTGAGTGATGAACCGGACGTTTGTCTCTAAAATTTTTGTTTCGCAACTTTTCTCTTCTGGAATCCAAGGAGTCTCGGGTATATATATGTATATATATATATATATCTATGAATTCGCGATGAACCCTCCCCTACGACGTGGTTTTGCGAGAGCCTCCCGCAAAATTGGACCAACCCAGTTAAACAGCGGACACGCAACGACCAAGATGATCTTCCTTCGCCGGTTCCTTCGCGCGCATCACTCAACTTTTCTTGTTACGCGTTACGATTCCTTGGCGTTTCTTTGATTTCCAAAATACAAAAATAGGGGAAAAAAGAAAAGAAAAAGAAAAAAAAAATTCTATTCTGTAAATTGGAAGATAAAAAAATGAAGGGAGGCGAGGTAAGAGTTCTGTATGCACCGCTTAACCAGATGCTGAAATCAGCTTTATTGATGAACAATGGATGGGGAAAGTATTCTTCATGATTCGGGGAAGCAGACTTGCGCCAACCCTCATGAACGATTTAATACGCACATTGGAGAAAAATGCACAACACCCTTAGAAAGTCCGAGGATTTTCTTAATCCTTCGTCAATGGCTGTTACGCGTCAACATTATGGAAATCAGGCAAAACAGAGAGAAAAGGAGAGCGTGCGCGTTTCAAGGAATTTTTTGCATTGTTCCCCAAGAGATACGAAAATTCGAAATGAACGCAAGTAACTTCATCGCTTTCATCAGCATATCTCGTACTTTGACAAATCATAGATGTTATCCCATCTCGCACACAACATATGTACTACTTATCGGTCAAGCAGAGTTTTCCCTCTCTCCGAGGGAAACTCTCTCTTTTTTTCTACGATTTGTCATACACAGACTTCTCCTCCCGCTGCCTCGTCTCTGCCAGTTTCCCAACAACTGAATTTAGGGGTAGGACACGGGACGTCGAGGTCTTAGCTCGAAAATGAGAAGGGGGTGGGAATGGTAGAAAATCAAAGGGTGAAAGCAAAGGACGAAGAGAGAAAGAGGGGGTGGGGGTGGGGTTGATGGCACGTTCGAGTGAGTTCAGTCGTCGATGGAATTTCAGAAGACAAGGCAGAAGGGAGGAGCGAGAGACCGGGGAAAACGGACCAATTGAAAGTCATTGCTCTTACCTGACTCCTCAGTTTCGTAATATTCTGGCCACCCTTGCCAATGATGGAGCCAGCAACCTGGAAAACAAGAAATCGGACAAATGAAACGCCTTCCTAGCTTTTCTTCGGGAACGGAGGAAGAGAAAAATGCGAAAAGACACGAGGGAGTGTTTGGAAATTGGAAATTCCTCGCCACTCCGCAACTCCTTCTAATTCCACGCACGGTTTTTCAAAAGGAACGAACCAACCGGCTAACGAACGAAGAGCGGTAAAAAGGAAGCGGGAACCGGAAAAAGGCTATCGCGTTCTCCCCGAGTTTTCCTCGAGTTTTCCCCCGACGTCGTTTCAAGAATCGCAGTTCGCGTTTCGCGACGCAGTTAACCGTGAAGACGTTGGGCGAATTGGGATTGGCGGATGTTCGGAGTAGCGCAACGAGACCTGGGGAACTTTCTCCCGAAGGCGACTACGGGGCAGCTTGTTCGTTTGCTCGCTCGGCCGCTTCGCGTTATGAAAGTGGCGCAAGAATGCGGCGGCGACGGTGGCAACGCGTCCTTCGCCTGAATCGCTCGTGACAATTATACAGATTGACGCAACCTCCTCCTCCCCCATTCTCGTCTCCTACTCCCGAGGAGAGCTGGGTGGCACCGCCACCTCCCTCTCCCGAGGGATGTTCCTCGCGTTCCTGAAAACCAACCACCTGGGGATCTCCCTCCTCGCAATCCTCGCGGGAACCGCAGCGCAAAAAACGCGAAAAACGCAAAGAAAAGAGGAGAGGAGAGGAGAGGAGAGGAGGGAGAGAGAGAGAGAGAGAGAGAGAGAGAGAGAGAGAGAGAGAGAGAGAGAAACCGCAGATGGCGGATAAAATAAATGAGAATCGACGAGGCGAGCAGCCGTAGGTGAAGAATACGCGACGTGGGTATCCTTGAATCCTCTAGAAAGGTAAACAGTGCATGGAATACGCGTTGGCCACGAAGAGAACCAGCTGCACCGATAGAAATCTCCTCCTCCTCCCCCTCTCCCGCTGCAGTTGAAAAGAACGAATGATTTTTCTCCTACGGTCCACGACGATTACCTTCCCACCCTCGTCCTCTCGGCAGTTGGTAGACTCAACGACCCGAGGACCCAGCCCCGACCGAACGTTCAGAGGTGAACCAGAGTCCCAAGAACATCTGAATTCCTCGGGACATCGATCAATGCCGCTCTAATTACCAATTTCATCGGAGCAATTAGTCGAGGGAACCACCCCCGTGGAAGGGGGGAGGAACGATAAAAGGAGAGAAACAGCGATTTCGCCGGGTCTACAAAGCCCACGGAGGAATGTTTATTAATAAGTCCAGAGGTATTGCGCGACTTTCGAGGGCTTTGAGTGCAATTAGCAGATGATATTGGTCGCGGGACGCTCGGGGAAAGAATGCGGCCGAAGGCGAGCCTTATTGGAGCTGCAATATTTATTACGACACAAGGCCATTGCAATTGTTCGCGGAGCCTCGTGAATGAGCTCTCTCTCTCTCTCTCTTTTTCTTTCTGCCGGCAGTCGACCCTGACACCGGTGACTGCGCACGATCTCGGATTACGCTCCAAGAGAGGACTCGACGAGGACGAGGTCGACGACGACGAAGACGAAGATGAAGACCAAGACGATCCGGAGATTGTGCAGGACCGGTCGTCCGGTCATGCGCGACCACCTGGACCGCGGCGATCGCATCGCTGCACTCGATTATCCGGACGGCAAGAAAAGTTGGGCGCGGCAAATGCCAAAGGGTTTCCTTCTTCTCTCGATGGTGATTAAGCGCGGGGAGAGGCTCCACGAGATCTTAACGAACTCGCGGAAGTACCGAGAATTTTTCTACGATGCGAAGAGACCCGCTGGTGGTACCGGTGGTAAGTAGCAACAGCAGCGGCAGCTGTTGCACCCGGGACCACCATTTCTCTCCCCCGGTCGTTCTCGCGAGGTGAGTATGTTTGCTCAACAAGGCAGAAAATAATTACGCCGGTAATGGCTCTGGCGACGCTTGGTGCTCGACTCTTCGGATATTCGTGGAATTGCTCGATGGCTTTCGCAAGGCAACTGCTCGGATCGCCTAGTCATTACGAAATTAATAGGTGCGATCCTGACCAGGAGTTTACGGTTTACGCGGGGTGACGTCACAGCTGGGGGTGTCTGTGGTCCACGCCTCTGTCCGTTTTCCTGGGGTATTGCCTCGTCGTCGTACACAGGAGCGACCGCCTGTTTTTCGAGCGTGGCGTGCCGAACGCTAATGCCCCGTTGTCTACGTCTCTCTCTCTCTCTCTCCTTATCGCGACATATGGCAACGATGCCCGGAGCACCGGCCAATTACGTTAATTAACGCACTTGCCAACCGGAGAACCAACTCGTTGCTGGATAAGCCACGAGGATTTTTCCAATTCCCCTCGGCGACTCCTAGCCAAAGTGTCCTAGTCGTCCCCTTCGCGTTATCGTTGATCCAACCTCGAGTTCCCAGTCGGAGCGGGGGAACCGAGGGGGTGGAAGGAGAAAGGGAGCGGGCGATAACAGTTCAGGCCAAACTGGTGACAATGACCGGAAGAGCACGCGTGTTCCGCAACGGCCATTGTTAGCGCAAATGGCTCTGGGATGCACGAAAGGAGTTGCTCGCGCTCTCTCTCCCTCCCCCTCTCTCGCTGAACAGCACCAGAAACGAGAGAAGAACGCACGTACGTTAAAAAGGCTGGGCTGGCACACGTGACTGGAAAATTTAGCGACCCGCAGCCTTGGGAATCGCGGTTCCGTGGCACACCCCATTCGCTGTTTGCTTCGGATAATGCGTGATTTGCGCAAACGAGACGCGACCACGGTAAAAACCACCCCCTCGCCGTCTCCCCTTCGCGAGGCAGCGAAGCGTGGAAAACGCCGACTCGACTTTCCCACCCCCGACGTCGAACCGCGACGACGAGTTTCCCGCGCGAGATCAAGGAAGACCGGGGAGAAGAACTTTTGGTACGTCGACGGCCAATTCCAGTGACGAGAATCATTGAAATCTCAGGAAGGGGCGAGGACGCTCCGTGGCCAGGAAGTTGCTCGATCTATTTTGGGTTCGTCGTAAATGAGCCCCCGTCAAGGGATTTCGATTACCGGTGGATAATCGTTTGAACTTGCGGCACGTCAGTTTTCGCTATGGAGTCCCGCCACCATTACCACTGCGACCACCAGAGTCTCCCGCGAGGAGATGGGGGTGGGTTCGAGCGAGCGACGTATCCAGCAACGTAGAGCAGAGCAGAGCAGAGCAGAGTGGAATGGAGTGGAGTGGAGTGGAGTGGAGTAAAGTGGAGTGGAGTAACCTCGCTCACTTACCTTGCTGGGGATGAGAAGGCGAAGTTCATCGTCTCCCTGTCGATAGCGCTTGTGAGGACTCGGAGGTCCGCAACCTGTCATAGCTGCTGCTTCAGCTTCTCTCTTCATTATTCCTGGAACAGGCAAGGGAACCTCGTTAAAATGCAATCTGATTACAGTGGCGAGCTGGATAATGCGCGAGGGTCGTGATGGAATCGAAGGACTCGCGGCGAATGCTCACAGGATTAGCCGGAAGCCCTTGGTACCCCGCCCCCCCTCCAAGAAAGTCCCAGTGAGCAAAATTCCACTCGACCTTCCATCGTTTTCGCTTTTCGGCGCGTCGATAACTCGTGATGACCGGAAGTCGCGCGGCTTACAGTTCCGTTTACCGGAAGAGGGAGAGAAGGTGGGTGTGGGGGGAAGAGGAGAGAGCATCGACGTAGCACGTGAACCTGCACGTGAAGTCGATCCATCTAAAATAAATGCGGCGCGAAGACTGCTATTGCTACCACCGGTACCACCACCACCACCACCATCACCATCACCTCGTAGAACAGACTCGAGGGTTTTATTGAGCAGAGCAGAGTACAAAGTGCTCCGCCGCTCCTTCCGCCCCCTACCCTTGGTGGTCGTTTCCCGCATGTGGTAGAATGCACCTTGCATATCTCGCCGTTGCGTCATAAACCGTTCTTTCCGCGCGCCTGGATTATTGAGGCGAACCAGCCGATTTAACAGACGATAAATCTGCAAATTGTCTATGCAAGGGAACCACCTCTGCCGAATTCCCCTTGGGGAGGGTACTCCGACGACGACCAAGGCCAATGGTCCCACCCCCCTCCGATCTCCCGCTCTCCTAGCAAAGTCCCCGCACGCGCTTCAAATAAGTCTCGGAGACCTTTGAACCCTGTCGATTTTTATCGGTGGAAGCTTCGATTTACGAGCGTTTGTAGAGCTACGTTCTCTCAGGATTCCTCTATCGCCCCTCTCTTCTCTTCGCTTCTCTTCTCTGCTCTTTTGATTTTAAGGAGATGCTCGCGCGAACTTTCTTAACGATTCGCTGAATCCCCAAAGAGGAGAGAGACCGTCAGCTTTTGAGCTGCCGAGGCCAGAGGAGTTCGATAAAAAGATCGAGTTTTACAAATGTTTCGTTGGAACGGACGAGGGGTGGTGGAGGGTGGTAGTGACTCGTGCGCGTTTACCGGTCGGTGCCCAGGGGCCAGGTCTGGCTCATAAATGTGGCAATAATTTCCCCTCTCGTTACGTCGGCGGATCCTTTTGAGAGAATCGAGAGGACCATCCGCGTCGTGTCCCGGTGAAACGAAACGTGACGTGGCGAAGGACCGAGGGGGTGTGGCGGGGCGGGTGACCGTAACGCGATAATATGCGTTTAGCATAGAAATCGCGGTGGCACGAACGGTCCGGGAAGCTGCGCAGTCGTCGACGATGGCAAAATGTTCCGGTGAACGTCCCGGGGAACGGAGGGGAGGGGAAATCTCGGGAAACGCCTGTTCCGAGCAATCGTCCCCCATAGCCGAGGAAAAAGCAAGGATTCGTATACGCGTGTAACGCGAATAACAGGATTCGCATAATTAAAGCAGTTCACGTTATTATCAGAGTACAGAGAGAGAGAGAGAGAGAGAGAGAGAGAGGTAGACTTGGACACGGACACGGACACAGAGAGGGCAAGTTGACTTTTCCACTCGCGCACTCAGTTGTGAAAATAAACGCGGGGGGTGCACTCAGGTTTAATTAATTACAAGATTATGCGAGGACATGGGGTAAGAAAAGCTCGCGTCGCTGGGCAATGCAATAAATTTGAGCGGACGATAACGTTAGGATTTTTCCGATCAACCCGATAGTTTCCCAACGGGATTTTTCAATAGCGAGCTGGAGGAGGAGGAGCGTGGGGATGGGGATGAATCGGGTACTCCTGTGGAACTCGTGGCGAGAGACAGAGGTCCCACGGGGAGCGATTTCGCGGGGGAAGCGATAAGGGCGACGGGTCGCCCTGGAAAACGTGGACGTGCAATAGAAAATGGCCGAGCTCCACCGAATCTAGATCATCAGCGCGCACGCATGCGCGCGTGCATACGCGGGAGGATCACGCGATGGAAAACGGGGTGGTCGGCAATCGATAGGCTCACCCTGCTATACGCGGACACGCAACGTTAATATTTTACCGCAACGATTCCAGGAGCCGAAAGCCTTTTCCACTCGACGTACCTGGAGTAGAGGGCCTTTTTCCATTCTCTCCCCCATACCACATCACCGCCAACACCACCACCACCACCACCACCACCCCCTCGTGCAGCTGGGAAAAAGCGCTGGAATAAATAAGCGCCACGCGCACGCCAGGTAATCCGTGTGTCTCTCTGCATACAATTTAATATAATATAAACATCAAAGGGAGAACCGCGGATATGAAATTAACGAAAAAAAAAAGGAAACAAAAATCAACCGTATCCTCCCCCAGTAATAAAGGAACCGCGTATTTTCCGGAGACGTCGATATTCGTGCGAGGGAGGAGGAATCGATAGAGGACAAGGAGGAGGAGGAGGAGGAGGATCAGTGCGCGCGTGTGTTTAATACGAACAGCTATTTCGATTTAACGAAAGCTAGAGTGATTAAAATCTTTGCTTTTTCTCCCTTTTCCCCATTTTATTTCAATCGAACCCTTCCCATCAAACTTGGAATTGTAGTTTCGACGAGCTTCAAGCATATTTGTTTCATTGTTTGCGCGGGAACGTAATCCATTAATAAGAGATAGGATCGCGCGCGCGATGGTCGATGGGCATAAAACCCACCCCCGATAACACGCCGGACTATTAATCGCGGGACACTTTCATGCGTCGCGCTGACGAGTGTCGACGAGGCGTCGGGAATTCCGACAGGACTTCAGCGGGGGAGAGAATAGCTTCTTGCATTTGAATTTAGCCGACTTCCGGTATCGAGGAGCGTTGCATTAACGCGCGTCCAACGTCCTTCCGGCGCAGCGAGGAAGTTACGATAAGCGACGGGGAAGGTTCATCCCCGTCCATGAAATTAACTAGGGCGCGACTCGTAATTTGCGTAACTTGGCCCTTTGGTCGCAGGATCCTCGCGTGGTCTCTTTCTCTCACCGCTGGAAACAGCCGACGGAAAAGCGCAAACTGACCTGCCCCTCGACCACTTCCGGTTCCACGAGTCAATCGACGCGTGCGCTTCCATTTGCGACGAAAAGAGAAGCCGCCGCCACCACCGAAGAATCAGCGAGAAATCCAAACCAGTTTCCCGAGGGGAAAGGGGACGAGTGAACGGCGAACGAGGCATCAATTTGTGGGGGAAGGAGACTCGTGGGTCTTCGGGAAACATTTTTCCTGCGCCAAATGTTATCGCGACTTTCGATCGGGCCACGTGTGCGTGACCATATTCGTAGCGTGACATCGGACGAAAGCCACCCTCGTGCCCTTCACCCCCGGCGCGTGTCGGGCAAGTCAGTCAGGTTCTAATATCCAGAGGGTTGTGCGCCGAGGAAAAGAGAGCAAACGAGTCGCGAAGGACGGAACAAATTACGAAATGATAGAGCATGGGCTTGGGCTTGTGTGTTAGTGAGCATGGGGGCGGGGGTGGTCGGTCAGTGCCGCGTCTGAGTGCGCGCGCGCGCGCGCATTTCACTGGTCGGAGAGAAAAACAGGAGCAAGGGCGCCGTTAAGTCTGCGGGCGGAATAGCAACGCGCTATCGCCCTCAACCCCCGTCCACCCTCACGGAACGTCACGGGCCGGGGAACAACCGCGGGGGTGGAAATTTCGCCCACGCGGCTCCTAAACGACACGAGGCTCGAATTTTGCCGAGGCCCCGAGAGGAAACGCAAACACAGCCGATTAACGAGTTCCCGGACAGAGCGGCGGCGGCACAACTGGGGTGGTGGACTCGTCGAGGGGCTCGTCGTCAATTTGCGTCGGTAGCTCCGGTAATGACGCAGTACCGCGTCGGCCATAATGGCGCAAGAATCGAGCAACGAAGAAGAATCGTCGTCGTCGTCGTCGTCGTCGTCGTCGTCCGCAATTGGTCTAGCCATCCTGGCCAAATATTTGCCGAGGATAACGACGCGAGCCCTTGGACACCGCCGACGGGGTGGCGAAGTCGTCGGTGACGCAAACCGCAACGATATTTCCGACGACTGCGAAATCTCGAGTATTTTTCGAAACGACTCGATTAACGAGATGAAACCGAACGGTTTATCAAGCGCTGAGAGCTATCGACGAAGGGAACGGCGAAACGATGGAGAGTCGATGCGTCGCGTGTGGGAAGAATCGGGCTGGAGGGGAAGGGGGATGAAGGGGCGCCGTAGAGTCTGCGAAATGAGTAGCGTGAGGCGCCGCAAAGGCCGGAGAGCCGATAAGTGCAAGTGCACCAGGAACCCACCAAGTCCATAACCAGTCAGTAACCAACCCAGCGGACTACTTCGACCAACCGAAGTTGGCGTGAGGCAACAACGCGAAATCGCTCGGTTTCGTTACGTCCAGGGAAAATGGCGGCGCGTCCCTGAACCCAGCACCCCGACCTCGCGACTTCACACACGCACACATTTTCCATTTTTAGGATAAAAGAGAAATCAGCCGCGACGAGTTTTCAAGGGCGTCTAAACTCAGCGCGGTCGGCAAGAAACACAGAAACGATGGGGGTAGGTGAAGTGGGCGACGAGGAGGGGTCTTCGGGGTTTGGGGGACGGGGCGATTAAGCGAGTAAATTCGAGGGGGTCGAGCAAACCCAACAACCCCCACCGCCCCACGCCGCTTTCCAGCGATTCTCCACGAAAGTTCTGGGAATGCGCGTTGTTCACCCACACCACCCTCAGGAGTACCAGCTACGGGGGTGCCACCTTCGATCGATACCCATAACGATAATGGGCTTTTCGATCCAAACTGAAAAACTAGATTGGATCATCGCGCGCGCGGGGGAGGGAAGCGGGGACCTTCCGCTCTCGAGGGTTCGATCGGGATTCCCGGAAGGGTTGGGGGTTCTCGTGGAAGTGCGCGGGGACGAATATAACGCGGAAACGGGTCAGATATCGAGCGGATTGACTCGCGCTACGTCTCGTGTCTATGCGGAGACACGTTTCACCCCTTATCTTGACGAATCGTGAAAAGCTCGACGAAGGATCGCGTTATTGCCGTCTATCGCCAACGATTCACCTCGTTCAAACACACTCGCACTCTCCAAAGGAGAAAAGGGTACGAACAGCGAAGGATGGGGGAGGCAGAGGGAGGTAAACTGGATTATCGGAAGAGGCGCACAGTTGCGGTGGTGTGCATTTGCGAATCGATTCCACTTGATTTCCGAATCTCCGCGCAGAGTCTCATCGATTTCCAGCTTGACTACTGGAAACAGTGTCAAAAGCGGCGCGTGGAGCAACGCGATGGCAACAACCTCTTCAACAATTTCCCCTGATCAGAGCCGAACGGAAAAGGGGGATGCGGATGATGGTCGCGTTGGTTTCCCGAAGGATTCTCCTCGTGCACGGGGATGGTTGTACAGGGGGTGGTGGGTGGTAGCGCTAATACCAGCCGCCAGGTGGGGCGGCCGAGTAATTATTTAAATGTGGCACAGGGTTGACAATGGGGTTGCGCGCGGGGGCGTGTTGGGCTAAGTGGTTCAGTCGGATGTCGCTACGCGCGTGAGATCGAATTTCTCGGTCCGGGCACGTCCTGATTAAAACGAGTGGTACACCCCACCCCACCCCCTCCCCTCCACTCACCCCGAGAGTTTGGGGATTTCGCGCGCTACAAATAAATCTTAATTAACGCGGGCCCGCGCCGCAGTTGAAAAACGGCTGATTTGTCAGCGGCGCCGTTCGGGGGTGGCGGAATCAAGTTTTTCAGGGTTCAACCAGGTCACGAACGGTGGAACGGGGGCGAGCGAGAGGAAGAGGGTGAGAATCAAGGGGAGAACGAGCGAGCGAACGAACGAACGAACGAACGAACGAACAAACTCGTTTGACTTGTCCGGAATCGCGTAAATTCTAGCGGGGCCGGGGGGTAGGGGAGGGAGAGATCTCCCTGTCGCTTAACTTTCAAGGGACAGTTATCCTTAATTGCGGAGAGAGCGATGATCGTCGAGTAGCCAGGGAAAGGGTAGGGGGAGGTAGAGGGAGAAAAGCAAAAGCCAAATGAGTTGGCGCGGATGTGCGATCGCTTAAGGCAACGAGCGACGAGTTGCGAACGGAAAGGAAACGCGGCCATTGGCCGACGAGAGCCCCAGGAGGTGGAAAAGCGACGGTGCGGCGGGAAAGGTAAAAAGATCGACGGGCTCCGGGAAAAGATCGCGATGGCGCAGCAACGAACTCGATGCACAAAGCCTTTGCGAAAGCGAACGGACACGGCCGTTTCCCATAAATTCAAGTCGCCGCAGCTGCGAAAGAAGCTTGTTTACCGTTTTTGCTGCAACCTCTCATCTGCACCGTCCCCTCCCGGCCCCGTCCCTCACCGTCACTCCCCTTCAAGCATCCACTGACCGCTCTTGCTACTTCCTACCTCAATCACCGTTCCTTTTTACGCGATACCTGGATACTTCACCGAGAGAGATTTCTCCATTTGAGAAATCCCTCGGATCCCTGACCTCCCCCAACCTGTCACTAGCACCTTTTGCAGGGAGAGGGCCGAAACTTTGAAAACTGTCGGACTCTATCGCGCAGTTGAAATCCTGTTCCGAAGGATCTGTTCGGTCCTCTCGTTTATACTCCCCCCGTCGATTGATCAAGCGAACCCGCGAAGAAAGCGTTTTCTTATCAATCAACGGAAGGGGTAGTTTGTTCTCGTTGAACTCTATCTCCGGCTGCTTCCGGTTTCCCGGACAGTATCCTTCCTCGAGGCCTCGACGACCAGTTGGCGACGTCGATTCCCACGGCGTTGCATTTTATTTCCGCAGACTCCGGCGGCCATTACTCCCGCTGGCGTTAATCCATTCCGAGATACAAATAGCCAGAACGACAGCATCTAATAAATAATCGTTAGCCGCGTTCGCCAATCACTTCCGGTTAGCTCTCGGGTCTTCGCTGTCCCTGCGCGCGTTTTCTGGTTGCTCGGTAACGAGGAGCGTGCGCGCGTTTCTCGCGGGAAATTCGAGCGGGCGCCGGAGGAGGACCGGAAGTGGAAGCGCGCGGATCGGGTTGGGGCTTCAATTGAGCCGCGCTGGGAGGTGCCCGTGCACTCTGGACACGAGCGAGTGCCATAAATTTAACTGGCCGAGCAAAGAAGCTCCTTTACCGT
Organism: Sclerodermus sp. 'alternatusi'; assembly: GCA_037305995.1. Taxonomy (NCBI): domain Eukaryota; kingdom Metazoa; phylum Arthropoda; class Insecta; order Hymenoptera; family Bethylidae; genus Sclerodermus; species Sclerodermus sp. 'alternatusi'. The sequence goes on along the minus strand of CM074558.1, from coordinate 1,542,031 downwards.
TTTCCCATGACCGGAATTACCTCGTTTCCGTCGATCGTTTCGAGGGAAACCCTGACTCCCCCCGCCCCCTTGTGCGCCATCAATCTTTTCCATCCTGAAATTAACGGCACGAGGAAATCTGTAAATCGGCTCGCCGGCGCTTCTCGATAAAACCGTCCAGGAAATAGCCGGAGCTGGCAAAATCTAATTGGAGATAGTATCGGGGGGAAGACACGCGTGTTGGTATAATAGTTCGCTAAGTGAGAAACGCGCGAAAATTAATTAACGGGGAATCTTTACGGGGGCGCCGACCTGCCGGCGTTTCCCCCAGAAATTCTCCCGGAAAATGAAAACTCCCCAGGAACAACGTTATTATCGCTAAAGTTTTTCCACCTCGATGTTCTCGCAATTTCCCCCAACAGTTGACTCGAGTTGATAAAGGAGTCGCCGCGTCGCTCGGAAAATTCCAAGCGAGAACGCAGAGAGAGGGAGGGGAGAGAGAGAGAGAGAGAGAGAGAGAGAGAGGGCGGAGGCAGGAGAATCATCACGGTACGAATTGCCGAGGGTGAAAGGGGGAGGAGATGGAACTCCCGAAGGATGAGACCAAGCCCGACATGGAAAACCCCATGAATATGGATAAGAGGAAGGGTGAAAAAGAGGCGGGGGAGGGGGGTGCGTGTGCGCGGTACATATTTCGCATGCAATTGCAATATTCGACTTGGCAGAGTGCGACTGCACAAACGACAGGTGAACCATGAGAAGATTGGTAGCAAGAACCGAAAGACGATTTAGAAATTCGACGTGTGACCTCGGCGGGAAAGCACCCCCATTCTGCCTCCTCCCGACGTCTCCGCCGCTCCCCGAAATAGATCCACGTCGTAAAGAGTCACCGCCATTAATTTCCCAGAATTCACTCGGAGACGCTCGCGTTCTTCGAGTCGTCGAGGACGGCGCACCCCCTCATGAAAAACCATAGGCCTCTCGTTTTCGCGAATCAGGGAATCGTCCACGGGTAAATCGGGATGTTTTATTTAACGACTGACGCGCTTGGATAGACAAGATAAAACTTTGGCAAGCCATGGGAATTCGCAGTTAATAAAAGTTGCGGTGGAAAGTCGAATTATTCGGCGCGCGGTGGTTGTGGTAGCGGTGAAGGGTGGATAGGGTGATTCGTAGGGAGAATACTAAGAAGGGCAAGGTACGGGGGTGGAGAGCCGGGTGTTCTCCACGCAGGTACGTGGGTACGCGGGTACGTCGAAACTCCACTCGGCATCGCTCGGAGTGATTCGTGCTAATTTGCATGACGGATAAGGATGCTCTATCCAGCTTTATCCAAGCTCTATTCGGCCCTATCCAACTCTATCCAGAACTTGCATATTTGCGTTAGTCACGTAAATCCGCGTGCGCGCAACACGCACCTCTTGTACGCAGCCATTGAACTTATTATCCTCTTCCCCCATCTCTCAGTCCACCGCGGGAAAATTGCTATTGAAATTCCCTAGGAAGGTTCAACGAACTTTTGGTCACGCGAAAAACTCGCTGAAACCGTAGCATAATTTAGAGGGTATATTTAAAAAAGCAATTACATCGAGAGCAGCCACTTATTCCGGACGGACCCCTTGACTCTCTTTCTACCCTTCTCCCACCCCCCTCTTTCTTCCTCTGCCGGAGTATTTAATCTTCCTTATTTCGCGGAAAAAGATCTCTCTCTCTCTCTCTCTCTCTCTCTGTCTCCCCTTCTCTTCCTTTGTGGAGTGTCTTTAGTCTGATTATTCGTATAAATGGATTTGTTCAACGAGCCGGAGATTTACAGACAGCCGGGAAAGTAATACAACGCGATTTTTCCCGCGATTTTCCGGATTACACTCGTTTAGCGAGAGAGGAACACCTCTCTTCTGTGCTCTCGACTACGATCGACCGGTTTAATTTTTGTCGAGATTTCCCATTTTGCGTAATTGGGTCGAGGATGGGGTAGGTCGTCCCTCCCTTGTACTCGAGAACGTTCGATTATTACGCGATAAGAGCCAGAGCCCGTGGAATTCTCGCAGTGCCACGCGGTCCATCCAACCGTCCCGTTGGTCAGGCTTAAAATTAGATTCCGCGAAACGAAGCCGGAAGTGGAGGAGAGTCCAAGCGCCAGGTTTATTTAGCCAACAGCGAGAAGTGCAAATTCATTCATCTGGCTCGAGCTCCGGTGTATCCAATACCCGTCGTCGTCGTCGTCTCACCCAATAATCTGCACCGGGGCAGAATTAAAAAAACAGAAGCTGCGCGTACGGGGATGATACCACCACCACCCCCGACGAGCCACGATGATGATCCGATTAGTCCGTTCCACGAGAGAAGAAATTCCGAAGAAAATTATCGCGCGGACAACTTTGCCACAATGAAACTTTTCCACTTGAAAGTATCGCGCGAGTTCAAAAGGTCGCCCCCCCCCCCTCCAAGTAGAAGGCGCAGCGAGAGTAGTTATTAAAAGACTGAATATTCGCGAGCGAGCGGGGAGAAAGGGGGAAGTTTGGCAGTAGGAGCGGTTCCAGCGATTAAAAGTTCTCGGAGACGATTCGCGATTAATTTCCATGATTGAAAAACGGCACTTGGGGGGACGTTCGTTACTTCCGATCGGCAGGGTTGGCTGGGTGGTGGTCAAACAAGAGGGTAGTTCGCCCGGGGAGTCTCTCCGGTTCTCCTTTTTTTTCCCACTGAATTTTGCGGCGGGCGACTCGCAGTCTTCGATCATATCAACGGTGGACGCACTAACCGGATATCGGTAACCCGACCCCCGCGACGTATTCCGTTCGTCAAATGGATTATCGACGACGACTACCGGAGGCCACTCGGGTTACGTTGTGCATATAAGGCCTCGATCACCGGAGATAAGTTTAATATTCGATAAACAATCGCTTCGCGCAATTCTCCGTGGTCCTGCCTCGCGATCTCTCCCATCCTCTTTCAAGTTCGTTTCGAGTTCAATTGATATGCACCAAAGGGGAAAGCTGTCCATAGAGTTCGCGTTTTTTGGTACCTTTTTGGTACCGCGATTTTCCACGATGTTCCTCCAATTATTCAACGTTCTCCCCCATAGCCATTCGACGGACTTTATGCACAGCTCGACTTTCACGGCAGGAAGAATGAAACGCAGGAACGTCGAGGACAATGAGATAGAAAATGCAACGTGGACAAGAAGCCAAGGAACAATGGAATGGGATATGAGGCGGTGGCGGTGGTGATGGTGGTGGTACAAAAGTCTATAAACACCGAGAGACAAAGGGATGGGGATAACCGACACGCGGGGGGAATACGAGATTCGAATATGCGAAGGAGAAGAGGAGGATGAAAGGAGAAGGAGGAAGAAAATGAAAGATACAGCGGGGGATATAAAGTACGGAATAAACTGGATGATCGAGAACAAAGCAGGGAGAACGTTGAAGACTGGGGTAAGAGTGTGATGTAGACACGAGGGGGTGGGAGGGGGAGATCGAAAGAGATAACGAATGCTGCGTGAAGAAGATGAAGGAGGAGGAGGAGGAGAGAAGAGTGGAGGTTAGAGAAATGCGCAATAATAACAGGAGACTGAGAGGCTTTGCTCTATCCTGCCAGTATACAGGGAGTAACGTCCTTCCTGTTATACCAGTCTGACCACTCTGGAGAATCTCCTGCGTGGCGATGATGTTCGTGGTGGTGTGTCGTGCCCCTCTCCTGGCAGACTCTTCTCTTTCGTTTCCCCTCGCGCGCTTTCCGCGTCTGCCTTCGTCTTCTCGCGAAGTCTCATACGACCGACTCGAACCACGCGAGATAAAGAAAAAGAGAGAGAGAGAGAGAGAGAGAGAGAGAGAGAGAGAGAGGAGAGAGAACTAGCGTTTTTCGCAATCTGAATTTCATTCACTCTCCGCCGAGACTCGGTCACGTTTGTTTTCGTTTCTTCCGTGCAAAACTCCGGGACAACCCGGAACGAGTTTCCTCCGGACGTTTAAAAAGTCTCGAACGCTTCCGCCGACCGCACCCCCGCGACCGCGAAACCGATTGCGTCACAGCGAACTTCTTCCTTCGCGCGACTTGGAACTTGAACCGGTGGCGCGATGACATCCGCTGGAAATTTAAAGGATACCGAGCGACTTCCCCGGACCTCCCGCGTCCTGGGGAAATTCCCGATGTCGCACGGCTTTGTCTCTCTCAGGCTGCGCCGACCAAAGAAATTCTAACGACGATGACGATTGCGTAACGGCGTACGTGCCTGGGAATGCGGGGCTCTCGGTTGAAATGAAAATTGGGGAGCGGGCGGGGGGAAGGCGAGTAACAGCGGTGGCCCGTAAGGTCGCGGTGCTCTCTCCTCTCCTCTCTTCTCCTCTCCTCTCCTCTCCTCACCTACACGCTTCGTTTCGTTTCGTTTCGCTTTGCGCGTGCCGCCGCCGGCTACTCGTTAAAAACGAGTCGCCATCTCCTTTCCTCCTCGTGCCGCGGAATCGACGGACAGCCGTACGCTGAAAACTTGCGATTCTCACGCAATTTCAATGGGAGCAAATTGTAAAGATTTACTCACCAATAATGATGCTCGACTTCCTTTAACCTTTGGGTGAGACCGACTGCAACAAACTCTGGAAAAAGAAAACGTAGGGATGAAAATTGAATCGATGTTTTCCGCCTACTTTGGAGTTGACGAAATTCATTTAAAAGGGTGAAGGGCCAAAGGGGGAGAGGGAAACTTTGTCATTTGGCCACTTTTCTCTCGGGGGAGCGAAGGAGGAGGAGGAGGAGGTGGTGGTGGAGGGAGAGACTTGAAAGGTCTCGTATATTTATATATACGTCGCGTTTAATTATGCAAACCGATAAATAATACATCGCAGTGCGGTCGCACGGTGCACCGCGAGACCAGTCGCTGGATTTTTGCCAGTTCTCTCGATCGAGAGATCGAGTTCCACGCGCCGATGCTCCACTACGTGCGAGGGAGGGAAAAGTCTAGAGGAAGGTGATGCTGGAGCAAAGCTGGTACACCCTACTCTCTTCCTCTTCTTCTCGGAGACGATCAAACAGCCTCGGGTTACGAAAACAATTCTTGAGAGAGTCATCGACGATAACGTATCTAACCGTAGGATGAATGTATTTGCCAAGCGCGGGGCGAGGTCACCGAGTGCACGAGCCCACAAACTGCTCGATAAGGTCGTCCTCCTTCGATTCCTTACTCCCTCCCCCACCCCCTCTTGCGATCTTTTTCTCCGCGTCCGCATCTTTGGCGATGGTGCACTCGGCGCGAGATTACTAATTAAATCGGAGCTTTGAGGAGGATTGTCCAGTGTCTGTTTGTGCGTGTGCGCGCGAGCGCGCTCGCCGCGTCCACATAGATCAAGATTAGTGGGGCCGTGTAAATTTCTTATTTTATCTCGGAGAGTCGTTGCGTCATGGTATCAAGCGAATTCCATCGAGTTCCAATGAGATAGGTTAGTGTCGATGGAATATTCCCAACGATGGGAGTTTCTCTCTTTCCTCCTTCCTTCTCTTTCTTTCTGTTTTCCCTCTGGAACGTCGACGGAAGTCGAGCGCGGTCCGTTACGTCGATATTTCTCGGAGACTCCGGTGAATCGCGATCGGGTAAACTGAATATTTTCCCCCGGTAACATTTGCATAATGTTATTCGCGCTAGCCACGACACTTCTCGCGGTTCCTCTGGCCGAATAACAAAGTTACAGCGGCGAATTAGTAAAATCGCGCGCTTTTCGATTCTCGGAGACGCGGAAAGCGGATCGTCAGAAGCAGTCATCGAATTACGGTAGAGATATAGAAAAATAAAAATAGAGATAGAGAGAGAGAGAGAGAGAAAGAGAAAGCAATAAATTCGACGCGTCCAGTTTCGCCAGGGGGCGACTAGCTGGAGTAGGACCCACGAAGAGCGGCGGGGGATGCGGGCAAGTAAAAAATTTTCGCAATTTTCGAACCGGTTCTCAGCGTCGAGGAACGCGCACGTTGAACCTTCGAAAGATGCGGCAAGTCTGGGCCAATGGCATGCAGGCAAGCAGCCAGCCAAGTCAGCCAGCCAGCCAGCCAGCCAAGAGCACACGCAAAACCATTTCACGTGCTGATTTTATTGTCGATGCTTGGCCGAGGAGAACTCTTGAAATTTTTACAGGCGCCCTGATAAGAATTACGATCGCACGCGTAAATTCGCGATTATCTCGCGGCGATTGAGCTCCGGTTAGGATTAAAAGCGCCGATGAAAGATGCCTCCGAGATAAATTCCGGGGCGAGTGCGGGCTCGGCTTGAGCGCGCGCGCGCGCATGATGAAATTATCCAAATGGATGTAGCAGGAGAGTTATTGCGAGTAAAACGAGCAACGTAATTTCATGCGAGACTACGCTTCCTCCCCCCGCGCCGCTACTACCCGCGAGTATCAGCATCGGAGTAAAACTGCTACCACTACGAGCACCACCAACACCAGCACCAGCACAAGCACCAGCACCATCACCACAACCACCACCACCTCGGGGAGTCGTTGCCCCTCTCTTCGAAAAAATCGCTATCCTCCGATTTTCTCTCATTTTCCGGTAATTTACTACGTAGAGTTTCCTCGCGAGCTGTTTGGACACCGCGCACGGACGATCAGCCGACTCGTCTCGGGGGAGCCACCCCCGGAGTTCCGGCACTTCCGGTTTATCCCACGGAGTTCTACCAGGCGAAACTGCCGCCGCATTCTCGACACTTCGACACATAAATTTTGTAGGAGTATTTTGTGGGAACAAGAGGGAGGTGAGGAGTTCGCGGGGTAAATCAACGAGTTCCGATACCTGGGGGTTTCCTCGCGGGAATTCGCGGGGGGAGGGTAATTTCCTCAGTTGGGGAATGAAAAACCTGGGTAAGCGAGTAGCGTGGAAGAAGCCGCTCGTGCTGCAGCAGAACTGACACTAGACGCCTCAACGGACACGAGTACCATCGCCGAGGAGAGACTCTCTCTCCTCTCTCTCTCTCTCTCCTTCTTCTAGCCAGCGAGGCTTTTGCCTCCTCCTTGTCGCTTTGCCGCTTCTTTTTGGTGGGGGAAGCTAGCGAGTACCGTCTCGAGAGTAGGAAAGAGAGAGAGAGAAAGAGAAGGATATACAGTGTAAAAAGAGAGAAACGCGGTGAGAGAGAGAGAGAGAGATCGCGGGAGAAGGGGATTGGCGCGCACGTGTGTGCGTCGATGCAGCAAGCAGCAAACAAGCAGCAACTGCAGCGTAGTAGCGCACCTCGGTGCATCAAGGAAGAAGAAAGCCTTAGGCGACTCTGGCTGAAGTCAATGAACGAGTTCCTCGCGTGCACCAACGCGCGCGCGCGCGTGCGATCTCCACGCTTCGGGAATTCCTCGTCGACTCTCCGGACTTTGCTCGTTTACGATATCGCGCCAAATCCTCGGACTCCTCTCCACCTCGACGATCATCACCACTCCTCTTTTCTATTTCATTCATTTCCGTTTCGCGGCAGGAGGACTCTCCGTCGAAGACTTTGCGTTTCCTCGAGGAAACCTACGACTATACACACGCAACTCGCCAGGATCGCGATTACTCCCTAAAAAGGGTAGCCCTGAAAAAGCGGCTGAGCCACTTATCGCAGTGTCACGCGATTTGGGGGAGGGGAATTCGTTTGCTAGTCGAGAAAGACGGAGAGAGGAGGGACGAACAAAGAAAGAGAGAGAGAAGGAGAGAGCGGCTGGGAATGAAGAGAACGCGATGACCGCGGGTACCTTCCTTCGTCTTCCTCCCTGCCCCTTCTGGTGGTCGCGCTGGACGTTCGTGGACGTAAAAATTGCGTGGCAGTGACCGATCGTGACCGCTTCCACGAACGTCGGGGCCGCAGCGCTATGATTGCCGGACAAAAAGACTCGTGAACACGAAAGAATACGAAACGTAAACAGCTTGGAAAGCTATGGACGTGGATGAGGACGAGGACTAGGAAGAGGAAGAAGAGGAGGAGAAGGAGACCAGGAGACCAGGAACGGTGGAATTTCTCAGGCAAACGTTGAAAACGCGACGCGATGTCTAAACCTTCCCCTCCTTCCTCGCCCTTCCGTAACTCTGCGGTGGCACGATCTGGAAGGAAAGGGGGGAGGGGCACAAGCTTCTTTCCAGACGACCTGTTATCGCGTGACGACGACGAAATACTGTACGAGTGACTGTTCAGCACCGCGACATTGTCCGTTGTCGACGTCGACGTCGACATCGACATCGACATCGACGTCGATGCTGACCCCATCAACCATCCCCGCGAAATGACTTTTTCTGACAAACGCCCATCGCGCGCTCCAGCGGCAGAGTCTCAGTGGCGTTAACGACTATAACCACCAGCAGCTTTCCATATTGACCCATAAAAATGGCCAATAATATCGCGTGGAACGCGAGCGAGCAGCGACGCTAAATATTGCCAAGATTTATGAATCGTTTCATCGTGGAAAACTCCCCTTTATTTCTGCCGCCACCACCACCACCACCACCACCGTGTCACTAACATCACTAGAGATTACTGCGTACGCAACACCAAATTCAATGGGGGATCGGAAAATTGTGTCACAGAGTTCACCGAGGGAAAAGGAGGAAGGGAGGAGAAGGGAAGGAAGGGAAGGAGGAAATGGGTCGAAGACCGGAAGTGCTCGGCTGGTGAGAAACAGAAAAAAGCACAGGGGATGAGATGCCAATGGGATCTTCACGTACCTGTGAGATTTGCGGAGGGGAAGCGCGAGGGGTCGTCAGTTATCACGGGAATTACGCAGGGGCAGGGGCAGGGGAAATCCTGGTTTTGGCCGGGATACGTATCGCGTTGTACGAAACGACACACCACCGCGTTGCTGTTGCTGCTGTCCCGTTAATACGCGTGTGCCAACTGGGGGGATGCGTGACATGCGTGTCTCGCGTGTCTGACGTGACGTGACGTGGCGTGTGAACGAGCCGAACTATATTGATCAGCTGATGGTCGGGTGGATACTGAACTGCTTCGTGGAATTCACCCTTAAGCTTTGCTCTGCGCGCATGCTCGCTGGAAACAGGGGTCGTTCTCTTCTCTCCCCCTCCCGTCACCCCTTCCACCCTCTCGTGGAGTCATCCCGCGAGCGGGAGCACGCAGAGGTACAGCGCGTTCCTCCGTCTCTCTGTCCCTTTCTCCCTTTCTCCATGGGGTTCAAACTACCAGCCGTTTTCCACCCCTGTCCCCGTCCCCCGGAACCACCGGGACTATCCCGCTTTTCATTACGTTATTATGCCTCGACAACGCGTTAATCAACTATTTCGTTTGGTTTGTTCCGGCATTCCAGAAAGGGGCGTCGCAAACCCGTTTAATGCGTTTAACCTCCCCCATCCGCATCGGGGGCTGCGCGCTTTCAGTTTTTCCGGAGTTCCGGAGTTCCAGAGTACGTCGGGGTGGCGAGGGAGGAAAAAGACTCGCGATGGGATTACTCGACCGGGCCATCGCTCCTCCCCCCGACAATGCCAGATTAAGGGTCGGTGGTCTTCACCTCCACCTCGCAGCGTGTCGGCGGGGGCGGTTTTTCTTTGGATATTCCTGTTCCAGCGGAGAAACCATTCCGGAAAGTTATCGGGGGCCCCATGCGCACGGTGACGTTAAAATTCCTCGAGAATTCAAACACGTCGGCTTTTTCAACGTTTTCTCTCGAGGTTCCTGTTCTATGAATAATAGAGATAATGGAGACGAGAGAATACTCGAAGGACGCGCCTAGAAAAAACCGGTTTGGGGATATTTTGCGACCTCCGTCACGCGAGGTGAGATCCCCCACCCCCGCAGGATTTTAAATGAGAGGTTCGGGAGGGAAGGGGGAGGTAAGCACGAAGGGCCAAGGGTCAATCGTGGAAACTCCCTAATGGCGCTACCCTCAACCTGCTCTTCGCTTGGCTATAATCCCCTCTGAATATTCCACCGGGTTATCCCGCCCCCGCCATCCCGATGGTCCCGGTTAAAAATCTCAACTCACCCCGCTGAAAAACATCCCCTATCTCGTATGTCTGCGGAAAAAAACCGGTATTGTTGTGCAGCGCGTATTATTCTCGTGGAAAAACAGCAGGAAAAACTACGAGAAAAGAAATGGGTCCGGCCTACGGGACTAGCAACGAACGAGTAAGAAAAGCTTGCGTAATTACCCTTTGCATGCCTTATTACCGTAATAAAAGTGATCATTGTTATCGTTGCCGTTGTTCCCGTTGTTCCGCTTGTTATCGGCGAGTACCGCATCTCCAGTCAGTCGGACTTGCGTAATTCTCCCTAGTCGGAGATCTTTGGACGGACCGTAAGAGAAGAGGAGAGGAGAGGAGAGGAGAGGATGGGCAGAGGGGCGTGCCGGGAGGTTTAACGGAAAATCGCGAGCAGCGTAGCGTGAGAAGAAATTCAATAATCGCCGGGTCCCATCAGGTAGATTTTCCACTGGATTAGGAGAAAGCCGCGGAGAGGAACGCGCCTTTATTTTATGAAAGAACCCAGGAGGGACACGGGGGGAGGAATTTGCGGGAAGGATCAACGTTGGAGAAGCCGTGGAGGATGTAGGAGGAGAAGGACGAGAGGGGAGTAGAGGAAGAGCCAGAACCCTTGGCCCATGGGTTGCGGTGCTCGATATTAAGTGTAACTAGTAGTTACGGCGGATAATGACAGACATCTGGGTGAGCCCGAGTGTTTTGCGTCAGAATTGGAGGGAGGCGCGCGGCAGGGGAAAGTCATTCCGCCGAGGAATAAGAAGCGGTGGTGCTCCCCTCGACTCTCCCCCGGAGGGGAGGGCAAAGTTGGGCCGTGATTTCACGGCTGTGGCGCCTAAGGATTCACAGTCACGCTTCGTGATTCTACTCGGCTCTTAATCTGGCGGCGGAAAGAGGCGGGAAAAAGCGGAAAGCCTCGTTTCACTCTCACCACGCTGGGAAACCGCTGGTTTTCCGCGAGTCGGAAGTCGCGTGCGGGATATTACGGTCTCGTGACCCACGCGTGATACTGTCCCTTGGATCATACTCGTACGCGCACGGGGGGAAGATGGAAGAAATGGACGAAAAGAGGAAAAACGCGAAAACGCTCGGCGCTGGAAGGACGCGCGAGATTCTGGCCCATTAGGCCCATCGTTAGTTGCGCAATAGCTCCATCGCTGTCAGAGCACTGTTTAGTTAAATCGTCCATCGGGCTCGTGTAATTAGTTGCGTAATCCCGTGGACTTGGCGCGTTCCACCAGTGACGTAGTAGCTGGCGAGTACGAGAGGAGCGCGATAAATTCGTCGAGAAACGCGAACAGACGCTTATTCGTGTTTCCCCCAGAGTTTTCTTTGCTCGAATGCAGTTGCGAGAGTTCGCACGCAAAGGGCGGAGGGGGAGGGGAAGAGCTTGAGCAAGTAGCGGGTCTCTTTATCGCTTAACGTGATCGCCAAGCGAACATTTCGAAAGGCGATTTCGCGTGCATCGGAGAGAAAATCGGGAAATCGCGGCGAAGAAGCCTCAAAGACTTGCGCGGGAAGGGAGGAGGGGCAGAGAGAGGCAAGGGGGGAAACGTAGAGCGGAGAACGGAGAGAATGGAGAAGGGACTCCTCCTAGAACTGGCCGATTTTTATCGAGAATCTCGATAGGCGGTAGCCAAGAGTGAAACTGGCACACGATTAAGAAATGCACCTGTGCAACGACGTTTGCGGCGTTCGCTATTTCCACGCGCCGCTCATTCAAAGAAACGCGGTGACCTTTCGACCTTGGCGCCTACTCAATGGAATCGAGGACTAAAATATCGCGGGAGTTCGGGGAGAGAATTCAGTTGTTTTTCGCGTGACTATCGTCGTAATTCTGGGGCGTGTGGTGGGTGCGCGAGTGTGCGCGCGCGGGGGTGTAAGGATGGATGACTAAGAATTGAGTTTTTCCACTTGACTCACCGTTCAGTCTAGATTATCCTGAGTACGAAGAAAACGATCGCTGAGTGGTATGGCAAACGTCTGGTCAATCTTCGCGTACTCACTTTCTGAAACAGGAGAAAAAGACGCACGATTAAATGAGAAACTTCGTCAAAAACTGATTAGCTTGATTTACATAAGAAATCCGGGAAATTTTCCGCCGAGCGACAAAGCTCGACCCTCGAAATACTTTGCTTCTCGGCCTCTCGTGAAAATTAAAAGCGGGAACTCGTTGGATAGTTGGTTCGGTGCGTGTTCGGCTCTTTAAAGGATTTTACAAACTCGAGGGGGGGTTAGCCAGCCCCGATGCCAAACGGTATTAATTTCTGTCGAGGGAGAAAAAGTAATTGGAAAGTTTCCTCGGGGCGCGACCGACCGCGATTAGCGCGAGCAAATTCTCTTGGAAGCTTTCCTCCTCCTTGTTTTTCCTGAGGGAAGAGGATGGGCGGCGGAGGGTGGGTGGTTTTTGTAGTTTCGGGGAAACGGAAACAGATTGCCGGCGGGAAATGATCTCTCGACGATGAAATCGTTTTGTAGCGAAGGGCGAACAACGCGTGGATCAGCGGGAGGGTTGTCGGATGGTAATGGGGTGGTGGCTGCGGGGGTGGTGGTGACGATGCTGCTGGCCCGGAAAATACGCGCGTGAATCGCGAAAAACGCGTTAACCTCCGGCGTGCTATAATCCACTTTGCAAACTTGATCTGCGAGCGAGCATTTTGCAGCCCTTCCCGGGCTACTCTCCACCCCCCGGGGACGAGCCGGCTTAAGAAATCATCCCGGAAAGCTGATCCAATTAGAGGAATCTCGCAGCAAAGACACTTTATCGCTGCTTCTCGCACTTTGTACACTTATCCAGGAGCGTCCACCCACTCTAATGAAAAAGTATGTTTCGTTCAAGTGGGCGAGAGACCCCCGTTCGACGCGGCAATCTGTATTTTCTTAGCTGGAAAATGATTAGCGACGGGGATTACAAGGCTTTTCTCGTCCACTACCCCGCGCATTCGCCGTATTCCCGGTGTTCGACATCACGAGAGTCGTCGTGTTTCTTCGCGAGCCAAATAAACTTAAGTAAATAAATCGTCGAGGAAAATTAATTTCCCTCTGAACTCTGAATTTCACCGGTGATTCTCCGTGACGTTTGATCCACGGGGCAAGTATTTCCCTCTCCTCGTGTGCCAAAGGTCAGCCGGAACTTGGCAATTTTTCCTACGCGTTCGCCAATTTATCCACGGATATATATATAGAGAGAGAGACGCGTGAAATCCAAGAGAAAATACCGCTTAATTATCGAGAAGGAGTTTGGACGAAGGTCCATGAAGGATCCCGAGATTTTCCGACCGACGATTTTAAGGGATGGCCGACGCGCGTGTTCAAGTGCGCGATGAGAAAGAAAAAGGGAGAAGAGACCCGGTTAAGGGGCTGGTGGTGGTGCTGTACCAAGGTGAGTGATGGCGTCGAGTGGCTGTGTCAGAGATCGTGCAGGGTCACACGGTGCGAAGAGTGAAAGTCTTACACGAGTGCTAGGCGCACCACAGCGACTGCTAGGTGAGGATACTGGTGACCCTGTCGAGGGTGGTGGATGTCCCGGTGTCGCGGGAGTCCAAGTTTGGTTACGAGTGCGGGTGACACACGCGCGACGACGGTAACAAAGCGTCTCTTGTGAAAAAGAGCCGGTGCTAAAGAATGAAAGTAAAGGGAGAAAAAAGAAGAGAGAGAGAGAGAGAGAGAAATAGAAGAAGAGAAGAGAGAAACGAAGAAAAATAGAAACTAGAAACTAGAAACGTGATAAGAGAAAAGAAAAAAGAGAGAGCGTACTGGACTCTCGAGGAACTCGCCGATGGACGTGGTGCAGAGAGAGCGACGATGTTCTCCACTTGGTGCGTCCACGTCCGTTTCTGGGTCCCTGCGGCCTCGAACTGGTCTCTTATCCCCGATATCGCCCAATCAAAAAACCGGCAGCGTATCGCGAGCCTATTGGACAAGCATGGCCACCGCGAACACTGCAATTGGCCAACCGGCTCGAGTTCTCCATGGTTACCGTTCGCATCAACAACATCTACGGTCGATATTTGCACCGTGCTACCACGCCGCGCGTTCTCCACCGCGATTATTACTTACAACCCCGCCGACACGGACTCTCGCGGGGGTAGCCCCCGTCGTGGCTTTCCTCCAGAAGAAAACGCCCGGAGGAACCGGGGTGATTCCCCCGAGACTCACCACCCTCGTGGTCTTCCAGAGACCCTTCCTCCCCGTCAGACCCCCCCTATCCTGGACTGTCATTTTAGGGGATGCGAGTTCCAGTAGGAAGGGGCACGCGAGTTTTGCCGAGGAGCAATTTGGAGATGAAGGAAGAGCGCGCTAAAGGGGTGGTGTGGTTCCTTGGCCGAAAGTGACTGTGGTCCGCGGTCACTGCTACTACTCGCCTTCCTCCTGAGAAGCTGCCGTATCATTCGGCACGCTAACCTGGTTGTCCTGCACCACGTGAACGCGATCGCCAGTTCCTCCCAGTGTGGAGAACCCGATTGGTTCTCCACGCTCTGATAACGTGTCGCGCGATAGTTCTCGGAGAATTCCATGGGCGAGAACAACCACTGTCCTTGGGGAAGCGAGTGGTGGCGAAGGTGATAAACCTAAGGCCCCTGAGGCCCACGGGGTCTAAACGCGCTACGGCGACTGGGAAGAGACGCGGGGGATAAATTCCATCAACGACTTGGCCTCCTCCTCCTCCTCCTCCTCCTTCACCTCCTTCTTTTCTTCTTCACGACGGGTACCCGAGGACGAGTGGGGGCACCGGTGGCGTTGGTTCGCTAGGAAAAATCCCGGGAAAAACTGGGACGGAGAGTTAATGACGCGTTGACATTGAGTTAACGATTTTTTTTATCGGCGAACGGTCGGACCCGATTTACAGCGTGCAAACGCGAAGGTCTGGAGAGACTCCGAGAACTCTGAAGAAGCCGACCACACGACCACGACCACGACCACGACCGCCACCGTGATACAAGGGAGAGTCACCGGGGATCTCCAGAATCGTCATCGTCGTCGTCGTCGTCGTCGTCGTCGTCGCATAGACGAGAACAGAGAAGAAGAGTGGTCGCGAAACCGCGGAAGTACAAAGGGACGGGAATGTCGAGGACGGTGCGGGAGGGGTGGCAGGGCGGGAGAGGCTGACGACCGGGTAGGGTGAACGAACGGAAATCGCGAGTAGCCGCGGAGAGAAAGGATCGGGAGCGAGTAAAGAACTCGAGGAGTCGGAGGCGGAGAGGGGCTGGAGAGAATCGTAGGAAACGCGGAAACAACACGCGGTGCGAGTAAATTCCCACAACCGCTCTCTTCCGGGCAAGCGGCGGGCGGCGGGTAGCGGGTGGCGGGCGGTGTAGGACCTTCTGGAAAAACTTGAAAAACCGGTCGAAAACGAAGGAATTCCAGCGGGAATCCACAGGATCCCACGACGGGAGAGTACAGGTGCTGGCGGAACCGGAAGTCGCTCATGAAAGAATAGGCGAGCACTGGACGAACGGAAGTGGCCCGAATCGAAGATTTCTGGGCTTTGTGGACCGACGGGAGTTGTTGCGGACATCGCGTGTCTCTCCCGCGAGACTTCCCATCCTTCGGTCGTGAGAAAGACCCCCCCCCCCCCATCCCTGGAGAATCATCCACGTTGGTCCCTCGGGCACCGGCAAGTTGCGCAACTCTACACTTACGCGACGACGATCATTAAAATAGAACTTGGCTGGCCATTGATTCTCTTCCTTTCTCTTCCATCTCCCCTCCCCCACCACCACCACCAGCCCCTATGTCGCGCGCGCCAAGGTCCCCGAGGAGGATACGGCATTGTGGCACATCGGGGCCTTTTCCAGCGGTTCTCGTCGCCAATGGGACAGAGACAAGGCAAGTTTTGTTGCTCGGACTAGAAAACTCACTTCGTAGTAACATACTTTGGATATTGTTTGCGCGACCTCGCGACGACACCCACACCAACGCCGAGCAACGGTCTACCTCACAGTGGCTACTCCGCTACACTTTCCCAAGTATTCTCGCGACAAAGTGGGCCGCGTTCTCGTTTGCTTTAGGTAAATCAAGTTCCGAGCGAAATTCCTAGTTTCCCGGCATTTCCCACCAGCGTCGATAATCTTCCGCCTACTCGCTTCCCTCCCCTCCTCCCCCGGCCGAACCGAGCCGGGATTGACCCTGATACATATTTTTGGATCTCGCGATCCTCGGGAACTTCGCCACGAATCCTTAATTCCCCGAGGTTTCTCAAGCCCCGGAGGATCCTTCGCTGGGAACTCGGGCGCCGAGACGCGTCGCTACTTCTTGCGGTGAGGAGTCCTGGGAAATTCCTTGGATGGAAACTCGCGAGTGGGGAGGAGGGGAAGACCGATGGTATTGGGAGAGGAGCTCGTGGAAAATTCCAAGAATCGGGGACAGATTGGGAGTGGGACGTCGAGTCGAAAATGTTCACCCGGAGGAAAAGCAACCGAGGGATTCGTCCCGCTAAAGATTTTCCGGAGATGAAATTATCGCGGAGAAAGTTGGGGAGGGGGAGTGTTCGCGGGGTCACTGGAAAACACGGGGAAACGGCGACCAGCGGATTAGGAAGAGCCTCGATAACGCGAGATAAGACCGCTTGACCTTCTTTCTTTTGTTCCGCTAGGGAAAAACACGCCGGAATTCCTTTCCTCTCCGCCACCCCCGCGACGATATCCGCGAAGCGTGGAGTACCAGCTGGTTATCCATGCGCGCATCTCGCCGAGTGCTGGAACTCGAGACTCGCTTTCCATGTCAGTTTTCTCTCCGATATCGAAGAAAGTGTGTGAAAAGGCAAAAGCCCCCTACCCATCCCACTTATTGACAAGCTCGA
Source organism: Sclerodermus sp. 'alternatusi' (assembly GCA_037305995.1). Taxonomy (NCBI): domain Eukaryota; kingdom Metazoa; phylum Arthropoda; class Insecta; order Hymenoptera; family Bethylidae; genus Sclerodermus; species Sclerodermus sp. 'alternatusi'. Next base: position 1,525,317 of record CM074558.1, on the reverse strand, counting down.
CAAAGTCCGTCCATTCCGGAAGGAAACTCGTCGCACAGCCCAAAGTTCCACCGCGAGGGACAAAAATCCGAAAAGAGTCAAAGGACGAAACGCGAGACATCGTAGAATCGCGCAAAACTCAACGGGGTAGAATTTCACGAGGGGTCGAAGAAACGTCCCTTAAACGAATGTGATTATTAATTTGCAAGAAACGCGATTTCCGACGGATCGTGCGACGGGACATTGAAATTTAATAACGCGGCGCAGCTTACAGAGAAACACAAGAGGGGGTGTAATTTAGAAAAGGGTGGATCCAGGGAAATCCATTGGTTTTTTTCCCAGAGGTGGATTTTCGCTTTTATTACAAGTAGCTTAATGGTATCGCCGAACAAAGGCAGAACAATCGACTCTTGGGGTTTTCGCTTGCACGTCTCTATAACAGGGGTTGTAGGACCATGGCGTGGCGTGGCGTGTCAGAGCTAGTGGTGGTGGTGGTGGCAGTGGCTTCTCGAGGACGGTGGAGTGGGCGGTTATGGTAGTAGAGACTCTGTTCATTGTATCAATATTTTACGCGGGCACGTTCGTTCATCGATCGTCTCTTTTCTGCATAATTAATCGTAATTTTCCCTACCACCATCCCCCGAATCCAACCACGACCCTACCTTAGCGCGTGCTATATCTTTTCCTTCGGTTTTCAACCCACCACCACCACCACCACCAGAAACAGCAAATGCAGCTTGCAAGTACCGCGCGTATCTTTCTATTTTCTTTTCTGTCTTTTTCTTATTTTTCTTCTTGTTTCACCCCTTTCTCCTTTTCTCCGCTTTTCTTTTTCTTTTTCCCCTCCCGCACACGTCTTACCGGCGGCTACCTGGCGGATCTTAAAAATCGAATTCCACGACGCGAAGTAAATAGATTTCGATCGGCTCTGGCATAACGTGCAGTGGAAAACGCCAGGAAAAGGCCAGGATGTCCTAACCCGAAATAGCATTTCCTCAGGATTACACGCTACGGTGAAAAATGTACAAAGCCAGGAATGATCTCTGCTTTCACGAGTGATATAAAATAACTTGATATTTCCGCCACCGTGGGAATACGCGAAATCTCTTTGCCCAAAGTATACGTCTCTTCCCCTTCCACACACATACACACACACAGTTAAGAATAATAACTGTGAATCGCGTGCGGCTTTTCTGAAAATTCGGAAAATTCTCCATTCTTCTCGACCGATAATTTCGCTGTCTCCCATCTTCTCTTTTCACCCATACGATTTCCGTCAAATAGATTTATCGATTACGTTCAGATTACATATGACAAGACCATGAAATAAAAGGAGCAGAGGGAAAATGGAATAAAACGGAAGAAAGTCGATGGACGGAACGTGGGTGGGACTTTTGCCAGTGGACATATAATATTTAAAGCCAGATAACTTGGAAAAGGATCTACTCCAAAGGTTTTATTCCAAAGTTCTACTTGACGGGGAAACTCGTGGAGATTTCGACTGCTCCTTCGGGTAATATCGGTTTTAAAAGGAAAATATACTGTACGGGAGGGCTTCAAATTCGATTTTTCTTCGATGTTTCTAAGTGGAAACATCAATGAAAACTCCGACAGACAGTAGATCGTACAGACGGACAAACGACGGCACGCGCGTCGTTAATATATGTAATTGCGGCAATCACTTTTTCCAAGGAGATGACCGATTAAGGGTAAGAGCCTATTATTCCTCGGAATAGAGACCTAATTACCGGCGTGCTCGTAAAACTAATTGTACAATTTTCTTCGTTAGTCTTTCACTCTTTCGACCAACCTCACGATCCTTTTTCTAAATCCTATCCAAAAAGGAGATGGTACGCCGATAAAAATTGAACAAATTCGCGATAACCTTCGCGACTATCTTGTGTTAAGGGCGAGTAAGCGGAAAAAAGAAAAGGGGTGTCTAAATAAGAGGAGAGGAGAGGAGAGGGACGAACTCGAATAAGTCGTATGAAACGAGCGATTTTCCTGCGACTTTCCACAGGTGCCCTTTGAAGGTGCGTTTGGTCCCTCCAGGGTAGAGATTATTAGTATTTTTCCGTGGGGCAGGTACGCGGTGAACATCCCCCTTTTTCCCTAGCCCTTACTTTTCCTCCCTCTCTCATTGGGCATGCAGCAACAGTGGAAATTGTAATTACGCGACAGGAAAAAGAGACGGGACTGAAGAACAAAGACTGAAAACGGGGGACAACTTCAGGAGGCAGGGCAGGAGGGGGTGAAAGGGACGGGCGGAAAGTGAGAAAGGGGGTGCTTGCTCGAAGAAGAGAGGCTCAGTGGGAGGGAGGAGGCAACCGAGGAAGAATGGCAAACTACTGTGGGACAACGCATCTGTCCGAGCATATTTGATATCCACCGAACCACTACCACCACCACTACCTCCACCTCCATCACTACTACTACCAACGCTATTACCAGTATTCCAACCACCCCCTTCCCCCCAGTCCGATCTAACTTTAGTTCCACTTCTGTCCATGTGATATCCACATCACGGTCTTAAGTTGCGGCACCCGCACGACCCCTCCCTTCAACCCCCAACCCTACCTTTTTGACAAAGACCTACGCGACACTTGCTACCCCCCCATTTTCATAGTGTGCGACGACTCTACCTGGGAATACGCAGGGATCCATATGCCTGCAATTTTCTCCGAGGGCAACTGCACCGAATGTCCCAATCGAGCTTCGTGGAAAACCACTTTTCTCCCTCCTCTTGTCAAGCATTCTCTTTTTCTATCCGGAGCTCTCTCTCTCTCTCTCTCACGTCCCTTCTCCTCCCACCCTAGAGCCTGTTATTCAGAGGAAGAATACTAATTATTCCACTGGCTAAAAGAATAAACGCGCAATATCAAGAGGGAGAAGAAGACCCCCTTGGCCCTCCAATTATTCCGGCTAATACGAATTAAGGGGGAAACTCGAGGAAAAATACCGAATCGTCGGATCGAGTTCATTTTTCATGATCCACGAGGGAAAAGGGTATTGTTTCTCACATTAGCGGCCGATTCTTCGCCTCTTCTTCCAAAGGATCAAAAGTCAAAGAGGGGGAGAGAGAGAGAGAGAGAGAGAGAGAGAGAGAGAGAGAGAGAGAGAGAGAGAGAGAGAGAGAGAGAGAGAGAGAGAGCAGGTGAAAATGGACGGGAGGAAAATTCAGTGGAATTCTCGAGGATTCTTCGGGCGTTCTTCGCGAAAAGGGTTAACACACGCGTTAAACCGCAGACTTTTCAGCGATAAGGCGCGAGACGTCGGAGAAGAAAGTTGCGAGATGCGTGGGCGTGGGCGTGCCCCCACGTAGACGGGCAGGTCCAATTTTTGCGAGTCTCGACCGCTTTGCGTTGTACACGTTGTACGCGGGCTGTACGTTTTACTTATAACCAGTTTGTAGGAGCATGCTCGGCGATGAATTTTTCAAGGCCCTCCACCCACACCCATCGGCTGCGCGTGCCCCTCGACCTCTCCGGCATCTCCTCCGGTTCTTCCAACGGAGTTCCCAACGTTCCACACACCACAACGACGAGGCAAGAGTTGCCAGGCCAGAAACTCCGACGGTTACATGTACGTATGTGCGACGACGTTGTATATACCTCGACCGATTCCTCAGGCGCAATTCCCTGCGGGAGCCAACACCTGCTCTCTAGAGCGACGCGCTATACCAAAGATCGTTACGATCTAATACATTGTAAAATCTTCCTGGGAAATTACAAGAGGCCTACACCCCCCCCCCTCTCCCTCCCATCCTCCACCAGCCTTCTCTTTCTTTCGAGGGAAAATCCTACGTCGATACTCGTGAAATTTTCAAGTCACGAGCAATCGAGGGAATGGGGAGAGAGCTCTCGAAAATCGAAGAAAGAAGCAATGGGCGATTAGCTGAAATGAAAAGCGTCGGCGACATTCGAAAAACGCGGGCCGCGCGTATGCGAGGGATGACGACGACCGATAATTTTGCCTGGCACCAGAGGCCGGAGGGAAAGGGACACGTTGCAGCAATTGCTAGTTGTCCGAGAGACTTTTTCCACGCTTTGCCATCGTCCAATTTAGCGTTAACAATTTTAGAAACAAGTTTTCCACTTTGCACGTGGTTTCTTTGGACTCGCGTTTATCCCCGACCTACTACTAGCACCGCCACTATTACTGTCACCCCGCCCCTCCCCTCTCAGTCCTCCACAGTCACTACCAACACACACCTCCAGCAACCTTCCAGGTAATTTACTTACTGCCAAAGGACGACGTGGGTCGCAAGTGTCATGCTCGGGCGAAACAAGGATTGAGGCCGCTTGAAAATTTATGAGCGGAGATTTCAACTTACCGCCGCTAACTTAATACCAGAGGGAATGTAAAAAGACGACTAATGAAATGCCCATCTAACTCGAGCACCCACCCCTTCATCCTTATCCTCTCCTACTTGTCCTCCTCCTCCTCCTCCTCCTCCTCCTTCTCTTGGACACATTGATTTCGAATTAATCGCCGTGTCTCGATAAGCAATCTACTGGTTTTTCTCAAAGATACAAGTTTCTCTTCAATCAATTTTCTGGGATAGAGACCGGGGTACACCAAGATAACAATTTTTCCGTACGATCCTAATTATGTGGAGAGCTTTTAGGGAAGTCAATATTTTTTTGGCGCTTGCCAGGGAGAAAAATTGATATCTCGTTTTCCCGCCGGGCTTTTCCGCGCTTTTCACGAGTAATTGCACTTTGTTTAATTCTGATCGGCGGGGGGGGGGGGGGGGGGGGGCAAAAGCAACAGGAGAAGTGCCGATCAATCAATGCGGCACAAGCCCGGAGTAGCCACTCGCGTGAAAAATGTGCAACGTCCCTGCCACCCCCATCGCCCGGCACTGTTTGCACGCGTTATCCTCGTATTTAATGCGAAACAGGAAAAGTCTTCATGAAGGCGCGCAAGATACGATCGGAAGCTTGTAACAACAGAAGGGGTAAAACGAAATTCGGGAAAAATTGCCACGATTGGGGTCAAAGGGGTGCATTCAGTGCCGAGGAGCGAGGGGTTTCGCTAAGACACGACAGCCTCTACCTAGCCTCCACCCCCAGAGCACTTGGGCGTTTGCAAAAAGTTTCCGCGGTTCATCCCTCGCCGCCATCCATTCATTTCCTTCAACTTTCCGCCCTTCGTTCCCCGGCAGGGCTACTAATTCTTTTAAGGCAATTTCGTGTAAAATGTTCCGTGTTTGCACGACCGGCTCGGGGGTGGGGATCAAGTTTTTGCATTAACGACACTCGTTGTACGAATGTGCTTTATAATTTAAGCGGGCCGGACACGAGACGTGTTATTAGTCCGCTGCGAGAGGCGTCGACAAACGTCCCGACTGACAATGCAGCCAGGGCGAGGAGGGTCCGCGGCTAACCACCGGGGGAATCACCAGAGGAAGAACCCCCCCGACAACAAGAGTTCGTTTCTCGCTCCTCGAGCGATTGGCCGCGTTTGATGGAGCGCAAACCACCCCGGCTGGCTCAATTATTAATTCTACACCAATTTGCGGAAAGAGAGAGAGAGAGAGAGAGACGTAGTTTTTCAGGACCCACCCACCCCCCTTGCCAAGTCGATCGTCGAATAAACGTGCGTGGAACGCAACTGAATTAACGTTTGCCATTTTCGCGAGCATTTTGGTTCGCTCGCGGGACCCACCGGTTCTCTTCCAAGCTGTCGGACTTGGCAGATACTCGAGTCCAGTTGACGTTAGCCTTGGGCGAGCCGCCACACACGCCATGCTCAATAATTCAAGAATTGATCTATTTTCCAGCCGGCCGCCGCACTCTTTCCATCCGAGTTTGCCGGGAGATATTCAGCACCGTGGCCGGAGCTGGACGACGGACATTTTAATGGAATTTCCTTCCGGTGCCGATCGAATCGCCTTCCGACCGACGACGATCCCGCCGACGACGTCTTATCCTCCGGGACTATCGACCCACCGCGGCCACTACCATCGCCACCCACCCACGCCAAGATCCACGTATGGATTTATCTCGCGCGGGAACAACTTGGCTTTATCGACGTCCGCGACTTATTCACTCGTGACACGCGCGATTACTCACTCGGCGATCTTCCAGTCAATTTTTAGCACTCCCCGCGCGTGGAATTTACCGACGAAGGTTGCGTGGAGCCACAGCTCGAATGCGAGATCATGCGGGGGAAAGCAATTATCAGTCTCGGGAAATTGAATCGGGGGGTTTTCGCGAGACAAAGGACCGTGGGAAATCTGGGAGATCCGAGTGGAACGCGATCACTCGCAATGGCGAGAAAATTCCCCGTGGCTGACCGCTTGTAATAAACTCGTATAATAAGCGTAATAAGGACATTTTTGTGCCCGGGGAGAGAAAGAGAGAGGCTGCTCCTCGCGCGTCAGAAAACTGGCGCGAACTGACCTCAAGGCTGATTTATGAATGGCCGATTTATGCGACGAGTTTCTTTTCTTTACTCTCGAGCCTTACGACGCAAGACTCACGGCGCGATCCCAAAACTAACGAGAGAGGAGAGACCCTGAAGAAATCCTTGGGATAGCCCTTAAAAATCAAGGTCCGTGTTGCGAACGTGCCTTCTCGCCAACTTCTAAGTCTGTGTTTGAAAATTCTTTGACCCTGAGGACTACAGGCTAGTTCACGAGGGATTACGCGCGAGGGGTGGTAATCTCTCTGTAAGTATTACAGGGGGAAGAGGTGCCGCTCTCGATTGAAAGAATTTGGAATTAATAGCAGAGGTAGTTGGAGCGAACGGACGATCAAAGTCTGAGCGAGGGGAGAGAGAGAGAAAGAGAGAGAGAGAGAGGAGGGACGCTTGAAGGAGGCTCGAGAGGTAACAAAGTGCGAGAGGAGATTAAAATCCATGCGGCGAGCGTACCGTGGCATCTTCCTCTTGTGCTTGCGTGCAGACGGATCGATAACGCGAGGAGGGGAGGTCAGAGGGTGGGACGTGGCTGAAGAAGAGGATGCTTAAATTACTGCCAAGTCAGAACTCCTCCCTCGTTCCTCTTCCCTCCTTATTCTTCCTCCTCTTCTCTTTTCCTCCAGCTTCCAGACTCTCCGACTCCCCCGCTCCCTCCCTCCAACCACCCCATCTACCACTTTACCATCCCATCACTCGACTCCTGTTTTTAGCGGACTCGTGGACGCGCGCTACCAGCACCCGTTGGTCCCGCTCAATCTTCGCCCTTTGTTCCAACGCGTTCGCGCAATAATCGTATTATCAGCTGGAAGCACCGTCTTGTACAACATGCAGGGGAGGGAGGCTCGATGCGATCTCGGACGATCTCGCCGGGGTTGCAGGTGGAGTGGAGAGGAGAGGAGAGGGAGAAAGGGGATGGGTGGAATTAACATACCGCGAGGGAACAACGGCTTACGCGCATACGAATCCATGGCCTCATTCCCGCCGATTAGCTCTGGCATTTGAATGGAAAGCAAACGGCGCGCAATATCGAGAATCCTCCGCTCCCGCCCCCGCCGCCACCGCCGAAGTCTCTCGCGAGATACCGAGCGGCGATAATTCCCAGAGAACCGCGGGAAACTCTTCAGTTTTCCGACTGGTTCCACAGAGAATTCGGAAAAATCCTCGAGCGAGCGTACACCCGCGCGAACGCGACACCTGCAAAGTTAATTTCCCCGCATCAGCAAGAATTGCCACTTTGATTATCGGCGACCTCTAACCCTGGGAAGAAAAACCTGGGGAGGTTATCTAGGCATTTCCTCGGAACTATTTGATCGTGGGAAAGCTGCGCGGTTTTCATTGCTACTGGGAGAGAAAAGACGAGAAGAGAAGAGAAGAGAAGAGAAGAGAAGAGAAGAGAAGAGAAGAGAGGAGAGGAGAGGAGAGGAGAGAAGAGTTACTTAATATACACGTTTACGTTTTCTCGGAGCACCGGGGACTTTTCCCAGGTGTGAAAGTGAAACTGCCGCCGCTCGGGATGGACGAGTCGACGAAAGCGAAAGGATCGAAAAGGTCCGGGTGGACGCGCCTCCGGCAAGGCTGCCAGGGTCAGGTTCAAGGTCGCCTTGGAGGAACCCGGAAACGAGTCTGGCGGCGTCCAGAGAGGCCGCCGCGACGCCCACGTTGGATTCGGTCCCGGACGGCACATTTGGTCCCCACCCACGCATCGAGAGAGATCTTCGTCTCGTCTGATTCATCGCTCGATTTCCTGATGAGAAAAAGGCGCGTGTCTCGCGTTCCTGGCGGTTCCCGAAGGAGCTGACAAAAACTCTGGGCACCTCCGACAACGACGCGGATGAAATGGAAGAGGAGCGAGAGGAGAAAAAAGAGTCCGAGGTCGACCACCGGCGTTTCTAGGACTCGCGAGCTTTGCAACAGAGGGAACGTGGTGACGATGATGTTGATTGTAGTGGTGTTGGTGGTGATGGTGGTGGTTAATGACGAAGGGTTTTAATTGGAACACGTCGCCGAGGAGAAACAACAAATCCTCATTCGCGGCGAACCGTAAAGGTGCACCGTCGCCTTGTCCTCGACACGCTGCCCCTCAGCCCCCTTCCTCCCCGCCGCAGCCCAGATTCCTTCCTGGCTTTTCCGCGAACGACGTAATCTAAAAAGTACAGCCGCGACTCGCGATTACTCGGCTACTCGCTTAATCGCGCGTGTTCCGTTAATTTTGCCTCGCTAGAGCGGATCGGATGCGTGGAAAAGCGCGGGAAAATCTCCCGCGAGTGTTTACTTCGAAGCAACGGACCACGGTGGACCAACGGATCAACGCGCGCCAATGGACAACGGCAATTCCCGGCATTTCTCCAGGTCGGAGTCCGCGGCGACGTTGTCCGGCGACGCGCAATTCGCTTGCGTAACGAGAAGCGCCCGAGGAACGCGCACCTCCGCAAAGAGAGCGGGAGCAATGGTAATAACAGCACGCGGGGACTAATGTGCTTTTTACTAGGGCCGTTTGCAGAGAACCATAAAGTGCCATAAAGTCCGACTTTACGGTGTCGGCCACGTCTGACGAAATAGCCGCGCGTCAAGTTTTGATCTTCGAACGCGAACACCGCGAGAATTCCTCTTGGAAACCAATCGCCACGGCGAATTTATACGGTGGAACGTGATGAACGAACGGTTTGATACAGTTGAGCAAAAAGGAGGAGAAGACGAAGCCGGAGGAAGGAGAAGCAACGGGGAAAGGAAAATGGAAAAGTGGGAAAACGGAAAGTGGATGGAATTTCAACGGGGTCGATCTATCCTAATGGGGAGTGTGTGTGTGTGTGTGTGTGTGTGTGAGGAGCCATAACTAATCATCGTCCTAGGAGTATTATCCGTTACAAAGGCCTCCCGGCCAGATTCGATTTCCGGGGGCAATTACCGGAGGTGTACCATGGCGTTGCGATCAATTTCCCCATGGAAAGTCACATACGAGAGGAAAATTTCTAACGGGAGGGAGGGAAAACTTCGAAGGGGTGCGGAAGGTTCATTTTTCTCGCGGGGTATTCCCGGATCGGTAGAGTCTACGAAGGAAGTCAGAAACAGAGGGGGAGAGAGAGAGAGAGAGAGAGAGAGAGAGAGAGGCATGTGGCGGCGAAACGCACATTCCAGCGGTGTAAAAGTGTGCGAATCCCAAGGACTACGAGTCCTCTCGAAGGAAGGAAGGACTGGAGGAGGCTTGAGATTCGAAAAAGGAAATCGTGGCGCGGGGCTGGGGGAAGGTGGAAACGGAATGCCGAACCTGTCGCAATTTTCTTGAGTAATCGCAGCTGCAATCGGCGACTGATAATTCTCTCGCGCCTATGCGCCTCGTTTGGCTAGTTGGCTGGCGCAATTAATGCTCCTATGGCGACACCTCCTACCGATTAATTCCACGCGCTCGGTAAACAAAATACTCGCGGGGTATCTCGCTGGAAAATCGTGGAAAACGTCAAACCCACCTCAGGGATAAGATTACCCAGAGAAGTTTGGCTAGCGTGATTTTCCGAGAGCTCTTTGCCCTTTGAACTTTGACCCTCTGCCGTAAACGGATCTCTGGACGATGGCGGTGGTGGTGGTGGTGGCGTAACGACGGAGCTCCTCCTCGGCGTTTAAAATATTTTTCACGGCCCCGTGAAAAGCGAAGTTGGTGGAAGAGGAGGGAACGTAAGAATTCAAGTGAAAATCGAATAACCGACGCCTTATCGGTGGGGAAAATCGCCTATATCTCGGCGTTTCTGGCCAATTTTAGAGACTATCCGTTTGCGGAGATCACGAATGCCTTAGCTGTAGAGTTTCTCTTTTAACCGCGAAGAAGAGTGCGCGTTTACATCGGGAGTTTATCACGCGCGACCAACTGGAAAACGATAGAAAAGCAAACGAACCAATGACGCTCCATGGATCTTCCTAATGATTTTCCTCGTAAAAGCAAAATACTTTCCTTCCCTCTCTCATTCTGTACGGAGGACAGGTACGAGTATTTCCCATTAGGATCAATCATAGCGACGAAGATAGACCTGGGCTGGGGGATTAATAACAAACGAAAGGAAACTCGTCGCTATCGAAAAGTTAAATGCGACGAGCCTCGGAAACTTTCCTTTTTCCAATATTTAATTACAAGTTTCGTCCTTGTTCGCGGGGACAGTAAAACTTGCCGACATTATCCGAGTTTTCAAAGTTTTCATTCATCAAGGAGTAAAGTATCCCGAAAAAAAAAAAGAAGAAAAATGGGAGAACAACAAACAAACAAACAAACAAACAAACAAACAAACAAACGAACGAACGAAGGAACATATAAACGCTAAAGCAGTATCCATAAAATATTTCGCTTTTTCCATAAACACGATGTTGGACGAGATAGATAATTATTCTTCTTCCTTTTTCATTTTAACGCATAATTTCATTTCCTTGAATAAATCTCGTGGAACACCACGAGTGTTTTGGTTAGCGTAAAACGGTCGTTTCGCGATATCCGTGGGTGAACAGGAAATCTGTGGAAAAAAGTGGAGAAGGAGCAAGCGGGTAGAGGAGAAACTCGTAAAGAGGGGGAGGAGGAGGAGGAGGGAAGTGACCAAATAACAAACGGGCAGACCAGCAGCGCAACAGTAACCTATATCTCATGCAAATTAGGAACTAGTCGGATATGTGCAAGCGATAGAAACGAGACGTTGCGCAGAAATGCGTGGGAAGTTGCCGTGGATAAATGAAAAACCGCCCATCTATTTATCCATTTCGACGCTATCATTCGGTGGCCGGCGAATTCAATTCCGCGACAAAAACTAAACGAACAAATAAGCTAGAGACATAGAGTAGAAATGGAAACTCTTGCACAACGATCCCAGGGAAAAGCGGGCAATTCTCAAACTTTGTAAAATTCCTACTTTTTCCCTTTGATCAACCAGGAAGAGTTTTCTAATAGATGGCTGGGTAGGGAAGGTGTGATTTTCATCGACGAATTTTTCTCATCCGTTTCTTTTGCTCGGTCGAAAGAGAAAAGCGCGTGTTTTGTTAGGCGCTGGTGGATTTAGCGAAGCGCGTGTGCGTGTGTGCGTGCGTGTACGTTAATGTTTGCAGTCACAAGTTGGAAAAGTTTTGTGATGGCAACCCCGGTGGTCAGTTGTCTTGGTAACGCTTTGTTGTGCCATTGTGTCGAACGGGGAAGAAATCCAACCCCTTGCGGGAATAACCCCCGCAACCCTCTTATCCACGCCCGGACAAGACCCTACCCTCCACTCCCCTCCCAAGCCCCATGGTACCAGGGAGCCATCAACCAACCAACTCTTCTTGACCTATCCCAAAACCATGAAGCCTGGAAGGAAATAGCGGGCTGGCTCTCTCCTGGAATTTTCCCTTGAGCTTTGATTGGTCTATTTTTGAATGATGAAAATGCTGCGTGACGTGCCGCGGAAAGAGCCCGGTGGGGAAACAGAGCAGCCGAAGAAGACGGCTTCCTAGCCGACGATGTCCTTGGATCTGATCGGATGATTTTAAAATTAACGTCCTTGGAAAAGCAGAATCTGACCCGCTTCATTTCCCTCTTCCGAATTTTCTCCTTGTATCGCGACAACGAGTACAACAACGTCATCATGTTGTAAAATTCGCGTGAAACGCAAAACAGATAGGGTCTCGCGTCTTATTTTCAACGTTTCTCTTTTGAATTCAGTTCATGGGTGAAGAAAATGCCCAGGGAAATTCGGTCTCGCTATATTATTACTGTTTCCCCCTTTCTATAATAATAATAAAGAAAACAAACAAACAAATAAGAGAGAGGGAGAGGGTGAGGAAGAGAAGTGCGAAGTACAGTCGAGTGTCCTGCGCACAATAAAAATTCCTTCCGAATTCGTCGAATCTATAAATAAGTTCCTGCTCTCGAAATTTTCAGCCAAATTATGCGGGACAACGCCTACACGGAAACGGAGCATTGCAATATGATGCATATTAAAGAAGGCCCGACTAATTTTTCAGCAGTTTTTCACGCCGCGTGTAATTGCGGTCAGGAAAAAAAAAACCCCGATGTTCTTCTTCTCTCCTTCCTCTCTTCGTTATTAAAGGAATGATTCACTACTACTCGTAGGTATATAACCGTGCAGATGCTATACGAGAAATAACAACAAGAATGGCCTTCCCTTAATTACACGCTTTAATTTAAATACTCCTCTCTTTAAAGTGCAGCGAGAGAAAAAAGCGAGAAAAAAAAACAAAGCAACCGGAGAACGTCGAAACTCGATAAAAACTTTTAAAAGACACGGTGTCATATTACATGCACAAGTTTTGTGTAATCGCGAGTTACTCAGTACACACACACACACACGTACACGCACTATTACTAATCTAAATATTTAACAATCGCTTCTGTTCTTAAAGAATGCATTACCGAGCTAATAGGTGATAATCAGAATGGACGAGTGGTAATAGTGGTGCGCGTAGTTGCGACAGAGAAAATGTGTGAAAATCTTGTAAAGAATTTTCCCGATTAACAAACTATCCTGAAAGTAGTACGGGGGCCAAGGGAAAGGGGCGGAAAAAGGGGAGAGTCGCTGGTAAAAAGGCTTTGCGACGACACGAGAGTACCGATGGAGTTTGCTCGCGTGTAGTATCCAGCAGCGGTTGTTCTTTTCACGAACACAGGCTCTTATCAAGGGAGATAACACAGGCGAAAATATCGCTGAGCCGTCCGTCCGTCCGTCCGTCCGTTTCAATAAAAATTTCTCGGCGGACGTGTTCTCCACGATTCTTGACGGCTGTGGCGACAAAATTTTGACAATATCGATCGAACGATCAAAACACTAAATTCAAACGGTAAACGAAAAAGGAGAGGAGATAAGGGGGGGGGGGGAACTCTCCCAAGTTCATCCGGCCATGTTTCGGCCGAATGCACGCAGAGGGAAATTATTGACTTGGCCGACGACCCTCGTCGTCGTTTAAAAATGCAGCTCTTCCGCGGAAATAGCAGGAAACCTATGACGATTCCCTGCGAGCCTGTAACCTTCAAATACACCGGGAGAGGGGTTCCGGATGAGGCGAGAGAAAAAGGGGAGACGGGGTAGAGAGCGAAAAGTAAACGAATCGCCCTCGAGGACCACCAGTGGATTTCCCCGGCGAGGGTGAGAATTTTCACCCGGGGAAGAGCTCGCCGAGAGAAATCCAGGAGTTTTGGAAAAAAGCGACGGGAGACTTGACCACGCGCACGAAAGAGGGCTGATTCGACGCGCGGGGACGAAAACTAACCCCCAAAATGCGACACGACTTCTTTCTCCTGGAGGAGACTGCGCGTCACCAAGTTTCCCTGGAAAAATGACATTTTCCCGAAGATCGGGACGATCCCTGTCAAGCAACGTGCAATTTTTCACTTACTTGCTATATTTGACGACTGGAGAACTCGATAAACCGGATCAATTCTCACTCACAAACACGAAACTTCGCCAGGCAATCACAGCACAATGGCGAACTATGAATACGTTACAGAAACTGAGCTAATGGTAGCGCCATCTTGTCCCCGTCTATTGGACTAAAAACGCAGGTGGCAAATCCATTGGTCCGTACCGACCAATCAACAGGGCTATTATATATTCGCGGGAAGAGATACACCAAACTCAAAAATGACAGAGAGAGAGAGAGAGAACGCCGACATATTGGAATATCGACTTTACTATAAAATCGAACAATCGCGTTGGAAAAACTTTTAAAAATATCGAACGTAAGCGACAACTTTCAAAATGAATAAGGAGGAAGAAGCGAATACGTCAAATAATACGATAGGTATTATTTGGAAAACTATTGTGTACGCGTATTATTTAATATTTGTATATTAATTCATTTTTTATTCCTTGAACCCCCAAACCCCTTGCATAACTGCTCACTTTTTATCCAAGACTACTCGATAATTTTGGAATATCCTGCAATAGACTTGCAAGGAATACAGAAGAAATTATCCAATTTTAAAGAAAGTCTGGAGGAATTAAAAAAAGATTGTATGGAAACCAAGTACGAAATTGAGAGACTATCACGTTTAAAAAGAAAGGCAGAGCATTCGAATGATTACTTTGATGATGAAAGGATCGACGGGGTTCATGATTCGGTATTTCAGGAAATGAGTGCCAATTATAAACAGATTCTGGAGGAAAGCAAACTTTTGGATAATGATAATGATGGTGATAATAACAATAACGAAACATTTGATGATTTGGACAACAAGAAAATTAGTTTAATTAACGATCTGATGATCATGAAGAAAGCAACGGACGTAAATAAAGAGAAACTGATCGGTGTTGAAAACACGATCAAAACATACGAAAATAATTATTTTGTTTCTGAAAATTTTTTCAAAGATTCCAAGAAAACAAATGAGACATTATTACAAAAATTGCATTTAAAAACAACTAATCCAGCTCAATACTTGCAGGAAAAAGTTGATAAATTATTAAAAGGTACACCATTTAAAGACATGGAAGATTCTCATAAAGATGTTAAAAAGATAAAACTTGACTTATAAATTAATTTATACTTATTTATAACTGAAGTAAAAATGTAATATTGTTAGTAAACTATTGATAATAAATATATATATAATACAAAAAATATGTATATATATATAAATGTTTAAAACACAACAAATATGTAATACATTTATTTAAATAAATTTATATAATTATAAAATATTGTTATGTATTTATATATATTTATATACATCTTTTTCCTCTCCTTTTCTCTTACCTCATGCTTTGAGCAAATTTCATGAGATAGATAGAGACATCATTTAAAATAATTAACGCAAAAGAAACTACCTAAGTTGACTATTATAATTTTCAAGTACTTCTAATGTATTATTCATACGTGATATATCACTTGGGGCTAAATTAATTATATGGGTCATTCTTTTATTTAACGCATCTATTCTAGTTCTTTTTTCAGATAATTCTTTCATTAAATTTTCATTTTCATTTTCTAATTGGATTACCTGTTTTTCTAATTCCTCGCTTTCCTGTTGAAATACTTCTGCATCTAAAGCTCGTAAATGTTGCTTGACATTTCCAGGAGGTCTCCTAAAAATGTTTAATTTGAAAGATCTTAAATATATATGTACATATAAACTTCATCGTACATATATACACGTGTATAAATTTCCTTAAAATTAGTAAAAACTACATTACTTACCAAGCTTTATAATCTGAAGGATTATCTATATTTTCAAGTAAGGCTGAAGCTTTATTTATAGCAGATTGCAAATTGTTATCTCCCAAAATTTCTTCCACATCAGCCTCGATAGATTTATGTAAATCTTTGATCATCGCTTTATGAAGCTTCTTTCCTAATTTTTTCCTATCTTTAAGTATGGTAAGTATTTGAAGAAATTCATCTTCACTGAAAAAAATTATTCTATTTATAGTACCCAATAACCTAAACAGTTTTTTACATAAAGAAATCTCTTGAACATTGAATGAAATAAAAATATAGGAAAAAAAGATGGATAGCTTGGACAGGTATTTGTAGTTTTTTTCCTTATTTTTATTAAATACAAGTGACTAAAAATCATAATCGGATTAAGTTGTTAAGCACATGCTCAATCAGGCCGGGACTGGTGCAATTTGATATCAATGCTACATATTTGCATTAATCCAGGCCTGACTGAGACTGCTCGATCTTTCCTTGAAATTTTATTAATATAAGCAGGTTTTATACAATACGCTTAATATAATCTTATACTTGTAATTATATATTTAATAGAGTTCGATAAACAAAAATAAATAAATATTTCTCAATATCCTGCCACGTTCCCCAAGTATTGTTCATAAGGGGGTTGTCACTAAAGTACTCGAGTTTAAAATTTAAAACGGTAGTACTCATTAATTGGAGAAAAAATTAAAAAAATAAAAGAAAACAGCAAAATACAGCAAGAGAGAAGGCAAACGGCTCATTTTGATGATCATTGAAAGAAAGAGATGCTTATTACCTTAAGCAGGACACAATTACTCAAGCACGCGAGCAATAGAGAATTAACATACGAGTCACCGAGGCCAATGACATCAAGTAACATAACAGCTTCCACGCAACCCTTCCCCTGTCGGTACTTTGCCTTCGTTAAACAGCAAACAGACCTCTCGAAAATATTTCAGCACTACCTCCAAATCCAGATCCCATCCATTCTACGTGCATACGAATGGACTCGACGAGAGAATACGCGCCAAAATCACATATGCATGTGTGTGTATGTGAGCGTGTTTGATAGCACCGTATAAACTAAATACACGCGCACACACATACAACTGCACAAATAACATGAAAATAAATTCTACAGCCCAAAATCTCTGTTTAAAAAGAATTCTCAATTACAACATTAGCACTAGTTAAGTTTGTTTGTAAAATGAACACGAATGTTACGATCTATCTGGATTTTCGTGTGTATGCGTGTCATCCCAGTGCACTCACACACACACACACACACGCGTCTATTCCCAAAATTTCGCGACCCACTAAAATATGAAATTTATACGTTAATACGAATATTTTTCAATGTACATTGGCCTTGGAAACGATACAAATAGAAAAGAAGTATCGCTGGGAAGGTTTTCCCTTTTTATTCGAGAATAATAAAAACTTGAAAGCAATTCACTCACCTAACAGACTCTGCGATGCATTTCAAATTGGTCTCTATAGCACTTTTGAAGATGAGAAAACTATTAGTGCTGCTCTCTGTCATGATGCTGCATGCGATTTCAATTTCCTCCATAGATTTGCCAAGACTTGAAATATATTCTCTAGGTTCTTACTGCGAATGCTCCTCGTAATAAATAAACGCAGAAGTTTCTTCTAACGGCTCTGAACACTTTCAACTCGACTTTCATATTCTCACGTACGTGCAAACTGCGCACACACACCATAACGCATCTCGAATCGTCTCATAGATGGCGCCCCCGCTTGTTATTTACCGTTCTGAAGTTGGCAGCAGGGGTAACCATGGAAACGGGCTTGGCGCCAATAATTGAAATTTGACATTGGACTTGAGAAGCGAAAAGTCGCGTTACACAATTATTCGTGAAATGAGGGAAAATAATCGCATTTTGCGTGATTTCGCCTTTTTTCCCTCATCCCTGATTAATATTAAATGTAAACAAATGAAAGATGCAAACACGCGAGTGTTGGAAATATACCAATGCTGATTTATATCATCCGCGTGCGTCGATTATCCGTTTAATAAAACAAATATAAGCCGAATGATTGGTCTATAAAAATGTTATGCGTCAATCGCGGACGCTCCATTGCACAGATCACAATCTTCGCCGCAATTTGCGTAAAGATGGGAGATTTACAGATCCCCATTTAACGCATGGTACACTCATGGCAAAGAAATGTAACTCTGGGGCCATTATAGCGATCGGTCACCCTTTCTATTTTACAGAAGGAACGCGTAGCTGAATATTTAAGAGGGAGAATCAGCTTTCCATGGGAAGATGATATAATAAAGGCGAATCATTCGCTGATCATTGCTAAAACCAACTGGTAATTGCGTGAAAATATTCAAGGGATCGTTAGAGCGCCGCGAGTCTTGTAAAAATGAAACTGTAAAACCCCATCGCTCCTCTAATAAATAGCAGTTTCAGATAATTAGGCGTCTGATTTATGTTGTACGTGAAAGGAAAATGTTCCGATAGAGCTTATCAGGGCCAATAGGTCTCTCTCTCTACCGCACGCTGAAATTGGATCATCCTTTTCCTCGGTACACGCGCTAGAAGCTTCGCTGTGCTGGTGGTAGGTTGCTGCACCCCTACCCCCGAGCATTACATTACGGGCACTCTACGTGCCTCCATCGTGCAAAGGTCACGTCGTTGGAAAAGGAAGGCGATCGAGGAGCAGCGTGTTCCAAGTTGCTCGAGTTGCGATGAGCCCTCATTATTATTATGCAATTCTTACACGCTCTACACGAAATTTTCCTCTCCACGCGCCTCGGTATCAGAAATACGAGACGCCTGGTGGGAACTCGTTGCTGCCTCCGCTTCTCCTCCATCCACTCTTCTCTTCCCTCATTCTACTTTAGACTCGCGGTAAGAAATTGTCCCATTTATCGAATCCCACCCGTACGGGGCCCCCGTACACGCATCGGGGAAAAATGCAATTGGTCGACAACGTATCGATCAATCGGGGACTTGATGTATCGTGCGCGGATCAAAGGTCGAACCGCAACGCCAAAAGGGATGGCCGCGTTTATCTCGAGCCGCTGAAAACGCGTTTGCCTCCACTATTGCGCAATCCTCAGGCATGAACCATATTTTCTTTTCCTCGAGGTTCTTCTCCCGCGGCTGATCCGGCTACCGAGCACCCGTTCACTCACAATCAGCGAGTGCGGCTTTTGCCTGAGCGTTTTGCGCTTCGCGTCACTCAACCAGGACTGGGGTAGAGAGACGGAGAGAGAAAGAGAGAGTCGGGGAGAGAGACGGACCCCTTCTGCACCTCATTAGCCATTAAACCGCCAGCCGCTCTCCCACATATTGACATTAAATTCTATTTTACGCCGCATTATGAAATTTATTTTCTCGCTTAAGAGAACCATCTATAAATCCAGCGAGGGGATCTTACACCGAGGAAGGAATGCGTTATATCAGTTACGGTGCAATTCCTGATAAGACGATTATCGCGATACCCCCTTCCCCGGGAAGACTCCAAGGCTCCAGGCGAAACTATCAGAGACGTTACAGCATTCTTGCAACCTTCCCGCTAATTTCCCCCCTCGGAGGAGCCAGGAACCTTTCCGGAGTAGGTCCGGGTCTTTGACAAACTATTTCCTCGTCCCTTAGGACAGTAGCGAGAGCAGCAGCGGCAGCAATCACGCGGATAAACTCGCCTGACGTCCAGTTGCGACAACGGACACACCGGTAAGACCGCAGGAGACCGCAGCTTTTTTTAATACGCGGACTCTTTCGAAAGCCTCGAGGCAGTTCTCAGCTGCGGCCACGCACATGCGAGGTCGTGGAGTCAGTAGTGCTAACCGGGGAACTCGTCCGCGTACGCTCTCCCTCTTCCCTCCACGCTCTCCCGCGAGCGACGTAAGAGAACGACGGCCATCGCCGTCCCGATCGCCGGTTATCGATGCCTCATCGGTGCTTTATCGGCCTGGAGACGCTTCCGCGATCGATTCGATTCGCGCCCGTCGTCGGTTCACCTGCCGGCGAAAGCGAAATTGACCCGGTCGGCCCGGCCCCTGTTCCCTCCACGCCTCCTCCTCCCCGCCCACGACTCTCGCCGACCTCCACGACTTCCGCGCGCGGGCGGGAGATTAGAGGGAAATTTATGATATTGGGAACTCTCCCGTGGGGACGACCACCAGGTGTTTTTCCATCATGCGAGAACATCTCCTGGAGGTATCTCCCACCTTTTTCCGGCGACCCGGCGTCCTTAGCTCGGAGGGAGCTGCTCACCTCTGACATAACACGAGCAGCCCCGACTCAGGTCGGGCGCGAGATGAGTGCGAGGATACGAGAGGCCACGGAAGGGCTGGGTCTGCGATGAATAGCGCAGCTATTCTCTCTCCCAATACCCCGGATCCTTACGAAAGCGCGAGCAGCCGCCGGCGAGCATTGTCTTCGTTCGATGAGCGCCACTCATAGCTCTCAGGCCCATCGCTCGGGCCCACCGCTCACGATCGACCTGTTTCCAGGCGACCACACCCTCCGAGGCCCAGAAGTGGGCCATCGGTTGCAGAAATTTGCTTGCACGTCGGCTATGCGTTCATCGATCAAAGGAAACTCGCTCGGGGCAGCTTTCCACGAGATCTGTCTCTGGCCTCGATTACGTCACGCGAGGGAGAAGCGCAGCTTATCAGCGTGGACGATTTCACGGGGGGGTACGCGGTCGACGGTAGCGACTGGCAGTAGCGTGACCGAGCGCGACGCTTCCTACCTCGGCGGAGACAAAAAACGGATATTGGAAGCTAGCGATTATTGCGCTGGATTCATTACAACTCCGGTCACCCGGAGCAATTACGAGGATATCGGATCACGCCAGCTTCTCCGGGTTCTCGCGATTTATCGTGCACCGGCTAATTTGTTTTTGCTGAACCGGCCAATGAGGAAATTTCGCGAAAGACCGGTTCAAGCTCGGTGCTACAAAGGATCATCCGCGGGGCTAATGTCCCGCGGAGGAGCTTCCGCGCCGATTTCAATTACACGGAGCGCAGAGGACCCCGAGCGGACGGAGACTGGAGCGCGCGTCCTTTTGCGCCGGAGGTTTCCCTCGGGGTTTTGCAGTTTCGCAATTTGCAGCGCGATGAGTTCCGCGAGATATGCGCCGAGTTATCGATAGGTCAGAGGCGCAGGTTCGCACCGATCACCATTGGATGAAGAATCATCAGCGTGGGCTTGGGTTTGGCAATGGAGACTCATGAACCCAGAGGCGACAACGAAAAAAGAAACGATCGAATTGTCACGAGCTCAACCAGGAGTCGTTCGGACGATGCGCGGCAGCGAACCTGAAGGGGTACGGAACATCGTCTCCCCGTCGAAGGCACGCGGGTAGCCTCGAGTTGCGCGTCACGCGATAAATTCGGTGTTCTCCGTGCGTACTTGCATGTGCGTTGCACACTTGTTGCGCAACCCGATGCATCTTGCTCTCCTACGAGCATTGACCAGGTACACGCGCATAATCCGCTGGACGCCTAACGATGAACCTAATTGTACGGGGCATGCTCCAGGCGTTCCACGGAGAAAATATTATTGCGCAAACTGCTTGTTTACATAGTGGAAAAAGAGATTTATATAAGAGAGAATACGAGATAGAGAACCGTGAGAGTTCTGGTCCATGAGTTTCTCGGAGGGTCGTAACGCGCTTCTCGGGGAATTTGTCCCTGGAGCTCTGGTACGCGGCGCGTTCACCCCATTGAATTCGCGCCGATTGCGCAATCCAGCAAAAAAGTAAGAAAATCCATCTCCGTGGCGGTGGTGAAGCTGGTGGTGGTGGTGATGGTGGATGCGACGGGGAATGGTCCCTCCCCCCCTCTTCTTCCTATCTCGCTGATGGAAAGTTGAGCGATCGCTCTTCATGGAAGCAACGGGTTGAGTAAAAAAATAAAGGAGAGTAGGAGAGCGACGCGCGATCGAAGCCATCGAGGATGCTAGGTGCATCCAGCGTGCCACTTGTAATTATGCGCATAACGCGTAGCTTGTGAAATTCGCTCCCCGCAATCTCCCCGGAAAGAAAGAAAGATAGATAAAAATACCGACAAAGGCGAATATGAAAGCTAAGACGGTAGCGACGACGTCGACGAAAATCATGAAGAACTTCCGAAAAAATCTAGAGTAATTTCCAGCGGGGAACGGTAAATCCTCCGGTTAGCGTCGGACGAATCGTCGTTGAACTTTAGAGTTGCGTAAAATCGTCTCGCTAAACGTTGGAATTCCTTCGAAATTACGAGTCCCCGTCGCACCACGCATCACACACACACACACACGCGCACAGAGTGCACACAATGGCGCCAACGTGCGTCACTCGCGTGCTCGTGTTTCCCGAAGGTTTTTCCCCTCGCGACCTCTATTCATCCAAAAGCCGGGGGTGATTTCGGGAGAAGCGTCGACGTTTGAATTTAAACGAAGGAGATAAGTGCGCAATTGACGGGGTACCCACTGCGATTAGTCCCGCGGCTAATTGGATGAGAGGGTGGGAGAGGGGAGGCGCGCCCCTCGAAAGGTCTAACCCCGTTCGATTCGCAAGCAGCTCGCGCAAGAGGAGCAGCATTCGAATGGGGGATGCACGTAGAGTTCGAGCGTGCCCCTTGTAATTACACCGGTCGTTTGCTCTCTCGCTCTCTTTCTCGTTCTCTCACCTTCATCGAGACCCGCGTGCCGTATAATCGGCGATACGCGCCTCTCGTGAGCTCCGCGAATTCGCCTAATCGGCATTTCAGCCTTACGCAATGCGCTTTGAATCTGCCAATAATTATGCGCGCGCGCTCCGGAGGACTAATAAGAGCGGCCGTCTCGTCTGCGAACTCTCCGGATTCCTCGGCTTTGACGATGCTTCACGCAACGTGCACGACGCACACCTGGCGCCAGCGACCTTCTTTTTCGTACCGTCTTTCTTCCTTCAAGCAGGTACGAGTCTCAGGCGCGTCGTTCCTCTTGAAAAGTAGGCGTTTCCGTCGTTCCAATGGAAAAACCGCAAGGATTCCCCGAGTACACCGAGCGCGGTGGCGAGTACGAGTTGGCCGATTCGGCTTGACCTTCAGGTCCCTCGGAGATTCCTGACGATCCGTATCAGCTGAACTTGCGCAAGCAGCCCTCATCTTTCCGCGAGAGTTTCATCTCCGCTCTTCCCCGCCTTCGTCAAGCCGCCGCGAGATCTCCGCTATGGGGGAGATCTCTCCTCTCCATTGCACTTTTCCAGAAAAGGAGTTTGCGAGCTTCGACCGACGCGTTCCTTCCCTCCCCCTCCATCTCCACCTTCCGTCTATCCTGAATCGCGTTTCACCGGCTATCGAAGCTCCACCCTAAAAAAACAGAAATGTGTTTTCAATTTCTCCCAGGCGAAGAATTCCAAACGATTCGGATTCGAGAGATAAATCGTTTACTTTATAGGCCGCTCGTCGAGATGATACTGGTATAAAACTATGGAAATGTTAATTTTACGCGTTGAATTTATAACGCGTACTTTGCGCACACACACATCTGCAAGATTATATAATATTAAATTGTACACAGCTTGTGGAAAACTATATTGAAAGCTTAGTTCGTTTCTGCGATGGCGAAGCGCTACTAAAATCGACTGTGGAATAAATCTAAGGGCGATTTCATCAAAGTCGATTCATAGACAAAGACGGAGATGGAGATGGTCTCACCTGATTCAGGGGGAGAACTGGTAGAGACGGTAAACTCGAAGGCGTCTATCCGCGTTCACCGAGTGGGAGGAAGACGATCCTCTCGACACGTCGGATCGGTATATAAGAACTGCAGGTTCGACCTGGATCCACGCAGACCAATTATTGCCACCGTTTCTTAGAACACGCTACACATCCCCTTTTGCGGAAAATAACGTGGCGCGCAGGGTCTCCAAGTGCACAAGCCCAAGTTATCAACCACTGCCAGCATGATGAGTCGGGTACGAATTCGTCAAAGAAAAAGTCCTTAAAAATCCTTAAAAAATATAAAAAAGCTTCGCCTCCTATCTTGTTCAGTTTCATCCAGTTCAATTGCTCCTTCAAGACTTTCTTACGATTTCATCGTGTACTTGTTTAAGACTTGTTTGTTTTTCAAAAAGAGAGAAATAATCAGAAGCTCCAATATATCGATATATTTTTTTTTCAGCTGGCGTTATTTTTAACGCTACTGAGCGTGAGTTACGCGGCGCGCTTAGATAATACCTACTTACCTCCGAGTGGTGCTGGTGGATCTGGCGGGGGTGGTTTTATCCAAGCTCCGAGAAGAGGCGGTGTCGGGGGTCCCGGTAGATCAGGTGGCTTTCCAGGTGCTGGCGGTAGTGGTGGTGGTGGTGGTGGCAGCGGCGGTAGTTTCGGAGGTCCTGGAGGATTTGGCGGTAGCGGTGCTGGAGGTTACGGCGGAGGTGCCGCTGGAGGATTCGGTGGTGCTGCTGGAGGTGCTGGTTTTGGTGCTGGAGCTGGAGGTTTTGGAGGCGGCGGTGGTTTTGGAGGTAAGCTCGGCATACAATTTTCTGCAAATAAGTTAAAGCTCTATACTGAATTCTCACAATTTTCCTCCATAAACAATAATTAAAGTTAAAACCAAAGATCACATATGTATATTTTGAGTGAACAGGAAGTAATTTCAAAAAATCAAGTGCTTCGCGTGTGTGAATGTGTGTTTTTAGTGTCAATAACAGTATTTTAACAAAATCTCACCAAGAGACTTTCTCGATCAATTGCCCAAAAATGTGATATAATTTAATCAGATAATTGGTGGCTTTCAGGTGGTGGAGGCAGAAGTGGCCAAGAGATTCCAATCATCGCATATAACAACGAGAATAGTGGAGATGGCAACTATCAATTCAGCTATGAAACCGGAAACGGTATCAGTGCGCAAGAAACGGGTCAGCAGCAAGGTGAGTATACGCGAGCCGTTCTCATTTCCCAACAGCGATACCCCGAACGATTACCGGACAACAATTGTTTGTTGCGAGTAGAACATCTTTGAGCTACTGATCGAACGTGACGCAATTCGCACACTTCGATGAGTCTTGTGTTAAATTAACATGTTCCCCTTTAAGTGAGATCTTACAGTCCGTATCAATGCCAGTATTCAAGTTTACTCAATTCGCGCACAACGAACAATCACCCTTTTCTTTCTTTTTTATTTGTTTCTATTTGCTAATATTGACTTGTAAAATTACCTGGTTTATGAAAGCCTTTTCCGTGTTCAACATGCTTATCGTGTGCTAACGTATGTAAAAACTTGGCATGTTAGCATAAACTTGTGCAACTTTACAATCCCTACAGGGGATGTGGAAGCAGTGAGTGGCTCGTACTCTTACACTGGTCCCGATGGCGTGCAGTATACAATTACCTACACCGCCGATGCCGAAGGATTTCATCCTCAAGGTGCTCATTTACCTACACCACCACCGATACCACCAGAAATTCAGCGCGGAGTTGAACTAGCACTCGCTGCGGAAGCCAGGGGTGAAAATCAAGACGGTAGCTACAACGAAAGAGGAAGCGGTGGATATGGTGGCCAAGGAGGTGGTAGTTTTGGAACTGGTAAACTCTATTCTTCCCGTGACTCCAAAATTACTCGTAGTTTTCGTTTCACGTGTTCCAAGATTTTCAATTATTTAATGATATATGTACTTTTTATTTACCAGGAGGCCGTGGCTTTGGTGGAGGTCGTGGAGGTGGAAGTGGTTACCAAGGACCAAATTCTTATCAGTCGAGCTCAGGAGGATATCAATATTAAATCGCTGAGGATCTTCGTTGGCACTTGTTCGTGATAAATTCCCATTTATCACTATGATACCACTGGAAAGTGAATTCATGTACATAAGAATACGTCACCTATATCCTATTTTATTTATATAAGCTAAAGATACGCCGCTATTTATATTATTCTTGTCTCTATCTGCATTCCGTGGACGTTTTTTCATTCAGTTTCTACATTGTTACACAATACATTATCTATGCAAAAACAATGAACATATGGGGAATAAATATGAATATTTTTTTAATAATTAACGGTATTATGTATAATACATTATGTTTCTTTTAACTGTGTGATTTATTCAATATTTCTTATAATAAACTAAATAATATATTCAAGATTCTTTAGTATACTCTTATTTGTTGTATTGAATAATAATAATTCTCCTACTATAAAGCGCTCCAAAATTCGCGCACTTCCTTGAAAAGGTGTACATTCAGGACCAGCAATAGAAAATTACTTTTTTATCTGCTACCTTTCATTATGCATTAAATTACTTTATTAATTATTAGCACCCATGAAATAAATAAGATTTTAGTGGAATAACGCAGATGCCATCATTATAAAATATTCGCGCTTAAGTCTAATGGACAGAGCTGAATTCTCTAAAATTAGTCATGCCTTAAAAAAAGCTACCAAAATTATTCAGTATGACTTATTTCTATCCAGAAGCTTTAATTTCTATATTCTAAAGTACATAGGCATATGCAAGTTAATTTTGTATAATCATATGCAATTTTAGATGTTACAAATAAGAAATATATACTGAAGGACTTTCTTACCAAAAGATTGGAAGCTTAACCAGAAAATAACATTCACATTTGTTGGATCTTATTCATTAAGCTCGATCTTATTGATTATTTCTTCTATTTTTTCTTTTATATTATTCCATGTTAATTAAATATTTATTAGAATTATTATCTTTAAAACCATTCTTTCTGCTCTGTGAATGCGTAATTGATATTTTAATCAAATTTCTGAAACCGTTAATTTCTTATTAATCAAACCCAAGGTATATAATATTATAGTCTTTAAATATTATTGCATCCTCTTGCTAAAAACCGCAGGTTGATCGAGGCGCTACTAGTGCCAGTTTCAGGAACTAAATATCTCAAAAAACACAATGTCGGTAAATTGACGGTAACATGATACCAGCCGTCGTAAATATCACTATCTACATTATCGATTGTTGGAATTATTTACCCTCGATTTACCGACAACGTAGTACTAGAACTAATCAGTTCCTGAAACTGACACTAGTGGCGCCTCGATCAAATCTAAAAATTTTATTGGTTTTTTGGTAATTTATGCCATAAACTATATAGGTTTCTCTTTGTAATTTATTTTTATTTAAATGTTTATTAACTTTTGAATAATATACAGATTCAGTTTAAATTTTTATTATTTGTATCGAGATATTTAACTTTTTTTCTAATTTAACTAGTATATACAAAGGCTTTAAGAATTGTGATTTGACTATAATGTATTATAGTTTTTATTAGTAAGGTAGAGAACTATTTTGGCGCCAATAATATGTAAGTTCATTGTTTACGTACATATATGTACTTATTAACTTTATTCTAATAAATATTAGTAATAAGTAATCTTATTTTTAAACAGTTTATGTCATTAATCATATTAGACAAGAAGAAGGAATAAAATAAACATACAATGGGTAAGTGTAAATAGAAAAATTGATTTTGTAGCTTGTACATAATAAGAGCACCGTAGAAATCTATTTTTACATCAGTTGCATGATAATATAAAGTTTTTAATATCTTTATGTCTAATAGTGTCTCACGTAAATTATTGGACACCTGACTACTTCAGAGCTAACGAAGCTAGCTGTAGGCTCACCTTAGAAGAGACAGAAGCATTAAACTGTGTACCTTTATTAAGTAAATATTCCTTGAAGGACCTCAAAGATAAACAGTTTGTAAGGTTTCGTGGTATGATTCAGGATATGTATAGTCCAGAAATCTATTTTGAAAAATATGAAGTTAAAGATACAAATAGCGGAAAAAGCGATTTCAGATTTGGATCATACATCGATACAGCCCGATGTTTGGTAAGAATCAATTAAATATATTTCAACTTGTATAGCCCTTTTAAAACATCATACGTATCCTATAAAATTTTAGTTTTAAGGGTATAAGATGTAGGGCTTAGAATAAAAAATTGGTAATTTACAGGTGTGAGATACTTTAAGAATTGTTCATCTCATGTATAGTATTACCAACAGTTCACTATAATATATTAATATTAATACATATATTCTAATATTAATTTCTATCAGTAGGATAACGAAGAAATTCTATTTAATTCAGACAGAAATAAATGTTCTGAAAGACAGATAAGCGTAGTAATATCAGTACCAGGCATAAATGATTGGGCTAAAGAAAATACAACAGAGATTAAAAATTCTGAAAGAGAATTGTCACAACTTCATGAATCCATTAAAAGAAATCTTGATATTAATGAAATAGAAAATACAAATTCTGAACCTGTTCAAAAGAAATTGGTCACAGAAAATGTCTATAACGAACAAAAGCAAAATAAAAATATGATATTACCAGTAGGTCATTTTTTGAATTTTCCTATACCTATGGATGATGGTATAGCTTGCATCGTAAAGGTACTTTTTATGTAATTATGTGATATTGTTAACTAATGTATTATAATAAACTTTTATAATTACAATATGTTGGATTTCAGATGTACGATGAAGATTTTATATTTAAATTAAATGAAATTGTTGAAATTTTTGGTTTTATATCTCTTGATCCATTATTAAATACAAATTGTGAAGAAGAAATAGATGAAGCAGATGCAATGGAAATGAGAACTCATAATCCACCTGCTTCTTTAATTCCTCGTTTACATGCAGTGAAAATAGTTAAATTAATTAAAGAAGAATTTTATAAAGATTTAGAAATGCCTGTTGATATGAAGAGTATTAGAAATGATCTACATGAAATTTTATGTCAGTTACTTTTCGGAGATCAGTTAGCTGCTGAATATTTAATTTGCCATTTGATGTCTTCGATGTATGTGTATTCTGTCAAATTTTATAATTTTTCAATTATTTTATTTATTAAAGTCACTTTTTACTTTATAGATATTCAAGGGTGGACAATTTATGCCTTGGAACGTATCCAATAAATATTACAAATTTTCCAATAAAAGAATACCCTAACTATCCAAGCGATTTATATAATTTCCTAACATTATTTATAAAAAAAAGTCACTATTTAAGAATTACACTTGAAGATTTAGACAAATTAAATCTGACTCCAAGGTAAGCGTTTGCTTTAAAAAATATATTAATCTAATTTAAGTAACACATTTTTTTTATCCTTAGGAAAGATTACGATTGCAATAGAATTAACAGTGCTATTTTGCAATTAAGTAATAATACACATTTAGTAATTGATGAAACTAAATTAACAGCTGGTAAGGTTACAGAGAATGGAAAAGTGAATTATAAAGTAATAAGTGATTTAATTAAGTTTCAACATGTGTATTATGATTTTATATATTATACAATTCCGTATGAAATGGATATACCAGTTATGATTTTATCAGATGTTAAATCTTTCTTTCCAGTAAGTAGCATATTTCTTAAAATCATCTAATCTCAAGAATAAATATTTTACAAAATCATTAAACACAATTTAGTGTCCTACGCAAATAAAATTAAAAATTGATGAATCTACGAAAGAAACTATGTCTCAAATTATGGAAAAAATACATGAACATTTGAAGGATGAACAAAGATTGCCTTATTTTCGTAAATATTTGGAGTTTTCAAGATTTTCTAAATGTGAATATAATGAAGATATAACTAAAGTAAGTTTTATAAATATTTTTAACATTATTTTCTTATAAAAATATATATATATATATGTATATGTATTACTTTTTATATGTACTTATGTGCTACTCTCTATTTCTTTTTTTATAGATAATTCAAAAGGATTTCGTGCAAATGCGACAAACAGATAAAAATTTTAAGGTAGATGATCTGCATTCTTTAATAGTTCTTGCTAGATTAATGGCCTTATCATACGGGGAAAATACATTAACTATTGAGTATTGGAAGCAAGCCGTTGAGATGGAGAAAGAGAGAAAAAAGCGATTGTCTCAATAACAATTCATAAATTAAATCTGATATACGCATAACAATTATTTAAAAGTATTTATAGTTATGAAAAAACAAACAAATGACCTTTTTTATACGCTTTATACTTTAAGTAATATATTATATATTATGAATTTATAAAATATATAATAATATTATTTTTAATAATAAATGAATTCAGTGTTTAACACAACACCTGACTTTATGAAAAATCAAATTTACATTAATGTGCATGATATATGAGCTACATTCTGCTTCATAAAATGTTAGCTATTAAGCGATGAGTGTTTTTACACTTAGGTTAATGTGAAGCAGAACTAGCGTACCATGCTAGCACACAGTATTCTCTTGAAAAATATTTCCACATAGAAATATGTTCAAAGATTAAATACAAAGTATGGATTTTTGCTTACAAACATTCAAATTAATCGTATAAAAATAAAGGTATATGTCAATTATTCTTATTGGAAAGTTGTAATAATTGTGCGCAACGTTTTCAAAGAAATATCCATAACTTAAATTAATTTGGATTACGATACCCCAGTAATCAGGGAAGGAAGAATAATGATAAGTGAAATACAATCTACAAAGTATAATCCATCAAACCATTTAGAAATATTAAGTACGTATTGCAGGTAGTTTCTTCGCTCCTTTCTCATGTTACTTTACATGTTACGATTAGCATTTTAATGATTGCATCCTTAAAACATCCTAATCAAAGTTTTACAGTTCTAATTCTATGTTCCCGAGTGGTTCGTGTCCTCAACGTATTCATTTTCTAACGTTCTCTGAAGAACTTGCATATTCTTTATTTTGCTTAGTCTCTCTTCTCGTTCCTTATGAACAAACTCTAGTCCTTTTCTGGCAGCTTGAGCGTATCTTTTGGATAGAGCTACTTCTCCTCGAGCTCCAGGAATGTGTCCTGTGTACCCAACTATTGGTGGTCTTTCGGGACAAACATGATAATCTGGTGATGAAAATACAACAAATTGGAGACAACAAATTACGCGATAGAAGTAAAACTCTCTGACACAAGGAAGATTTTAATTGTCGCTTACCGAAGAGAATTCGTTCGTGACCATGATCCAACTCATCTTCAATATTTTGTGGCCTAACACGGGCTAAGAGATTTTGTTGATTTGTTTTTTCAGTCTGAGCTTTCATCGCATCCATTCGGGCTCTCAGTTTGCTTTGCACCTCGTGCCATTCCTTGGCACCTTCCTCGACGGCTTTCATAAACGGTAGGCCATACCTACTACTAAACCCAGGAATGTATCCTACAAAGGAAGATTTTTTTTAATGAATATGCGTTTACTCTCCATACCGTGAGCGACCTCCATACTCGTAAGTATTTTTACCGGTATATCCTAAAATATATGGGGGTGCTTTGTAAAAATGCGTTTCATTCTTCCAGTTCCTCCTAATATCCTTCTCCGAACTAATTGGAAGCAGCATCTCTTTTCCTGAGTTTGGCCTGTAAGGTCCAGTCTTGAGAATCTTCTTCTCAAGTAATTCCTACGTAATTCAAGTAACTCCCAATGAAACAATACATATTTCACGCGTGACATTAAGCGCAATTGGCCATCGATGCAAAATTATCAGGTACAATCCTTTACCTTCATTATTTCTTCTGTATTTGCGCCGAATCTTTTGCCGACGCGAAATTTCAAGGTAGGACAATGGCCGGTGTAACTGCGAGGAAAGAACGAAGATCATGTGTGGATTATTATAACGACGAAATAAGCGAGAAGGATCCGTCGGTTTTCGCGGGAAAACGAGAGTGTTTGAGATTGATTGGACGCGGCAGATTGATTGGAAAATACATGGGAGCAGTTAATTTAAAAAGAAAAAAAAAGCAATTGTAGTAGTACCACGTATAAAAATGTACGACTACCGGTGACCCACTAAATGAAATCTGTGCTCTGTGACGGTCACGGTAGAACAATCAATGGTGTACGTAGCTCAAGTCATTCCTATCCGATTGTTTCGTTTCATTCGTTCCAGGATCTACTGATCATCGAACTGAGTCGTCGCAATGTTTTATGTCGTCACGTTAGACTTTCAATGTCAAGTTGAGAAAGTGTCTTTTCTGCCGTTGCGATTGCCCGCTCTACTGTTGGAAGCAATTAATTTAGCTCGGCACAGGCTCATATCAGCAGCAGGATGAGGATGAACCGCGGAGAACTCGAGGAATTTTTAGCGTCCTTCCCTCTTCGGTGGGGGATGAAACTGGCGCGTGATTCCCCGGCGAGTAGGGAGGAGGGTGCGGAATAGTCTGGTACCAGGTTTGGTACCAGCTGTGCGACTCCTGCGTTCTCGAGGTCAATACTTTCGAAGCGCGTACATCCACGAGGGTCATTCGACGATCTAGTTCGTGCGCGATGCAATCTCAAATTCAAACACTTGCCTCCAAGGTCTCCACCGCCGCGAGATCGCATAAATCACACTGATAAGCATGCATGCATGCGCTCATTGACGCAAATTTCTTTCGCTTCGCTAAGAATCGGCTCGCGATCGACTGGCGTTTCGAAAGCCAACGTGTCGGCAAATCGCAAACGCGCCAGGCGCGCAAAACTTATGACTCCGTTTCCGTCGCGTATGCGTCCAAGACGCGGAAAAAAGTTTCCCGGCTGTCAATCAGCGGATGCGCTCGCACGTTCGAAATGAGCGAACGACATTTCGAAGCGGCAGCCGCTCCACGATGACCGCCGATGGAACCTTTGGTCCCTGACTTATGGCGTGTCGATATTCTATGGTCGTACGACATAACGACGATCGTGATTTTTACATGCGCGAAAGCCACTCGCGGAGTACCTGTAAGAAATAACGGTAATTCGTTGGTGGAAACGTCTCTTCGCGATTGGGCGAGACTAGAAAGACGGGAACGACTTTCATCATCGATCGCCATTTGAGGGAAAAGGCGCGAAAGTACATCCGCCGTCGTTGCCGCTAATTGTAATAATAAATAAGCAGCGCGAGCGAGCCTCGTTGAAGTCTCCGAAGAAAAGTATGGGGCGAGTGACTTCGATTTAAAGAGGACCTTCCCTTCCGACGGTTCCACCGCGCGTTCTGAGCATCGCATTTGCGTATGTTATGCAACGACGGGTGAGCCGGCGAGGACGTTTACTCCGCAGCGGCCGATAATCGAGTTGCAAATTTAATTAGATCGTCGCATAATTTGAGAAATTCGTCATTCGACTGACATAAAAAATGGCCGATTCCGAAGGACACCGTTTTTCACCGATGAAGGCTTCTCGACGTCTCGAGGTGGTTCATCAATTTTCCAAGGTCTCTCCCGTCCCCCGTCCAGCGAAATCTCTGTTTTCTTCGCTTTTCACGCGCGACACGAGCAGTAGCTTCGAGGAGTGATCGGAGGGAGCTAATTGCGCGTGTGTGGCGCGTACGACATGGCACCACTCCAATAATTGTATTATCAACGAGTGATTATCGTACCCGGGCAAATGCGCTCCGTAGCCCTGTCGGAAAAATTCCTTCCTCTGACTGTCGGACGTCGGATCGAAGATCATGTTTTCAGGGTGTTCCCAGGCTCTTTCCCCGCAATCCCCTTCAGCCGGTCAGTTTCAATCGGGAGGAGGACACACGCGCGCGTTCCGTTTGATTCGCCACTTGACATCTACCACTGGGAATACCCTTCTCGACGGACGGTTTCTCAGGGTGGCACGCGTTTCCCGGGGTTCACTAGAGTCATCACTGGTATCCTCGGTTGTCCAATGGCGACCGGACGTAGATTTTAATTGACGAAACGCGAAAAAAGCGTTTGAACCTCCGTCGGAACGTTCGATGCCTCGAAACGCTAAACTCGACGGGCGCGCCAGTGGAACAGAACTGTATACGGTCCGACGAAAGATACATAATACCAGCTACGTCCTACTAAAGGCGCCCCTCCAGTCTTCCGGTGTAGGCCGCACCTCCCTTTCTGCCACTTTCAGGGGTTCCACTATCACGGGGACGCGTTAGAGCATCCGCACGAAGAATGATCCATCCACTCGATAGTATCGATCGGATCGATCGTTCGTCTCTCCGATTCTTCCTTCTTTCTCCATTGGAATTTCCAAATTGACCCTATGCTCTGTTTCCAGAAAAATTGCGGAGGAACCGCGCGCACGATGATCCGTCACAGCGACGATGTACCACCTATGGATGGACTTACATGTACACATGGTGCACGGTGCAGCGTTCCATTGACCGACTTATTAAAATTGATATATCGTCCAGAAATTCGATAGTAATCCCACCGATTAAAAACTGCAGTCACGCGAAGATCACGTGAGTTGCAAGAAATTTCTTCGATTTCTTATTCGAGGGGTACATGCAGCAGGGTGTCCTGGATACACTCGCGCGCTTCAGCTTTTAGCCTTGACGGCTTTCAGACGCTCCGTTTTATGTACGGTGGAAGAATTTTCCTCCTCGTAAATACGAGAGGGAATCGCGGCTCAATTAAGTTTTATAATTGAGTAGATCGAATCGATCCCTCCGAGAACAGCCAGACAGTCACGTGCTGCCCGCCAGGATCGTTTTTGCCATTAAATCAGCTTTTTCCACGGACGCGTTTTGCTCCCCTCGTTCCAGTGACAATCGGAGAACTTTCTCGTTTCTTTTCGCATTGTCGTATGAACGACCGAGTAGTACCCGTGGTGGTAGTCTTTGCGATAAGTTCCACTGCCTTAGGAAAATCGATATGTACATGTCTGTGTAAATGTATGTATAAATATTTTCTGGTTGAATGCACGAGACTTTCATGTCACGGAAGGCATCGTGTATATTAGCGCGTTGCGCTCGTTGTTTTACCTTATGCTTCCTTCCACGTGACTCGGAACTTCCGCTATTCCGTTCTGGATTCAATAGCAAAGGCTATAGAGCCTTGGTAATTGACGACGGTACCTTTGAATTCGTCCATTTATCAGGCGCGATAAAAATTAAATTTTATTAAAGCATAAAAAATGGACTTTAATGAAAAGCTAAACGATGGAACGAAGCCCCGACGTCTTTTTTCAATAACATTTCAGATATGAATGTGACAAGGCGTAACAATGACGCGTTTCGCAAATCTAAGGGATTGTAGAGATTTTTCCATTTACCATTTTCCTATTCGAAACTCAGTTTTCAAGGTAGCGACATATATCAGATTATTATTGAGACAGGGACAGCATAATAGTTGCAGTAAGATAAGCCACGCTGTCCTTTTTCAATTATTCAACCGTCTATTTCTAATTAAATAAATTGCAAAATAATCTTTAGATAGAAAAGAAATTAATAGAAGTAGCGCACTTTCTCGAGAAGCCTTAGCTACATTCCATAGAAATAAAATTTGTTTAAAATGCATTAAAGGTTTATGCATTCGGAGGACAACAAATGTCCTCGTTATTTAAATTATTAGAAATTTAATACAATTAGTCAAATAGACTATTCATTTATTATGTAATTGTTGAAACAATTAATTTAAAAAATAACAATATTGGCGGAATTTTTTCAAAACTCTGCGCGATTATCGACGCGCGGTAAAGTAGAAAAATTTGTCGTCGTCGACAGATAACGCAGAGATCTGCGATTCTCGAAGCAGATAACTTATCAGGCGTCGATAAGGAGTTCCAATAAAAAAAAGGGCGGTAGATGATTTAAATTAAAAATTTAAATCACGCTAATTACAAGCGCGCGTATCTCCAAGATAATAAAAAGAATTTAGATAAAATCGATGTTAAACGTAAAACACGAATATAGTATTGCACCTTATATAATACTTTGGTTTTAAATTTTACTACTTAATAAATAGAGCGATAAGAACAAAGATAAGGCTCTTAAAAATTGTTTACGCATTCACTTGGAAGATTCGAGGTTGAAAGAATGCTTTTACCAGGAAAACTCGTCAAGTGCTCTATTGTTTAAAATAGAATTGACAATAAAAAAAAAAAACTATGAAAGATTGCGATTCTGCAGTAATCTCGCGAAAGGTGGAGTATTTTTAGAGTGGCATTTTTCACAAAATTACTTTTGCTAATGAATGCCCGATGGGATATTTATAACGTAATTGTTTTTGTTTCAGGGGAAGGATTATTAATCCTGCCGGTACCCTTGACATTTACTAGCATTTAGTTTCGATTTAATAAAGAGTACATCGCGGCTAGTGCCTGATTGGCTGAACAGGGTTTATCGTCGTCCTTGAATTCGATACATTTTAGCGATGCAGCGCCGAAGGGTCGAGGACAGATCGCGGGCTGTTTTGTGTAAAGGATAATGATTGAGAAGAAAGGGAGAAAGAGATGGAGAGCGTGATCCTTTAGATCTCCTCCGAGATCCGGAAGATCCCGGTTTGTATGGCTAACTCACCACCACCAGCACCATCATCACTACCACCATCATCATCCCCTGCCTAAAAGCCTAAACGAGATGTGTAGGGGGTGTACGTGCGATCCAACAGGAACCTACGGACCAAAAAATCAATCCGGAACGTCATGCTGCCGTGTGTATTAACATCGGAAAATCAATGGTAACCCATGACGTAGGAGTCCCGCCTCGAGATCGTCCAATGGAAACGCGCGGTTCCCCACCAGAATTCTTTTACACCTAGCGCGCGGCGCCAGACGTGCTCATTCCGTAGCAAACAGCTGCACTGAACGGACGTTTTAGAATCTTCTTGTTGATATTTTGAAAAAGCAAGACACACACGTTGAACAACACACACCCACGCAACTTCGAGCCACCACGCGTATGCAGTTTTCCAGTCAACAGGAAAGCACTTGAGGTAGCGACAGCAGCGGAAGCGGCAGCGGCAGCGGCAGCAGCAGCAGCAGCAGCAGCATCATCATCGCGACAACCACCCTCCTCATCATTGACAACATCAATAGCAACAGTAACAACAGTGGCCGAACATCCGTACTTTAAAGTACCGATTCACGTGTTTTTCCACGAGCATACGTTGTCCCGAGGATCTGGACTTGCCAAATTTCTCCGGAACGCTCTAGCAACCCTTTGGTAGAATCGCGGAGGAAAGTGAGAGAGACAGAGAGAAGGAGAGAAAATTGGAAGAAGAACGACAGCAGTGTATTATCATCGTCGGTCGTCGACAGAGGCGATAGTCCATTCATCCGGTTAGGATCGTCGTCCTAGGATCGTCCGGCTGAACTTTCCAGAGAAACGGAGGGAGAGAGATAGCGGCCGGAGAAACGGCGGAACGAGAAAGAGAGTTAAACGGAGAGGGACGGAAAGTGCGCGCATTGTCGAGATGGCGTTTATGATGCCCGTGGTCAAAAACGAATGGGACATTTACAAGACCAATCGGAGCCGACGTTCATCCGAGTGCTCGAATCCTCAGGCCTGTCGTAGCAGAAAGGTGAGTTTGTCTTTGAAGATTGAAGATTGAAGATTGAAGAGAAGAGCGAGAGAGAGAGAGAGAGAGTGAGAGAGGCGCGGCGGAAGGGAAAGGTGAAGAAAAGAAGATTAGAAAGATAAATAGAGAAGGAGCCGCATCGAATGGGCGCGCGTTACACTTTTCCATCAGCCACCGAGACTCTTGTTCAAGGCCACGAATTTGAAAAATGATTTTTTTTTCAATTCTCCACGCTTCCGGATCTTCCTAGTCGAAATCGCGCGAATATCGAGTGGCGATTAGTGTTCAGCTCGAGCATCTCCCGTTAATCGCGTCATCGGTCATCGAGTCATCGAAACCTCCTCGAGTGTTCGCCAAAAGAACGTGGCACGTGCGTTCGTACGTGCGTGCGTGCGTGCGTGTGCGCGCGCGCGCACGTTGCCTAATTCTCGTGAAATCGCGCGACCGGATTCACCAGGCTCTGGGAACCGGTTGCTTTCCTCTCGCGCGGTTGCTCCAACTCTCGAGCGCCGATCGGAGCAGGTCGCACCGAGCGATTTCTAAGCACGACCTTGTCCAATTAGAGGGGAAAATTTCAGTCTAGGAAAATTGCCGCCGACGGTTCGGCCGCTCGATTCTTTCCGATTCTCCTCCACGGCGAAGGAGAACCGGATCGACGCGCAAACTTACCGATTATCCTCCATCGATGCTGACGCGAAATTACGCAAGCTCGCCATTGTATTTCGTAACTCGCGGAAAGCGAGTTGGAATGCTCGGCGCGAACGGCGTTTTTTCATCCATCCCAATGGGAAAGTCGGGAAGAAAAGTTGGGGCGCATCGCGCCCGACGAAGGACCGAGAAAGAGAGAGAGAACGAATGGAGGAAAAAGGAGTGCGAAGCGAACCAGCAAATTCTCGGTGGGAAGCTTCTGGAATGCTCGTAGGTAGATTGACATGTTTATGAGATGCCGTTCGCAACGGAGGAACGTGAGAAATGCTCTCTTTCCGCTATCGCTCGCGTATTCCTTCTTCGTTTCGTTATACTCTTTCCTCCTCCTTCTCCCACCTCCCCGTTATGCATTTTCGCTTTGTACCGCCGTTAACCGCGGAACGACATTGCGAGCGGTCGTGATTTGCCGATCGTCGGGAGAGATCTGCAAAAACTAAAACGGCGATCGAGCTGGAACGGACATTCTTTGCGGCAGAGGTTCTCATCCAGGATTTTTAATTTCCCTCGTGGCGCGGGAGCGAGTCGATTGGTTCACGGCAATCGGATCACCCGCGCAAATGTTGATTTCGATTAGGATGATTGAAGCGATTAAAGGGATTCGTCGTCGTCGTCGTCGTCGTTGGCTTTGTCGGTTTCGACACGGATATCGCGCGTCATCCCCGAAGGGGTTTTGCCACTTTCGGGGCTTCGCGCATCGACCGTCGACCAAATTCATTCACCAGGATCGCCCCTCGTCTCTCCGGCCTAACAAGGACACTGCTCGATGACTGGCGCACGTAATTTGAAGCAGTGCGAAAACACGAAAAAGATAGTCGTCGCTCATCTGAGTGGCGCGACTCGAAAATTGCTAGCTTCCCGATATCATACTGTTCTATCGCTAATTATACGTAATTCGAAGCACACGTACGCACGCGTGCATGCAGCAACACAACCCCGGTAGTTTTCCTATTGAATTTTAATGTCGTATGCACGATCGTAAAATGCATCGAGTAAAACGATTCGGCCACGAGGAGCAGCTATCTCGTGGTTCCTGCGAAAACGCAAGCAAGGGCAAGGAATTTGTATTTTCCAGACAATTTCCCGTCGGGGAGACACGATCGATTTTGGAGCAGATGCGTAAAACTGGAGCGAGATGCGTTATATCGCTCGCATAAAGCAAATCTGCCTTGATGTATCTGCTGCTACGATCAATTATCGCATTATAAACAAATGTTCCCGGTTGCCGATGCATCATAGAACGATTATTGCGTACTAATTGCAAACAGACACTCGTCGTACGGATACTCCCACTTCCAGTTTCGCGAGAGAGAAAAAAGGAGAATTGACCTAAAATTGGAAAAGATTGCTCTGCGCGTTGATCTATATACGTATGTGTGTGTGTGCGTGAGGATGTAACTCTCTCTTTTATTTCTATACGTTTAGTAGTAATGACGTAACGAGGAATAGAGTATACGTAATTCCCATATTTCGACTTCTCGAGCACGATCGAATCTCTCTCTCTCTCTCTGCTATTTTCTCTGTCAATTACAAATACGGATTTCCATGTTACCAAACGTTAGTCAAGTTTATAGAGCAATCTTTCTCATGGACATTGATTAAACGAGACTCGTAACTCGTGGAGTTTAATGGCAAAGTTGACGTTTAAATTTATAATCTGTTTGAACAGCTATCGCTGATTATTCTTTTCTATATTCCACGAGACCCCGGTAATTCTGGATAAAGAACGATCTACAGGGGTTTCAACAAGGTTACATTATTTTTTGATATTCGTTTGAGATACTCGTTTGTAGACTCGTTTTATCGAAGTAAACAATTACTTATATCGTTGAATGCTTTCGGTTAATGTGGCACATGTGCATCATTGTAGAGGTACACTTTGATTTTTCAACGTAAGAGAATTGCGCATTGCAACGATATTCCGGATTCTCAATTACAATGGACTTATCATTGCCCTGGAATTCCAGATAGGAGTCGATATATTCTTTTTGACTTCCGGACAATCTCTACGATAAAATCTCATTTCTTATCTCGCGCGTATAGAGCGATCGCCTGATGGAATTGGATAAAAGGACAAGCAAAAGTTTTATTCGCGGATAAAGAGCGTGTAAAGTAGTGGACAGTTAGTAAGTTGAGGAATCGGAAAAAAATCGAAGGACGACAGGAAGTTGGCGCGCTCTCTCTTTTTCTCTCTCTCTATCTTTTTATCAATAATCGTTTTTAAAAGGAGGCGAGCGAGGGTATTGAATGTGATCAGAGTGTAGAATATCGTGAGAAGGGGAGAGCGGAAGAGAGATATGGAAAAAGTGTCTTGTCGCGAGTCTCTCAGGTAATATTTGAATGTGGTTTTTCTTGGTCTGTTGCCACAGGTATCGGAATGCTCGAAGTCGGAGGGTCCATCGTTGTCAACTTCTCCCGGATCGGACTTCCTGACGTCACCGGCTCACAGGTCAGTTCCTCTGACGTCACGTCATTTTTCACGCACATCGTCCCGGGCTTCCCAAAGTTCCCTCCAGAGCCCGAGCAAGAGCACTGGTTCATCGCCGCCGAAAACCGGAAGTTCGAGCTCGTTGAACAAGTTCCATAATCGACTGGTGGACAAGCTGAAGAGGTCGTTGAAGAGGGCGGAGGATTGCGCGGAAGATCAGCGAAATCTTTCGTGAAATAGCAGCGGGGTTTTGAGTCGGGCGAACGCGTCCGGCTCGAAACCGATCGAGATCCGTCGTACCTCGGCACCCATTGCTGGTACCGGATTGAGCAGCACCGAGGTCGCGCGGTCATGTCCGGAACCACCTGCGGGCGGATGGTAGAGAAGAGTGACCGGCCTCGTCTGGTACCTCGTCAAGTAAAACCAACAAACCAAGAGGAAACGATCATCGAGACTCGCCACGCAAAAGTGTCAACGATTTCTTCGGGGGATGACTCACCGGAAATCCTCCAGGAAGATCCGAAGAGGACCCAAGCGGTAGCTTGGACGTTTGCTCGAAGAGGAGAACATCGCGATCGTTGCTCGTTGATCGTTTGTTGATCATTGGAGATTGGGAGAGACCGGAATTGGCGGGAATAACGGGGAAGAGGAAGGAGAGGAAGAAGAAGAAGAAGAAGAAGACCAGCAGCAGGCGTTGCCAGCAGTTTAGGGCGCTACTCCAGAAGATCAATAGCAGCGGCGGTTCAAGATGTCAAGTTGCTGCTACCACTCGACCCGAAGCTGAATAGTCCGGTTCGCCGACCAAAGACTCCTGTCAACTCGAGAAGGGATGTAGAAGAGAATGAGGAAAAGAAAGAGAGAGAGAGAGAGAGAGATTGAAAGGAAAGAGGAAGAGAGAAAGTTGAAGTGATGAGGAAAGAGAAGTAAAGAGAAGGGGAGGAAGAATAGGCTTCTCTACACGGACACGGCACAATCCCAAATACGAAGGTCAGAGTCGATGGGTTTTGCAGACGAGTATCCTATCGATATAAATTTCCTCATTTTCTACGTTTTCTTCATTGTTTCGGGAACCGAGAATCTTGGATCTTTTGATGTTGATCGAATTCTGATCGCGGCTACAACCGATGCTGATCTAGATGAAAATACTCTATCCGGCGACCGTTTTGCTTCTTGTCATAACAGTAAGAATCTGTTTAGGCAGATGATGGAGAGAAGCTGCTACTGAGAGGCCTGTTCGAGTTTCATCCGGGCAACGGGATTGGACTAATCATCGGGTGACCGGGGGGGGGGGGGGGGGGAGAATATCCCCGAGGAAGAAGAGGACACATCGGGAATCGGCGAGTACCGGACACCAGTGCTGGCTTCGCCAAGGTCAGTCTTGAAGAAATCGGAAAAATGTCGATCGTTTGGCGTTCATACGGGATCTACGAGTAGCGCAAGATTTTCTAGCAGGGTTCCTTAGGAATCTCATTCTCAGATTAGTGCCAGACCCAAACGCTAGTTCCTCCGTTAAAATATTACCGCGCACAGTAGGCTTACGTTTTCTTCGTTGTTACATGTTTTCCGATAGTTCGTTCGATGTCGTACGACAAATTTCGATGAGTCTTTCTATGAGATTTTTAAGTAACAACGCAATAGCAGCGACGATCATTTTAAAGCTGAATTAATAAGAAAAGAAAAACGGAAGAAAAATAGAATATTTTGCAAGCCTCGACATATTGGCTAGATTCGATACCGTATCCGAGTAGTAGCTTTTGGAGGATTTTAATTTCTATCATTTTCACTATCGTCTATTATTCTAATTATTCCGTGTTACTCCTCGTTATTGCAGTACTTAATCTCTCTCGTAAACACATAACATAGAAACCCAAGAATACAATAGCTATGCATATGTACGATGAATAATTAAAAATACATGTGTAATACATATAAACCTGTATGTATCGGATCTTCGATTAGATCAATACTGATTTTCAAGAATCGGTCGAGCAGTGATTCATGCGAATTGGTCATGCGAGTGACGAGCAAATTTAATAGATAACGAAAAAGCCATATCCCCTACGTACATAAGTGAATTCGCAGGTAAACGAGAGCCTAAGAAAAGACTTATTTTCTCACTATATAATGTACTATGAGAAATTACGAGATTAGTACTTCTATACAAAGCTAATCTTCTCGGACATGTTTGTTAGTTTCGTTTCTTCTCCCTATAGTTGTAAAAGCTCAAGTCGTTTTCGAAGCGTGAAAAATCGATTTTCCGCCAAACCAGGAGAGATCTTCTGCTCGCTTGCTTGATATTTCGCAATTTCCATATTCTTGAGGCTTTTAAGAATACATCGAAATTCGAGAGATAAATCTTTGATTTTGGCTCTCTATTGACATTGGACGATAGAGCAGCGAATGAGGGAAACGCGTGGTGCACGCGTGAAAGACGCGTGCTTGTAACGTGTTTGGCGGCAGATCGTTTGATTTTGGCGCGACGCGCGACGCGCAGAACAGAGGCAAAGTAACTCATAAAAGTACACGTAAATATATTAATAGCGTACATTAAAGATATTTTCTTAAATAAGAGGTTTGCCATTCTTCGCGGGGAAGAATGTCCGCTGGGAAATGTCTCGTCTTTCGTCGAGTATAGTTTTTTTTTCTCTTTCTCTTGCACGAGTTTCGTAAGTTTCGTGAATTTCTTACTTCGGTTTATCTCTTGCTTTTAAGAAAATGCTCCTCTTGCTTTTCATCGAATCCCGAGAATGATCCGAGAATCTTTTTTCCAAGCAGCGAATAATTAATAATTCGATTATCGATTAGCGTGATCTCTGAGACTGCAAGTGTGATAGTGATGTGAGACGTGACAAGTGCCACTAGCCTGTGGCAAATAGGGCAGGTGCCCTATTTCGTTAGGAGACGCAGAAAGACGTCTTGTCGATGTGCTAATACGCGTTGATTGTCGGTTAGCCAATTTTTTCTCGAAGAAATTAGAAATTTTTTAGTCGTTGCGATATCGCTCGTGAATCTGTAACCAAAGAGTCACCCCAATTGGAAACTCGCGCCATTTCAATTTCGTTTAAGGCGCGCTGCCTTCTTCTTACGCAGCTCGTTTTATCGACCTTGCAGTATTAATGCTTTTGTGATTAATGTGCGCGTGCCAAAAGTACGATTAGAAGAAGAGGGGAGAGAAATAAATGAAAATGTAGAAAAAAAAGAAAATAGAAAAAAGAACGCGTTCATTCAACGTCTTCTGCGTCTACACGTTGAGCCTAAGTTTCGCAAGAAGAATAGTGAGATTACGAATAAAAATTTCTTTTTGCAATTTCCCTGTTTTTACATGTCGAGAATTACGTACTGGGAGCAATTAAATGATACCGCGTGTAACTCTGTGATACCGTAAGCTATAAGATAGAATTATTTCGCAGCGATTTTTGTGGAGGAGAGCGTAAAGATTAAACGGAAAATGAGGGGGATGATAACATGAAAAGAAAAAATTTTATTAATTATTGTTAATTATTGATATAATTACTAATTATAATTGCGTAGATCGATATTATTCAGATCAATTATAAATAATTCGAATTCTTCGTCGGTTGCAACTGTTTCTTTTTTTTGTCAAGAAAATGAAAAATATCTTTCATTTCGAACGGCAGGAAAAATGCTTTAAAGCTTTTCCGATTGAAGGAAAAAAACTCTTTCCGGTTCTCTTCGAGAAAACGTCGTCCCATCACATCCTGATATATATAAATATATATAATATTCACAGTCATTTTTCGACGCCTCTGCGTGTAAATAAATTTAATAATTAACAAATATAGTCGAGGTATATTGTGCGGAAAATTTTGAAAATTTGCCTAACGTTTTTGTATGACTCGGACAAATGGACATCGAATAATGGAAGAGCGAAAGAGAGAGAGAGAGAGAGAGAGAGAGCGAGAAAGTGTGTGTGTGTGTGCGTGCGAGAAGGGTTGAGAGGGTGGGCGAGAGAGAGAGAGAGTGTATGTGTGAAAGGGAAATCAATAGACGGACGGATAATAAAAATGGTATAAGAGACACGGGGAAATAGAGAGCGATAAATGATTTGGATTTAAGGCGTATCTAATAATTTCCAAAAGTTGCCGCTTCGTGTAAGACTGCTTTAGAGAAACAGAGGATACAAAGTAATAATTATCGATTGGGGTGTTAATTCGTGGTGCTGGATGAAATTTTAGGGCGGGGAGAGAACTTTGCGCCTCTCCTTTAATTTGGAGCGTCGTGAAATGTTCGTATCTCCTCGTCTCAAGAATTCATCGAATGATTTGTACTGATTAGAAATGGTGTTACTATATAGAGTTTAGCGATTGACGAGTTAATACGATCTATTTATTACGGCGGCTTCAGGCTGTGGAGTTAACGTGGATCCAGATGCTTTCTTCTTTATATACATGCTTTTGCGAACAAAAAG
The DNA here is from genome assembly GCA_037305995.1 of Sclerodermus sp. 'alternatusi'. NCBI lineage: Eukaryota > Metazoa > Arthropoda > Insecta > Hymenoptera > Bethylidae > Sclerodermus > Sclerodermus sp. 'alternatusi'. The sequence continues at coordinate 1,480,953 of CM074558.1, read as the reverse complement.
AAAAATGATAAACAAAAAAAAAAATAAAAGAGAAAACAAAAAAATAGTTAGATATCACTTGTTGGAATAACTTTTCGGACGGTACTCTCTTTTAATGCGACATTTCTCGAATTCTCTCCTGAAGAGAGTACCAAGAAACTCTTATTCGTCGTCTCGATCCACTTTCGTTCTACGGCCATAACGTTCGCGCGATTGCAAAGCTATTTACATATATAGATATATAATTTATTATTCGACGATTCGACTATTTTTTGTATTAAATATTATAATTGTTCGTTATACCTCATACTGGATATTTTGAGCTGATTTTTAGTGCGTGGCTGAGGAGAAGATGTATCAACGTGTCAGATATTTCATTGGGCGTTGTGCCTTTTCGCGAACAAATTTTTACTTGAAACGAAACTAGAGACAATAGAAACAATTGCATTCTTAATCCCTCATTGGTCGAAAATCCCATAAAATCTCTATTTTATCAAAATGCTATCCATGATTAAAAACCGAATATCGAAGCGTGACGCATAATTGGGTAAAAATTTGTTGTACGTTGTATCGCCAAAGGATTTTCTCCTCATCCATTGCGATTGAATATCACTGCCAAAATCCCAGGATTGTAATAGCGTAAGCGGTACGATGCCCAGAAACTAGCTGCCACCTTTTTTCACGACAGCCTTTTAAACAGCATCTCGCCGCTCTTTCCTACATCCATTATTTTTGATCTGTCATCGTGTATCTTTGATTTTCAAGAAACAGTAAGTTTTGTTACTTGGAAAGAGAAAGATGAAACTTGAGCCACTCGCTCCACTCATTAGCTCTCGGAAGTCCCAACTTTAAAACTATTCACGAGTTCCCTTTAATAAAGTCTATGTACGAATATTGTATGTTGAAAAGAGATGATAAATGACATTATTATTCAGTGTACTATTCGAGCAAAATGAAAAAAACAGAAGAAATATAAAGATGATTATAGCCTCCTATGATAGAGCAACGCTAATGAAATGCTATCGAAATAAATGTGTTTGAAACTTATTAATGTTTCTTAGTATATCATTAAAAGAAGTTATCGTTAAATTGTATACCACCGAGGGTTTTGAGGAGATATATATGTATAAGTAAAGAGAGCGAGTTGGCTGGCATACATTCCAAGCATATAATTATTCACATACATTTATAAAGTAAGAATCTGTTACCGTTTGATAAGGAGTTCATATGAGATATTACCCATAAAGATAATATAACAAAAATTAATAATATATCAAAAGTTTTTAAAGCTTATTATAATAGATTTCGGTTTACCATTATTATGTACCGTGATTTTTATGTCATGTTCAATAAATCAGTTTTAAACTAAACACTTTGCGTTGAATTAATTTGCATACTCACTTTGCCTATCCTCATTATCCTTATTATAATTATTAAACTGAACGAGAGGAAGGATCGTTTGTGATCTTCCCCCTGTCCAGTCAACGAGAATGAGTCAGGCGATAAGAAAGGGTAAGAAGAAGATAAATAAATTTGGAGCATCGAGAGAGGGACCCGAGGAGTTTCGTGAGTCTCGATTGGAAACTTGGGGGAAAAGGTGAGTCAATCAACTTTAATTATTCAAGATATATTTGGCAAAAAGGAGAATCGATGAAATTCAGATCAGGATTATGGGATATTTATTCGTTTCCGCGCGATTCCTGAGGTGAGAGGCCATTGTGCCTAGACGTAATTCCACGTTGATGCAAACCTGTGCACCTGACGGTTCTTCGAGGTCTTCTAGAAGTTTCTTACGACCAGACGTCGTCGAGACTCGATCGTATCGAGCGAACGACGATAATGATTATACCAAGTTCTTACGCAGTCAATTGCGCGCACAGGTAGGCATGTCTAGTCGTATAGATTAGCTATTTTCATCGAGCTGAACGACCAAGTAACAATGCAGCATCGTGATGTCAACGTCAACGTCAACCTGCACGTGCGAAGCTTGCATGAATCACACCTCGAGAAATTTCACGTACACAGCAGCTGTTTAGTCACCTAAATGACGAAACAGCTTTCCGTTATTCGCTTATCGTTGCGATTTTTATGATAAACTTTTGATTCGTCGCGTGAGATGAATTCCGTTTATATCAGAAGTGTCGTAAGACTTATAACACAGCCTTCTTTGTATCTCTTCATTGTACTCTGATAATTTCCAGAAAATTTTCGTCATCCAATAGATAATTAAGCCAGTTAAAGTCTTCTGTCAGCCTTAATAGTGCTAAACTAACAATTGCTTTATGGAGAAACTGTAGGTGTTACTGACATTTTATTGCAAATGTAGCTTTCCTGAGTAACTTCTCTGTATTACATAAACAAGAGATACAGGCAAAGCTATTTCACAATTGTCTTTTATCCAGTTGCATTGAATGCAAAGGAAGTGGTACAAATAAATATTATGACCAGAAGAATCAATTACACCATGAATTAAACAAATAAAGTAATTGAAAGTTCATAAATAGTTTAATGTCAATGAATCTTAATACAATTTCACACAGTCTCTATATTTGTATATTATGAATTTACATTTAATTGTAGAAACTTGGTAAAGATTGTTTACTGAATTGTGAAAAGAATAATTTGCAAAAAATTATATTAATCTAAAGTAGTGATGCAAAAGAAATAGTAAGGAAAAGATAAATGTATTTAGATCCAGAGGAGAACTAAAAGAGAATATTTAGTTTCTCAGTGAACATCATTTAACAGTGAGGATTGTCTATGAAGCATTGTATACAATGAAAATGTGAATATATTTAATGCTATTTTATCATATTTTCATAGTTCTTCGGATTTTCTTATTACTACAATACCAAATTTATTATAATACTTAATTACAAACCACATTTGCTTATACTCATATATACTACTATAATTATATTTCAATAAAATATACAAAAAGTATTTATTTAAGTTTATAAAGAGATTGTAAAATTATGCTCTGAAAGTTAGAAAGTTCTTTTTAAACCCTTAATTCTTCTTTTTAACATTTAAGTTACTATCTCATCTGTAATATATATCATTAAAATAAAACTTAAAAATGATTAATTATTTATAAGAGTTAAATAAAATTAGATAAAAAAGACATAAAATTAAATTGAATTATAATTAAAACTGAATAAATAAATAGGTAGATGATATTTTTCATTATAATATACCTATTACTATGATAAGAATAAGTAAGAGATTCAAAATTCTGCGTCTAGTCATGTGAACCCCTACAAGAGAGATGCGTGCGCAGCCAAACGAAAGGCGACGCGCCGAGCGGCAGGACGTGTGAAATTGGCTGCGCAGTTTTTGCGAGATTTATAGGTATTTTTTAACTTAAAACCAATTAAAATGACAAAAAAAGTAAATTTTACAAGTAATTAAATAACATAATTGTAATCTTTCCAGAAAAAATTCACTGACCTGCCAGATTTCTTGATATGTAAAATTACCGTAGACGGTTGCGTCCCTCTTCCGTGTGTGTGTGTGAACAGGTAAGTACAGAAAATTACACTTTTGATGCATTTTTCCTAATTATTTCTTAAATAAAACGTTCTCCGTATATTTCTTTGAAGTATTTTTAAACGTTTTTCTGCTTTTTTGTGGGAAAAGTAAAGAATTTAATTCTTTTTATGCATTGATGCTCGTATGTGTGTGAGTGTGCGTGCCGGTTTCGCACAGAGACACTTTTTTCACATTTTTCTTGAATATTTCCCCAATAAAATACTCGCCTCGTATCCTCTCGAAGTCTTATTCAGTATTTTTATGGTTTTTTATGGGTAAAATTGATGATTTCATCGGTTTTATGCATTAATGTTCGTACGTGTGTATATCTATGGGTGTGTACGTTTGCCGGGGTCGGCCATGACAGATGCGCGCGCAGCTATAAGTTAATTGCAGCGCCATCGTCAAGACAGTGAGATTTGCTTCCCAGTTTTTTCGTAAGATTTACAGGTGTTTTTTGAATAAAACTAATCGAAACCACACAAAAACTGAACATTACAGTGAATTAAAATGAGGGATTGTAAATTTTTCGGGAAACTATTACTAATTTATCAGATTTCTTGATATATAAAATTGGCGTGGACGGTTGCGTCCATCTTCCGTGTGTGTGTGAACAGGTACGTACAGAAAATTACACTTTTGATACATTTTTCCTGATTATTTCTTATATAAAACGTTCTCCATATATGTTTCTGAAGTGTTTTTAAATGTTTTTCTGTTTTTTTTGTGGAAAAAGTAAAGAATTTAATTCTTTTTATGCATTAATGCTCGCGCGTGTTGAGTGTGCGTGCCGGTTTCGCACCGAGACACTTTCCTCACATTTTTCTTGAATATTTCTCCAATAAAATATTCTCCTCGCATCCTCTCGAAGGCTTGTTGAATATTTTTATGGCTTTTTATGGATAAAATTGACAATTTCGTTAGTTTTATGCATTAATGTTCGTACATGTGTATATCTATGGGTGTGTGCGTTTGCCGGGGTCGGCCATGACAGATGCGCGCGCAGCTATAAGCTAGCTGCAGCGCCAGCGTCAAGAAAGTGAAATTTCCTTCGCGGTTTTCCTCAGATTTACAGGTGTTTTCTGAATTAAAACTAATTGAAACCAAACAAAAACTAAACTTTGCAATGAATTATAATATGTGATTATAAATTTTTCAGGAAATAGCTACTAATCGGTCAGATTTTTTGATGTGTAAAATTGGCGTAGGCTGTTGCATCCTTCTTTTGTGTATGTGTATGAACAGGTACGTAAAGAAAATTTGCACTTTTTTTGTATTTAACATGAATATGTCTCAAATATAATACTCTTTTTGTGTTTTACTCAAGTATTTTTAAAGTTTTTATTAGCGAAATTGACAATTTTAGAACTCTTACTTGTAAATGTATGTTCATATGAGTATATGTGTGTCGGGTCATATGGAAAAATACACTTTTCTCGCTTTTATTTTAAATACTACATAAAATAAGTATTATTCTCATATATCTTTAAAATATTTTTGACCATTTTTAATGATTTCTTATCAGAAAATTTGACAATATTGATATTTTTACCGAAATTGATTACTATTATTGACTATTATTTCAAATAAATATTCCTCTTATAATATTTTCAAGTGTTTTTCAACATTTTTTTGGTTTTCAGGATAAAAAGTGTTAATTATATCTCACAATCATCATGGAATCATATGCATTGTTTTGTTGTGAGAAAACATTAGTAAAGAGTTTCCAGTAATAATTTGGTGAAATTTCAGCAACGGTGAGTCTTTTTTCAATTATGTATTAATTCTGCTTGAACAATCTATTTCTGCAACCTTATATTTAATCAGCAGTAAATAGCAACAAGCGTAAGAAATAGCGCATTAAATAAATGTATCTGATATGAAAGCATTGATTCTAAAAATAACTGAAAACAAACACGGGATCTTCAGTCCCCCCATTCCTCTTGATCAGTGCGAGTTGTAATTTAATTTTCTTTAAAGGTCTAACCATTTCAAAGAAGAGAGGCAAAAACTCTCACTGCTCGGATTTATCTCTTTTCTTCTAGATATAGACTGTACACCTTGAAAAACATTAATCTTGGTCAGTTCACAAAATCATTAAGACCATTTAAATTGAATGAATGAATCTGACAAAGCATGAAATGTTCAAGCATAATTAATAATGTTTTTATATATTTTTTATTGTATTGTTTTGAATAGCGAAGTGCGACAATGTAATTTCTAGCTTTGAATTTAATGGAATTCCCAATTTTCCTCATAGAAGGGAACATTTACTTAGCACATATTTTTGTCACGGGTGTGTGTGCGAATAAAAGGAGATTCTCATTTAAATTAGTTTATTTAGCGTGGCTTATAGATATGTTGGGCACTTTCCCACTTATCTATATGCAGATATATTGCTATAACTAAAGACATTTCTTTAGTTCTGGTTAAGTTTTAGATATACAAATGCTGATATTGTTCAGCAATTAAAATCATTTGATCCGATTTCTATGCGAGGAAGTCGTGTTACGCCAATGGTTTTTGCGAATGGAAATTTCCATCGACGGATAGTGCACCACGAACACTAAGATGATGTGTCACCGTCTCGATGTTATTAGCGTGAAAATTATAGGGATAGAAATAAACGAGAAAGAAACGCGAAGAAATAGGAGATAAGCGGCAATTAGCTCTTATCAGGGATACTCGTGCAATTGTAATTCCCCTGGAAATCACGTACTTGCAGATGGTCGGAGAGCTATCACTGTTCTTAGTACCTAATACATCTGTTACATTCTGTTTTGGAAATGATTCCGAATACATGCGAAATCTAGAGGAGAGAAGATTACACGTAAACTTCGAGCCGTGTGATGCATTTTTGTTCGTATTGGTGTTGCGTGGGCGTAAGTTAAGGCGAATTACTACACGCAGAAGCATCGCGTTTATCAAATCCCATTTACTAATTTGTGCGCGTACTCATTCAGCTGGAGTTCCCCACGTATGTGGGATCTATCGCACCAACAGTCGACCCACGCTTCGTTGCCTTTCATTAAGCTCTCTTCGTCTCTCTCTCCTTTCCCCCTTCTCGTAGATTCTTTCTCCGTTCATCCGCGCCCTTGCGCGCGTACAGTCTCTCCAGCGATTTTCCCCTCGTCTAACGCACTACCCCACCTTACTCCAGAATGACCATACCTGACCTTGAAACTAACTAGCTGTGCTCTCACGCGATAAAAAACCACGTCTGTGCTATTCGCGGACAAACTTGCATTTTATTAAGATGCAAATGGTAGAGTCTAGAAGCACGCGAGGTTCCCTCGGTGCATTCTGCCACACGTGCGATGGCCAATCGGCGTGAGAAAGAGAGAAGTTTGGCGGTATTTTGCCAACGCTTAATGTGAGTTAAACGAGCGACCTACGCGGGCATCTCTTTCTGGTTCATAAGGAATTCAGAACGATGCACTTTCTGGCTAGTGCAAAATAGGGTCGACGATCAATACCGTTTTCACTCGGTCACTATTTCGAGTGGACCGCGAATTATTCTCGGACTCTTCGGTCAGAGTGTTAAATCACCGACGTATTATCACGTTGCGGAAGAATACGTGATGCCCTTGCGAGAAACTTACGACGCAAGTCCCTCGGATCAAAGCTCGCAAATATTTCTGATGAAAAAGGACATGGAGAGCTTATCATGAAGCTACCGCGGAGAGAACGGAAGAAACCACGAGACGCGTCTTGTTGTTATTCGCAAAGTTTCCACGGGAAATCGGTTAGCGTCGAAAAGATCCGGTAGAAACTAACTCTTTATTGAATAAATCAGTTTGCAATTTTTCCTCCTCTCTTTTTTTCCTCTCTTTTCATACGCCTTGATCTCTCGAGAGTCCGATGCATCCTGTAAATATTTGCCAACTAAATATAGAACCGTGCGCTTGAAATTTTTCTCTCGGGATAATTTGCGCGTGTTGGTTACATCGATGCGGTAACAAGCGACGTTGAAAGTTCGCTGACTTTGCCTCCTGAAAACGGGAGAGACACCTCGAGCTTGAAAGCGAATAAACAACGAGAGGGGAAAGAAGGCAGGCGTGTAGGAGTCGAAACGCGAAACATGAAACGCGAAATGCCATTTTACTATTGTTTTATTTTTGCTGTTCTCCTGGCCGCTCTGTCCAGCTTATTTAGGGTGCTCGAGTGCCAAGTGCACGATGGAAATTGAAACGAACTTTGACGAAACTCAACGGCGAGATCGCGATATTTCGAGAGACGGACGAGTAAAACTTCAGAGTTTCCGCGCGATTTTTCACAGGAAAGAGCAGATGGTACCGTCGTATGCCTTCTTCAGCTTATTGCTATTGGATGCGACGCTGAGCGTCGTTGTCACAGTCGCAACGAGAAATTGTTATTGAGAATTATTACTATCATCCTCGTTATTCAGAAGCGCGACGTTTTCGCGGGTTATCAGCCGAGTTTATCGGACGAGACGATTTTTCGAGCGGTGAAAGGGAAAAAAGAAGAGGCGAGTAACGTTTTATCGCTGAATGCCCAGACTGCCGCGGTACTCTGACCGTTAATAATTAATAATAAAGAAATGCGAGTTTATTGCGGGAGGAGAAACAGATGCACTTGCAAAGGGTATCGGTAGCTGGTAATAACATGTTTGACGATCGCGAGAATCCGCGCTTGTTATTGTGCCCTCTTCTGTGCGCCGCATAGATTTGCATTAAACGCACGACAAGCTGGTGCCAACTATTTTTGTAAGCGGTCTTGTTTGCGACGCGCACGTGCTACTTGAATATCGCCGTTTGCGAATATGCAGAACTTAAAAGTTCTGGCCAGCTATTAGATCCATGGATCTCTCCTCGGTTTTTCCCGCTTTGGATTTTCAGCAGTTAACGCGTCGCGCGTAATACACTACGTACATTATCCAGCAGCGCATTACCGACGGATGTTCCACTTGACAGAAGCGAGAGCTTTAATAACAAATGGCCAATTTGTCGATTGACCTCTCAACTCTTAAATTGAAGGACTCGGAACCGATCGCGAGTAAGAGGAGAGGATGCGACGTGTAATAAAAGATAGGTCGATAGTATTACCAATCTCAGCGTGAAATCTTAAACTGGTGGAAAGTTTTCGAACGCAATATGTGCTCCAATATCGATTCGCTGTCCATTGCGACACGTGTCACCGTTCGTCCCCGTGGAGTCCCGAAGCGAACTTGGTTGCGATAAAAATCACGCCGAAAAGAGGCCCATCGATTTCAGTTCGCAGCAGGCAAGACCCTCCGATGGTTTCCCTCGGAAAAGAATTTAGCCACATCTCGCGCGAATCAATTTACGAGGATACCTGGCCAGTTGGCTATTTTTAGCCCGCGCTAAGGCAGGGTTCAAAGTTCCCTTTGTACGGAGAGTACACAATATTCTACAAGTGTGATAGAGGAGGATGCGTCATTGACTACATTGGCTACGAGGAAATACGTCAAAGTACTTAGCAAGCCAACGCGTCGCTAATTAAATTGGAAGTGAATACGCAAGGAGGCCGGGCGCTAACGCAAATATATGACGAAAATTACAAATATAAACCGCGCGTATAAATATAATCGTTCTCATGGAGTGTCTCGTGACGATCATCGTCATTCTTTGCGAAAGTAACGCATCCGGCTATCACAAACGACAATCGACGAACAATCTATTAGTTAATTAGATTGGTCATGCGTGTCATTTCAAGATCCTCCTCGGCATTTCGTCACTTCCTCCTGTCGCGCGGCTCCGTTTTCAGGCCTCGAATTCGTAGCGCGCTCTCATTGTATTTTTAGACGCAATGTTCTGTCCGGCACACAGAAATAAACAAACATTTCCCGATGTCCAAAAGCATACGCGGAGGCGAGTCAACGTTTCGCGCCTGAGCCTTTTCCTCTTGCGAACGAAGAAAGATGAAAAAGTTGGAGCGTCGACACTCGAACGGGACGTGATAATTGTGCATCTCCCGATATGCGCGGACCAATGACAATGAGATATTAGAGTAGAGATGCGAATGTTTCTTTGAAAACTTCCGAAGGGTCTTACGACGCGTTTCAAACCCGCGATTACTCGGTACAATGAAGCATTAAACATTTATAGCGTTCCGGACAAAAGAGAATTTCCGCGTTAATGTGCTTCAGCGATAAGTCGATTTGCATAATGCAATTTGTGCCACGCGCGGATCAAAAAAGATTACTCCTAGCGGAGTTTAATAACGCGTGACGCCCGCTTGAATTAACGTGACAAATAAATGGCAAAAGTTCACGATTTTAAGAGGAGGAAAAAGATATTCGTGAAAGCTAATAGGAGCGCATCTGCGTCTCTTATTAAACGCAACCTTGAAAAATAGTGCAGCGTATGAAATTCAAAATTAATCGCGATGGATCGAGTGGAAACGATAAAAATACAACACAGCAATGCCATGTGCGATAAATAAATTCAAGAGCAGTTAACGTCCGGCAAGATGGCGCCGATTTTAGTCATCGATTGTCTTCGCCTCACGATTTTGGCAGCTCCTACCAGAGGGCTGTTCGAGTTCTCGCGAAAATTGAGCAAGTTTCCGTGAAGTGCAAGATGGCACCGATGCAACACAGTGGTTGCACTTGATATTTTTTGCGACGGAACCGGTAGAACAGTGTGCGCAAATGCGCACACGGTAATTATCATCTTGAATTCGTGCCGGCTCCCTTTGCGAGAGGTTCCGTTTAGTACGCTTAAAGTCCATGCCTCGTATCGACTTATTAGTAGTTAAAAAGCTGCGCTTTCCGCCGTTATTATTTTTGGCAGAAGATGGACGTACGACGTCGCTAAGAACGGCGCTTACAGCGTCATGACGCCGCGTCTCGACACCCACGATAACATTCCTGAAAGAGAGTCAGTATTTTTTCCCCTTGCCCTTGTCTCCCACGTTCTTATGCGCTCGCTTATTCGCGCGCTGCCAAATTCTTGTTGCAGTTTAACGCTACTAGCTAGAGCAGTATCAAACTTTAAAGCGGAGAGGAACCGAGGAACTGCAACGGGAAGACACAGAGATACTCCCGCAGAAACGGAAATGCAGCTGCGTGGGTGCGCACTGATTCGGAATCGTTTTCGTCGAGTTTTCCGTTCACTTCCAGCGGAATAACACCACCCACTTTTACGAAAAAATTAGGGTCTCGTTTAGAGTGAACAGGGACATAACGGAGAGATAAAGAGTGAACTAGAGAGAGAAAGAGAGAGAGAGAGAGAGAGAGAAAAGCCTTGTCTATTAAAGATAAAATTTTTGGATAAATTCTTGATTGTTCCAGAGGTAGATGCGATAATTTCACTAGTATCTAGGAAAAGCTAGTTGTTCTGGGCTCTTAGTAAGAGGATAGGAATCGAGCCGTTCTCGACTCGGCCCGCCTGTGGCTAAGTGCCAGTCGTGAAATAGCAAAAGCCTGCCACCGCCGAATTGAACTTTAAATAAAGTCGTCGTCTCGTTTCTCGCCGCGATTAAATGCCGATACCTTGGTGGCATTCAGCTCCGATCCTGCATAGCCCCCCGGTCCACGAACACCAGCATCACCCCCGCGAATTGTGAAATCTCAATTGGATAATTCTCTATTCTCGTTCATTTTCCTCAACAGCTTCCACTTCTGGTCGAATTCCTCCCCCCATTTAATATTCTTAGACGCTTCCGATTTATAAATATCTTCATCGCCTCGCTGTTTATCAAGTGAAAACCCAGCAGAGTTTCTCGGATGCATCCTGCTTAATACGTTTAAGTGTGTTTTTGCGTTCATTAGCGATTTATAGGGACGATGAGTAGCTTGCGAGGGGGAATGAATAATTAAAGAAAGTACCGGGAAGAGTCGATCGTTGCTCGAAACGGTCAACCAAACACATCGATCGAGCTTTTATTAATATCCTTAATAGTCGAATGTTGTTGGAATCGACGTTTATTTACTCGGATTATTTCCAGAAGTCAGCCTGCTCGCACTGACCTATCTCACTTTTGCATGCATACGCGTGCTGCGAAACGCTAACGTAAAGAACTACCAGCTATTAAAGGAAGGAGCTATTAAATTATTACGTGACTTTTCAATTCGTTAATAAGCAATACATTTCCCACAGCTCGAACGGCTGCCTCGGCTATGACGGGGGTGTCATGGGGAATTTGCTTGAGTTTTACGACGGTGTTTTCGCGAAAGTAATTCGATAAAACGCTAATCGATTAATTACAAGCAGATAAGTGGAACTTGGTCGACTTAGGAACCGCAGGCGCACGAAACAAATAGGTTTACGATAAAACAGCAGAGTCGAGTGTTCTTTTTTTTTATTTTTTTCAAATCGTACAGAGCAAAACGAATATTTTCCTCATCGTGGGCGTCTCTGTCAACGTCACTGCGGCCGGGAAAAAACATAGTTAAAATCCATGTAGCGGAACGTCGTTTAATGCGTCAGAGATGTCCGGCTAGAAGCTGAATAAACTTGCTGAATGATTTGAAATGCCCCGTCGGTCATGGGGAGAAAAGTTCGATCGCCCACGGACTCTCATGAATGGAAGAGACAGCGAGAGAAGAATCAAACGCGAACAAACAAACAAACAAACAAACAAAAATAAGAGGCGAAAGGTCTTATGGCCCTTTGAGTCTGCGTTAGCTCCAAGGAATTGTCGCGTCCTTCTAAAATCGAGCAATACTCAACGAACTTCGGAATTCCACGTGGGGATCGATCGCGGTTCCAGTAGAAGCTGGTGCGTGCTATTCTTTGTACAACAATAGCCCCGAGGATCGTTATGCTCCTTTTTGCGTTAATGCAGTCACGAGAATGCGAATATTCATTAGACTATGACTAACACTGGCGAGGCAAGGCGCGATAAGCACCTGACAATTTCAACATTTAAGATTATCCCTCGCATCATGACTATGGCATGTGCCATGTGTGGTGAATGAGATTAAAACGATGGACGCGTTACAGTCAGCGGCTCGAGAATATTTCAAGAAAATAATCGACGCTTTTACGCGTGTCGTCCGATTATTTATTGCTGCGGAATAAAAAGGTGGAGGCGAGTTCTCAGTGAATCAGCCTGGTCGACAACTCGCGGTCTTTCAGCTGTTAGCCCTTTGATTGGGTACGCACGGTGAGAGCGGCCTCTCGGTAAAGTGGACAATTGCTGCGTCTACGATCTCCTCGTCGGGTACCTCGTAAACATCCGAATCAAAACTAAATAAAGCGCGCTGATAAGTTTCTATATTTAAACACGATTATTTTCTACTTCTAGCACAGAGGAGCAATCTTATCTGCTCTCGCGCGCCTATCCACGGGACGCACGTGACTCGGCACAGATAATAGTGCATTTGTAAGAGGGATATTTTCCAAAAATAGAGGAGCACCGCGATGCCGATCATCAGCTCGAGAAGGAGAATAATCGATTAAGCGCGTACTCGTTCGTGGTATGCCGGCAGCCCGTGAACAAGAGATTAGCTCTGGGAATTGACGCGTTTCGCTCGCGCTAATGCGTAGAAGCGACGGGCACAGAGAGTCGCGCGCGTAAATTGCGAAACGCGGATCGCTCGAGTTTTCGCCCGGAAGGCAGGAGGAAGGAAGGAAGGAAGGAAGGAGACGAAGAGAGGGCGAGGGTTGAGATTCTCTCTTGGAGAGCAAACCCCGAAGAGGCTAATGGCATTACCACCCGGCATTGCTGTCCGGCATTGAACTGCTTTTAGATCGGCGGATCACGGAAAGTAGGTCGCGCTTTGCGAATTAGCTGGCGACGGATCGTTGGCGATCTCTCAGGGGTATCGCGTTTCGAAGTGCTCGCGCATGCCCTCTCGGTAGGTCTGGTGGCAGCGGCAGATCGTCGAGACGAACCTTCGCGAGTATCGCTGGACTCCCTCCGATCTCTCCGACCTCCGCGACGTAGGTGTTCGCGGAAGGTGCGAAAATTATTTAACTCGCTTCGTCTCGCTTCGTTTAGTGTGAAAACGCATTATCAAAGTAACTGCCGGCTCGACGAGTAACGGGCAGCGGCAGCGGGTGGAAGGCGGTGCCACTACGCCGGTGGTGGTTCCGCTTGGGGGTGAGTTGACGACCTTGATCCTCGGGCTCCGGGATTCTCAGCAAGGACGACGCCGTCCGACTCTCGCGTACCGGCGCAGACCACTGCGATTCGCTTTTCAAGGGAAACCAGTCGACCAGTGCGCGAGCGCATGGCTTTCCTGGCATCGGCAACAACCGGTTATACGCATCGCCTTCTTCGCCAACGCACACGACGCTTCTTCGTTTCTTGCTCCTGTTCCACCAAGAGCTTTTCCTGCTCCTCCTTCTCCCTTCCCCCATCCGCGACTCCGATCTCTCTGGAAATTCTGGAAACGCAAAAGACTCGGCGGTGGAGCGCTTCGTCGTCGTCCAGGGTCACTCCTGGACCGCTCCTGAATGGAAGCAGAAATGCGCACATCCTCCCTTTTCCTCCGCGTGCATCTACGCCGTACTCGAGTGACACTGAATGCGCGCCGGCGAACACGGCGAACCGAAATCAATACCACGTCGCGCTGGCCTACTACGCCGTGGCCTTCTTTTCAGTGAAATTCACTCGCCACTAACGACATTTTCCTCCGGTCTTTTACATCCCTGATCCTTTCAGCATCTTTCGTTATTTTTTAGGATCTCCCGTGGATCGCCGTATCTCCGAGATCTCTCGATCGATACTCTCCCCTACTCTCGCAAACTGCAGTCTCGTGGATTTCATCGTCGTTTTCGTCTTTTTAAATGTGCGCGCCATTTGCCCCCCTTGGAAGGAATGTCGAGTAACGTACAACGATGTATTTTCTAAACGCGTGTTCCTCCGGCTAGTCGAGAGAACTCGAGACAGGGTTATAAATATTAATTTGCTCGAGTCTTTATTAACGTATGAACGAACGAACGAACGAACGAACGAACGAGTAACCGCTTCCGGAAGAATTCTAATCAGCTTTTAGTCATCATCGACCACGAAAGATAATGTTCCGACGCGCCTGCTGAGAGATATGCTGGGCCGCAGGTGTTTCAGAACTCGATGAACTTCCGTCCCCCATGGAGAGACGATCGCGAAGATAAATATTTTCTCGGAAAATCAAATATTTCTCGCGTATCTCCTCCCCGCAGGTTTAAATGTGAAACTCGTCGATCTGCGACTAGCGTCGTGTCGTCGGGTGACTTATCGCGAGACTTTAACTACGCGACGATTTTCACGGTGGAACCGAGCAGTCACCACCACCACTATCACCCCATCGATTGCCTTACAAAGGATTTTTATAGATTCTATGGAGTTGCCGCGTGCTTACCGATAACGCGTTACTCAATTGCAAACGAGTACCGTCGCACTCGTCGCAAAGTGCCGAGGCGTCCCGGAAGTGCCCTGGAGAAACGCTTCAATATGGACCAGGAGCAAATTCCACGAGACGAATGGCAAGGAGAAAAATTCGTATGCTCTCCAGAGACTCGGCCGTCCGAAGTAAAATAAAAAACGCAGCGATGAAAGAGAACCGTCGCGACCTGGCGATAAGAGGAAACGAGAGGCGATTAGAGGCGCCTGCACCGAAGTTACGCAATGTTTTTCGATCGCGTCGACCGCGTCGACGCCGATGCTCGTCGATAGAGCGCAATTTCACGAAACGGGAAAAAAGCCGACTCGACTCATACAGTTTTTCCTGAGAGTGCAGCCATTATATCGGCGCCGCGGCCAGATCGACCAGTCATTAGAACCGTGTGATTAATTGACACGCGAATCTTCCTTATTATTCTCGGTGCAATTAACGATTTAATACTATATGATTTGCACGCCAGCGTCGGATCTGCGACGCCACCGGAAAATTTCGCTGCCTTCCCCGTGGCGGCTTCCACGGGCAACACGATAATTGTCGAATAGACGATGAAGCAGAGTCCTTGAAGGGTAGAGAAAATGGGGAGGAGAGATGAAAAGGGAAGAGACGGGTGTTCGACGTTTGGCGTTCGGCGTTCGGCATTGAAAGGCCTCGCGGTAGCCTGAAAGAAGATCGGCGAATCGCGTGGGGCCCGTGACTTCGTGGCGCGTGGACGCTCAGCTGAATTCACTCGAACCGTTTCAGTTTGTTTCTTCAGGAGTTATTTAACCGCTTGTTGCCACCACGTGCTTTCGTGGCTGTCAGTGACATTGCACGATCGTTCCCGCCGTGCAATTAGTTTGATGACATCTGTGTGGATGACTCGGAGCTCTTCCAAGAGTTTCTCGTTCCCTGCCTTATCGACCGGTTGGCTGGTTGGTTGGCTGGTCGCTCGCTCTCTCGTTTTAGCAAGGCCTTCCAACGTCTCGCCACGATCGCTGAAGGAGGCTCCGTGCAGACCGGCAAGCAAATTACTCGGAGATCTCGTTGCGATAGAGGCAGGAGGGGTCGGGGGAGCTTCCAGTTCCCGAACTTTAAAAAGCATATCCAACGTTACCGACTACTCCGACATTTGGGTGATACGACAAGCCGCTTGGATCGCTAAAATAAATGGCTGAAATCCTTTGAAAAACCTGCTGGACTCGCGTCCTTCCCCTCCTCGATCGAGGTTTTCCCTCGAAAACCCGCCGAAGCGCTCGAATTCCCGAACGTCCTCGAAAATAACGCTGGTCCCGCGAACCAGAGAAACTTATCCTTCTCCGCTTCGGGAAAAATCTCATTTTCATTCGAGTTTGCGTCGCGTGCAATTTGATTGATATCCGGCATAAAAGGAGTCTTATTACCCGGGAGCGGGGGATGAGAGGGCGGTATGCACTCGCGCTCGCGTGGTTAAACTGCATCCGAGCAATATAAACAAATGCCACGTGAAGAGGAATACGAGGGACTCGCCGGGGCAAGGACGACGGCGCCTACTATTGCTATTGATATAGACTAAAAATAACGTGTCCTAGCGCAAGTTCTGATAGTACGTGACTCCCCTTCATCTCGAGGAGAGATAAGATATTTGCGCTGCCATATCTACTTACATGGAACTAAGCGTTCTAGGGATTCCGTTTACTCGGCGGTAGAAATTATTGCCGAGGAAATTGAACGAGAGAGCATGTTTGACAACTGGAATTTCTCGGTGATTTCTTCGCGAGCTCCTTATCCCAAGAGGGTTGGACGGATAGGGACAACTCGCGTGGAACGACGTTATTAGGAATAAACAGTCGCGCGGAGCGAGCGAGGCTCGAGTGAGGAGTCTAGCCTGCTTTTCCAGTGTATCAGATTCGCGATAAAGCTAAACGGAGGAAACCAAAGAAATAGAGTGGCTACTTAGCCGCGCGATCTCGTTAGACAAAAACAATGCGATATCGCCGCAGCCCTCGAGCGAGAAGAGCAGGGAGGAAGGGACGAGGGAATGGGGTAAAACGACGAGATTTTTATCCCCGCGAGTTTAAGGCTGTGCAACCTCCCGATATTATTATCGGCCGACGTGCGACCGGCGCGTGCACCACGTGGTTGCTGAAAATCGATAACGAGGGACTGCGATTTTTCGAGGTTTACACGCAGCTCGTGTCAATTACCAATCGGCTATCGATAATGCGGTCTCTTAAAAAATTGACTCGTTCGAGAGCTTTTAGCAGAGTTTATCGGAGAGGCCAGCAGATAATTGCGGTGGAAACGTAGGTGGCCTATTCTCGAACATTACACAGAGATTTATTTGACGAGTTCCACGGAAGAGAGCTCAGCGTCGGACTCGCTAATGACATAATATTATCAGTGGCGTATTGTTTCACGCGCGCGTTTACGTCTGGAGCAAGCATTTATGATTTCGTCGAGGCATAACTTTTTAATGTTTGGATTTAAATCGGATCGCTCTGTAGAAGAGCATCCAGCGTCGCGTCCAGCAGTGTCATCCATTCTCCATTCTGGAATACCGCGGATGGTATTCCTCCTCTGGCTTCGGGATCGAGAGTGGCGCACCTTCTTCCTCTTGCCCCAGCGCCATCGTTTGCTTGTCACATTCCGCAGGAGCGCGTAAAGATCGTTCGAAGAAGCACGTACTCGCGCGTAGACGGAGCTATTTAAAGATTCTTACTGCATTTAAATTGTGTCACGTGACTCCTAGCTGTGGCGCTCGGTTTTCGCGACGGACGAACCAGATCTCGAGCCGCTGCGAGTAATTTGCAAACTGTAAATTGCAATTGCAAAATGCCAGGACATTTTTGTCCTTCGGCTTTCGCGAGAAGCATCGCTCGTGTGCGTTACAGGGGATGAGAGAGGGGAAGCGACGGAGGGGTTGGTAAAACCAACACGCGCTCATAATAAAGATAAACGACAGAGTGTGTCGTCGAATTAGCAGATTACGAACATTGTCCGGCTGGCGCCTGCCGGTCGGTTTGTTAACCCTCGACCTTTATGTTACAATTAAACAGCGTCGCCGCCGCCGCCGATGCTTTTCAAGAGTTTCCAGAACTCCGCGCGCTCGACGATCGTGTCGTCGGTGCTTTCACCTTGAAACTCGTCGACGATCGACGAGCGAAGTCGGCACGGGTGTACGATCGCGAATCCACGCGGATCCACGCGAATCCACCGGGTGGAAGCCGCCGCGGGCACGGCCGACTCGTTTCGTGGTAGCAACTTTTTCCGTAGCGACAGCGGACTCGCGTCGCGTCGCGTCATGAAACTTGAAACTCATTATCTAACGGCGCGACGATAAAGCGAGCATTTAGCGCATCGATCGAAGTCTCTCGTGGTTGTATCGGCTGTTAAAAATTGTCAAGTAGCCTCGCCAGGGTAACACGCGTTGCACCAAGTGAAAAAGGTGGGCGCTTGCACGTCGGTCATGGGTTTGCCAGTCGCGTCGGCCCCAACTTTGAAAAAGTCGATGCAGTTGAGGAAATTTACCGATCTCAGGAGCTGACTCGGGCGCCGATTCTGCCCGTAGCATCGAGATGGCGGTAGCTCCTGACGAGGCGCAGTAGTCACCGACGTTAAACTCGAATGGACAGGGACGAGTTCCCCGGGGTGTACGTGCGCGCATACGCGTAGCTGCCCGGTTTCCTCATTGAAACGACCTGTAGCCGGAGCCCGCGCGCTCTCTGGGTTCTATCGCGTGCCATACGTTACGGCATGGAGAGAGTATTGACCGTCTCAGCAGGCACAGTGGAAATTTCCACTGCCCTACCCCAAGATTTCTGGTAACCATACTCCGCGCGCACTCTTTCTGCCTGCGCTCTTGCCAGTCGGCTAGCACCGGACGAAATTACTCGTCTATGTGTGTGAGCGCACATTTGCCCGCTACTTGGCCCTAACACCCTAACACGCCGTGTGTCGTTAAATGCGCTGCATCGTTGTGCAGTTGTTTCGTTTTTGCACGTCTACCAGAATCTTGGATGGCCGACGTCGACGCCGACGCCGACGCCGACGCCGACGCCGACACCGACGCTCCCAATATGACCGCGAGATGCAGCATCGTTTTATTTTCACTTTCATTGTTATTTTCGAGCCAATCTTTTTCCACCCCGAAGCCTTTAAAAAGGTTCCTCTGGCTTTTTCTCGGAAGATTCTTTCCCTTCTTTTCTCTTCCACCCTAGATTTCAGCAGTGGTGATTCATCAATGATTTTCTTGGAAGATCCCGGTCGATCTTCGAGTTTCTCCCTTTAGTCATTCTTTGCGCATTCGGAGAGAAAAGCCTCGTTTTGCTCGGCGTTTCTCATAGTCCCGGAGAAACGTCTAATTGGCGTGGATTCAAGATTCCCCCGAAGGCAAGACGAGTGGTTGAGAGTCACTGAGGCGTGCGACGATCTGCCGTTGAAAAATGCACATGTCGTTGCAAATTGAATCGAATGCGACTTGCATCTTTCGACCTTGGGACGAAACGCGAATAGAATTTAATACTCCTCACCGATTTATTGGCCGGAGGACTGATTTTCTAGAGACCAATAAATTATCAAGAGTCAGTTTCTGCACCAATTCTTCCGTGGTAACTGTACGCGCTAGAAGGGAAATCGAAGAACGTCGCTGATTCGGCGTGCCGCTGAAGAGAGGAGTGAGATAGCGAGACTCGTTCGTTCCTATTTTTAGCTAGGCGCCGTCCTTCGCTTTTATGTAACGCCAGGAAAAGAATATGTCGCGTCGACTACGTCGAGTTGCATTTTATTTCAAATGCGCGAGCAACGTCGTGGCTCGCCCGAGCAAATTGCTCCTCGCGATTGCGAACTCGTTGCAAAAACAAAAGCAACTTTCGCATTTTCGACGTTTTCCCTTAAGTGAAGAAACTCTCGTGGCATTCCAGCCGACGAGAGGCCGATTCTCGCGACGAGCGAAGGAAAGAATGCGCTTTTCTCTGCGAATTATTCACGTTGGAAAAATGCCTTGGAAGAGTTCACTCTTGCCGATTCCCAGACCCAAGCGTCATCTTTCGTTGCAACTTCTTTCATGGGAGTCGAAAGGCCTAAAGAGGGAGAGAGAAAGAGACTCGTCGGTACAATGTAGCAACGAAATCGATCCGGGTGGCGTGGGTATGGTAGGACAACTACGCTAACCATCGACGGTTCGGAAATTTGCTCTCGGGGTTCTTCCCCTTGTTCTCTTTGAACCTGGTGAAGACCAGCGGACGTTATGGAAGGAATTACTTCGTCTCACTGCCGATAATATTGCGTGCTTTATGGGGTTTGCTGCGAAACTTGAAAGCCGCTACCGCTGCATCCGCGATGCTCGATAAAAAATACTGGAATTCCGATGATTACAAGTTTCCGGTACTCCGTTCCTTTTCAGAAGAGACGCTCCTCTCTTTTCTCTCCGAGCCACTTATTAATTCTTACTGTGTGATCGGAGCTTTATCGATTCATTCTATTTTCATTATTTACACGGGGATTACTCTTTCGTAATTCCTCCCTCAAAGGGAAGGAGGAGGTTTTATTAAAGTTTTCATTGAGAGAGGATTAATGCGATGGGAAAAAAAAGATGGAAGAAAGAAGAGAGATAGAATCGCTTGAAAGTTAAGACTAAAGAGTAAGGCAATTAGAAAGAAGCTCCGATTGGACAAATATTTATTTAGAGATGCCTTTTCGAGAGACGAAAGCTTTTCCAATTAGCCATTAACAGTACTGTTTAACAGGATGGGGCAGTGGGAGGGAAGGAGGGAGGCAGATAGAGAGCCCAGTTTTATTTCTGTCAGCTGCACGTTTACTTTCCTAACGTCAGTAGCGTCCTCCATTAAATTATTGAAGTTCCAGCAAGATTTTCTATTGCACCACCACCGCAGGGTGTACCTGCTGGAACACACGAAAACGCGCGCGCGCGCGTGTGCACACGCTGCTCGAACGACGGCGCAACGTTCTTTCTTCTTGTAAAATGAAGACCGCGTCCGGTCTGTCATTTTTTTCTCGCCAACAACAAGTTTACTGGCCAACGAGTTTCCAGAGTTTCGAATTAAACCGTATAAATTCGCGCAGGGAAAAGTGACGGGAAAATTACTCGACTCCGCTCCATCTATCCGAGAGCACGGACTTTTACCATGAAATAGTTTTTTCCCAACATTATTTATCGAGAGTTCTTTGCTATGCATACTCTTGAAACTTGCTGTTTTGCATATCTCAACTTGGTCCCGGAGACTTTGCGAGACGCGTGTTGCCCCGTGAACCCCGTAAACCACCTGCTTCTTCTTTTTCTTTTACCTCGAGCCGAGCCGAGCCGAGCAAGCAAGCAAGCAAGCAAGCAAGCAAGCCAGCCAGCAGCCAGCCGATCTTGGACCACTACAATTTCACAAGGAACTGCCAGCAGTGAATCGCGAATTGATTCGAGACACGGCGTGCTTGAAATTTTCAAACTTGTAGGAGTTGCGCGCGCCAAACTTTACCTTTTCGGCGAAACTTTTTCTATTTGACGTATGCCGCGATAAGAAATCAGGGCAGCTAGAGCTCTCTAAGCTTTTTCTCGCGTTTCTTCTTTTTCCCAGGGAGAAACGCGCCGGTTCGACGCATCCCCTCCTCCTCCTCTTCATCTTCGCCCTTTTAATCGGGGTGAGGAACGGCGGGGTTGGCGCGACGTTGCTCTAGCGACTTCCGGCTTTTCTCTATCAAACCCACGTACGATACATATACATTTTGCGGGTATCCGTGTCCCCGCTCGAATTCATAGACGACGGCAAAAGTAAACGAGCGGATAGATAATATTCGTGTGTGGGTTTCATTTTCTAATTGAAACCAAGCAGGTGACCTCTGACTTTCCGCAGTGCGCGCTCCGTAATATAATTATCCTTTCGTGGGCGAGCTTGAACGAAATAAATTTCGAGCACATTTCACGTTGTTTGAAAAGGGAGAATCTGGCATTGGTTTGGAATTGAAACTGAAGGGGCGAGACTCGGTACTCGAGAGTGGACGTGACCGAGACATCATTCACAGTTGGGGAAGCTTCGTGCAATGTCGGAGTTTAGCGAGAGAGCGAGCGCGACTCCATTTTCGCACGCGAGTCCGGCGAATCTGCACACTGGTGCAAATGTCAACCCGCGAGGAATGCGGAACGCTATGCGTCACGGGTGTCCTTGCCGTTGTTCAAGCCGGTTCCAGTCGCGGAATCGCAAGACAATCGAGTTTCCCTCGGGGAAACTTTAATGGAAACTGAAACAGAAACGGAAACGTAAACGCTCGACTCTCTCCGCTACCTGATTAACCGCTGCCCGAGGAAGAACGTAAAGCTCCGGAATATCGCGCGCTTTTTTCTACCCCCCTCGATAATACTACTAATTCCTATAATGCAATGTCACACGCGCGACCGTTATCAGATGAGCTTATACGAAAATTGTTGGAGCGTTTTGCGTTGGCTATTCGCGTTTTCATCTAGCTGTTACGGCTCGGATAAGCTGGCCGGTAATAAAAGCAAAGCTCGCCGGTTGTACACACTCCGGTGGTGGTGATAGTAAATTTTGGCGCGATGCGCAGCTTTGCGCAGGACCACTCTGTCCTGCTCGTCCTGCTCGTCCTGCTCGTCCTGCCTAGGCATTAGTATCGCTTCTGGAGCTTGACATTTAATTGGGATGTCGATCACGTTTTCCCATCTTCATTACGGAATTTCCAGCGCAGGTTTTGGAAGTCCACGCGAGGCCGGGGGCCGACCGTCCGGGAAACGCGAAAACTGAACTCGGTGACCGACCATGCGAACTCGTGCGAGAGTCGTTACGAGGCCCCATAAAGATTTCATGGAAAAACACCTGTTCTCTCTCTCTCTCTCTCTTTTTTTCTTCTTCCCTCGGGGAAAGTTGACGCGGCGCTACTCCTCCCCCTCTCCCTCATGTTTCACAAGAAACGCATTTAAGGTTGAAGAGAAAATTGCAGCCGGACTATGCGCGACTATGCGGACGGCCGCAACGGGAATATCGAAGCGTTCGGATTCGTGAGATTTCTCCAGTTGTGCGAGAGGGTGTAGGAATGTGCATAAGGGGGGAGGTCGGCATGTAACGGGTGCAGCGGCTACTAGTAGTTGCACGTTTCTGTAATCGCTATGGCAAATCCCTCGCTGACTAGTCCTTGTCCGCACACACGCGTGCACGGATTACATTGAAATACGCGTAATCCTCTATCGGTCTGTTAATGGACTCGTTATTAATCAAAATTAGCCACGGACTAGTGGAATCCGACATTGTCGGGACGTTGCCATCTTGCCCCCCGGTATTAGCGGGATAACGCGGCACGCTGCTGCTGCTGCTGCCAAGACGAATTCACTTGGGAAATGAAGTTGCCGCTTTTCGTTAGCGCTGCTGCTGCTTCTGTTATCAGTATGCTCTCGAATTGTCGGCGTCGCGATGCTCAAACTTGCGCAATGTCTCTCCGCAATCGTCCTGCGATATATATTCGTTTTCGCGAACTTGCCAACTACTCGCCAATGTGGAAAAATTTGGGGAGAACATCCCCGAGGTCTTTGGCGTTTGACGCGTGATCCAAGTGTAAGCATTTTTGCCCTGGAGTCTCCTTTGCGTCGAGCTTCGATTTACAAATCGAGTAACGTCCGCTCTTAAATTGAGACAAATTTAATTAAAAACTTTTCGATCAGTCGCCAATCTGGAAAAATTAGCAGGGACGGAAATACCGAGAATTCCGAGAGACCCCGGCAACGTTTTTCCGGCTCTCGGGACTTTTGTACCTGGCGCGTGATCGACACGCTCGCGCATTTGCCTTGAAATCTCCGTTGCACCGAGCTTTCAATTTATAAATGAGTAACACAGCTGCCGGCTCGGTAGAAGCGGTCTCGATAATTATTTCAACGAGCAACCTCAAGCTTTTCCCCCTTTTCCCGCTTTTCCGGAAATTCCGTCATAATTTTTAATGACTTTCGGCTATGACGAGGAATAAACAATAATTATACGAATCGATGAGATCGTTAAACGGATGAATAATGAATGAGGCACGGGGATGGAATGTCGGCTTGAATGGATTACAGGTCGAAGCTAATATTCTTGAGACCTGGAATCGCGCGCTATCGCTACTGCCGTGGGGGGAATATATGCAGTGACATTTGCATTATCGATAACACGCTCGACTTGCGAAAAGTGGGGTGGTCTGGGGAGGTCGGACAAATAAAAAGCACCGGAGATTCGACGATGAAGGAATACTCGGACTAATTTCGCCATGCTATTAATCGTACGAGAAATTCTCTGCGCGACGAAGAAAAATTTACGTGGAAAATCTATGCAACCTCGCCACGTCGGTGCCGCGGCCCCTCGACTGTATCAATCCGAGGAAATCCGAGAAAATTTCCCAAAATCCCGTGACCTGGCCGTCCCGACTCTGCGATCGTAGAAACGGCGTTGTCTCGAATTTATCGATGAACAAACAAACGTCGGCTCGGTTTTCGGCCAAATTTTCCGAGAAAATTTCATTTTCCCTGAGACGAATTAAAAGTTGACCGGAGGGATTTTTTCGGTCGCGCTTTTCCTTCCAATAGAACTACCGTCGCGGCACAAACGCAACATCGTCGCATATTTTTGTAAATGTAACAAAGTGAAATTTCCCAGCACACGCGCAGTTTTCGCGTTTTCGCATTTTCGTATTTTCGCATTTTCGCTTCGTTGGTGTCTGATTAAATCAGGAGCTTTTTGCCCATGCTTGTGCATCGCGCGCGTGCGCGCGCGTCCAGCATAATTCTATGCACAACGTGGCGCGTTATCCGTGCGCGAACTTACGGAACTTTGCATAAAACGACGACCCTCGTGTTTGTTTGATCTTATTGCGTAGTACAGTCTCATTGCTGACCGTCGAAACAGAAGAAGGTTCGTCGAAATAATTGCCACAATTATTTACTTACTCCCTCTCTCTCTCTCTCTCTCTCTCTCTGTCTCTCGTATTTTAATAAACGACAAATGCCAAGAGCGGTCTTACGACACGAGAACTATACGACGACTCACGTAGAGATTTACGTTTACCGAGAAACCGATTTAGGTTAGTGGGAATATGTTGATGACGAGCGTTTAAATCGTAAAGATTTAACGTTGGCCCGTTGACAATAAGAGATTTATGGAGGGAAAAAGGTTACAGCTCCGTTTTAAGCGAGGAGCATGAAAAATTTAAAAGCCCCGAGGGAGGCCAATGATAATCCAGAATCGAATTGGTGGTTTACACAGCAGTGCGAGCGTATCACGCGATTCTACAGGATTATGCGGATTGCGGGGATTTGCGGGAAAGGGACGTGGCGCTGAAGGGTTGGAAAGGTCTTAAAAGCTGATGGAGACCATGGGCTGGGAAGGGGAGGAGAGGGTACGGAGAAGGGAGGCAGGACGGATGTCGCATTGTCGCTTACGCGCCTTCCAAGTATATGCACTGAATGGAATTTGCAATTTTGCAAGAGAAACACCTTAGATACTTGGAATTAACGCTATGAGAATACACACGCGCGCGCATATAGATACGTAGGTACATTTGACGTTATATTGGAAACCGATATTCATGACTCGTGCACTCGAGCCGTTTGCCGTCGCTACATGTAATATATATATATATATATATATATCCATATAAATAGATAAATACACACATACGTGCATAAAGACATGTACTTCCAACGTACATACCTGTAATAGAGCTGGATCTCCCTATCATTCCGCGTTTGTATTTATCCGTATCTCGGCCTATACTCCACTTTATCCTGATTATACAATACATCGTTACCCGTTTACCTGTCACGCGACGAAACATTCTTAATGGTTTCAGCATTCAAGGCCATGAAAGCAGGAATTACAGCATCGTAGCTTTCACGAGTACACGAGAACGGGCATTTTCGGCGATAACGAGAGTGGTGAACGCGTCGGTGTTACCGTGGTGTTGCCGATAGGCAAAATTCAGCGACTTCTCGATCCTTCGATCTCTCGATTTCTAGATTTGATGAATCTTTCCCGTTAATTGAGAGCGATTCGTAACTCGCGATCGATAGGATCGATTTCTCTAGAAATTCTACCCTTAGATTTATTTAAGCTCCATTGATATTGTTGCCTCACGCTCTAACACACACACACATACATATATATATATTTGTATGGGTTTGCTCATTCTCGTCAGGACTCGTGCTTCGTGCGCTTTCCTTTAATTAATTTCTCTTTCGCCGGGTGTTTTCCTTTTTCCCCTTTTACGTTTTCATCATCATGTTTATTTGAACGTGTTTTGAATGGAACGAAGAACGTGTATAAATCTTTTGGTAGAAAGAGGCACATATCGACGACACGGTCGGATATTATTTAGTAGCCAAGCTAGATAAATCAATATGTACGCTCAGACAATACGTCGGACTGTAGATTCATTTTTATGAACTCGCGAGACGTCTTTGTTAAATTTATTGTCAGGTTTAAAAATGTGGGACGGATGCTCAATCAAGTTTTATCAGATTCACCGATTCGTTTGCAGCAGGCAGGCAGGCAGGCGGCAGGTAGACGGCAGGCAGCTTTGTGCATCTGCATTCGTCATAGCGATATGGCACGCTCAAAATCTGACAAATTCAAGTTTCAGCATTTCACATCCGGTTTGATGTATCCGCACAGCTCGGTCTCTGACATCATTTAGTATTTATATTGTAGAGAGAAAAAGATGCAAAAATAAAAAGGAGTATAAGACAAAAAAGAGTCAGCCTTGCCGTTGTCGTTGCCGTTGCCGTTGCCATCGGTACCATCCCTGCCAACACGTGCATATTCAGCTTGAAAGTTTGTTGAAACCAGAGAGAGGCGGTGGGACCGTTTTTTAATGAAATTCAACTGCGCAAAGCATTGTTTGGCTGGCGCGCGAAATTATAGTCAGACTCTCGACGGTATTAAAAAAATCGGTTTTTCAATGCGAAAATATTTGTGGAGTCCCATGGCAAATCAATATCGCGAAAATTACCCCTGCAGGATTAGAAGATTTATTCAATATGAGAGAGGCAGAGGGAGAAGCAGAGGTAGAGAGAGAGAGAGAGAGAGAGAGGGAGAGAGAACGCAGCTGAGAGTATTTTGTTTTCGCGAGGGCAGAGAGATTTTCCCTTTCCGATTGTTTTATAAATATCACATTTGAACGGATAATTCGTCCGCGATATGCCTGAAACGTGACAAATTTTCAGTTTCAGCACTAGCCTGGCTGGGGTAATGCCGGGAGTGCAAGTAGCGCGATAACGTGCGTTATTTGAAACT
Source organism: Sclerodermus sp. 'alternatusi' (assembly GCA_037305995.1). Classification (NCBI taxonomy): domain Eukaryota; kingdom Metazoa; phylum Arthropoda; class Insecta; order Hymenoptera; family Bethylidae; genus Sclerodermus; species Sclerodermus sp. 'alternatusi'. The sequence goes on along the minus strand of CM074558.1, from coordinate 1,453,899 downwards.
CTTTTATCACGTGCGTTTTCTGCTAGCTTGATGACGTCCGCGCGCGCACTTTTTCTTCCATACTTTTGACTCTGCACGTGTGTGTATAAGTACACACGTCGTGCCTTGTGTATACTTTTATACAGAGAGTGTAGAATATTTTTTTTTATTACAAAAAGAGCTGCAACAGGGTCCAGTATTCGCCGATTCCTACCTACTTGTTACACAATGAAGAGTGCTCGTTTGTTGGGGGGATGAAAGGATTTCGACGTCCGTTGTGAAAATGTTCAATTTCCAGCATCCCCTGACGTCGAAGCGCCACCATTCGCTATTATCCTGGCAACAGGGTTGCGGTGACTCGGCGACCTCGGCGTGAAACCTCTAAATGCAGGACATCTATATTTTATCTCTACATATTCGATCTGTCGCAAACATTCACAGAAATAGCTCTGTGATCGTTAGCTTTTGCTCTTGCAGTTTTCGACGTACAACAAATTGCGCAAACAAACTTTCCCGAAACGGCGGAACATGAAATAAATAATTATCAAAAATGAGTTCTCCTTTTTTACGTATACGCACCTAAATCCCGAAATACCTGACATAATTGAAGGCTGTAGCAAAAATGCCAAAGAGATTTAATATTTTTAATTTTAATTTTTTCAAAGTTACGGTGTATATGGCGATAAACTAAAATAGTGGATAAAAGATGAATTTCCAATGTATGGATATCGGATATCGAAGAAATCTTTTTCGTGTATCAGAAAATAAGGGGGAAAAAAGACTAATATGTTAAAAAGTTTTATCTAGTACAAGTACTTAAAAAATACCAGTAAATAATTACGAGCAATAATAAAACACGTAAAGTCTCTTGGTAGAAAGCAAAGTTTTCATTTGAAGCACTTTAAGCTACTACTTGTGTGTAAAATATGTGTATGCAAGTTTTATATAAATGGTTGATCATTGAATTTTTATTTCAAGATGTTTTTCTCAGTAATTTTAGCTTAAAGAGTTAAAGTTATTTCGAGTTCTTACGAGTTTTTAATTAACTTTAATGTGTTTTAATACAAAAGTAGACCCCCCCCCCTTCTCTGTCTCTGTCTCTCTAATTGTAAGTATTAAGGGAGAATTTAAGTATGCCCTTATTACCTTGGCAGGTTATCCGATCACTAGTAGCTAGCTTGCTCACAGGTATTTAATTAAGCAGTGTAGAAAAGCTAGGGCGCCTAATACGGTAAAGGGCACCTTTAACCCCGTTTCAGACCCTTCAACCCTTTACGATGTCTTCGCTTCGATCTCTTGGGTCAGATCCAAGTGTCATCTTATTCATATGCTTATCTACACGCGATGTTCTTCTCTTTCTCTCAAGGGGAAGCTCGCAAGGAGTCTCTTTCAATATTTCGTGCAAAACTTTATGCGCATATTTTTTCTCGTCTAAATATTTTCCGTAAAAAGTTCAGTCCTCTCTCATTTCTTATGCCAAGCGGCATAGAATTTTTCTCTCGGTTAATGTTTCTGTTTTAAGGTGGTGTTGGTGGTAATGGTAGGTGGCCACCTACCATCGCCCTTTCCTCTTTTTGCGAAACCTAACCCCGATCGATTTTAACGAGACTTTCCACCAAAATTACCGGCTAATTAAAACGCAAGGAACTTTGCGATAAGAGACTATTTCAACTCCCTCAACTTTTCGCCTTTATCGAAGCGAAGCTGCAGTCTAGTAGACCAGTAATATCAGCCATCAAACTTTTTTCTGCATAACACACGTTTCGCCGAGGGTAAAAACTAATCGGAAATGAGAGAGGGGCAACGCGTCTATTTTTATAGTTGACACAGTCGAAAGAAAGACGGAAAGAGAGAGGGTGGATGTAAAGTGCATTTTTTTGCGTGTGCGTGGGTTTTTTTTCTGTTTAAATTCGCTAGGATAGAATTGACGCTGACGAGCTCTCTTCCGTTAATTAGTGGAGAATTAAAATCGGAAAAGCTCTTATAGGGTTTTCCGAGTCCGTGCCCAACATCGGATGGCTCGATTCCGGTAATTCTGGAAATGGATTCCCGCCCTTTCTTGTTGAACCCGCCAGCTACCCCCTCGCAGATAGATATCGACACTCGATGCCTCTTTTTTTCTCTCGACCACTTTTGCCAATCTTCTTCTTCTCTCCGCAGTGTCTCCGCCATTTCGTCGACCTCTCTGGACGATGACTAAATGCCTCGACCAGTTGTTCTTTGGTCAGCTGAATTATTGGTTTTATATTACAACCTTGCGATCTCTTATTCCGCCCCATCTTCTCTATCCGACCCCCTCTCATCCGTCGCTCAATCTCTTTCTCTTCCCAGGGTCTCTCCGTCTCTTTATTCCCTGACTTTTTCTACTTGAGCTTTAACGAGCGGAGCGTTTTTCCCCGGTAAATCTCGAGCTCCGTTAATTATTCTTCGAATAAAAGAGATATGAACGCTTTTTCCTTAACTGGTTCATTCGACGGAAGCCTCTGGCGGAGAAAGGCCTAAAAACAGCGATACGACCAATTTCAAGAAACTAACCGTGAGCAAAAGGCTTCTCTCGTCGCGCTATTCTCTGTCTCGTTGTATTATATATATATATATATAGATTCTTTTTCAACGTGATGTTTCCACGGAGTCTGCTTTGATTATAAAACTTTAAAACAACGAAGAGCAGCCCATATACATTCTAATTCAGCTATGACGCAGTTTATGAAATAACGTTTTTTCTCGTTCCGGAATGCGATTGCTGCAGCATCCCTCTATACGAATGTTACCGCTCCGATGGCTATTGGATTACTGCAAGAGGATCCAATTTTTTAATTATTTCTGTCAGCGCGTGTGATACACATATCGATGTTTTTGTTCATTGAAGTTATCGAAAATTAGATTTCAGAGCTTAACTCTGGTGCGGATGTGCATTCCGCAAGCTCCTTTTCAGCGTTGGGTATACATTAAATGGCGAATAGTGCCCGGTGCATAGTTGTTCAGCTATGTTCGTTGTTCGAGGTACTTTGTACAATGAAGCTTTTCAATTAAGTCGCTCGTGTAGGATTCATTGTATCTTGTTGACTACTACCCACCGCACTTCAATTAAAACTGCTTGGTCAGATATTTGCGTGTAACAAGATCGCGTCTGCCATTACCGCGATACGCCAAGAATTCTAATGATTTGTGGACACATTTATTTATTGCCAGATACTCCGATATCGCGCTGCCACATCTTGTCCCGGGTCCCCTATACTTTTTTCAAGTGCAGTCGCTGCTTCCTTGAAACGCCGGAAATAAATCAGCATTGCGGAAACTTTGAAACGCGGAAGACTTACCTTCCGTATCCAATTTCCTTCTTCGCTACGAACCCATTTACCTTCGATGGCTGTGGCAAACTTGAAATGTGCTCTTTTTTCCCGGTCTTGATACTAGAGCCGATTTCTTTCATTGCCGGGGATTATAGAGCCGAGGCAAAAGCTTTTCCTAGAAAGGTGAATATTGTCCGCGTGCAGAGGGGAAAAATGTTAAAACAACATTGCCGCGCTAGGAATTTCAGGGTGTACCATTAATCAATAAGACGTCTTTTTTTAGCATTGCGCGGTATAAAATTCGGTGGTCCAATTAAAAGGAGTTGCCACGATAAGAGCACTCCGAATATAAAGAGTTCTCTATGTAGAGCAGGTCAAGGATTTTTTATTCCATCATCTATATTTTCTCCAAAGCCTTAATTTGATCAATTTAAATTTAACGTAGAGAGAGAGAGAGAAGTATACGCACAATGTGACGCATTTGAACGAAAGTCAACGGACGATAAGTAGTTTAGCATTTTTAACCGACATATACTCTGATTAAACGAATCAAGTCGACCGATAAATAAATGATATTTTTCAACATAAATAGCAATCTGGAAGTGAAGCTTCGCGGTACAACAATATTTATGCAGCTTCCACACGTAATGTATCTATCTGATTTTCATATATAATGACGTACCGTTAGCAAGCTTTCGTCGAAAGTGAACCTCTCAATTCGACGCTTGCAAATTCTCTAATTACATGTTCCCAAATGGACTAATGCTGTACTGGCAATCCCACTAATTTCAGCGTTACCTATTACTCATGTACAAAATGAATGTTTATGACTTGTTTATAGATAGTAGCCATTTTAGTGTGTTATAAACAATGCGTGAAAACCCAAGTGTGCAAAGTACAATCGATTTATCCTAGGTCGGATTGGTTAAATGTATTTGTACTTGTTAGGCAAAGAGAAAACGGAACTATACTGTAAAATCGAAATTGAATTGCACGCTCTTCATTTGGAGTAATACTGGAATTTAGAAAATAGGGGAAAAAGTAGAGAGGAGAAGTAAGAATTTTCAATTTCAGCGGATAATTGAATATATTTCGCAAAATCTATGGAATGCGGGGAATGAAATTGTGGAGCTTTAATTTTGAGCGAGGATTGTCTTTGGGAGAAGGAACGTGGAGATAGGTAGTAGGTGGGTGGGTGGTTGGTTGGTTGAGAGAGCGAGGTGGCTCGCAAAAGGTAGCAATTTCTGATTTCGGTATGGAAGCACATTCACGAGAAAAGAATCTATGGTCCAGCGCAAAGTTCGACGTTATTAGGAAACTTGTCTGATTCGGAAAATGATATCTCGGAGGTGTTCGTACGGATGAACTCGGCAAATTTTCCAAAGCCTTCCTCCCTCATCTTTTCTAGCCCTTCTCGACCTTTCGCACCCTCGCCCTCGCCCTCACCCTCACCCTCGTTTTAACCCTCAGTACCATTGCTGCTGCTGCCGTTTGTTCCTTCGGGAAAAATTACTCTGTAATTTTTCGAATCATTTAATTATACGAGGGAGTATAAAATAATTGAATCTGCGCATTTGTCCTGATCCTTTTTATTCCGGTATTGCACTTCCCGAGTGTGTGATTTTACCATTATTCATTGCGCCTGTTGAGAGGCAGCTATCCTCTAGGTACATTGCATCAGGGCAAAACAATAGCTTGATACCGACTAGCTTTACCGGAAGCAGTCTACGATCCAAATAACAATGCCACGTGGAGACATTCGCCGTTCTCTGCCCACTGGACGTGTTTTCCTCTATTCTCCTCTTTCTGTGGCGACTTCAACCGGGATTGGGACTGACTCGCACATTGTTTTCACGAATTGCACAATGCAATGTTACATCTATGCACGTATGAACGGACTACCTGTTTTACCACCTGCTATATGCGCATTTCCATTAAAGCTCTCTCTCTCTCTCTCTCTCTCTCTCTCTCTCTTACTCAACTCCGTCCCTGATTTTCTTATCAGGAAATTCTTATGAACGCTCGACAGAATCTCTTAACGGAATGTTAACGAGTTTCCTTTGCTTATGTACCCCTAATTAAATAGAAATCGTAATTGTAATTTTATTTGAAGAAGTCCCCGAACCAGCTCGCTTTGCTCTCAGCTATGCTTTGCAATGTTTTTCTACGAAGAAACGAAATCGCGATGAGCAATTGCTGAAATATTTGTCGATGCTTCGCCAAGTTTGTAAAATGGCGTGAAACGTGAGCTTATCCCTGAATGCGTTCGTTAAGAGGAGAGGGTAGGCGAGGGAAGCTGTAACTAGGTGATATTTTCTCTCGGGGGAAATAGCCTGAAGGTTAGTTAATTCTGGCCATTCTGGTTCATTCGAGATCTTAGCGAGAGAGAATTTGCATGATTCGGCTTGATTCTTTGTCGTGATTTCTCTCGTGACGTCGTTAAAGAGGGGAAAAATATGTCATCGAATCCTAGCGAAAGTCTCGGAGGTTCCGGGCAAATGGAATCTTGGATAGATGAGAAAATGAGAGAAGCTGAAATCGTTGAAGAATTTTCAAAGTTTTTCCCTCGACCTTCCTTCGTTCTTTGGCACTCTGGCTTTACGATTCGCGTCGCTCTAATTACAGAAACGCTGACGTTGCCGGTACACTAGAATCCACCCTCGACCTGTATCGTCGTCGACGGCCTACTACTACCGCCGGGTATTACCCGATGCAGTCTTCCATCCTCGGGGATAAGCGTTTTGCTCCCCCTTTTTTTAGACTCGATTGATTGGCCGCAGGACTCGTAATACGTACGTAATATACTGCACATTCCCGGGAAAATCATATAGAGTCTAAGCTAATATTTGATGAAGATTTTATCAATCGCTAACGTATGTACCCTTAGGGATGGGAGAAATTCGATATCACTCAAATATAATTCTATTCGAATGATTAAAATTTCAAAGTGATAGTCTCTGTCCATTAATTTTACTATCAGGATGTGCAGATTATTAGTGGAGAATTACCCCATCCCCTATTACCTTCTATTATCTCCCGTACAATTATAATTGAATTGCTCAAAGTGGCAGATATCAGTGATTAAAATACTTATGCTTATCTCACGGTGCAATTAAGGCAAGAAGCTCGAGCTTAATTCTTCAGGGGTTTAACCTGATTTCTCTCTCTTTTTTTTTTTTTTTTTGGCTTACTCGTTACGCGCAATTAAACGAATAGAGTAGCGTGAGAATTTTTTCATTTCCTCCTACAGAAACTAGACAGAAGCGTAGCAAAAGCTTGTTGGCTGGCTGGCTGGCTGGCTGGTTTCCTATTCGCCGCTTATTTATTCGATGTCCCGCGGCACTTGGCTTATAATGCACAATTAACCCACACTCGGTTGGGCTGGCATCTTCATCGTTTGACGACCTGCAGGCGAAGAACGTTATTACATTTTATGGCTGGGGTCGGGGGATGGGGGTGAGATTCCTCCGACCGAAATCGTTGTACGTGGGAGTTCCGTGGTCGTACTAACCGAATCCTCTTTTCTCCCTTAACTGTGAAACTTGACAATATTGAAACTTTATCGATTTTTCTCGTGCAATGCCATAAAAATTCTACGAGTAAATCTCATATTCGCGATGAATTCTTTCTCTGATTATCCAGCTAAAAGTTTAACGAGTTGTTTTTCGATAGTATTTTTTTTTTCTCTATTTTTCTCCTCGTTAATTTTGCAAAGTTTTTAAAAGGTACTCGAAGCCGAATGAAAGATTTCCTTTCAATTTTTATAGAAATATATTGTAAAAAATAGTGTTTGAGGATGAAATGCTGTACACGTACCCGCAGAGTTTTTGCCTCAGCCGTCACTTCATATTACAGCCGAGGGTTAATGTGATTTCTTCCTGTGATACAAAAAAATGAGTGCAAGACGTGCTAGGTTCAGCGTTCCCAGTGCTTTTAGTTTTCCTTTCAATCATCGACCCGCGATAACTTTATCCCTTTAAATGTATGATGGGATTTCTCGATAAATCCTGTGAAAGTTTCGTCGATTGAACCGCTATGCTAGGACGCACCTTGTTTTTCCCCGGGATCTACCGCTGAAAGCTCACTGTAACACGTGATATGTCTCTTATTTTTTACTCTAACAAAATAGAAAAATGCACCCTTCGCTGCACCTTACTCTCCCCGTTTCCGTCTGATAAAAAATGTATTTATTACTTCTTATCGCGCAACTCGCGGTCCGCTGTGCTTTTATAAGGCCAGTTATTATTTTTCTATAGAGTTCCGAAGGCCCGGCGCGCATAAAATTTTATTACATTGAAATTTAAGGAGAGAGGGAGAAAGAGAAAGGATAGAAGGCAAAGGATTTCTCTGACAAGGTAAAAGAGAGAAAACACACGCGTGGCTATAAATCAAAATTATTGAAGTATATATTTGCTTGATATTTTATTATCACAATATTTACATACATTAACCACATTAATACAGTGAGTGAGATTAACTTATTTAACAATGGAAATTAGCTATTGAGAGTGCATCGAGTAATATAACCCAGTGGTAAATATTCATTTCGTTGATATTCACTTGGGGCGCTGGACTAATTAAATGAAATAAGAAAAGATCGTAGCTGGGCTGAGGGGGATCATTGGCGGTAATTTCTTGCTTCTGATGGAAATGGAAGGGAGAAGAAGAGAGAAAGAGAAAGAGAGTATGCAGGCATTATCCGCATCCCGAGTAGCCTCGAAACGACATAACAATTTCGTTAGTCGCGTGGCATTCGGGGCGTGCACGGACGCTCAATGAATTGTAAAATCGTCGACTCTCTGTTGTGGGCGGGTACAGGTTCCATTCTTTTTTCCCCGGCTTCAATTAAAGCAGTCTCCAGAGGTGGAACAGCTGTCTACGAACTTGGAAAAAATCCAATCGACCGTCAAAATCTCTAGTTCGGTATTTGTCAAGTATCGTCGGGGCGAGGAGAGAAAGTTCAAATCGATTATTTTCAAGTAGACGCTGGAAAATGAGAACTAACTATGATTCGTGTAATTACCGCAGTAGAAAAGTTACTTATTTATCTGTAATCGGTATATTTTTTCTTTTATTTTTTTTTTTGCGGGAAAGCTCCAGCTACTACGCCAAACCACATACAACACATTGCAAATGGTCGTCGTACTTTACAGTTTCGTGTAAAAAATTGTAATGTCGATTTTTATACAGTTTCTATATTATAAAATGTATGGTTCAATGGAAAAAAAAGGTAAAACTTGTACGGATAAGATTATTGAAATAGCATTTTAATCCAATAAGTTGGCCAAATGGCAAATATTTGTGTGTATGCATATCATTGTGCATACTGCGAGCAGCTTTCCCATTAGTTCGACGGCGTTCATTTAATGTGAACCTTGCGTCTGTATTTTCCACGAGGTAGAACTTAAGCTCCATTAGGGAATCGCCGTAAAAAAAGTTTGCTTCGCGGATGCGAGGAGCACCATCAGCAGCGATATTCATAAATCGAGGCTTTTTACGAACGTTTTCAACGAAAAATTTCATTCTCCTAACAAGGTCCATGGTAGGGCTATAAGTCGAAGCAATTTTGATTTTACCTTGAATATTTTCAAAGAATTTTCTAAAATGAGGGCTTTCATAAGATATTTTAAAACTTTTTTCCTTTGGGAAAACTCGATTGTCCATTCACTCAGTGGAAATACTTTTAACTTTTCCCCCTTCCTTTTTTTTCCTCCTCTCCCTCTCTCTCTTTGTTTTTTCTTTTTCTCTTCTATCTAACGTTTTTAAAGGCTACCGATACAAGTCCTTCAGCTATTCACTATTTACCGTTAATCCGGGATTAAATCAAGTTCGTGAGGCGAATTTTCGAGACTTGGTTCAGTTAGCACTTTGTACGTCACTCGAGATTAAATGCTCCCAACAAATTCGGAATACTCTATCGTGGAGAAGGACACTGGTCGTGGGAAACCGTCGTGAGTACTGGACGAACTTTACGTTTAAAATCAAATTCAACGAGCCTCTTACGTCTGCTGACCTCGTGGCCGTGCAAAGTTTAGATTGAGGTCTGACATTTACATTGAAAGAACCACCACCACCACTACTACGTCCATCGAGAGTTTATCTCCGGAAACACGTGGATTCGACCTGCTACTTTTAATTCGCAACTGACTCGAATCTTGCGAGTTTTAAAGGGTAGGAGGGAGGGAGGGAGGGATGACTCTCAAAGATCACTGAAGGATCACCGTACTCGACCCGTTCGTTCTAATTCCACTTTCCACTTTCCGTGTTCTATTTTTTCTTTACTCGAAATTGAGATATTCTTCGACTAATTGCATTATGACAATTAGTCATAGGAGAATGGGAGAAACATCCAAGAATGTCTGACACTGTTAACACCGAAAAGCGTTATGACACCCAACATGATATTCGTTGACGTAGTTGGTGACAAAGTTCGTCCATCTCCTCCGTGCATGGCTGCTGGTTTCTCCTCTTCTGTAACGTAAGGGAAATGGCACACGTTGAATTACTCGTTAATTATTCCCATTAGTACTTGCTATTAAATACAAGAGGATAAAAACTTGATCGCACCTCTAAAACTTTTATCACCTTATACGACCCGAAAAATCGGAGAAGCAAGTGGTCGGAAATTTTCCTGATTTTATTATAAATAGTTTCTACATGAAATTCAAAATAATTGTGTTGCATAAATTACTCGAAGTTAGTTTAAAAAAGTAATTAAATGTTTGCGTCACTTTGCGACTACCGCTTTATTGGGTGGACGTTAAAATTCCAAATTGTTGACTTGATCTTTTTGCGTTTAGTTCAGTCGAGTGGAGAATAGTGGAGTGTTCGGGCGATTATTAGGAAAAGAGTATATATCTTTAATGGAATTGATTTGCAAGCTCGCGAAAAACGCTTTAGTTGCCTCTGAATGTAAGAGTGTTATACGTTACGTACGCGCGGATCCCCGAAAAGAATTTTTTCCATTTTCTGCGAGAAGCTTTATGGACCGTAAAATCCGCGAAGCGGCCCAATTTCGAGGGTACTGCTACACGAGCTACATCGCCATGCTCTTTGGCCCGAAATCACGCACGAAAGTGTATTCAATCTTCCTCGAGGGCTGAAATGACCGATCGATCTTATTCCGGTTCAAGGTCAAGCACGTGGGATTCTTTTATGCCCTCGGTAGGATATGGATTTCCATTTAAAAAACGCTGTTAAGTTCTGAGAGCAAGCTTTCCAGATTCTAAGGTCCTGGAGGTATGCGGAGTTAACGAGAGAAAGAGAGAAAGCAAAGAAATGATTTTAGTACGCGCGCACTGACCTTCGATCACGTGTATCATGATCTTCGCTGGTTTGGCGTTGCTGGGCACACAAGTGTAATTGCCACCGTGGTATGGCTGCACTTTGCGGACAAGCAGTACCGAGCCGTTTTTCGTCGCGTCCACCTTAACTCCAGGATCATCGTCGTAGTTGATCATGCGATCCTGCCGGTACCAGAAGATGTAAACGGGTCGTTCCGTGGCCGCTATCAGCTGGCACTCCAGCCGCAAACTCGAGCCCTGTTTCACGTGCAAATCAGGTCCACCGGGTATCACGGAATATGCGTCGGTGATGTTCAGTCGAACGAAACGCTGCTGCACCGGTTCCGTTTGTATCTGCGTTGGCAAACGACAGAAAGAAAAAACGAAAATCATCGCACGAAATTGGAAGGGAACAACCTTCTCGCCGAGGAACATCGGTAAACTCTCAACGATGACATTTGCAAGCCGATCGGTGAAACGATATAATTGGCGGTAAAACCGTAAGCCAGGATCTCTTTACTTTGCTGTATACGCGCGAGAGTCCTCGCATTAATCCAGTAAAATTTTAATGCCATCTATAAAGGGGGAATAATCTTTAATATCCCTATATTCCGATATATTCCGTTATCGCGGATCGTCAGGATGTCCAGGCTCTATTATCTGGCCTCAGTCTGTTATTACTGGAGCCCTTCTGACTCTATTGGCACTATTACTGTTGAGCGATCAGCACCGGGAGTTCAGTAGAGCTCACATATGACTGATCAGGCACGATTATTACTACTGGCGCACGCTCATATTTGGACATTAGTGCTACCTCAGCTGTGCATCGAGCTTCGATCGTTTGCTTATAATCTATTTTACTCCGATCTCCCTCGTTAGCCGGCAAATCAATTAATTCCATAATAGCCACGATAGTCCTCTCCCCTCCCCGCCGGAAGATTCGGTCTGTTAATAAATCCGCGCGGTGGTCGCCACGAGGACATTACCTGACACTCGTAAATACCGGCGTCCTCGTGCTTCACGTTCTTGATCTGTAAATTCCACTCGGAATTGGACGGCACTACTACGAATCGCGAATCGACCGAGTGGGTGCTCCTCCCGACTGTTAGCAGATGACCCTCGGACCGGTCCTTCTTCTTGATCCACGTTACCTGAAAAAATTCAATAAATTTTGTGTGTGCTTCTGAGCTTTTCTCGCGGGACTAGCGTAAAAAATGGTATATTCTCTCCCTCTCTTTCTTTAGCAGGGAGTTAGCGTGCGCGGGCAATTTGACGACAATTTGACGGCTAAATGGAAGCGCGCGTCTGGACTTTTAGCACACAACTGGCCTTTCACGGAAGTCCGTTTCTCTTATACTCAACTACCCTACTCGAGGTCGGCAGCTTTCCCACAAGCAACGAAAAGCGTTTTCTTCCGTAGATTCGTCGCCGCGTAGTTGAAACAAGCGAGAAACTAGGAAATCTTCATTGATCGATCCCCTTTAACGCGTCTGCTTAATTAAGCAATTTTACAATACATAGGCTAGCTTGTTGTACGCGTGATAAATGCAACACTAATCTCGGACCTTAATAAATACTTAGCTGATTTTCAAAGACAACATTTGTCTTGGCAGAAGTTTTGCGCGCGTATTTCATCCGGCGATGCTATGGCTTTCCACCTGTCAAAAGTTGTTTACTTTTCTCCGACTGTAATGCTGCTTGAAGAAATTTATGAGTCGTTCATCAGAGCTAACTACCACATTTTTCTTCGAAGAGTGAATTAAGCCCCCCGTAGCGGTAGATTCGCGCTTTGAAATATTTCGATAAGCGTCTTAAAGCTGTCTCGCCACTCCGTGCCTGACTATTCATTAGATAACGCGAGTATTCTTGTCAAAATTCCTTTTATTGCGCGCCAACGCGCGCGCGCTCCGCTAGCATATTTATCGAAGCGAGCTTTTATCCAGAATCGTTGCGTTCGCGAATAAATATTAAAAGTGGAAAAAAACAGAGAGGTGGTGGAGAAAAGAGGATTTTCCTAGAGAAGTGGCAGGGTATTTTTAGGTGCCCCGTAATGATTACATGCAATTTTATTCCATGGAAATGAGTGAGGCGGTGGGGAAGAGAGCGGGGAATGGCTATCTGGCAACTGGATTTCATTTGTCAATGAACAATAAAGTCGGGCGCGCGGAACAAAGCTCGGTGCGATGCGGGACGCGCGATAACTCGTGGAAATCCCCCTGAATTACCATAATTACCGTCCCGCTATGACGTGGGGTGGTTGAAATCGCCACTCGCTTCGTTGCAGGAGGAGGGACGACCCGCGAGGGATGGAAGGGGTTGTTGGGCACTTGCGTGCCTTAATTGTCTCGGTCGAGGGCTCTCGACTTTTGCGGCGAGTAGGTTCTACGATTTTCTGATGCGAAAGATCGACGAAGCCACCGGCGAACTCCACTCTCGTCGAGGAAGCTACACTCGATAAGAAACTTTCGACGCGCATTATTTAATCCACTGGATTTTATCTACGGTAATAAGAGAGTGAGAGAGAGGGAGAAACTTTGAACTCGCAATCAAGCCATGCTAAATAATCCATGAGAAAAGGGACACTCGAATCTATTAGTTACGTAACGAGATTTTTCCCAAATGGAATTTTCAAAGAGAAACATTAATACGAGAGATTTTCTTAAGCTCGTAATATTCATTAGAGAGGTGAAGAAGAAGGAGGAGGAGGAGGAGGAGGAGGAGGTGGATGAAATTCCCGAGAAAAATTGGTGTACGCGTCGTGATCTCGGCTATAGCTGGCATTTGCCGGGGATAAAGGATGGAGTAACGTGGTAGTAGCTGATAAAGCTCCGAAGAAGAAGAAGAAGAAGTTTATCAGCATCGGATGCTGCAAACAAATGAAAAGGAAATAGCAAGAAACTTTACGCGGTCCTTTGTTAGCGTTGAAAAGTACCCAACAAAGCACCAAAGGAAGAGCTTGTCCTGCTTTTTCAGCGAGAACAGCGCTCTGGTAGTTGAAACGAATAACGATGTCAGCCGCAAACAAAGCTGTCGCGATTGGCCAAGGGGATAGGGGGTGGCGGCGTGGGTGGTGGTTGTGCGCGTCGTCTTATCCGTCCGGTGGTGAGTCCTCGCGCGGAAACGCGTAACGCTTGAATCTGTCCGGTGTCATAATTATTTCATGTCCTGGTGGAGGATCTCGTCGCGGGGCTGAAAGGAAACGAGTCTCGAGAAAAAGCGGGAGGGCGGGGGCGATCCTCTCGGGGTAGTTTGTTCCGGAGAGAGGCGCTTTTGTCTCTCGGGAGAGAAGGCGGCCGCCATCGTCCGCGGAGAGGAGGCCGGGGAAAAAATGTAAGAAGACGCATTAATCGCGGCGCGCGCGCGATTCTTTTCCGCCGCTACCGGAAGTAAGCTCCGACAATGCCTCGCCGTATGGCTATAAGGGCGAAACTAAAAAGTCTCGCTCGAGAAAAGGAAGTATTCATGAAATAATCGCGGCTGGATGGGCCAGGGGCCAGGGGCGGGGGGAGATAATCCAGCGTGCAAGTGTCATTAATCACGAGCTTTCCCGGCACGTGTGTGAACACGCCAGGGCGATAACATCGAACTGCCATTTAATTAATGTCGTCCCGGCCACCGAAAGAACGAACGGCTTCCAATCGAGCGAAATTTATTGGCTCTCGTGCGAAGGCCACCACCACCACCACCACCACCACCACCACCATCGTCGCCAAACCTACGGGAACCACCCGTTACCAATCTGCTTGCTTTTTTCGCCCTTTTCCGCACCAGCTACCCTCCGCTACCTTTTTCCACGTTATCTCGACTCGCTGTAGCTCTCTGGTACTGGACACTCTCGCCGGAAGTCATCAAGCTACCACTGCCAGAATTTACCACTTCAACCCCTAGCCCCGGTCTCTGTTTTCTACTTTCTGCCTTCTGCCTTCTGCCTTCCGCGTTAACGTTACTTCCCCCTGGTAGCTCTTTCCGCGCAATCGAGCGAGGGAAGCAAATCTTCTCCTGGAGATTTCCCGGATCCACGTGGCGTGGTAGTGGTGGGTGGATCCTTTTGGCGCTACCGCTCCAGGGGGAATTGGTGCGCGGCCGAATAACGTCGGTTATTCCTTCCAGCAGCCGCTACGTTTGTTTAACGCGCAATTGGCCGGTAATGAGTTTGCCTCGTGTACGATTAAATGGGGAACGTCGAACAAAAGAATCCTCCCCAACTGGAGGAGGGGTGAAAGCAAGATAAATACTGGCGTTGCGCGCTGCCAGTAATTTATTAGTTGGCCTAGGTCAGTCCGTGTGCCTTCGCGCGAACAATCGATATGCTTGCTTCTGCATATGAAGTGGAATTTCAGAGTCTGCTATTGTCTACGCTTATCTACGATTTCGCCCGGTTCCAACCGCCGCCTGATATACCGCTGGAGGATTTCAGCGTGACCTAAATCAATAGACGAGGTTCCAGCGTTAAGACAACACCGTGTAGTCTGCTGCTTAAATCTTCACTGTCGGTTTAAGTCCGTTTGTTCGCCGTGAGCCGAATTTAATGCGACACCGCATCAGCTGTGGATAATGTTGCCCCACGCTGGAAAAAGCTGGGAAAGCAAATGGACCGTCTTTGAATATTAAAGCGATCTGCATCTCGGCTCCTCTCTGCCCCTCTCGAGAGGAGTAGGCGGTGGCAGGAAGGAAGAAGGAGGGGGAGGGGGGACTTTATCCGTCTTCGCTGTCCTGGACAGGAATGGGGAAGGAAGGAACGCGTTTACGGATCGTATTAGCAACAAGATCGAGGAGACGCGATGTGACGCGACGCGACGCGATTCGCTTAAAGAGCTAGCGAGCTCCCACCTCCCTACCACCTCCACCCACGTTTCAAGAGAATCTGCACGGCTCCAGAGCGGATAACACTTGTATCTTTGTATTGTGTAAAAAGTGCAAGAGACCGGAGGGCGTTAATGTCACTGTTCTCTTCCACCCCGGGGTTAGTCCGTGCATCGCGTTGTAATTGCATTGTTCCTTGTCGAATAGCGGCATTCCGCTTCTTGTAACGACCTACGTATGCCGCGTTATGACCCACTCGAAATTTATAGCTTCTAAAGTGGACGTAGAGTCTCTTGCACATCCTCTCTCGTTACACGGAGCAACGCTGTCTTTTCATTGTCCAGAACGCGCCCACACACTCTCTCTCTCTCTCCCTCTCTCTCTCTCTCTCTCCTCCTCTTTCCATCGTCCATGCATTTTCACGGACTCACCGACTTTTCCACGTTATCCGCATCGCGCATACGTCCGGCATATTGTCCGATTTATCAGCGAACGATTATCGCAGCTACCGACAATCCGGAAACGGACACTTTTATTCGTCCCGTGCGTTGTTGTTGCTTTGCGCTGTGTCTTTCTCCAAATTCTCCTCTCTCGTTTCTCTCGAGTCTCTCGCGCAACTTGACTGACCACGTAAAACGCACGCTTCTCCCTCGCCCCTTTAACCTGTTTTTTCTCTCTTCTTTTACGAGACTCGGTGAACTTGTTGTTGGCGATTTGCTTGGTAAAGCAGCGAGGTCGATCGTTAAATCGTTGTTAAATCGACTCAGCCGCAGTGTGCGAGAATAATGGCGTTGATACTTTGCGCTAGACCGAGCCCAGTAAATTATTTTCAGATAACCGAACGCGTAGCGCAGCACTTTCGCGACCATTAGCAGCGCACCGGTGAGAAGAGAGTGCGTAAAAAAATAGGGCGCGTAAACGAAATTACAAACTCCCAGGAGGCATCGCACCCTTTTATTACCTCCTTTCATTAAAGTCTTTTCCGGTGTGCTCGCGATCCCTCCCCAGCGCGCTGCCGTAATTTATACTTCCTCTCTCTCTCTCCCTCCCTCCCTCCCCCACCGCTAGTACCACCACCTACTCTAGCCCTTCCGTACGGTTGTTCTTTTAATGGGTTTTTAAACGATAGACTTTTTGCGGCCTCTCTACTCGCAAGTCGGAGAAACCAGCGGGAAAAGTTTATCGATTTGCGAGGAAGTCGGTTCGCACTTTTAAGATGGACGCCATATGCCGCGGACCGGAAGACTCTGGCGCGTAATTACTGGCGATTCTACGAGCTTCCTGGTTAAGCTTTCTACCCGGTCATCCGGAGGAGCAGGAGGAGGAGGAGGAGGTTGCGTCGCTATTCGCGAGAAATGGACATTGAACAATTTCGTAATCGCAAGTTCGGTGTCCGCAACTTTGGAAGTTGCGGTGGTCGATTTCCTCCTCGCACCCTCCCTCCACCCTCTTGGTTTCATCATCATCATCATCGTTCCTCCCTTATCGGATATTTCTCGCGGGGTTTCGCCGGGGAAAACTTTTCCCGGGGAGCGTTACATCATCCCATCGAGTTGTTCTCCTATTATTTCCTTTTTAAGCGGCGGGAGCAGCGATTCGCGTGGGCGTTTAACACGCCGTGGGATCCTCGAGTGTGCGACGGCTGCGAGTCACGGGCACGGGCGAATTCCCGAGGATGGCCGACCGATTCTCGACCCCAGCAGCGCACAGTGGCTCGGCTATCATCGATTTCCCCGCAGCAGCCTGCAGGAGCCGTTAAGACTGTTAAAGTTTAAAGTGCTTCAAGTTTGCGGGCTCCTTTCCAGCCTGGTATCCGTTTCTTAAGCCCAGTCTCCTCGAGCGTTTCACTTTTCCACGGGCAAGTTCGATTTTAATTAGCGTTTTTTTATTACGAGGATGTTGACTCTCCCGATCGGGTCTCTCCTCTCCTCTCGGGAGAAACTCAACTTATCCAGGACGCGCGTATCCCCCCCCCCCCCCACCCCACCCCACCCCTTGGGAATTCGCCGGATTTGGAATCGACAGAAATTCTCCATCTCTGTCTCTATCTCGTTCTCATTCTCATTTCGGACGCAATTCGCTGATTTTCCGATTGACTCGGGACGATCCTCAAAGTACCGGCGTGCTGTACTCGTGCGCAACGACGACGTTACACGGAGCTTCCGTGGGAAATTGATTTATTGGAGAGTCTCGCGCGCTTTTCGAGCCAGCGATAGATCGGGCCCCGTTAATATCCGACTTTGCCGGGCGATATATCGATCAGTGAGGCGCGAGTAAAAATTCGCAGCGCGGCTCGAACTTTGTATTGCATTCCAGAGACAATGTGCCACCCCAGGCAGAAAATTGGAGAAGTTCCCACGTCCCGGCGGGATTTCCAGTTGGATTTCGAACGCGCGTGTACCGATTTCCGAAATATTCATATTGGCCTGGGTTGCCGCGAAATTTATGCCCGCTACATCGGCTGAATATAACGTCGCAGCATTTCTCCTATCCTATTCTCTCCTCTCCTCCTCTCTGCCCTGCTACGCGTGTATCCCGTTGGCGTATCCACGCGCAATTGCAACGTATTTACATGCATGTTTAGACACAAGCACGCCTCTACGAATGGTGAATATTTCACGCGGAACATTCTCTCTCCGCCTCTGCTTCTGCCTCCAGCATCCTAAATCCAGCATTCCGAACTTTTCCCCATTAGAAAATCGAGAAATCTCTTCTCTCTCGTCTCTACTCTCTCCTCTTCCTCGCCGGATACAAGGAGAGCGAACTCCCAACGTAGAATCTACGTAGATTGCGTCTCATCGGCTCTACTACTTTATTCTTGTTATCGCCATTATCGTTAAATATGAAATTTTCCAGCAAGCAGATGAATCGGCTGCTCCTCTTGCTCTCTCTCTCTCTCTCTCTCTCTCTCTCTCTCTCTCTCTCTCTCTCTCTTTGTGCATGCATCTTTAAACCGACGAATCTTTGGAAATCCAATTAGAAAGAGGAACGCGGATAAACGGACGAGTTTGCCGTTAAAACTTAATTGTCGACGATTTCTCTCTCCCGAGTTTTCCCGGAGGAAAACTATTTTTTGTCGGTTTTTCTTATCTTTCCGCGTGTCTCGAGAGAAGGGGAAAGATGCGGGAGTGCTCGCACTTATTACTGCGCGAAACAATACGAATAATAGCGGCATGGTAGCGGTACTCGACGAAAAATTATTTTTCGCCAGCCTTCTTGTTGTTGTTGCTGTCGTTGCTTTTGCTATCGTTTGCTGCTGCACTAATGCAATATTGAATATTGCCGAAATATTTTAGCTTTTACGCTGCGGGGCTTCATGATACTTGCGGACGCGCAGCACGAGCAGCAAAATTCACCGGATTTTTCAGGAGAATCGAATTTTTCGGCTTGGCCTTTCTAGTAGCTCTGGTGCTTGTTCTGGTTCGGGTTCTGGTTCTGGTTCTGGCTCTGGCTCTACTCTGGTTCTGGCTCTGGTTCTAGCTCGTTCCATTACACACGGGGACCCCATCGTTAATTGCGCGAAATTAAATCCCGGCCGGTCGTTAATTTCTGGCCACACGCGCGTTATTGTATGCAAAATTGTGGGCCGCCTCACATCTGACTACGCAAGGAGAAAAAGTGCAAAACCATCGCGCACGGGCTCCCTTTTGTCTGGCATTGGTATACGTTCCGTCGTCTTTCGTTCCGCCATATCCGTTCTAACGGTAAAATGTAAAACTGCCGCAAAGTGAAACGTTTCACTGACATGCTTTACGAGACATTTTGAAAAATGTTTTAAGAACTAGCCTTTTATAGCTTTTCAGATTCGAACACGAGTTTCCTTTTTATTAATGGATTTTATAATTTATTAGCGGTTCGCTTTATCATTTTCGAACTGAAACCCCCAATAGCGT
The DNA here is from genome assembly GCA_037305995.1 of Sclerodermus sp. 'alternatusi'. NCBI lineage: Eukaryota > Metazoa > Arthropoda > Insecta > Hymenoptera > Bethylidae > Sclerodermus > Sclerodermus sp. 'alternatusi'. Next base: position 1,434,648 of record CM074558.1, on the reverse strand, counting down.
TATACGTGCACACACTTTTTCAAACGAGGTTTCTTCGTATTCTCTTTTTTTCTTTTTCTTTTACTTTTTTTTTTTCACAAATTCCGGAAGTGGACAATGGGGATGGTGATAGTGGTGGTGGTGGTGGTGGTCCTCTTTTACGATTGGAATGCCACGTAGCAGGAATTCCCTACGATTCTTCAACTCAATACTGTGGGAGACGTTCGCTCGTGTAGAAGTGGCAGGGTACACGCTTTTCGCGGCGCGATAAAGCTGTGGATATATCCGATCTACGTATGCACGTCACGAATTCCGTCGGATCTTCTGTGACACGCTAAACCGCGAAATCCGCATTCTTGCTTTTAACAATTGCTCGCTGAAAAGAATTGTTATGTAAATATGTCTCTCACGTGTGCACTGAAATCAGAGGGCACGAAGCGTGTACATTAGAAACCTGAGATAAAAATATTTTCCCGCGTTTTTCTCGTTTCCTTCGATTCGTCAATCTCCTCGGAGATTTTAATCAACTCGCTGTCCCGGGAGAAAAAGGGGAACAAGTGGGAAAGCAATAGAGCGAGCGATTAAGCGTATCGCGGAGAAGGAGAGAATCATCACGCGGGGTAACACAACGGCATAGTTATTATTTATTGAATCGCACCGCAGCCACCCAGGAGATTCTATCAGGGTAACAATATTTTCCAGCGATAAACGTTCCTTTATTTGTAACTGCGTCAAGTCCTTTGCTAGTTGCGTAGGAAGGGAGCGTTTCGGTAATAACGCTCAACACCTACGAACGTTTGCTTATCGAAAAGCGATAGAGAAAAGGGTGCAGAGTCGTTTGTTTAAATAAAGCTATCGAGAAAGTACCTCCGGCGTTCAGCTAGAAATGAGAATACAACCTTAAACAAGAAACGATATCATACACGAGAATTCAGCTCTTAAACGAGAAATTTAAAAATGGTGTAACTTCGGTAACGCGAACGTGTGTGTATTTGCCAATATCTTTAATAATGGTTTTCCAGCACCGCATGGAACACTACCCAAATATACGAAATATACTTTGGTAGACGAATATTTTAGCGAATTTTCTTCTTCCTCCTGCTCCTCCTTCTTCTATTCTATTCTATTTTCAAATCACGAAATATTCAGATTAGTTGTTTACGCGAAAGGTGAGAATACTGTCATAAAATCTGCATCGATCGTATTTTCGTGCAAGAAATCGAACAATTAAACGCGACGAGTACGGAGAAAAATTTTGCATATATGGTTTTAACGTGAAAATAAGGAGGTCTCTCCGAGTGACGAAGGAACTCGAGTTTACAAATGCTGGATGTAGCTCGTGAATGTGGAAATTGAAATTCCCAGCGTGTATGGAAGCGATTTTTGCGAGTCAGACGATGCGAGAGTAGAAGAGAGTAGATACGCTGCTGGTATCCCTTTGAAGGAAGTCGTCGCGCATCCACGACACGATGTGTGTGCTTCAGCCACTCATCCATGCCATCCAAGCCTTGTCGCTCGGCACGCATTTCGAAATTAAGCGCGAATTCCCGATGCCAATCTTCCGGAAGAGCCTGCCAATTTTCTCATCTACTGCCTTTCTACTAGATGGCTTTTTCATTATCCCTACTACCTGCTTGCTACCCCTACCCACACCTACCAACCTACCCACTTTCCTCATTGTGTGGTCTCACTCAGAATTCTCTCTTCTACCCTCCACAAAGACCACTTTACGCGGCAACTTCATTTATTACGTTTGAGATTTTTCAGATAAAACGAATTTCCCCATAATCGCATTACACGTGGAATCCGGGCCAGAATTCGTCAGGGCGACGAGCCAACTTTGTCTCGACAGTGGCTTTTCTTAGCTTCAATTAAAATTCTTCGACGTAAATCTCCTATTCATAAAATTACTCGCATTGTCGAGTTTGCGCGAATACCCCCCCCCCCCCTCCCTCCTCACGGGCCATACCATCGCTCGGAACGCGCGGCAAACTCGTGCATGGGAACTCTCGAGGTTTCGATACTCTTGGCCCTTGGAATGCTCGTTGATCTTGGAGTTTGTCTCCTTCCTGAGCTATTTCCTGAAATTGTGTCGTTGCTTAGAAATCAACGGGTGTCGTCGGGCGTGCGTCGGCTGTTGGTTCTTGCCGTTGCCATTGCCGTTGCTTCGCCGCTACCGAGAATCGCGCAAATGTTGACTCTCCACAGATGAGACCAGAGACCGGAGAGACCGGAGAGACCAGAACGAGACGCGACCTCTATTCCCTAATTGAATCCTAATTGGATATTTTCCACGTGGACTTTATTCCAATAATTAGTTTGTCGTTTGCGCGACAAAGAGCGCGCCTTTTCCGCTCAACTTGGCTTTAACGAAGATCGCGCAACAATATCAATGAGAGAGAGAGAACAAGGGAAGTAGATGCCGACGACAAAAGAGGGTTGGGAGATGCCGAAGGAGGGAATAAGTGTGATATCCTCGAAGGATACGCTTGAACGGACAAAGGGCCCTTTTCGCACGTCTCTCTATGGCTCAGTGGGTGCTTTAGGAATGCGCGATAGCCACTTGCCGAGCTATCGGATTTCTTTATTCCAAGGGGGTGCGTCGCGAGATACATAATATGTATACGTCGATACATAATACATGGGCGAACCACGCGAACCGTGCACGCGCCACGGGCAGGCCAGAAGAGCAGGGGAGGGGGATCAAGCAAATCTTGGATGTCTACGTATGTGGTACCGAAGCTGGAAGATGTGGAGAGATGGAGGGGAAGATATTCCAGATCGATCTTCGGCACGACTTGCGTGCCGCTTTCTTCGTTTTCGAGATGCTGCCGTCAAGGCACACCCTGCGCGGGCTGGGATAACTCCCTCCTCCCTCCCCCAATGATTCTCTCCCTCTATCTGCTTGCGCATTCCAAACGTGATCCTCGCTTGATGAACCCGCTCGATCTACACGTGCATCCACGTCAAAGGAAAATCGACGCTTTCCAGGAAACACAAATCGCTTGTCCCCGCATAGTCACTGAGAATCACCTGACTCATCCTCGCCTAATTACTTTGACGTCCTCCATCCTTTTCGTCGCGCATTGACTACGCGACTCTCTTTGAAATGTCCGTTTGGCGAGAGAAACGAAAAGAAGAGAAGAGAAAAGAGAGGAGAGGAGAGGAGAGGAGAGAACTTCTATAATCGGCTCGGACCCTCTCGAATCATTCCGAAACGCTCGGTTTCTCCAGGGGAAAAAAAAGCTCTACGTGCTGCGGAAAGACGACGACGAGACTAAGAATGATACCCGGTGAAAAGGAATAATCCCTTCTGCTAAAATTCAAGGATGAGACCACCCCGTTGTTGGCTTTTCTCGGTGTTGTAACTTTTACTCAACCCTTCCTAAATTACGTAATTCCACTCTCTTAAGATGGCCGTGCGATCTCTATGTAAGGCAGTAGTGCTTTTTTACAGCTTTTAAACTTTGTCTCCTCGATGAAGAAGAGTTGGCAGTTTTCAAAACTAAGCGGAATTAGGTAAGAATCTTTCGAGCTGGAGTTTCGTACTTTGAACGTGATTTTTACGCGCCTTTCCGTGTGCTTGAGAGGGGTGGCTGGTTCTCCGCTAGTTTTCATTCTTGCCCTCAGGGGTTGCTTGGACGTCATTCGACGTCCGGGTAATACGGGTATGGCGAACCCGAGGTGCCCGAGCTAGTTCTGATCTATCAAAGAGTTTTCAGGACTTTACCCTCACCCCCTTGTCGTACAGTCCCCGGTAGCATCGTAATTCCGGAAATAAATGTGACCTCGAAAAAGCTCCTGCGTCCCTCGGGGTCTATAGCCGCATATTTTTCAAAAATTATTTTCATTCGCCGTGTACTATTAACCCTCCGGCATTTGCGACCGCAGCTTTGACAATTCACTTGGATTTGGGTCTCGCGTGGAACTGGTCAATTTCAAGGTGCGAACCGGAGTCTTTCTGATAAGCGCATCATCTCTACGCGGAGTCTAATTAAAAGTTGGTGGTTTTTTCGCTTAAGCCAGGGATTTTGCGAGGAATTTGCGAGGTTCGCCAGCGACTATAATGGGACTGGAGGGTTAATCTGACATTTGGATGTTTGCAGAGATTTGTCGCGGTCTCGAGAAAGCCCCTAACCCCCCAGACCTACCCTGGTTTCGGTGTTCTTTGGTCGCTGAACGAAATCGCGAGCTGACCGGCCTCCTTTTGAGTCGACGCTGCTCCGTAATTAACTGCTGTCAACAGCACGTGCGCTTGAAACGAAAGCAGGAGGAGAGATAGAGAGGCTGTAGCGAGCCAGCGATAGTCGAGCTCGGAGAGAGTCAACCAAGCACCGGCACCTCTCCCTCCCCCGCGCCCACCCACCTCCAACTTCCTCGGCTCTTCGCGTCATCCCCCGTCAGCCGGGGTTTCTCCGCCCTTGCCCTTACAACTCCAGCGGAGGAGTCGAATGCTCACTGTCGAATACTCCCCCCTCCCCCCAATGTGTTCGTTGCGTTCACGCGATTTCAACGCGGGACATCGATCCTATCGATCCTATCGGAGAACGAAATAACGGATAGCGAAAGCCCCAGGTTAATCGGCTTTTATCGCTTATTCAACATTAATCGGACAGCCTGATTAACGGAACTCTCTTTCGCAAATAGCGCGTACCACTCCCATTGTCCACGTACGTGGAATTAGTTTGCGCTCTCTTAGCGGTTTGATTTATCGCTCGATTCCTCGCCGCGCAAAGAGCAGCCGTCCGTGTAACGCGACACATCGAACTTTGAATGGCTCGGCAGCTTAATCGAATCTTGCGAAGGCAACACGCGCGTCCTGCTAACCGGAGAAGTTGACGCGATTCGTCGTCGTCGTCGTCGTCGTTGTCGTCGGTGCTGCTCATCGTCGGTACTCGGCAGTATCCGACCGACAAATCAGTGGCTGTGCCAGAAATCAATCTGCGAATGCTTCGTCGGGGAGTAATGACCAGTGACATCGTCACGGTTTATTTCGTAATCGTATTAGTGACTTTGGAGACACGAGCTTTGCCGTGTAATTTCCTCGCACCTCCCGCGTGTCTAATTGCTCGCGCGCTACCCCCAAAGCCGATGATGTCTCACCCCTGGGGTGCCACGCGCTGCTCTCCGCTATTCAGACTTTCCAACTATGTTCGACTAACTCCGGGACGGTAATCTTAACTCCAGAAGAGATAATTCTGACAAATTCGCGAAACCCTTTCGGCCCACGCGCACCACGTGCCAAACTTTCTCCTTCGCGACGCGTGAGACTCCGCGAGGCTCCAGAGCCTCGGGAGCTTTTATCGAAAACCTCCCCTCGACTCGACTCGACCCAACTCCCTCCTCCTCCTCCTCCTCCTCCCTTTCATTTATCCAGGAACCAATGGGATATCAGGGATGATTTTATCGAGTCCTCTCGGAGACGATCGATTCGTTAAATTGTACGCGTTCAATTTCGAAAAAACCCCAAAAGAGTTGGATTCGTAAAGCTCTGCGCGGAACACTTGTTTTTTAATCGTCCGATCGTTTATGGGAAAGTCGTTAATTCCATGATGTATCGTTCCAACGATGCTTTACGCCAAAGTGTATACTTTTATAAAGTGATTCATACGTCCACCACTATTTGCGATTCATGCAATCACATCAATCTTCTTTAATATGCAAATGCGATCCATCATGCTGGTCGTATTGGGAGGAAAGCGGATTACTACCGACTCCCAAAATATACGCGCCATAGTTTCACTCATTAATATTTGAGCGCAAAGCGGAACGTTTGTTCTTTCTCCGGTCAAATATCTCCCGCGGCACTTGGCACGCGCGGACCATCGCTGAAACGATTTCAAAAACGGCCGACTCCTGATTGAATTAGGAAAAGTTCGCGGCGAAACGATTGATCTTATCGAGAGCCGATTGGTAAGTCGCCCACCAAACCTCTCTCTCTCTCCCTCCCTCCACCGATGACGAGAGTCCGCGTTTGTAGAGAGGTTTGTGGGTTTTATCATTGACAAGCTGGAACTCCTGTCGCGACAATAGAAGCGGAAATCAATCCGACATATCCTTCCTGAATGGTAATGGTCAACGGCAAAGTCAAAGCTGAACCACGACACGACGACGCTTAAAGGACAAAGGAAATACAATTCTCTTGTGCAATTTCCCTCGAGTGACACCGAATGAATCAAGTGCCGGAATTTGATGCTTCAAAGGCCGACACTGCCGTTTTCGTCGGCGTCCTCTCATTTGGTCCCACGAAATCTTTTTTCTCATTCGCCTTTCGATTCCGCGATTACAAGGAGAGAGCACAGAGCGCGACAGTTTCTTCCCTTCGTCGACGAGATCCGCAAAGACTCTCCATCTCTCTCTCTCTCTCTCTCTCTCTCTCTCTCTCTCTTTTTCTCTGTTCGTTCCCCTATGCTCCTTTGCTATCCAACGCTAGATTTTATGGTCACTTTGATCGGGATACCCTTCGAAAAATGCTCGTAAAATCACGGAGTCATCTTTCCCTCCACAGCACCACTTTTTACTTCGCTTTAACAGCCTAGACTGGTTTGTTTAAGTGAATGATTTTAAGAGCTTGGATTTTATCTTTCTCTCTCTCTCTCGTTATAGTTGATTCGATAAAGCTGCTACTGCTTCTGTGGGATTCGGAGATAAAGCAAGAAATCAATTGCCATCCGTATCCGAGCAATAAACTCTGCTGCTCGACAGGCCGTTATAGATTGTCCAAGTGAGACATTTTCCATCTACCATTTTCCAATTAGGAACCAGTTTGATTTGATTCCACACTTTGGCCCATGCCCTTAATCGTCCAAATCGAAATAACGCCCTACTCGACTCTTTATCATTGTCCTAGAAATTGAAAAATTTCCACTCTTGCTCGCGTAGTTCCGTTTTCCGTCAAAGTCAAGTCCCTTCTAAGTTTCGATCGAATGAGAACGGTCGCCATAGATGCTGATAAAAAGTAATTTGGAAGATACCAATGGATGATCCAAGAGAGAGGGTGATAGAGAGAAGATCTAACTTTAACGAAGCACCGGAGCATTCTCGATATTTCAACGCTGGCTACAATAAAATGATTAAAAAAAAAACCCTGCATATCAGTAAATTCGCTTGGGTGTCACGTTTCTAGAACGCGAATCTATTATCCGGTAGTTGGATTGAAAGAGCGGAGCTGATCGATAAATTTTTATGAGTCTGCTCCTGAATCGCCACAGAATTGGAGCTGCAAGATGAACTTTCCGGGGGGAACTTTTTCGGAAGTGACAAAGTTGGCCGGTGTTGAAACGAGGTGCCCGGGGAAATACAATTCTCGCGTGCAATTTCCATCCGGAGTATCGCCGCGCGAATGGGTCAGCCCTTCAAAGCTCGCGCTGCAGGGTACCGGAGCTGTTTGACACTTGCAATTTTAATGTGGAAAAATTACAGACAAGCTGGAGAGGGGGGTATGGTTACTTTGCCATTCAACTCGGGCCTCTTCCGCCTTCTCATCTCTCTCTCTCTCTCTCTCTCTCTCTCTCTTCTTACCACCGTGTGTACGAGAGGATCGAAAATCCCTGCGATATCCAACTCGTGACGTTTAATGGTTCTGGCAGCGTACGACTTTTTCGTGATCTCCTCCCCTTCTGCATCCACCCTCCTCTACTACCTGCTCTTTGCCTTGGTAGCGTTAGTCTGTGGCTCGAATACGACAGCGAGTACTTTCGATTACTTATTTAAGATCTCTCCAGCCAAAAGAGGGAGAGAGTATCATCCCCTGGCTACTCGTGATGCAGCGCCGTAACTGCTTACCTCCCCAGTGCCTTTTGGCACAGAGCACACAGGGCATTTCTTCGGCTTGCCAGGAAAAATGCAAATTTCTCGAATTGGCACGCGGATCGGGTCTAACGAACGAAACCTTTCCTACTTTCCACGGGGATAGTGTACGTATATGTATTTCTATGAATATGCATACACACCCCATACACCCCGAGAGAAGAGGCTAGCGCGTTAAACGTTAAATTTTAATAAGTTCAGCCTTACATCTGCGTTCTACGTGCGTCGAGCTGTTCAACAGCTTTTTTTTCCACCCCACATCTCTACCGCGAGTTTTAATCTTAATTTTATCTCCCGCGTTTTCGACAAAAAAGTCACCCCTTGCGCAAGTCTGAACGAATGTGTACTCGCGTTCTCTCATGCGAGTTCGTGGCTAGCGTGCATGCACGCGTTGCCCACGCGCGTTTTCCGTGTAGCGTGAATATTTTTGAGCCGGGGCCCACTCGGGCAAAGTCCACTCGCTATTCTTCTCTTCCTGCTCTTCAGCTACCGTACGCCCGGCATTCCTGTGTACCAGGCAGACACGCGCAAGGATTCCGAGCACATATGTTCACGTGCGTATTCGTGGCGTGTTTACTCACTATTCCGGGCCCGTTGAATTTGCAGGGGAGGACAGCACTACCGCCGTTTTGCGCTAGAATGTCCCGCATAGATCCTGGAATCTCCGCTGGAACGTTCTTCGAGGATTCGCCGCCGCTGCTCCTTGCGTGACGCTCCTCAACTGACTCTGTAACAATTTTCCGAAATTTCATACTCTCGTCTCTACCTTGAAATTTTAATAAATATATTCAAAGGTATTCCCTCCCCCACCTTCTCGACCCCCTCTCTCTGTCTGTCCCTCTCTTCCCTCCTTTGAATAAATTTCTTTAAAATTTTCTCAAAGGTACTTTCGACTTACTGTTGTCAAATATATATATATGTGTGTGTGTGTGTACTCTTCTGGATTCTTTAAAAATACATCTCTTGATCGTATTTCATAGATGCGTGACTCGACAAACTTGTTGTAAGATGTCCCAGAAAAATTCCCGTGGATATTTTATATCGTATTATATTTCCAATCCCTTTTATCGTTTTTATCTAATAGTTTGGTAAATGTCTTTATAAGCGTTGTTCCTCTACGCTGGAAAAAGCTTGGAGTGTATTTATAGCAAAATATGTGCAGTACCTTGCAAATTATAAAGCTGGTAAATTGTTCGTTCGGGGCACAAAGTAGTTTTGCAAACACGTGTTTCTGCCGAACCCAACGGCGATACAACAGCTCACACGTACTATAATCCTCGACATCAGTTAACTTTGCAAAATTTCACATTTACTCCATCCAATTTTTTAAGCGCTATCAAGATATTTTCGAAAGCCTTTATTTGACGTTTATAGTACAGCTCAGGGTCTCCATTATACTTTGGAATGTCATGCAACGAGAGCTTGGCTTCCTCAATAATTGTGCATTATCGGGTCACACGCGAGTTTTATTTTAAAGTAAAATGCAAAAGTTTCTTCGGAACGTGCGCGCGCGTGTGTGTCGCTCCTCGCGAAACCTATCTTTCGATGAATATTTAGCCCTCGTTTATCTTTGGGCTTAACGATAGGTGCCGTCGAGAATCATTGAGTCATTCCACTTTAAACGAATCACTCGTAATAATTGCGATTAAAAAGTAGAGACGAACGGAACAATTTTAGCGGAAGATAGTTATCGAGAGATTAACGATCGGTGTAAATGTTGGAGAATGTAATTTGTAATTGATTTAGGCAGCTATTAATTAACTCGCATTTAATATGGGTACACGTCTGGTACAATGAATTTTGCTCCCCTTGATTTTTTATTGCTCTCCGAGTTTGATTACCTACGTTAGTGTAATTAGCTGCATAGCGCGATAATGAGAGAAAGAGACGGAGATTCAATTTATGTTAGCAATTACAAAATGGTTTGTTAGCTTTTTGTGCCTGGAGAGATGCCACACGGAAGATGGATAGATCACGCGGAATCAGCTATAGGATATTATTCGCGGACATTTTCTCCTATAAATCTTGCTTAAAGTTTCAGCTTTAAAAATATTCTTCGTGCTTTCCTCCCTTCTCTCTCTCTTACTCTCAGCGTGTTTCTATTTTTGCACTACTTTAAAGACGAAGACGCTCATATTGGTGTACACGGCTTAGGACCAAGGCTTGATTTTCTTATATCAAGGCTCGAATCACTTGATTATCTATTTGCACTGATGATTCACTGCTGTTTTGCCGAGGTATGAGATTTTTCTGCCGGAGAACGTTCCTTCATTTTCCGCAAGAAACTTGGTGGAAACTTGATATATCCGAGAGCAGTGGAAAAAATAGCCAGGTTGAATGGCACAAATGGGCAGCAAGGGAAAATAAATGCCAAGTAGTAAAGGGAGTTAGCAGCGCGTATTGTAGGCACAGGGAAGAGTTTCTGACTCGCGTATTGGCCAACTCGACTTAGCTGAAACTTTTCGACTTGAGATTTATTTGCTTCGTCTTGCCACGTTCAGCGGTTTTCCGTGGTTGGGGGGCCCTCTACGTAGCTTAGCCTACGTGCCGCAAGCACCCAAACGCTACGTGTTTCCTCTTCCGGCCGATGGGACCGCGCCACTCTCCCCTCCCTGGCCGATTTACGCGAGCCCACTTCCGTTTCATCGCTAGTAACAGCAACCGCAACGCAGCAGCCTCAGAAATAGCGGAGCTCCTAGGTCGTAGGTCACGGACGACCCTCTCGTTCATCCTTGTCCGCCAGACCCGTTACTGTCCTTTCCTCGTCGCTTAACCTACGTGAAACGAGTTCGCTCCGCTCTCGCATCGTAAACCGAAATCCTCCACCGCCAAACCCTTTCCTCCCTTTACCCTTTACCCTCTACTCTCTACCCTCTACCCTTTACTCTCTACTCTCCACTCGCTATCCTTTACCCTTTACCCTTTACCGGGAGCACTGAAATCGAGCACACACTCGCGCACATGCACGGAAACCTTCCGCCTTCCGCCTTCCACCCCTAAGGATCTCGTTGAATGCAGCTTTCCCCATTTCCGAAAGGAATAAGGAATGAAAACACACGAGGGTTCCATCGCGAGGTTTCATCCTTTTAATCTCCCGAAGCCATTCGAGAATTCGGCGACCGGAGACAGGCAAAAGAAGTTTGGCAGGTCGTCGTGGTGTTTGGTGAAAATTCACTCGCTTCTACTCGCCGTTACCAGATTTTCAACGAGGCTGTTTTCCGTAGGGCAAAAGATCTGAAAATCCTCCCGGAAAAAGCGTGAGAATACAGCTGCGAGCCAAAGAGGAGATTGATCCATTACTTAGGAGACGTTGGCAGTTAGGAAGTCATAAGCCAACTCATTATTTCCCCACTATCCGTCCTCGCTTAAATATTGTTTGGAGACTATCCCGAAAGTATGGCGCAACCCAGTTTCAGCGGGAGATGACCTTGTTATCTTTCTGCAATCTCTCTTGCAGCAGTTCTCAGCTGAACGTCAGGACGTTGAGGCATATCGTCTCGTAGGATTAAGACGTTGCAGCCCATCGATCATTGGCTGGTCATTAATTATGGGGAGGGGGAGGGAGGTCCGCCCGGAAACTTTGTAAGATCGTTGCAAAGTTTGCCAAGTGAGTTTGCGCGCGAGATAGCGACGACGCCTACTTTGTCACGAGAATTTTCATAAGCCTAAGGAGCAGCAGCGGCATTATTTTTTAGCCTCGAGTCACCTGGCCAACGATTTAATTAATATTTCATCGCGCTTCGGGCGACTGCGGTGCGGACTGCATTCCCGCTGGAAGAGTGCAGTTATCGTCGTTACGCGTTGCGTGAGAAGGATGAGGAGGAGGAGGAGGCAGGAGCGATCGTCGGTGTGACGTCTGGCGATTTTGATTCGAGTTCTCAAGCCGCGGAACTACCGCGTCCCTCCTGTAATCCTTTCGTGGTTGAATTCGGAATGCTAGCCCCGGCGTCGCTTGCTCGCGCAACTAGGTCGTTCGTAATTACTCAAGTTATTCACTCAACTATGTAGACGGAGGAGATCCAGTGGCGTCGCAGGAATTTAAGATTCTCTGCCCATCCCCGTACCCGTACCCGCGCCCGTACTCGATCTCATGCCTGTCTCCGTCCGATGCGGCGTCGACGCGAGAATCACGAGCAGGGAGAACCCGTGAAAATGACGCGGTGCCAGTGCAGCAGCACTCCCTCCTCCTTGGCGCGAAATCTCTAGTTGCATAATTTTTCACAAATGATACTTTCAAATTAGCAATCGCGTCCTCGAGACGTAGCCGCGAACTCGAAGGAACGAGCGGCTGAATCGTGGGATCAGGAAATCAGCCCTCTTTAAGGAGGAGGTACACGCGCGAGTTTATTTCGGCGGGGGAGGGAGGGAGGGGAATGGTTTCCCCGGGGACACTGTGACACTGTTATCTTTATCTACAGCGCTCCTCGTCGATCCAAGAGCCCCGCTTGGAAATGATAATTCCCTCGTTAATATTCCACATCCGTCGATGCGAGTGATTTGTTCGCGAAAAATAAAAATCGGAAGGAGGAAGAAGAGAAAGAATAAGGAGAAAACAGAAACGCCGGGCGGCGCGCATTAACATTCGCGTAGCATTTAGCTCGCAAACGACGCTATTACTGCAAATGAGCATCTCGAATCACGTTAATCCGACTTTAAATCATTTTACACGCGCCGGAAGGGCGTTATTCCTGTGCAGCAATTTCTTCGGGCAGCTTTTCTTAATGGAATATGTTTTACGGGCTTTCTAACGTAGATGAACGAGTAGATAAATAAAAAACGCATTTCCGGTACAACACTCGGGAATTACACGCTTCTTATTACCGGTAGATCCAAAGCCGAGTGCCCTTGCCCAGCGACTAATTTAATATTACAATTTTCTTGTTAGAATATACTGCTTCAATTACCCCGTGAAACGCGTAGGCGGCTTTGTTATTTAAATAAATTTAAATGCGTTTCGCAGGCTCGCGCGTATAATTTTCGCAAAATCCTTCGCAGTCCCACGCCGGTGTTGTATCGCGTATAGGAGAGTGGGAGGGAGGGAGGGAGCAAAAGGGTCTCGGGGTTTGAAAGCGTTAGCGTTAGATCGTCGGAACGTTTAAGATGCCAGGGATGCGCGTTGGGCTGTTGGGATCGCCTTCGCGGGTAACTTGGGGAAATATCGCGTTCGCTGCCTCTACACGTGTACGCGCGCGCACGTACGGTGGTCGTCCGGGCGTCCTTTGAGAAAGAAGCACCAGCTTGCACAATGTCGGAGCCAGGAACGGTTCTCGAGCGTGATCTTCATATCAGGTCCGCAGTGTAGAGTCGGAAAGCTGCGGTTTGCTTTGAGGATCCGACTTGCAAAGCCTGCAAGTTGCCGTTGCCGCGTCGCCGCCGCCACTGGGAACGGGGGGTGGCAACGAGTTAACGTAACGTCTGTGCCGTCAGCAATATAGCAAGAGCAGTGACAGCACGGGGTTAACCAAGCTGGATGCGGAGGTGCATCAACAACATGCTACTCGCGTCTCGTACCTCGCGTTTCGTCTTCTTTAGTCGCAACCAGCAACAGCAGCCCCCCCTTCCTCCTCTTCTTCCCTTTGCCGCTCTTCCCTAGGAGATCCGAATATTTTTCTGCGGAAATATAAGGCGAATTTGACGAGTCCTTTGACGATCCTCCTGGTGAATCGTGACACGCGACGACGGGTCGCCCACGCAATTTGTCGCCAAGGCGTGGATGGAGGGTCGCGACTATTGAACTTTGCGGGTGTTCGCGAGAGAACGAACGTGATCGATGACAAAGGGGCTTTGACCACGAGTCACGGGGCCACGGGGTCACGGGACTCGCGAAGCTGCCGCTAAACTTTGCCAAGCTAGGCCAGGGCGGAAGTCGCGGATTCGCCGTCGACTTCCCCCCTCCGGAGAGGGTCGCTCTCCCTCGTTTAAGCCTCGTAAATTCAACTGCGCGAGATTAATTATTATCGCGCTCGTGCTCGCGCCCGCGGCGTTCATTCGTCTTCGTTGCCCGGCGTAAGCTGCTGAAATAAGTAATGAAGATATAATTCACTCGCTTCGTTACTCGCACACTGCGCAATTTTGCCGGATTGTTGCTGCCTTGATTACACGAATCTCTTCCGCCGCGCCCGCCCCCCCCCCTCCTTCTTCTGGGATCGTGCTCCGAATGCCATCGGAAGCCATACTATTGGAGTGCCAGCCCAGCACAGATTGCTAAACGGCTGCAAACGCAACCTAATCGAAGAGGGAAAGAGTGCGCGATACCTCGTCGATCCGCGTTAAATGAGAGGAATCGCGCGAGGGAAATTGCCGGCTATTCGGCGGAGCAGGGACGGTATCGCCAATATTTTCCAGTTTCGCTCTGAATACGACGTGCGGAGAGTAACGCGCGCGCGCGCGTAGAAAGCGAGCGACGGGATAACATGGAAATCGTTCGCCGACACTTGAAAATATCCAATAACGATGCAAACAAGCTCGCCGCTGAGATATCAGAGCGCGAAGACGTAGGGGGAAAGTGTTTCCTTCCAATAAAAAGGAACCCTGTCACTCGAAGCGTCGCGCTCGCCGGGCGCGAATACTCCGCCGAGGATGGGTCCCGCTGCATTTCCGGTATCACCGGAAGAATAAGCGACAAAGGGAAAACGACCTCCTCCCCGACGCGGGGGCGGCGGCGGCGGTTCATCGATACTCCGTTCTAACGTCGAGTAATCGAGTTTGAGAGTTTTCAAGAGGACCAAGAGCACCGAGAGCACCGACGGGCAAACGCTCTGCTCATTTACTTGCTATATTGGCCATAAAACGATTGACTTTTCAGCCAGTATCCGAGGGGGGTGGAGAGGGGTGGTTCCTGCCGTGCTCGCCGATCAGTCGAAACGACGGAGGCGTTAAATTTAAAAGCTTCATAAATCCTGCGAATCAAACTCATTATCGTCCCATCGACGTTCGCGATTTATCAGCTCCAAAGAATCGATGAGCGAGCGCAAAGTTTAGTTTAATCGAGGAACGCGAGGAGAAGGCTCGGAGCTGAGTTTAATCGATGTTGCGGTCTCTCCGTGTCCTCCCCCTCCGTCCCGCCGCTGTACTCGAAGTTTGTTAACGCACTGCAAAATCGATCAGCGCACTTGAATATCTAGCGGCGCGGACTATCAGCCAAATCTTGGATATTAGCTCTTCTCCTTGCTCGCATTACAGTTGCGGAACTTGTTAGAAATTGTTTGTGTATCGCAAAGCGTATAAAACAATAAGGGATAAACTTGTAATCCCGATAAATTAGTTTGTCGAGTCGCGTCCCTTGTTTTCCCATAGCGGGCGCGGTTCCCGATGGAAACGAGGCTGAGAGACGGAGAAACGGAAAATTCCCCGCGGGGCCCGTTGTTAGGCTGGAACGCCGGAAATCTTGTAACGTCGTTTTTCTCGCGTCGAATCGACGGAGATCGCGACGATGGTGGTGGCGACGGCGGTTGCGACACAACCAAGAGGATCTGCTTCTTCCATTCCTCGGCACGTAGCTTCTCTCTGGGCTCCCAGGTGTTATTACGTGGAAACATGACGTAGGATCTGCTTACGAAGGTAACCAACGTGTCGCGTGGAGCACGCGAGACCCTCTTCTTGCCATGCAGAATGGACCGGTGGTCTTGCAGGAGCAGTGTCCTTTTCTTTACTCGCGCGCGCGCTTTACAGCTCCTCTCACCTTCTCCTTCGTCAATTTGGCAAATTCGCGAGTACACAAATGGGATGTGTTTAATTTCAAGGTGGAAAATCGATAACCGCTCTGCATATCCGTGCATATATGTATCACGAGCCTCTTCTCCGTCGTTTGCCGAATGAGAATTTGCTCATACATTTTTCATGTAATCCATTTTATATGGAAATTACATTAAAGTTTCTGCTATTGTATTGGAGTTTCGAGGACATTATTTCGAAAAACGCGAGGCTTCTGATTCCAGCCTCTAGCGCGAATCTCTCCAGCGAGTGTATCGTTCCACAGAGCGTGGATCGTGGAATGGCGGAGATCGATTGATAAATTCACGAGCCAAACGCGAATTAAACTCGAGTGGAGATCGAGTTATTTCCCGTGCTTGCTATTTTGGAGATGATGATAGGTTGCTGCGTTCTCCTCGAGCTTAGATCGGACCGGGGACTGGTCACTTCGAGGTTGAACTTGACGCGTCGAAGGTGTTGAAAGTCTCGGGGGGGTTGATTGGAAAGTGTAGAACCAGCGATCGAAGCGTCGACCGTGTGATGGAGAGAAGCGACGAGGGCCTTCGTCGTCGTCGTCGTCGTCGTCGTCGCCGCCGCGTATATAGTTGACTATAATTCCGTAGTTGCAGCGCTCCAGCTTTCGCGAAATCACGTCTGCAGATGCAATAAGTTTCGTTAGCTCCTCCCGTATTTCTCTGCAGCCGGCGGCGGGCTCTCGCACCATCGTGCATTATCATGCTAAGGACTAAGACTTGCGTCTCTATCTTATGTACGACTGATGCAACCGAGGCAGCTACCTACATCGCGCACCGAATTAACTTTTGAAGAGAAGTAGACGTAATATTAGAATCGTTGTTACATCTGCCTGGGATAACGCAATTAGTATTCCGACGTTAAACGAGATGCGAGGAACTTGACATTAACCGTGTCTCTCCGCGCGTACAATAAGCTAAATGGAATGGTCAAAAGCACCCCGTATACTCCATATACGGCTGCTTATAATTAAATCACGAACATTACTCTGCTTCCTAATTGAATCTTAGATACAAGCGCGCGACTCTCTCCTTCGTCCTTCGCTCTTCGCTCTCTTTGCTCCACATTCTCAAAGTTTGAATCGCGTTATTCCGCGGCGATTGAATCCATTCGGGAATTTTCTTCATTAGAGTTCAAGGGGGAAAAGCTTTTTTACTGCAATAACGAGAGTCGCGCGAGTGAACGCGTGTTATCGACTTTGTTCGAGTTTATTTGTCAACCCTTGTATTTGAACGACGATGAGATATTTCATTTCTTTCTCCCTCTCAGCCCCCATCCGTCCGCCCACCCTGCTGCCCCCTTTCGCTGGACCATTATTTTAGCAGTGACGAAATTGTTTTCCGAACATGTCGACAAGCCGGATCTAGCCCAGTACCGCGCGTTAGAAAACAAAGGAAAACGGGGCTGGTGTTGTGTGTCTAGGCTTTTCAGATGCTCTATCCGAGTTTGATCCAGTCCTGACATTAATCCATCGTCAGTCTGTGCGCAATCGGATTTGTGCGTGCGCAAGTGCGCGCGACTATAACGAAAAGGTCACGTTCGTACCTCGCGCGGACAGCAGAGGAGAAGATTTTCGGAAAACCGTGGATGACAAAATCGACCTGCACACACACACACGCGCGCGCGTGTATAGAGAGGTAGCACAGAGTCATAGACGCGAATTCGTTTGAAGCAAGCGGCAGGCTAATTAAAAGTAGAGCGATTCTAATGATTTTGCCAAAGTTGCAAATTTGTTTGGTTTGGGAGGTGGTTTGGAAGACGCGGCGAAAGAAGCGTAGCAGGAGGAGGAGGAGAAGGAGGACAGCACACCGGGGTATCCTTTTGCTCCGGTTACAATGACGACCTCATCGTGAATACGAATGAGGTCCTGGTCGATCGGGTCGGCCCACTAATTGAGAAAGTTCTGCTGCTACCACCGCGCACTCTCACGGAATGGAGATAGCCAAGCACCTGGGGGTATGTCTACCGACGTTTCGATCTTCCCGCATTTTCTCCCTGTTACCTGCTACCTGCCGGTGATTAAGCTTTGCTCCTTTCAAAGGAAACTCGCCAGCCAGGAACAATCGAGAGACAAAATAACGTCGTTGCTCCGAAGGAAAGACAAGGAGTTTCGCGTCAAGCATCAACCGCGTTTCGGTACTTGTAATTATTCTTATTGCTGGATTCTAATCGATCGATTTACCCTCCGATTTTCAGCCACCCCTCGAAGCGACAAATTTAATTGCGCTACGGGATATTTGGTGGTAAACGAATCAAAGGTTTTTCCGCAGTTCCTCTCTTCTCTCTCTCTTTTCTCGGTTCTCTCTCCCGTAGCGTACCTCCACCACCACCACCACCACCACCACCACCACCCACCATTTACGGTTATCAGGATGATCCTTATTCAGTGGCAGAGAGGGCGAACGTCCCATTACCGCGCGCGAGCACTATAAATCGTCTAGCGTGGTTTGCCTCGATGGAATTTCTCATCTCTCCTCGGCGAAAACACAAAGACTCGCCGCCGTTCCTTCGACCATGCTTCTCCAACTATCTTGCTCCGGAATGTGCTCAGGGCGTATGCATTTGCCTTCGAGATTATTACGTCAAAACCGACATTGCTATTCAGCGACCAACTTTTCACCGCAGACTACCTTCGGGCTGAATTCATTTGTAAGCTTACCATTGGAACTTTGCGTTACTCTTTCTCTTTTTCTATTTCCTTGAGATCCGCAGGCTGCAACGTAGATTTACCACGGATTATACCGAGTGCGCGCAGGTCGAGTACGAATACGGTGGACTCGCGCGCGTTTAAGCGTCAAGCTCGATAAAAATTTGTACGAACCAGCTGATTTCACGAGACACTGCAGAAATGGTAGAATCAGTATCATCAGGATCACCGGGGCACCGTCCATTCTGTCAGCTCTGTCCTTTCATAGAGTGCACTGAAAACAGATAAAGATATTCCTTTATAGATAAATGACCACCATCGCTCTCTGCTCCGGTCTGGTTTCTCTGCTCAATTGCTCGGTGGAAAATGTATCGTGGCTTTTCTACTGTTGGAAAGGATCATCGCTTTCTGGTTATCCGGTACAATGGTTTTAACCAGCGGCTTCATTTTACTGAAACGCGTACGGCAATGATAGGATATATTGTTACTAAAATAAAATCGTGTTCAGAGATCAACTATTTATTCTCGATTACTGCAAAATGGAAAAGGCATAGTATTTATAAACGTGTAACTCTCTCATCACCACCAATATCATCGCCATCGCCATTACCATCAACCATCGTCAATTCAAGTCTCGAATTTCCAAAATTGAGAAAAATTCGCACAATTCTGATCGATGTAACACTCGCATATCGGTTTAATGAAAAATTGTTCGATATTGTTTTTCGCGTATCCGCGCCTCTCGACCTAAACTCATTTCTTTTTTTTTTTTTTCTTTTTTTCTATTTCTTTCTTTCTTCGACCAAATACGCGAATCCCTCGTAATCAAATTAAGCCTGATAATCTATAGCACTGTATACTTGGTGCATGCGCGCTTAGATGTGGTTGAAATTACTTGAAAGTGATATATTTGACAAGTTTGTAAGTGATACTCCATGTTTTCTAGTGTGTGGATCCTGGGTAATATGATCAAAGATCGATAGGAAGAGAGAGAGAGAGAGGGGGGGGGGGGAAGGAGAGTCCATAAGTAGGCATGTGTCAAGCAGATTGGAAAATAGAATAAAATCCTTTAGTGCTCGTAGAAAATAGGGAAGGTAATACCGCGAATAATCTTGCCAAAGGAATTGCCGGAAGTAGTATCGGTTAGGTGCTGCCAGCATGCACTACAGAGGGAAGCTCTTTAAGAGCCAGCTCGACTCCGATGACTATCGATACTCTTTGCTTCTACTATCTGCTGTAAAAAGTATCCTACTTCTCAACGTGAGAGTTAGATAACGTTATAAAACCTTTATGAAATCTTTAAACCTCGGGAAATTTTCCAAGAGAATCTCCTTCGAACTTTCTAACGTGTCACTCGTGTAATTCGCGAGAAACTAAATATGAAAAGATGTAGTTTTTAAAAATGCAAAGGCTGAGGATCAAGTTAAGCTGGAAATTCATTGTCAAGAAATGCACCTGACACAAAATTAAATTTTTTAATGTATGCATTAGTTATTGCCTTATGCATGATAATATTTTGATCTCACATCTTTGAGAACAGAAAGATAACTTTCTTCTTATTCATTGTGGCAAGTAATAATTAATTTTGTGCAAAAGAGTTATCTCCACTATCATTAATGCATGTGTAGAATTCATCATACAGTCCCTCCCCCTTCCCTGGATACGTGTCTCCCCTACTTATATTTCGCTATAAATGAAGCCGCTCATAATACATACGCGTTTTATCTTTATCTTCCTCATCTGCATCCTTGCACTATTGCTCTATTGGGGAACTTTGAAAGACTTGGAAGATAGCGCATGTAAAAGCGGTCGCGCTGTCACGATACTTTGTATTTTACTCGTCTATCTGTTCCTTGCATTTGCATATTGACAAATTTTGCAATGTTCTACAAGAGTCATTAATTACGCGTTATCTCTTTCGAAATGTACATACATAGACTTTGCAAGATTCATCCACGAGGCAAATTTATTTGAAGAGAGAAATTATATATGCATATTATATAAGGGAGTAATACAAGAAAATAATTTATTTAACAAATTTTAAATAGAAGTAATCGGGATTCAGAGAAGTTATAAGAAATTCTAAATGCCGTGGAAAATGCATTACAAGGAACGTTACATAAAAAGTTAAAATTATTAATTAATGAATTAAAAACGCTAAAATTGTAGTACGACATTTTATTTCATAATAATTATCTGTGTGTATAATATATTTAAAGGCGTTTAAAGGCGGCGCAATGTTTACGTTCAATCGGCCTCCCGCATTCGGTCACACAAAAGAGGTGGGGATAAGGTCGCCTCGTTCTTAGGCTGTATCACTGTGTAGTCACTAACTCACTACGGAGCAGATAGCGAGGACAAAGATAACTGCGGCTCTCCCGATGATTTCTCCATTACGTCCCAGTTTTTGCATTTAAAATCATTCACGCATGCAAAAAAAACCTCTCATTTAATCAGTACCCTAGCGGTATTTGGTAAGAAAAGTAGTTAGTGCATATATTAAAGTAGATTCACCCAATTTTAGTTTCGCCGCTTATAATAGGCATATCGCGTCGGGATGCCTTATCGGTTTGGATTAGGTGATTGAACTAGTTCAGTTAATTGGGAAAATTTCATAAATAATGAATTATTCCCAATTTCGTTCGTCGCAGTTCATAGGCATATCGCGTCGGAATGCCTTATCGGTTTAGATTGGGTGATTGAACTAGTTCAGTTAATTGAGAAAATTTCATAAATAATGAAATAACTCTATTTTCGTTCGTCGTACTTAATAGGCATAGCGTCGTCGGGATGCCTTATCGGCTTTCGCTTAATTAAATGTATATATATATATATTTATTTCAATCAAAGGTTTTACAAACATTTTATAATTAATTGGGAAAAGAACTGCATAAACTATAAATCATTCCCAATTTTTATTGCGTCGTAATTCATAGGTATAGTGCGTCGGGATACCTTATCGATTTTTCGTTTAATAAAATATATATATATATTTATTCAAATAATATTCTAATCATTTCTACGTGAATTGGGAGAGACTGCATAAACGAAAATATAACTCCAATTCTAATTCCGTCGTAATTTATAGGCACGGTGCGTCGGGGTGCCTTATCTCGGTTTGGACTTAATGAAATAATCACACAAGTGTTTTTATAATGAAATTACAGAAAGACTTAAGCTCAATGCACGAACTTTAAATATACTCAGTGTTAATTACGATGTAGTACAGAGGTAAAATAGATTGAGATTTATCATAAATTTCAACTTGATGGGACAATTAGAACATTTTTAAAGTGCTATTATTAACATTTTACAAAAATGAACTGAGACAAATTGTATAAACAATGAGTTCATCCAATTTTTCATTTGTCATAGTTTATAGACACATTGTCTAGTTGATGTAGAGTCAGTGAAAAAAGTATTATTTTAAATAGTGTTGTGATGTGAGTTTTGTTTAAATAAATAAAATAAACATAGTAGTAGTGTATCAGCGACGGAAGAGGACAACAGCAAGGTGAATGAACTTAGCAGCAAGGGCAGCAATTTATCAACATCGAGATCATTGAGGCTTGCAGTACAAAGGATCGCCGTACCGGTGAGTCATTTTATTTTTTCACGAGCTTGTCGAAACAAATATTTCGCCTATTTATATTATTATGCAATTCATTACACATGATAATGTCTCTCTGCTTCACACTTAAAACACATACGTATTTTATACAGCATCTTATGAATATGATGCAAGGCGAAAAAAAGTTTCGATTCTATTAAATAATTGCGGTAAAATAGGGGATATTTATTTATATTCTACATGCAAATTTTAAATAAAATTTTGTATTCTAAAATTTATTAGTTAATTTTGTTATAAATTTAAATATTTGTTCAATTTAGAATTGCATTTATTATATGCTCTTCTTAGGATCTGGTATTAAATAATAATTATCAAAAAAGTATCGATAGATTGACGAGTGACACAAATAAGAGAAATATATTAAATAACTTATATATAGTTAATTGTTTCCTACATTGTGCCTTTCGCATTTTTGCATTGCAATGAATAAACGGAAGAAAAAAATAATAATGCAACAGTCTTGTATAGTAATAAAATATAAGAATATTAATACAAACAATATAATACACGAATAAATAATATAGTGTATGTAAAATAATGATTTGAATTTTAGTTTTAAAACTTCCGGAGTCATTTTTATAATATTTCTTGAATAATATTCATCCGGAAACGAAGAAATAATGATGTGAATTTAAAAAGTTTTCTTTATTATTAAATCATATATTTAAAAAAATTATATACTTACTAAAATTAAAGTTGCATTTATCATATATATATTTTTTTTCTTCTGATAAAATACTAATCTTATTTTTA
Organism: Sclerodermus sp. 'alternatusi'; assembly: GCA_037305995.1. Lineage (NCBI taxonomy): Eukaryota > Metazoa > Arthropoda > Insecta > Hymenoptera > Bethylidae > Sclerodermus > Sclerodermus sp. 'alternatusi'. Next base: position 1,412,104 of record CM074558.1, on the reverse strand, counting down.
CAGGAAAAATCTGTTAGTAAATATATAAATATATAATCTGTATGGACTATTCTCCATGTTTTTTATTTCCCACTATGTTTCCTATATTATATTTTCTGTATGTTTTCAATAATGAAAGAAAAGATAGTAAATAGTATAGTAGTAGTTAATAATGACAAAATATATGTGTGATAATTTAATATAGAAATAAAACGAATGATCATATTAATAATAATATAACAAGTAAGAAAAAAAAAAAAAAATAGAGAAAAAGAAGAGTTTTTCCCACTATCTTTTAATTGATGGTCAATTTTTATTTTTCACGAATATAGAGGATTTTATTAAAAGTCAGATTTTACAAAATTATTAAAATATACAGTACGAAGCTGCATAATTTTCGATTACTATCAGATAAAGTCAATTAATTACAAGTTGTATCTGAACCCTACTTGACATTTTCAATGTTTTAAACATACAGAAAATAAAGCGCGTGACCTAGAATCACGTCCATGAATTTCAGCGGAACTGAAGAAATTAAGGTACAATTTTGGAAACCAGTAGAATATTAGTAAAACTCCCCTATTTTAATTTAAAGCTCAAACATTATTATGCATGCGTAGAAAGTAGTTTATTTGAAATAATTGCTAGTGCGCTGCAAATACCATATCTATTTTGCAACAATTTGTCCTATGTACATTCTCGGGAAACCCCGAATATAAACATCTATTCGTTCTACGAGAATTTCCGCGAGAAATTAACATATTTGATCGGTAGAAGCGGTTCTATTAAAGTCAATCGGTTGGAAATTCGAGATAAAATACAACGCGTTTTCGGATTTCAGGAAATTTTAGATGAAAATAATTATTAGGAAAACGAGCGAGATGAAATATCGCCTGAAAGAGTTAATCGAGGAAAAACTTTGCAACGATATTTGGAATTTTCGTGGCGCGCGGAAATAGCCGATGTGAGAAGTTTCGTTTTAGTTTTGGGGTGTAGATCGAATAGGATTTTGAAGGGGAATTTCAGTTGTACTGTGTTCTTGTGTGAAATACGCAGAAATTCTGTGTGTGTCGAGCGCCGATAGCACTATTGTGAGAATTCCTCGGAGGGAAGTCTAGCGATTCGCTGTTGAAAAATGTGGCGGCTTTGGGGCACGCGGGAAATCTTCGCGGATGTTCAGTTGGCCTCAGCTACTTTATCTTAAGCCAAGCCACCAGCTTCTAAGAATTTCGCGCGCGAATAACGCCGACTAACCAAGGGTCAGCTGTTCCTTCATGGAAGAGTGCTAGTCCATTATCGTAAATTGGCCAAGAAAAAAGTGTAATTGTCAAAAACGAAGTAGGAACAAGTTTTTATTTGTGGATTAAGCTCGAGGATTTATCACGTGTAACTAGTTTCTTTGTAGCTTGGGATTTAACAACATTTTTTTTTTAATCTTTAAGAAGAGACAGAGAGAGGAGGAGATGGAAACAGCATCAAGTGGAACACTCTCGTTTTAAAGTAGCTTATCATATTTTCTATTTTTTAAATATGACGTAACGGTTGCGTCTCTGTCCCTTTGTATTCTTGCTCATTCTATTTTTTCATTCGTTCGTTCATTCATTCGATTTCGCGAGGGGTTGACATATTTTTCCCCGCTTCGAAATTCACGTGCGTAGACGTATTGCCTAGAGTCCCGCGACACATATCTTATCCAACAGATTGTAAATCGGGTTCGTTTCTCAAGTCGCGAATATTCATGCAGCACTGCACTGAGATCTGCATTTATTCCGGTGCCATATTGCCCCGGCTACTTTTATTCCATTATGCATTATAAATATAACTTTCGAGAGTAAACGCTTTAAGATTAACTCGCGAAATAATTGGGAGGGTTGGTTCCTCCAACTTGTTGTAATCAAGTTAGTACACCAGAAGGGGTGAGAAGAGCACCTTCCCCTTAATCTCGCGTAATCTTTTTTTGTGCTTTTGCCGAGAGTGTCTCTCGCTTTTCTCCTTCTCCTCTTCTCCGCTTCCTTTGATCGTTTTCAATCAATTACTTTTCAAAAGTCGCGTTCCGATATTATCCCGTAGGAATTCCATTGTATCTCGCATTATTACGTAATTCAACGGAGAATATTATAATTGAAGTATTTCTGAAATATTTTGTAGTTGAGAGCGTCGGTGGCGGCGGTAGAGTTCATTATTACGATGATCGGCGTGGGTAAGCGCGCTTGCTCGAGATTGAAAGGGGTGCGGGCTTATTTTTGGAATTTTCTCACAATTTCTGAATAACTTCCCTCCGAGGATGCATCTCTCCCTTGAGGTTTATGCATCCCCTGGTCGTCGTCGTAGTCGTTGCCGTCCCTAAGTATTGATAATGTCCTTTGTGTCGGCGGTGGAGTATTGGTAATGCTCTTTATAGCCCGGTCGCTATTTCGAATGGAAGGTAGCCTTTGACCGGTTCGTTGCCTCGTACAACGGCTATAATCAGATTTACATAAGTTATCATACTTACTATTAAGTTTCGGTTAACTTTCCTGCAAAATATCTGGCGGCTTTGTCGAATCGGACACCGCAGAGAAAACGTTTTAAGCGGATGGATAGTATTTAAGGCAGTCTGCTAGAGTGCATAATGGAATTAATGCTTGTAGAGTCATTAATGAATTACGGGAAATTGTCAGGGAAAACAATTGCTAGATAATTTGATTGTACCTTTTACGCGATACCGTGGAGAAAAGCACCGCGAATGGTTTTTCTATTTAAAAGGGTAGGTCCCGGTAGGGGAAAAAGGATCGAAGGAAACCTCATTAATGAATTTTCTCACTCGCTCGCTCTCTTTCTCTCTTTCTCTTTGTCTTTCGGTGCAGGAAAATTAGTGCATCATACGATACAGTATTATACAGTTGTTGAATGTATGCATCGTATTACATGAAATTATCGTGAAAATTATCTCTAATAATGCCACGTTTCCCTCTACAGGGCCACTGTGATTTTACGTAATAATGTGGCTATTATGCACTCCTCTAAAGTTCATAGGACGTAACGCATTATCCTATTCATAGAGCACAGCAGCAGCTGTTTTAATCTAGCTGTGTGGTCTTTGCTCGATCGATAGTAGGAGGATAACAAGGGGCTAATCTGTACGGATCGGGACCTACTCCATAACTCTCGATTTATAACGAGCGGCGGCGGTCTTTCCATGATAAAGATAAGCTCTTGAGCTTAAGAAATGAATTTCTTATGGCAATATAAGAAGGGGGTGGATGCCATTGTGGAATTTTCATTTTCGAGTCTAAAGTGAGGAGAGCGAAGGGGGGAGTGGGAGAAGACTAGACTCGAGTGGATTCGGTTGATCAGCTTTAATCGCATCATCCCCTATCGCCATTCCTATTGTCGAGAAATTTCATCATCTCCGTCATCCCCCGCGAATCAGAAATCTCCATGTTAATAGAACGCGGAGCATTAAATGTCGATTAAAAATTTATGAGTGATTAATCAAAGTTTGCGTTCGATTCATATTTTATTCAGGCACAATTAACGGAATAGGGAATCCATTATTGTATTGGTTGCGCCGGTACATTTAATCGATTGCCAGCGGTACCTTCTGAAAGTATGTATCAAATGCACTTGCATATTTACGACGTTATTGAAATGAATTCAATTTTAAATGGACGCACGGATCGAATGCTCGAGTCCAGTCATCGCGAGAGTTTCGCGTTATTAGAATTTTCGCCCTGGTCCCTTTGATTCCCTTGGATTCTTCGAAAGCGCGCGTCATTATACGTTTGAGTAATCTCGCACTTTTGACCGATGATTTCACGGCCATGGCAAAAGTCGCTGTCGACATTCCTTTTTGGAAAAATTCCTCTCCATTATTTCGCGAGAAACTATTTCCACGTGGACGAGCGGCGAGCAAAGGGAACCACGCGGCGGTATCTTCATTGCAAGCACGAGAAAGAACAGAGAAACGTGCCATCGCGAAATTAGTGTCAGAACGGGAAGCGGAAATCCGAAGGAGCGTCATAAATGTAGCCACTCTCGGCTCTGGATTCTCCTTTGCCACCTTTGCATTTTCGTCTACCATACCCACCATCGCCTCTTTCAGCTTGGAAAGAATTCTCCATGACTCACGTTCTTCCTTAGCACGTCACGTTACACGAAAATGAATTTCACGCCATGCGGAAAAGTACCGTCTGTCTTCCCGACTTCTTATGTATATGTATATATATATATATATATATATGTACATATACACAGACACACTAACGCGTTCTCGCAACTTTTCTATTTTATTAAAACGCAATTAACGTGTGACCAAAAGAGCCATTTCCCAGTTACATTCGGTGGCTTTTGTACTTAAATATGACTCTCGCGTAAAACAATTTGCAGAATCAAGCACCGCAATCTTTTTTAAGTAACAATGCGCCAGTGCAAAGTTGTATGGAGCACAATCGATAAATTACTCGACTATTTTCGATGCCTTTCAAATATCACTCTCCATATGGACGCTTTAATCCAGTGTGCGATGTCAGTGTGTGCACTGCGTTAATGTATTCAGCCTCGAAGCATTGTTTCCCTTATTTATTGTTTCATTTACGATGAAAAGAAATATGCACCAATTCAGAATAATGCTGTTAACGTTTCTTTCTATCGATGCTATTATGTAATGTAATAAAATTCTGTAATTTTGTAACGCGGCTTGCTACAACATTATGGCGTTCTCACCGCGTTTTCGTGAAATTTTGTATGAAATGGAAAGAATCGTTGAAAATTAATACCCGTTACTTTAAGCAAATGATATGGGCGCTGTGAAATTAGCGATGGAATATCTGGGAATATTGGCTACAAAAGCATATTGTTTTGGTGCAACGTCGGTGCAATATTTAACCCTTGATTCTGCGGGTGAGAGGGAGGAGGAACGATCGAGTGTGTGGATCGGTGATTTAACGCCTGGCACCGTCGAAAAATCGATTACACTGTCGTCGCGATATATTAACGATGAAGTGGAACGAACGTTCACGAGTAACGCAACAATTATTATTATACGGCTCGGTCTGAATAACTATTTTATCTATATTCCTGCATTAGATTCTCGACGTGCCTCGTATAATATCGAGCTAGACCCATGGTATTTACATAAATCGATCCCGAATAATATAGACCACGGATAGTTAGTTGTACGCTTAAATTCACGTGAAATCCTTCCTGTCATATTCGGCACTAATTACGGAACGATTATAAATCTTCATTAACGAGCTCCATACTTTTCTCTCCGCACAATTAATTCGTAAAACGTTTTTAGTAGGTTGGCCGCCATATGTGAGTATAATGAAGACTGAATGACTCAAATTAAGTTATTGAATATATGATTAATATCGTGCACGCTATGGATAATGTACGGTTATTGCTAGTCAGTTTTATTCCATTATGACAGTACTTGCCGAATATTGTATACGCGAAAAGTCAGACTAGAATTTAGATATCGCACAAGATTTTAAAATCACGTTAAAAGATACAAGATCGTGAAGTGTATAGTGAGATAGCAATTTGAATTTTTAGCCAGGATAATGCGCAAAAAAGAAACTTAAAATGTAAACGGGGATTTTTAACATTAACGGAGAAATCTTTGTGCGGAGGAATTTGGGATAGGAAATTGAGAGGAGTTGCATTTATAAATGTATATATGTGTGTGTGTGAGAGAGAGAGAGAGAGAAAGAGAATATGTAAATTATGAACAGAAGAGTTTGAACTCTCGATTTTTACGACGGTTTAACACATTTCCGAGGAATCGAAATATCGAAATATCGATTTTTTAGAATCAGGCTAACGAACCACTGATAACCATTGCATTTATCGATGCGTCATAATAAGAGTGATTGTTCGCGATCTCCACGTGCATGCTCAATTCTCCGGCTTAAGGGTTCTCGTTTAAACATCTCCTTCGCTCTGCTTTTTATGGAGGGTCACGCGACGATAAAATTTTACCTTAACTTACTTGAGACTTCTCAACTCGTCTGCTTTCACTTGCAAGGTTTCCTTCGTCTGGACAATGATTTGCCGACGTTCATGTTAATTTACCTCGTTTCAATTAGCTTGAAAAAAAAAAAAGTTGACGATTACTTATTAAAAATGATTTGTTTTTCTTTTTAATACTCCTAATAATGACTGTTCGCTTCATTAATTTTTCAATGTTTGAAATTATTCATGCAGTTTTGATAAAAATCGGAGATAAAGTACTGTGATAAAAATTAATAAATAATTACAGTCATAAAATTGCATTTTAATATTCAATTCGTTGGAATAAGTTACAGCGGTAAAATTTATATTTTATCTGTGACGTCAAATTTATAAATTTCATTTATAATATTGTAATTCTAAAATAATGTTTTCCCGAATATGCGCGCGCTGTTCGGTATAACGGTACGAGTGCATGAGTTATCGAGCTTACAGAAGCTTTATGATTTCCATGAATTCTTTTGATTTTTCAGTTTATCCAGTATCTACGTTCGTTTTGAATGTATTACATATACAATTTAAAATAATCTATATTAAAAACTGTGCAAATATATACATATATATACATATATATATATATATTTGCTGAAAGATAGTTAAATACGCAAGCCTATTATAAAATAAATATTCATTTATTCTTGTTCGAGATTCTTGTAAAAGAGAAAAATATTTAGTAGCATTTTGTCGAATAATTCGTTTTGAAAAATCGTAGTTTTTTTAAACATCGAAAGTAGATTCCCCGAGAATAAAGGAGTCGGAGATCCGTAAATTCGTATTGGAGGAAAGCTCTATGGCTATTCCGATTATTTCGATTATTTCGTTTATTTCGATTTGGTAACTCTATTCTGCAAACGGTCTATGATCGTTACGAGTGAACTGCTGCTGCGCGCTCGATTCTTCGAAATTACCTGCATAGCGATTTTTAGTTTCGTTATGTACATATACATTTCCTTTCACTCAATGGGTTTCTATTCTCTCCAGAAATATTATTTTCCGTAAAACGATTTCTAAATCTGTTTAAGAATAAATTCAAACTGGCGCTGCAATTTTTCGTCTCCTCTTCAAAAACTGAGAACGAAATCTCATTTGAAGCTGCGTATTTGCTATGTTTTTTATTTTTTTTTTTTCGCTTTGTTTGTTTGTTTTTTTATTTATCAATCTTTACATTTCTGCCACAATGTTCCACATATTCAGTGAAAAGAATAATGAGGTTTTAATTATAACTACGTATTTTTGGGTTTTCCTATTACTTCTATTTTCCCACCGTCAAATTAATTTGTGTGTTCACCGAGAAAACATAGGAAGGTTCAATTGTAATTGCATATTTCTGGTCGCTATTAAATAGCTGCAACTGGATGCTTTCTTGCTGGTCGACGGAATGATCCGACGACTCCTTAGATATAGATTTCAATTTCAGTAGAGGGAGGGATAGAGATAGATAAGTAGTGGGTAGTTGGATGAATGGGTGGTGGATTGTAGGTGTATTTCGCGGGAATAAAAGATAACGACTGTGTTTCAATCGTGGTGGCTGGCTTCGTGTTGTACTGGTTTGTTGCGGTAGATAAGCTCGAAATCGTACAGCTGTGGACATGCAGCTCGCGTTCCACGTGCTCGTTATCACGTGCGGCGCGTTAAACCTACTGCCGATCGTGAACTTTCGAAATAATTGCTAAAGCGTGGAATTCGATTACGGTGCTCGTACTCTCGCGACTCGCGCGGACCTCGAAAGGAAACGGGGGTGGTGGTGGCTGCTGCTTTCTGCTACCAGTTGTGAACTGCAGCAAAGAAAGGAAAATGGTAAAGGAAAGAGAGAAAGAGAGAGAGAGAGAGAGACGGAGAGCAAAAGGAAGAGAGAAGCGAGTATCGCGCACAGTAATATTGCAATTACGATCGCAACAACCGAGCTAGCAGTTTCAATCCAGCGTATCGCTCGCGCCTTCCATGTCGCCGTGGAACTTGCAGCCTGTGAAGTTTTATCACTATGTCGTTTTCTCGAATGCGATCGGTACGAAGCGGGGCTAAAAGGTTCGGCACGTAAACAGGCAAATGGCAGAGCGGGGGAGGAACAGAGCAGGAACAGGAGGAAGCGGTAGCAAGCGAATGTTAACAAACAAGTAGGAGGGAAGCTCTCGAACCTTTAGGGAGTCCGTCGACTTTCAAATTGCCGGAAACGTCGAGCGAATCGTCATTCGATTCAACTGCGGAAGCGAATCGATTTCCGTACCGGCACGTTCTCCACATAGTCTCTCCCTTTCTGTTCTCTTTCACAATTTTTTCTCTCTCCTTCTCTCCCCGTTTCTTCTCTTCTCTTCTCTTCTCTTCTCGTCTCGTCCCATCTTTTTTCAAGTGAGAAAGAAATTAATGGACCACATCACTCGATGCGTTAATACTCGCTAAAACGAGAGTCGGCTATTTCCGAGGACTTTCAAAATTCCATCTGTTCTCGTTAGGCAACCACGAATTTCCATTAATCGATATCGGGATGTTGGAGGATGGAATCTCTCGCGTAGTTGTTAATGTCTCGCAATCTTGGAAAAAGTATTCGTTAATCGAACGCATTATTTAATTTTTCAGATTCAATTTAGCTCGATTACTTTGCTTTTAGCTATCCCCGTCTAAGAGTTAAATATAGTTCATGTGAATTTCTTGCGCAAGGGTGAAAGGTGGGATTTGATTTCCTAACCAAATAATTATTTCCCCGTTCTAAATGGAAATATTCCTTAAACCGGATACATTATTTAATTTATATCCGGGTCTATTTAATATCATTGTTTGATCCGTGTGTTTTTACGCATTAAATATATTTAACACAAATTTGTGCAAGAGCGGAGGACGGAATATGGTTCCCTAACCAAATAAATGGAAATATTTCCTAATGAATGAGAAGAGATTAAAACCGGATACATTATTTCATTTATCCGAGTTTAATCGGTAATAGCATTGCTTCGTTATAGAATTTCATTATGAATTAAATCATCTTAATGTTAAATTTGTGCAAGAGGATGGAGGGTGGGATTTGATTTCCGAATCAAATTTTATTTTCAAACAAATGGAAATATTTCCTTAAAGCAAAGAAAATTATTCATAAGCCGGATGAATTAGAGTCAATTACTTTATGATTGAAAGCTCCCCTGTAACAGCATCCTGTAAGAGCGTCGGATCAAGAAGGATTTAGAATCTTCTGGCAACTTATTGTTTCGGTCATTAGATTTACCTCTAGCAGTGTTAGTTTATAAGTCGCGAAAGTTTTCTCCTGAAACTCTTGCTAGGGAAAAAGAGAAGGGGCGTCTGCGTATTTCGCTTGTGGCGTGCCAGGGGGTAAGAGAGGGCACAGCGTGGCTTTTATTTGACAAGTACCGTGTCTCGTTAGTGATTCGTTCAGTTCTTCTTGTTTCACTTTCGTGTGTGGATTCGTCAGGGATTGTACGCGGAATGCCTTATCACTGTCAGACACGAAAGAGCGAATTCCAGAGATTGCAGATTTCGACGGATCGACGGGGGAGTTCGAGCCGACATTCCGTTTGTTCGTAGCTAAAGCAGAAAGATAGGGAGTAGAAAGAGAAAGAGAGAGGGAGGGAGAGCTTCGTCGTGAGTCAGTAGCAATATGTTTTCCACGACTCCTTAGCCAAACCCCGTGGGATCTAGAAAAGTGGAGGAAGATGCATTAGGTAAAAGTGCGAGTGAGAAAGCAAGAGTAGAAGAGAGTATACTACTGGCGTGGAACCCTTTTAGTTTCCCGCACGGAAAGCTCATGAATCATGACGCTGAGCTCCGAGTAAAACTTCTCATCTGTTATCAGTCGACCAATAAAACTCCTGCAGCTTCCTAATAGACACGGCATCCTTCCCGATCTCATCTCATCTCATCTCATCTCGTCTCATCTCGTCTCGCGCATTTCTGTCTGTGGCTGTCGGTAGCAGAAAACGAGCGCCGACCGTCCGACCGACCGATCGACCGTCAAATACGCGTCCAACGAACCCCGTTGAAAGAACCCCTCACCCCAGTCGGAGGGAGGAGCCGATTTTTATCACACCTTCTCTCATGAATCGCGTCTTGATCGAACTAGACGCCACGCGCGCCTGGTGGTGGCCCGTCGAAGAAATCCACGGGAAAATCCTGTTTTGCGCACAAGAGAACTTTTCCCACAATCACCGGTTGCACAATGCGCAAGTTTACTACACCACTTACCGCGCAGAAGTCACCCCTTGTGTCTCCTGCTTACGCGATTTTACCACTTGTCGACTGTCTCCGCGACAAATGGCTTTCACGTTTCGTCTTTTCAAGCGCTCTTTATTTTCAGGCTACTCGAGAGTCGGGCCGAGTAATCCTCGATCGTACTACTCGAGTATTCGAGTTACGTTTCGGTCATAGCATTTATAATCGTTGGAGGGTCTCCTGGGTTCGGGGGGTGGGGGAGGCCTGGGAATTCGGGGGAGAGTTTCTTGGCCGAGCAAACGGGGGCAGGAGGAGAAGAAGGAGGGAGCGGGTGACGTGTGACGAGGTTGATTTGGGGTCGCGCATTAGGCATCTCAACGTCGCGGGTGATGGAACGGGGCTCCGGGCGACCAGGAAAATGCCCCACGGCGAAGGACACGTTCGTGCGTCAGCCTTAACTGGATAGGTTTGACAGGATTTAGCCTACGTAATGCTCAACTCGACGTCTGCTGTTGCGGTTGGCTTTACTCGACGCGTTGCAGGGGGTTGTTAGGGTTACTGGTCCGGAATAAACACGAGTCCCTCTAAACTGGCCCTAGTGTTTTGGAAATCAGAAATTGCTGCGTACCCCTGCTGCCTCGACTATTTTCCCCCTCCCGCTTGTTAATTCCATTACGATCTTCGCGGTCTACTTGGAGATAGCCACAGCTGTCGCAAAACACCCCACCCCACCCCCTGCACCAAGCATCTCGCGTTCGCCCAGCTGAAATGTAATCCGAAGCAGTTGATCGCTCGCCAGTGTGACTTTTATGCTCGTCATCTCATATTAAAGGAAAGCTGGTTCGAGGCCGGTTGCGAGAAACAATGGGACTCGTTTTATTGCAGAAATAAGCGGGCGGGGTCTCGGGAGAGAGGCGAAGGAATCGTCATTTTTCCCTTGGGAAAAGTCAAATGGTTGGATTTTGATATACAGCAGTCGAGACCGAGAGAGCGTATCCATCCCACCTGACAGCAATTTGTATGTTGCTCTTTTTATAAACGTTTCATCTATATTCGATTCGGCTCTGCGTGACGTATAACAAAGGAAACTGTGATTCCGACCTGCTCGTATTCGATGTCTGTTTTTCGAGGTCGCGTTCATTTCGTGCTCTTTCGTATTCCATCCCATTCGGAAGGGTTGCATTATAGATGGTGCGAAATCCAAGTGCCTGACCCCAATCGCGCTCCAGCTATTGCAAAAGGGTAGAAGCAGAAAACAGGGGTGGGGAAGAGATGGGCGAGAGGGTGAAGAGAGGATGGAAGAAGCGAAAAGAGATCGAAAGGCAGGCAGGCAGGCAAGCAGAGGCAGCATCAGCAGCAGCACCAGCAGAGAGACAGAGACTCACCCGGTTAAATCCCTCGTGAATCCTATGCGTGCTGTAGTAGCTATAGTGTTTATCGATCGGTAAATCTCTGCAGAGATAACGTTTATGTAAACGGCTGCCACTCGATGCCCCAGCGTGTACACGTTGCTCTCGCAGTTAGGGAAGGAATCAAACGATGCACACCCGCCATCGCCATATTCAATGCTATCCAATATCCCCCGAATTCACCACCAGCGTCGTCCTCGTCCTTCGTCTATTTTCCGACGGGGCGTTTAAGCCTCTCTCGGTAACCTTGCTCTCGAGCATTAATCAGACTCGGCTCGAAATTGGCAAGCAAGAAGAAGCATTTTTATCCCGGTGCTCTTTCGCGCCGGGGAATCCTAGAATTTTCCGTACGGTACGGGGGGGGGGGGGCAAATATGTCCCGGCACACGCGACTATTACCATCCCCTGGTGGATGGTGACATTAAAAACTTGGGATCGTCGATTCTCGGCTGAAAGTTTCCAAAGTTTCTGAGCGGCAGTAGCGGAGGAGCACCACCACCCCCAACCCTTTTGGCTTTGGATAGGGGAAAAGGTTACCGATCGTGGGCAATTACGCCCCGGAAGATTTCGCCGTGCCGAAGAAATTTCCGGACTGTACGGGCCGCGGTCGCGCCGGTGCTGGCGGCGGCGGCGAGGCGATGACGCCAATGGCGAGGAGAAAACTTTGCTCGTAACGCGTGGCAATCAGCGGGTCACCGCTTTCGACGACGGACGAACGTGATATCCGGAAATGAAATAAGTAATCGTTATTGAGGGCCGTGCTCTGCTGGCAGTCCCGGTGCTCCAGCAACGGATGGAGCGAGAAAAAAGTTTTAATCGCAACGCCACACCGGGAGGAGAAGTTTGTGTCTGCAAAACGACAGCGCGGTGCGGCTGACTACCCCCTCCCTCCCTTCCTCCCTTCTAACCCCGCAGTCAGCTGTGCCGACGAAGGGAGAAGGGTGCTCGCTCGTCGGACAAAAGGGAAATAATCCTGCGACTCTCTGCCCTCTTCCCAATTGTAGGAAGGCAGAAAAGTAGGAAAGTAGGATGGTAGGAAGGTAGGGGGTGTGGTGGGGGTTGGTTGCTTGGTTGGTGGGTCTGTAGATTCTCTCTGGCAGGGGATTGTACACTGAGCGATGGAAAATGATGCGGATAATAGCTCGCGCTGAATTTAAACGAGTCCCCCGAAGAATACAAACCCCCGGAAGTATAGAGAGAATTTAACGACCGTCTGGAATACCAGGATGCTTTTATTCTCGACGAATGATTCTTACAGCTTTTATCCGGGGCAAATATTTTTTGTTTTCCCACCGTTTAGCTTCCTCGGCGAAAGTAGTGCGGCGAGAAGCCAGGAAGTTGTAATTTCTCGAAGAGAGGAGAGAGGCCCGTCCGTGTCTCCTCTAGTCGTCGAGAAATGGGTTTGGTTACAGCAAAGAAACTTTTTTAAGCGGAAGTCCACGGGGAAAAGAGAAAATCCCGGGCAATGGTAACCTCGCGGTGGTGAGACCTCCGAGAACTCGTCGATGTTGCGTGACTGCCACCCCCTGCTCTTTCACCCCTTGACATCGCGTCGTTTCGAGTGCCACGTCTTGAGAATTTCACCATACACGATTATCTCGATATAACGCGATTCTTGGATTTTGAGTTGAAAGAGGGAGGGAGATAGAGACATGGAGAGACGCAGTCGTATCTACCGTGAAAATTTGGAAATTCGTGGAAACGTTCGGGGAGCAAACAAACGCGCGGCAACCTGGCGCACCAATCGGAACAATGGGAACCCGTTTATAATCGGACCAGGGGCAGACGCTCAAGTTTTACAGTGTAACCTAACTCTCCCCGACAGTAAAAAAAAAAATGAAATTCTTGCCAGCTTCGGAGCAACAATACCGAATTTATACGTTCGCTTTATCTCCACTGAATAATTTTTCCGGCTCGTATAAATTTGTCGTAAATAAAGTTTGGGGAAGCTCGTCTGGAAATATTTCCGCCCTCGTCATAGGAGAAACGAAGTGGCGTGTCTCGATATCGCGTCACTTTTGGCTTAGCGCTCTCTCTATGTTCCCCGGTTGTTTTATTGGTTGTTTAGTCGCTCCAGTGGGCCGATGAATCAACTTTGGAATTGTCACGGATGAGTAATAACGTCGGGCAAAATATGTATTTGCATTTACGTGGAAAAGCTTGATCTATTACATCGCTAAGAGATTGGCGACGCGCAAACGGGAGTGCCGACTGCCTCTCGAGCTTCCTGCACTGGCAAATATTGACAGATTAAGTAGTAGAATGGTGGGAGCGAGAGAGGGTGGAGGGAGGGATGGGAGAAAGAAGGAAGTATCGCGAATAAGTGGAGTAACCTTAAGATTAGTGCGCCGCGCATATGACGCTGCGCGAGGGAAGAAGGCGGGAGAATATTACCCCGCAGTGTAGCAGCGATTCGAGCGGAGTAATAATCAGGAATATAGTGATAATAATAATCCATTCCTCCGGCTTCTTACGTCACGTGACACGACGCGCGATAAGGCTCTAAAGGAAAATCGGCCATCCCCGCCGGTGTTACGATGCGTACGGATAATTTGACAAAGTTCGCCGCACTGGCCGTACTAGCTCGTTGCGCGAGTCGTTTCTAGCCGTTTGCATAGAATTATCGTACATTCGCGAGTTTTACTGTTGGGATGTAAAAAGGGCGCACTGTGCTGTAAGTACTTCCCGGAAAGTCAAGCGAAAGAGGGAGGGCAGAGAGAAAAAAGGAGAAGAAAGTACGCGTGTATACGTACGTGTGGGTAATCCGAGTATACGAGAGCAAGGCGTAAAGGGGAGAGGAGGAGGAGGAGGGGGGGGGGGGTCCTTGCCAGAGGATTGGGAATAAGAAAGCCCTCGTTTTACGTGGGTAGAGTGCCTAATAGAAATTCTGGTTCCACGAAACTCAGTGGGCGCGTTCGCTCGCTTCCTTCTTCTCTCCTCTTCGTCCTTCCTCTTGCAACGAAAATACACCAAATCGAAGTCTCCGCGAGATTTCAGTCGGCTGCTACTCGTAAAATTAGAGAATGCCAGAGAAAGGTGCTCTCCACCGCGACTACGAAGATTCGATAAGTTGTTGAGACTCTCACGCTTGATTTCCTCTCCCCGAGAGTCTAGAGAGTGAAATTAGGAGGGTTCAGGGACGGGGGCGGGAGGAGACTGTAGGATTCAAGCAAGTTTGACAGAGTTAAGTAGCAGGTTTTTCAATGGATATTTTTCTACGTCGGGTGCAGTTATCAGCTGGAGAGAGAGAGAGAGAGAGAGAGAGAGAGAGAGGTGGTAGGAGCGCGGGAAAGAGGGAGGCTAAGCGGTTTTTTTCGGACTCCTTCAGGCGGAAACAGATATCTTTTCTACGAGGCGGAAAAGAGACAGGAAAAAATGGAGTCCCTCGGCCAAATTGGATTCGGCACGATTTTCGTGAGTCCTCGAAGGGTCGGCGAATACGGAAACATCGGGATTTTCTCGTGCGTGCCAAGGGGAGAGGAGAGAAGCGATGCTCCAGAATTCGAAGCAAGTTTCCATTTTCGTGCTGCATCCTTCCGGCGTTTCGCTTTCACGAGGCAGCCGTAGAATGAATCGCGCGAAGATTGCTTTCTTCCTTGGCACCACCATCCACGCTCTCTGACCTTTCCTTCTACCCTCCAGTTCTCGACCATCTTTCCCCAACAGTTTTCCTTATTCCTGCTGGAAACGAGAGGAGAATTTGTGCACGTGATCGTCTCTATCGTCTCTAAGTTTAGCCACACTTTGATACTCGAATGGCGCTCTTCTTGTTTTTCTTCGCTTCTCCTATCCCTCTTCCTCTGTTCTTTTTTCACTACCTTGTAAAACAAAGCTGATAACATTATTGGATGCCAAGCTTCGCTTGCCTCTTCATAAAAATAATAGAGAAAATTTCTCAACTAAAATTTCTACAAAATTTACTTTCTCAGTCTCTTTCTCTCTCTCTCTCTCTCTCTCTCTCTTACTTGGCTTACTCTCTTTCACTCTCCTTCTCTCCCTTAATATAGCGTTGCCAATTCATTATCATCACACAGTTACATACAGATCGGGAAACTTGAAAATATTACGTAGAGTTTCATCTGGTATGAATTTTACACGGTTCGTGGAATAGAGAGAGATAGGATTGCAGAAGCGAAAGGTTAAAAATGGGTTTCAATCGAATCATTATTGGAGAGTCGCGCGTCTAGTTTAAGCAATTTGATTTATTTAACATGACGAAGCACGGAAGAGACGAATGGTAAATGAATAGGAGTAGCAGGTGAATAAATGCGTAACACATTTTACAATGGTGGATGGCTGGCTGGAATGCGCGTTGTCGGAAAACTTGACACACCGGACCATGATTCGATGGCTGACATCTGTATTGAAAAATACGATTAAAATCTACTAGAGCTCCGAGAGAGCGCTAGCTGGTCTGCGTGAGCGATGAATGTGACAGTTTGAATCTGTCGATGATGCATCGGCTGCAAAATTATTTTATCCGTGCCGCCACTCCGTTTCAATTGCTAAGAGAGAAATCGCTCTGCTTTCCTCGCACTTTTGTCAATTTTCATCGAGTCCTAGATTTTCCAGTCCGCGCCGTCGTCGCCCATGAAACTCCCCGGAGATCCCAAAGCGTTTCGCCATATATACGCATTTACTACTGTTTTGCTCGTTCGCTCGCGCGTCGGAGAGTCGCGCGCGTGTATTTAACTGCTCGGTTATTAAGCAGTCACAGCGGACCCATCGAAAGCCATTGGATCGAAGGCGGATCTGGAATGATTGTCGATCTTTGATTTACTCTCGCCGAAGAGCAAAGAGAAGAGCGAGCTGCGCTGAAGTGGCAGAGGAAAATGGTTGTGTGCAGGTGTGATATAAAGGATCGGGTCGACATAAGTCGAAGTCGCGAATTGATATCCATTACCGAGATCGACGGTGACAACGACGACGACGACGACGAGTGGCCGGGTCGGTTGGGAGCGGCGAGTGTTTACCCGGAGGATTTCCTCTTTAGCCGTCGTCGGCGTTAATGGTTGAATAACGATTTTCCCTGCCGCGGGGGTGGCCATGATTCATCGACGTCCGCGCTTACTATAAACTTGGTCACGGCCCAGAAAAGACTAATGACGATGGGACTCCGTCGGAGCGACGGTGTGTGCGTTGTTCGCGCGCTACTTCTCTAATCGAATATTAAAATCCAATCCAACCTACGACAAAGGAGAATAATTTGTTACGCGTTTACCTCCCCTAAGACATTGATCCTTGAAGAATAAGCAGCAGCTAGGTCAGATCAGGTATAGTAGGCGCGCGCCTTCCTTCGGATTAAGCTCGTCTCATCGTGGTTGGACGCGCTGGAATATCTGGAGGGGCTCAAGTTTGCGGGCGAATTAATCTACTGATAAAATATGAGGAGAAGCGAAGGGTAGACGAGAGAGGACGTCGTTGGGGATCTTCCCGTTACGAGCGAGCATAACGATGCGCTAATAATCGTGTACGAGCACCAGCCGGGGTATCGTCTCTCCAGAGTCCGGGATTACGGATCACGGGCAAAAGATAGCCGAGCTTACACTTTTTTATAATCGCGCGGCATCCTTCGATTAAGCTCGCAAAGAAGCAGGACGCGGTTTAATATGCAGGCACCTCTTCCTCCACCCACCCCTCCTAAGCCGCTCATGCATATTGTATCGAAGAATGCATTTTAACGAATTTTCTCTCTTTCATTTTTATTCATATCTCTCCTGGGGTTTATTTGCAAGGAGTCGTGTCGGACACTTTGGCCGGAAAGATGATCGTGACCCAATTTCCCTCGAGTACCACGCGTTAGATCGGTATAATCTCAATTTTCACTTGATTTTCCGTAGCCCCCGCAGTATTTTGCGATCGATCTCGTTGCATGGCGAATATGTGTAAGAGCCTCTCTCCTACCCTTGTTCCAGGCTTTCGTCAAAGAGTACGAATATGTTGAGGTACACAGAGAGGAGGGAGGAGGGCGATGGCGAGTATCATGGTCCCTTTTTAGACGGGGGGGGGGGTCTGTTTTTCAATGGTGTGTAACGCGAGGATAACGAGCGAGAGGCTGCGGGGAGCCATTTTGTTCGCGCGTAGGCGTAACTCGAATCGAGCTTGCGTCGTTGATGGCACTGTACCGAAAGCGGAAAGCCACCTCCAATCGCTTCCAACCACCTCCAACCATCGCGGCGGTTATTCCAGGATAAAATCGAAAGCAAACACGAGAAGTCATCGTATGTTGAAGGTATTCGCCATGGAAATCGCGGCCAGTCACACGTGTTTGTCTACGTGGGGGGTAGCCACGATTATTATGAAACGACCGACGTGTCTGCTGCGTCGCTACTGCCATCGTCGTCGTCGTTGCGTCGTTGTCGCGCCACCATACTCTGACGCGTGTGCACGCACACGCGGACATTCCTGCGCGTGACAGACCGCACCGGGGGATAACGGGGATCCTGCAATTTCGCGGCAACTTGGACAATTGCAATTTACGGCTGATTCAATTAATTCCACTGGCGCGTCGATTATAACTGCTGGGATTCGCGGTTGCACACGCTCGAACCCCATGACGTTTTCGCTCACCCCTCTCATCGCATCCCCCCCGCGTCAGCGAAAAGTCTCGTCGGACTCTCGGGGAAAAACGCGCGTGTGCGCGTTATTGTTTCGGGAAAGCGAGAGGCTCGTTTGCCACGCGAAAAAAGTTGTGACGTATCTGACGGAACGTCATTTGATTCGCGCTTTGTTGTTGGGGGGAGGTGGTGGCAGGTGGCCCCGGGGGAGGATACCCCGCGAGAAATAACAGGGTAAATGGCTGGAGCGACGGGTTTAGGCCACTCGGCGTTTCTTTGTACCTTATTAGATTCATCGGTCTCGTTTACGACTGGATGAAGGTACTCCGACGATTGCGCAATTTCCTTTGGTGCGCGCTGTTCGCAATTTACGGCTAATTCAATTATTATCCCCGTTAGCAAAGCGGACCGATTATAATTGCTGGTTTTCGCGGTTGTACGCCCGACACGTTTGGCTGGCTGACGTTCTCGACTCGGCGCACAACTGAATTAGCGCCTGTTCCTTTTTCGAACGCGTCTCTCCTCTCAGTTTCGCGGCGAAAAGAGCCGAGATTTCTCGAGAAAAGGCCAGAAAATACCGCTGCCACTCCCCCCAGTACTTTCCCCTAAGAATGTTTTAGAAAGTCTCTCCGAGAGTCGGAGAGTGAAAAATTAAAGCGGCTTTCGATTCAGGTGTCTCGGGGTTTGTAGTTAATTATTGGAAAATCGATCGCTGCTGAAATATCCACGCAGCGAGTCTTCTCCACTTCTCTCCCCTGCTTGGCATAGGAATCTTCCTATCTCTCTCTCTCTCTCTCTCTCTCTCTCTCTCTCTGCGGTTTGAAACGGGCGGATTATCCAATTATGTTCGGAATCTGACAACCGGTTGATGCGCTTTTGGCAGGGCAACGACGCATCGCGTCTAAGTTTGCCAAATGTCATGAATAATAAATTGTCGCCAAGTCGCGGTGGAGTTGGGACGAATTTGAGGGACATCTTGATCGGGAATACCCATAATAGATAGAGGTGTCGATAAAACGCTTTACGGGATACCGAGTCGCACGAGTCTTATCTGGCCCGTGCAGTTTGCTCTAGCATAAATGGGTTTTAATCGAGGGAGGAAGAGGGAGGAGGAAGGGGCGGCAGGAAATCACAGAGATCTTTCCCCGGTTAAAGTTTCTGGCATGTACGAGAGATTCCATCTATTTTCGTTGTTGCACACTCCCGCCGTTTGGTCGTAATTACATTTTCGCGCGCGGGATATCGCGCGTGTTACCGAATTGCCGAAGGGTTAAGAATGCGTGAGAGGTGTCGGCATTGTTTTTTCAGGACAAACAGTCGCTTCCGCTTTCGGCCACTCCCCGAACTCTCGACCCTCGGTCACGATAGGGTCGGGGGGCGGCGAGGTCTCACGATCGCTCAAACAGTCGGACGGGGTGCAAGCTCTTGAAACACTCGAGTACTCGAAGTAATTCGCTTCACGATCCCCATTGATTGCTGTTCTCTCTCCGATAAATTATTAAGTCAGCTTTTAATTCCAAGCGGAGGAAAGCCGCTCGTAAATTAACAAAAAGCGCCGAGTTCTCTTATACGAGCGGCGCCGTCGCGACCTCGCCTGTCGTTGGAAATAATTTCCCCTTTGATCGTGAATGATACGCGCGCGTATATTAGAAATTGGAATAATTCGCGGGAGACGACGGAAGTATACGATGTCGCAAAGTAGTCTTTTCATCGACGATCCAAAGGAAAAAGACGAGGGCTTTATTAGGGGTGAATTTTCAATACGCGAGAGAGAGAAAGACAATTGTATCGCATAACTCGGATACCGTGGAATATCGAGTAGGTAAATGAGTTCGGTGGTGTGTTTACCCCGTTTTCCTTATCAGCCTAAAAGCAGCACAGGGAGATTGATATGCCACGTGTCATTTTTCAGAAAAATGTGGGGAAAATGTGTAGCGTGGTGTAGGGGTAGTACTAGCGGGTGCTGTTTAAGGTGAGGCTGCTCGCAGTGGGTGGGTAGGGGAGTAAAATGAGAATGGAAATTATTGAATAAGAGAGGAGAGGAGAGGAGAGGAGAGCGGCAAGAGAGAGGCAATGCAATATCTACGATCAGGGTAGAATGCTGCATTGGCGCCGCTCCTACCCCCCTGTATCGAGCTACTTTATTTGAGCCATCCACTGCTCTCCCCCTCCCCTACTTTTGCCGACATAACCACGTATATCCCTTCGCACACGTGCAACTCACCACAGTGATAAGCGTGCAAAGTTCCTGATATAACTTTCCGTAACTACTAGCCCGAAGATATAACACGCCTACGCACGCTGGTGGCGGAAATGGCGACTATGGGGGTTCGCGTTGATGCGCGGAAAATTCGCCAAGTTATCGGTAACTTCCATCGTCCTTGATGCCTGCCGTCCGCCCCCACACTTCTGGAACGAGTCTGTTTATTCAGGCAGCTTGACGCGCGCGTGCGACTTGTCTTCATTAACTGACAGCGTTGCACTTCGCGTTTTCCACCTCTCCGGGGAAACGAAGACGAAAATGAAAAGGAAAACAGGAAAACAGGAGAGCATTAAACCCGAGGAATAATCGGGATGCATTCACGGATAATGAATAGTAGCCAGGGATTTAAAGGACTACTCGTCGTCGGATTAAAGTAGCTCTTTAAACGAATGCGGCACAGCCTGCTGGCCTCGTGGGCCACTTTTCGACTGCAAGCTCAGCTTTGGAAAACTCCGCGCATGGCTCGATTCCCCGGGTCATATCGGGTTTAAAGTTTAAATCTCTGTTGCGGAAAGGTCTTGCGCGCGGGTGGTGGCGCGGTCAAATTTTACGCCATCATTCGCCGTCCTTCGTATATTCCTGGAATGGTGAACGGTGATAAGCACACACATCCCCCTGCTTTGCTCCGCTCCGCTCCCTTGATAACTTGATGCAACTGCCATAAACGACGATACCTCCTCCTTTTTGCGCAGAAATTATACCTACTTGGGATAGATACGTATGCAGAAACGGAACATTGGCCAGGGTTTATTTAGTCGGGCTCTGTTGTTGCCGCTTAACCCTCCCCCACCACCCCTTTCAACCCCCGTACGAGTGTTGCCGTGTTTAGATAAAGTTACGGGAGTCGGGACGAGGTTTCTAGCAATTTTTGACACCGTCACACCGTCTCCGTGGAAACATGTGAGTGCGCGTACGTGTGTAATACACGCGTGTGTTACGCTCGCCTATTCCATGCATGTTGGTTGGTCGAGGGTGGAGGAGGGTTGTTGAAACTGCGGATCGTTAGGTGCTAAGCGTAAAATTAACCGAAACTCATCTCCAAGCTATGCTAACGATCCTGGCTGGCTTACTTCGATCCCTGCAACCGTATCTCCTTCCGCGAACTTTGTTTTCTCTTCTCCAACAATCTCTGATAGCACAAAGATGCGCTGCTATCTGCTACCAGCTGCCGCCTGACTATGTGTCTCTCTGCCTACCTATCTGCATTCGCTAGCTTCGCGCTTCTTTCTTCCCACCGTTCGTAGAGAGAGAGAGAGAGAGAGAGAGAAGCAACGTTTCCCTTATCGTTGAGGAATTTCACTGGAAACGCGCCAGGAAATGAATAAACTTGAACAATCGATTTTCTCATTTGATCGCTCTTATTTATTTAATTATCATACTCTCGAGATATATCAATCACGATTATATTTCACGAATAGCGCACGTATGAAATGATAATTGCCATTTTTCCATAATGTCCAGTTTCACGCGAATAAATTAGTGTTCCTCTCAGAGCGAAAAGTTTTATTCTACAAAAGTACGTTTGGCTAATTCCAACGGCATTGATTTACGCGATAATGTTTCGAGTGCAAATCAGTTTAGTTAGATAATGAAATTTATCGTATCGAATCAAATCGGATTTGATTAAATATTAGTTTTGCAAATCCTCGTTTATATTATAGTATCGGTCTGCTGTACGATACGCGCAGCCTGCCGTCGTGTAAGTTGATATTATTTTACAGTTTTTGTGTGCAAATACCCTAAATTCGACGTAATTGGTAATAATTGGCTCATGAAGTAATCCTTGTAAGCCCTCGAGATCTCTCCCGGAAAAATATTTGGCATTGCATAATTATACGTGCAGGTTTCAGTCAGCAAACGTTCCAATTTGGATGTCCGACGTGGTCGAAATAAATTCCAAAGTCATTTTTAATGAGCTCTAGGAATTAATGGAGTGGCTATTTTCATTTAAATTACCGAGTATTAAATGTACGTCGAGCGTGAAAACGTGGGAAATAGGTTATCAGGAATGAAACGTAGAATGTATTTTCCGCACGTAGACCCTCTTGATTTTCCGTCCATAGAGTCGGTGAATTTTCTAGCGGCAAAGTTTCCCTGCAGCATCTCGCGATGATTAGGTTGAATTGATTAAAGCAACATCATCATCATCATCATCATCATCATCGCAAGGGACAGGAAGAAGGAAGCAGACAAGACCAGTAGCGTGCTTTCTCGAAGAAATCCTGAGACTCGTTCATCTCCCCGAGTCTCTGAAAATCCCGTAGGAACAGAGCCCGAGTGCGCGACCCACCCATTCCACTGTTACAACTGGGTTTTTTTTCCTTTTTTCTTTGTTAGCTTTGCGCAACGACACCACTTTTGTACAGGATGGTCGCTAGTGTTCATTCAGTTTCACGAATTAGAAGAGTACCGTTGTTGGATGCACCCCGGTGCTTTATCTACTCGAGTTTCCGTGGTTACCCTGTAAAATATAGGTACAGATTGCACGTGACGTCCTTTCCATTCCCCGAATGCTCCCTCGAAGATGAAGTTAGTACAAGAATACATGCTCCGTTATAGCAAAACTTTATAGACTTGATACTGATGAGAAATCTCGAAATGAGATTTTCTTTATCCCAAGTAGTTTTAAGATTGGCTTTGCTTTATCTCTAATAGCATCCCGGATTTTACTTAAGGAGAATGTGGAACGTATGCTTATTCTTCGACCCTTATCACTGAATCGCTTAGAAGATAATCAGGCATTTGTTTGGAGCTTTTTGCGAGTATGATGAGCACACGATTTATGGATATAGTGCAGTGGACAATGTGCTTTTCCGATAAGAGCTATCTCAGCATGGAAAATGCGCGGTGGTTGCTAGGGTGTGTGTGCTGTTTATGATAATCGATGGACCGATAAGTATCTCGTAGTACGGGGTAGTCGATAGTTATAAACGCGCAACGCACGTGACTTTTGAAAAGGACCGCGTTTTGAGGGGGACCGCGTGGAGCGAGATTCGTCCGAATGATATGCCAAGTCGGATCCCTGACGCGCGCGACTGTTTATGCGAATCCTATTATCATTAATCAGGCTAGTGGCGATAACGCGCAAGGGGAAGGAGAGAAGAAGACCCTTCTCGTTATACCCTCCCTCGCTCTCTGTTACTTACAACGTTAATAGAGGCAGATCGATCAAAACCCACGACGCGTCTCCGAAATCTCTGGCTATACTACTTGGTTGACGATCATTTGAATGGTGATCTTATATTTCAGTGACAATACTCGGCGCGATTATTTCCCCAAATTCTGTTGAATTTCAGTTTTATTTCTCTTGAATTGCCGTGGCAGTAGATTTTTGCTGCTCGAGAGAAAGGAAAATGACAGGGAGAAGACGACGACGACGACGAGAGACTGAGAGAGTAATTTTAGCTTTTACTGATAGATACCACATACCCGGGGTATTCTAGCCGTGCTTTTATTTAGGAGATACGAGATGAAATTTTCTTGCGAGCACATGATTAAAAAAGCGTCAAGCTTCCAAATGCAATTTCGCGTATCAATTTCGAATCAGGTGGACAAAACGGGGTGGGAAATATTCTATATTCCAGTCGGCGAACTGCAGAACGATAGCGGAGCACCAGGGCGGACACACTTGCGTGCAAATGGCTAAAGGGCGAGGGAGAATTCTGTAGAATCCTTCGTGTCGAGGGACACGAGGAGGAAGAGAGAGTTTGGTGGAGAGGAGAGAGAGAGAGAAGGTCTATCCAGTTTGCAGATGTCGGGTAGCTTTTTACGGGATTCCAGAACTTGCTTTGGTCACGGAGAAAAGAAAGGTAGAGGAAGGACGACAGAGACGGCTTATAGCCGACTAGGATCTCCTCTCCCATCCCCCTCCCCTCTCCAACAAGCGAGGTTTTATTCAAATTCTCCCCAGGCGGCCTGCGAGAGTTACCCCAGCCCGTTCTTTTGCTAGCTGATTCAAGGGAAAAAGCAGCGACACCAAGATCTGCGGATTCCTGCTACTGTTTTGCCCTCACCCCCTCGGTTCTTCGTCTTCGCTTTCGTCCTAGCCCTTCAGAGACCCTCTTCTCTTCTCTTCTTTGACCCTTCGCACTCTCCTCTCCCACATTGTTTTTATCCAACTCGGCGCCGAGGGGTTGGTAGAACCGGACGCGCAGGACGATTACCGCTGTCACCCCTTTTTACAGGCGTCAAAGGGACGCTGGAACCAAAGAGGATTGCTTCCGGGACGTAGCGGTCGTAAGAACTCGGTGCAAAGAGAGAAAATACCACCCCCCTCTTCATCCTCCTCCCCCCGATATTCATAAAGCTACTAGTGGAGAGCCTTTAAATAATAAGAGAGGAGAAACGCGCTCGAAGAGAATAGCGAGAAAAGTAAGGAAAATTTCACCCTAAAACGGCGGCGGGGTTACGTCTAATGTCGTAACGACGAGAATTGGCTTGGGGGGAGGGGGGAGTAACGGCGGAATAAAGGGGAATTTCAGCCGATAAGTAATTATTGTAAAATCGAATTGCAGTTACTTCGTAGAGGCAGTAACACGTTCTGCAGGAATGCATTTTGTCAGTAGTAAAAAAAAGTAGCGCACCGGGGCAATTATCCTGTTTCGCTGAATTGTTTTCTCGGCGATTACCGCGGGCCGGAAATGTAAAGAAGTTGGTGGATCGATGTACGTCGCGCCCCGTTTTACGCTTATTATTTTTGCTGCAAACGGAATAAACAAAAACAAAAGAAAAAAGAAGAAAGAAAGAAAGAAGAGAGGGGAAAACAAAGGATCCGTGGCCAATCTGTTTAGTTGCAAATACTCTAGGAGAGGTTTCGTTCTTTAATACCTCATAAAATATGCGCTAGTGTCGAGAAAAAAGCAGTCCGCGTTCTAAGCCTGCTGCCTTGTTTAAAGTGGCGCACCGGAGGGAGGAGGTGACTGCGGAGGGAGGATGGAGTTTTCTTCTCCCTTTTTAAATTCATTCGAAGGAATCAAAGTCGGTTTTCCGCTTATCGAATTACTTGTAGAAGGGAAACAGGCAGTTGGCGAAAATTATGGTAATTTCAGTTTAACAGCTAGAGAAACTCGCTGACAATGAAATTATTTCGTAAAGTCCTAGATTTATCATATTTTTCTTAGACACAATATAAGCGAATGTTTTCCTAAATCATAAATTTAAATTTATGGAGTAGACTCGAGTTTTCGGCCTTACGTAAAAATGAATATGAACGCTGCGTTGCGTCATGCTAATGATCTGCTTTTCAAATTTGTCACAAGGCGGAGAATCCCCGGATGGAGAGAGACCCCACCCCCACCCCCATCCGCACTTGGTTTTTCATTGGCACGGCTAAACAATTTTCAATCTCCCCCTCGGCCTTTTACCTTTTGATCGGCATTATCCAGCATATTCTTCTTTATCCCACCACCCTCGCCTCCACCGCTATACCCGCAACGGAAACCAGCAGCGGTGTCGCGTTCATCATTTTTCTCTTTTTCTTGAGAAATGATTATTAGATTAGGGCAGGTAGTCTCTACCAACACACGCAAACACACGCGCACACAGCAGTAGTGGTACAACGCTGAAAGGTTTTAGCGATTTTAATCCCTACCAGGAGTAGTCTGCGCCCGGTGAAATTGCGAAATTGCGAAATTGCGAATTTGAAAAGTTTTAATTGTATCTGTATAATTAGGCGAAATTTATCACTGAAAGCGTCTTGTAGTTTATAGTAAATAGCTAGCTAGCTACTCGTGGAGCTGGGAATAGAATTTACGCACCCGCTCTGATTTATTAGAATAAACCAGCGGCAGTAGCAACAGCAACCATATGTCACTGGATTACTATAATTTCTGGCAAGTGGTAAACTTTGTTCCCAGTATAATTATGCTGTTATGGTGGTCTAACCGAGTCTCCGTCGTGTAAGGCCAGTGATAAAGAGACCCGAGTATACGAGAAATGGTACTTTGAACTTAAAGAACGTTTTTAAAGTTAACTTTTTAAAAGCTTTTGGGCACTTTAGACTCTATTAAAGTTCTTTATATACCATTTATGCACTGAATTCTCGCAAAAAGTGTAATTTCATTTTTTTCAAGACGTTAATCATTATTACGTGATATGGCCAAGTGGCAAAAAACTGTTTTTCCGATTTTCCACGGAGTAAAAAGTTAAAAATTTACAAGGAATCCCTTTTATTGATTAAAACTACTTAAAATTACACTTTGCTCGAAAATTGGTGGCTTTCTTGTCAGTCGTTTAGCTTCTCGCTCTTAAAGTCACTTGGTAGTTTTTATCAAAAGTGAATTTCATTAGAATTAATTACTAGACTTTATCTACGACCAATGAGTCGTTGTGCCTGCCCCCCCCCCCCCTTATCTCTCTGACCAATTTCAATTGTCAAAGAAATGGTTTTGGTTCTTCTCTCAATTTTATTGATCTGAACTACTTTTAGGATCCTCGTATAGAGTGTGCATATACGTGTGCAATAAATTCGACGACATCTGAACCCCGCGATTAATTATTTTATACCTTTTGCCCTTTCACGATTTGAGGGATGAGAATGAGGTTTAATTTACGACAGGATTATTTCTATTCAATATTGAATTTGTGGAAAAAGTTTCAATTCGTCGCTGATTCATCCGTCGGAAGAGATACATGGCTCGTGAAACTGTAACGTTGCGCACTGGGAATGAAATTTCTTTGCTTTGCTCATGTGTTTTTCCGTTTCTGTAAAGGGCGGATTATATAACCGACCTCAATCTGAATCTTTTTAGCTCTTCTTTCCTTGATTTTCTTATCGCGTGAAATATAACGGCGCTTTGCCGGAAAGAACTAAACCGCGACGTGTGTAAAAATCAGATTAATTTCTTCGCAGTTATTACGCCGGTGGGTAAATTCATTGAAATTTACTCATACGCAGGCTGAATTCGATAACAGTTACGTTAATAACCTACCGTTTATGAAATTTTTTAAAAGCTGCCTGTCACGCGTGTGTGTGTCTCTCGTTACGTGTCACATTTAATTAATTATGTTCCGTAAAAAGCTCCCACTTTTTACATTTATTTGTCAGTAGTTTTATGCCACTTGTCTCTAATGAAATATAAAGTAAGGTTAATTATCATATCGGTAGAGGAATCTCAAGGTAACTCCTAAAATAACTTGTATCGCGAGGTAAAATACTTTTCGCGTTTTAATCAAGTGTGTGTGTGTGTGTGTGTGTGTGCGCGCGCGCGCGCGCTCGCTCGGTCGTCGTTGAGTCTCTTTGTACGATCAACGATGAATCGAGTAAAAGCTTATGAAAAGTAACACGTGACTTTTATATTAGAACTTGAACAGTGTGTCTGCTGCTTTGCACGTGAATGGTGTACGTGCAATGAAATATAGAGAGGGTTTGGGGGGAGAGAGCAAGAACCGGTAAAATTCCAAACTCGAGAATAATCCATCATAACGCATAGTTACACCAGGCGCGTAGAAGAGGGAGAAAGCTGCAGGGACTGTGAATATCAGTAGTAGTAGTAGTAGTGTTGCTGAACTTTCGTAATAACTCTACCTTCATAGCGTTGTTTTCGGCGGTGAGAGGCTGAAATAAGAAACATCGATACGCGCTGCACTGTGGACTTTTAATCACTCGAGCGAGAGCGATGCATTTATTGTCGGATGTGGGGGGTTGGTTGAGAAGTCAGTCGACGAGCAACAGTCAGGTCTTCATCACTGATCGGTGGTGGTGGTGGTGGTGGTGGTGGTGGTGGTGGTGCAGCAAAGGATCAGCTTCTCCGATCGTTTCCCGATTTCTTCTTCTTCTCGCAAGTATCCACTGAACGCGCGAGGGATGATCGTCACACGTGCCCTTGAACGCGCAAGGGTATTACGCAGGTGCGTGAGCGCCGGCGAAGAGTTTTTTCGCGGGTGAAACTGCGACGAAGCCGCGCGTTTCAGGTTCGAGCAACGACTGAGGGACGAACTCCCGGGTGCAGCGCCTGCGCCCCCAATTTGTTCCTGAAACGCTACGGCCCTGCTGCGCAGCACGCGCTCCTCTCTTCCTGGTTCTCTCCTCTCCTCGCCTCTCCGCTCCTCAAACCAAAGAGGAGAACACGCCATACCACAGAAATTGCACAATCCCGGAGACGTGGAATCATCCCTGCCATTGATCTAGACGACGTTTGTTGCCTCTGTCCTTGTCGTTCTCTCCATATGATTTTCGTAACCGGGCGCAAGTGATACGATCGACGTATAGGCGAACGGACACTTGGAAATCCTTTATTAATTCTCCCTCGGTATCGCATTATCGTCCAGGTGCTTCAATTCGATTATCGATATTGCCCTCTGCATTACGAATTCTGATAACTCGATTAGCTGTACGTTCTCCTGTTCACTTGGTAAATGATTTGCAGGTTTTTTATTTTTTAATTTTTTCCCCTCTCTCTCTCTCTCTCTCTCTTTATTCGATTAAAACAGTTTATTTTTTTAATCCCTCACCTCTCTTCATTTGGATCAAGTGATTTTGCGCAATCACTCGATTATTGAGAAGCTCGTCAATGAAAAGTCTATTATTTTTAATTTTATGATCAAGAGATTGTTATTCAATTCGTTAATGATACAATCGACCTGATTTTTTCAGAGTTTTCTACCGAGTGTAATGCATTGTTTTCAAATTAATATAACAAATCCAATTGCCGGGGCTTCGATAGCTTACGCTTATACTCTCGTTCAATCCGATATTTCCCAGATTCACCGACCTGTAAAATATATTTTAGTTTGTTAAACATAGCCAGAGCGCGGTGAGTGGATTGGGCCAACAGTTAAAAAATGACAGTAGTGACAGTCGTGCGTTCGTCGGCCCAGCGAGATATAGCGAATTAAGAGGCGGACAACAAAATATCGAGGACGAGCAAAGCAGAGAAGCAAACAAGACTCGGAAGTATTTTTCACAATTGGCAATTTTGCCGGATAATATTTGCGCGAATGTCACCCATGCACGAAATCTCAATCAAAGTTCGTTAATGGCCGTGAAAGTCGGTGCTTGTAAATTTACGAGAAGTCTTTATAGTTTGGCTCCTTAATTTCGAATCTCTGTCAGTTTGCGCATCCCAGCGTTTAACGACCTACGGTGACATGTAAATAGTCGGGGGGAGGTGGGCGGGGGTGATAGTAGATAGCGGCGAGGCGCGAACGTCAGCGTGGAAAGTGGTAGTAAAATCAGGTGCGGAGTGGCTTGAGAAAGTCAGGATGATGGAAAATGGCGTCCGAAATGTGCGAGGGAGAAAGCGAGCTGGGTAGGGAGAGTGTCAAGTGAAAAAGGAAGAGGAGGAAGAAAAGGAAGAAAAGAAAAAGGAAAATGCGAAGGAAATACTCTCTCGCGCCCGTAACAGATTGGCAGTGGAACTGGCGTGTCAGCATTTTCCAACGGGGCTTGGATTAAAAGGTTCGGCGCTCGCCCGGCCGTAATAAGAGTCAGCATCTTTTTCTGGGCAATATTTCACGTCATTACACCCCATTTCCTCGCAATTAAGATCTGAAAATTTCGGCGAGATTCGGTTTATCAAGGGTGCCGCCGCCGGGCCATTTTTTCTTTTCCCTTCTTTCTCTCTCTCTCTCTCTCTCTCTCTCTCTCTCTCTCTCTCTCTCTCTCTCTCTCTCTCCTTCTCTGGCTATCTTGTCCCTTTCGTCACCTCGCTCCGTTTACTGCCCTCGTTCTCTCCCCCTCTGTCTTTACCCTTCTTTCTCTTTCTCTCTACTCTTTGGGCTACCTAATTATTAATTCAGAGGCTGACACTGCTATATCTGCTTGCCTGCCTGCCTGCCTGCCTGCCTGCCTGCCTGACTGTCTGCCTACCCTCCTCTATCTACTACTAACCCTACCTGCCTGCCTGCCTTGGAACTTTCTGCATCTTTTAAACATTGAAAATTTCTCTACGGAGCTTTTTTCTCTCGACGGATCACTGCAGTAGACTGACTAAATTCTCAAAGATGCTCCGCGAAATTGCGATAAAAGTATAATACATCTATATTGGATGGCCAGGCTTAATTTCTAATCGCGATAGAACTGCTGCATCGTAAATCGATGGTCATAGGAATTTGTAAATTTCTTCATAAATTTCCAGTGTATCTAATTGCCGGTGTAGAGTACGAGTTTTGCAAATTTCTCACTTCGACGTTGAAAAAGGCAGAGAAATTGTTGAAAGTGGCCGCCACCATTGTTTTATATCGAATATTAATTATTTCGCAGTGAAAATATAGAGCAATGTATGCAGAGTTACCTTCATCCTTGGTTCCGAGGAATCCACAGATTCACCGCCATAACGGCGGCGCCTCGTATATTTCATGAGATCTGCAAATCCCTGCGCTGAGCGTTCCTCAAAGAGACGTTTCGAGATTCCAGCAAGATGTGCATTACTGTAAGATCGACCTCTTTGGGTACAGCAATTCCGTTGAAAGTGGAAAGATACGTTATACCCATCGAAATATATCGAAAATACATTTCATCGGTTTTTATTCGTCAGTTAGTCCAAATCTTCACTATCCATAACAGTTTCTCTTAATGGAATTGTTTTAAGTTATTGAAATAACTGATATTTTCCAATTGATTGTTAAACTAGTTAGTGGCATAGATTGATTTTTAAATTTTAAATGGGTAACATTTGAATTCTAACATTCGATTAAAGTCCATTCTACGCGCACAAATATTATCACTCTTTCGAATTCTAGAATCGAAATAATTGAAATTTCAAAATAGTGTCTGGCTAAATTGAGTTTATTTGGATATTCTATATTATGCATGTGGAATATCCCGTAGTTTCTTTTTACTGCATAGTTTTAAAATTGCATCGGAAGGACTCTGGAGAAAATTTATGTCCCGAAAAAACAAATCGTTTTTCCTTTTCGATTTCTCCAACCAAATTCGTTTCGTATTTTCCTTTCTCTTTTCCCGTGGCATCACTTCGATCGCCTTTGAAAAAAGGAGTAATGCGCGCTTTTATCGTTTATTCTGCTTCTATTCCTTTCTTTTTCGCGTTCTTTGCTTTACGCTCTCGATTTTATTACGCGTTCTATGGTGGTGTGTACATTTACGCTTTGTGCGAAACCACAAAAATTTCCAAAGTCATTTTGTCCCCTCTCCTTTGGCATCTAAATTTCGCCGGAAGCTCTTCTATTTTTCCAATCTCGCGAGATAAGGATCCCCAGTTAATTTCTAAAATTACAAGTGCAAGTACCAGTAAAAGTGCCGAAAGAGAATGTCTTGAACACACACACACACACACACAGGGTTGCGGGCGTTCAATCTTATTAATCGACATAGGAGCAAAGTTGAGAGGGTAAATTCAGCTAGGCGACTTTTTGAACATTGACACCGGAGGGTTTGGGTCAGTCTATGACTAGTTAATGGGCCAGAAGATGAAAGTGGTACATAAAGTTTGAGAATAAACGCGCTCCTGCCAGGATAAAATTAGAGTTCCGTCGTTACTCAGTGTGATTAGGACGGTTTATACTTGGACCAATCGTGAGGGGGTGGTTCGGACGGGGTCGGATCACAGACTCGTAAAGAGCGTAGAAAGTTTTCGAGGTAAGGCAGAGAGAGGAGAGTCCGATAGGACACGAGAGAGTGAAGTTGGCTAACGAATGGCACTATGATCCGGTTCAGGAAACGTGGCTCGGACTGGTACGAAGTTTCTGCGAGTCGCGGAACGTGAAATTCCTGAGGGGTCGCGGACCTCGCAAGTTCCAGGGGGTTGCGCATCACGAAGTTCCCGAGGGCCTGCAGCTAAACTACACAGCTCGAGTGCCTTGCGCGCCAACACCATTTTTTCCTCCTCCTCCTCCTCCTCCTCCTACTCCTCCTTCTTCTCTTGGGGTTGAACCGAGTGGGGCGTGAATGACGTTGATAAGAACTGCTCTGCTAGAAAATTGACCCTTCCGAATATACAAACCGTGATTGACGTGAGAGGCTGATAATAATACCACCTAAAACGTGCACCCTGTTGCAAATTCCTCCCTTCTCCTGGCTGGCTGGCTAGCTGGCTGGCTGGCTGGCTGGCTATACCTCCCTTTGTCAGTCCTCCCCTTGTTTTCCCTTTGACTTACTTATTTACCAGGGATCTGTTTGTATTAAAGTCTTATACGCGTTCAAGATTCGTTGACATTCGACTTTTTTCTTCGTTCTTTTTCCTCGTTACCTGATCGTTTAATAATTGTTTTTTTCTCTCTCACTTTTTTACGAAAGAACGAAATAAATAATTTTGTCGACAAGGAGGGACAGAGAAAATGAGTGATTTTATCGGTTTAATCGTATTGTACGAAAGTCGAGGAATAACCAGATTATATTTCTCTGAACGTGTCACGGGGGATACAAGCAACAATGTGATGTTCGAACGAAATAGCGTGACCTCTCGAACGACATTTCGAAATCTTGGCTTATCTCATGGGAAACTTTCTCCCATAGGGAAGCAATGCATCTTTGTGAGGTGTCAGGCGCATTCAGGACATCTTAGGAGATGTTGGCTTTTCGGGCTAGACGTGAAACGATGGTGAGATGCCGAGAGAAGAGAAGCACAATGAACGGATCTCTAAAATCAGAATGTGTGCTCGGGTTGCCCGCTTGCATCACCAACCCTTAGGAAAAGTCGGCAATTTCCGAAAAATTTCAAATCGCGCTTGACGCGCTTTCGCCCATGTAAATCTCGAACGTAATTTCCTAACAAATTTCGCCAACAGATCGATATACGAATATAAAGAATTTATATCCATTGATATATTGTATAGATACGTTATTAATTACCATATGATCATTGAATCATTCTCCGCAAGGGCTATGTA
The DNA here is from genome assembly GCA_037305995.1 of Sclerodermus sp. 'alternatusi'. Lineage (NCBI taxonomy): Eukaryota > Metazoa > Arthropoda > Insecta > Hymenoptera > Bethylidae > Sclerodermus > Sclerodermus sp. 'alternatusi'. The sequence goes on along the minus strand of CM074558.1, from coordinate 1,378,961 downwards.
CGTACGAGTGTGTGTAGCGTGTCAAGCATTTGCCAGAATTATGCAGTTGCCATGGTGACATATTCGTGCAAATTTGTATATCGACATTGTGCGCGATTCATAAGTGACGCGTTTGTCGCGCTGATTCATAGCGAGCGTCATTGGGGTAGTTTAACAAATCACGAAACACGATCACTCTTTGAAAGGGGGTGTGAGATTCCAGCAGAGAAACTGTGCAGCGAGCAGCACAGCCCATTGTTTCTTATTTTTCACTGTTCCCCCGAAGTTTATTTAAGATCGCTCCTCTTTCACATGGAGCATTTCACCGTCTGTGCACGCAACTCGTTGATCGTTGATCATCGCTCCTATTGAAAATATCAGTTTCTCTCAAGTGTGCTGACATTTATTCAACGCGAGAATGTGCGTGCATGATTGGCTTGTAGCGTTAGACACGAACAATGAAGTTTTCTCGGCGTTTATTGAAGCATGCAGCTTCCAGTGGAATAGCGAATAGATGGAGAGAGCGAGAGAGAGAGAGAGAGGGAGAGGTTGGTTTGGAGCAGCGCGATGCCAATGGTGGTGGGAAAGTAGTGGAATCGCTAGTAACAGCTACATTGGGAGAAATGCAGTGAGAATGCGTCTGAATTGCGAGCCGATGGTGCAAGATGTCGCGTGAAGTTAGACTCGGAGAATGGCGCGAATGAAATAAATAAGAGTCATAACGAGCTAGAATGGCTGGCGGGTTTAGGTACGCGACGGCAGCCATGCTGCCGTGAGATGAAATGGAATTTCTGTCGGTTGGCTCAGATAAACAGCCGCAATTTCGTTCGCGCGACAGAAACCACCGCGAAATGCGTCTCCGCATTTCGCAGGGGCTTTCTCATTCTCGCTGCTCTCTTCCCTTCGCAATTCTCAATTCCCTCTTCTTCTCCAGCTTCTCCTCCCCCTTGTTCTTATCTCTTCTTCGTCACAAGGGTCGGGGGTACACATTTGCTCCCTCTCTCTCTCTCTCTCTCTGTGTTACGTAAACACACCGTGGCTACATCTTTCTAACGTTGGCACTTTCTACCGTCCGTGTCCTTTGCCGTCGTTGCCGCTGCTGCCGTCGCCGCCGCCACCCTCTCCTGAGGGATCTCGTGTCGTTATATTGGCTGCGACCCCTCCATCCCCTTCCACGCGCACACACCACCACCCCTTGCGATATTGGTTGGTTTCTCGCCTCTTATAGGATTTGCAATGCTTCTCCCTGAAGAGTCGAGGAAATTAGCGCGGGGGTGGGTGGGGTGAGGGTGGGGGTTGGAAGATAAATTAGTAATAGGATATTATCGTTACTATTACGTTTGATATTGCATCAGCGTGTACGGCAAAGCCTCCTGGCGGCCACATGTGCGCGCATGGCTCCCCTTCTCCTAATGTGACCGATATTGGGGCGAACCCTCTCCATTATGGATCTTATTAAAAGATGCATGCACCACGTTCCCGCAAGACTCGTGCATGCCCCTGCCCCACCTGCCGCTCCCGAGGGACCTACAACGACCAACCCTTAAGTTTTCTCTTACTTCTATTACTCGTTTCGTTCGTGGTGCCTGCGTGCACGTTCCGCCCGCGGCCTCTGTACTTCGCTATTGCGACCGGAATTTATTTTCCAAGTCGCGCAGAGAAATCTTTGATCTTGCTAATAGCGTCTCGTCCCCTCTGCTACTTTCCTCTCGTTTCCACGAAAAGTAGCGAGGAGATGATCCATCGGCGCAGATGCGCGACTCGGGAGAAGAAGGCACTTTGGACTTTGCTCCAAATCTGCCGTGTTCCCGTTCGCGTACGTTTATGCAAGCTACGCTCGGGTATTTGTCACGCGTTTTCTAGCCATAAGTCTACCGCGCGTGATTCTCGCCGGGTTGTTTTCTAACCACGCAACCTCGTTGACTTCAAACTCCTGTCAGGTTGCGCAGACTCCTCTCCCAGCCCGAAGGGAGGCGCCCGCTGCCAAGTCATGCTGTCTGAGATTTACGAAGTCTGCTGCAAGTGGAAACCATAAAATACTAGCAGCGCGGGAGCGGTACCAGGCGAGCGAATGCCACGCGTTTCGATAGGAAAATATCCGTCCTAGGATTATCAGGGTGTGAGAGAGAGGGGGGGAGGAGAGTATCTCAATTTTGAAATTGCCCGCTTTAAGCCTCTTAAAATCAATCGCAGTGAAGAAAACGACATATCCGCTCTAATCGTCCTCGATGATCAAATGCTTTGAAAACTGTTAGTTTCTCACTACTACCACCCTTTGAAAGGTACCACGACCAACGAGAGAGGGCTTCCCGAGGGCGCGGCGAACTCTACAGAGGAATTGAGAGCTGACGCTGCTGTCAATCTGCCGGTATTGAAAGTAATGTTTACAAGTTGTTCGCTTTCCCGTTGGAGATATATCCAAATGTACTAGCTCGACATCGGAAAGTTTGCCAGATGCTGCTGCGCGCAAGTTTCTTTTAAAAGTGACTTATCTTCGACTAGTAGCGGCTGTGCTAAGACGTCGCGCAAACTCCTCGCCGCGTGTAAGGAGTAAGTGACTTAAGCCGATTTCGAGCATCGTCACGAGTTTGAGAGCAGGAATTCGAAACGTAGTTATCTATCAGTCCGTGGAAGAAGCCAAGCCGTGTTGCGATAATTTCAAAAATTTTCACCACCACGCCGTTAACTCGGCGACGCTGCCGAAATTGAGTCAAAGGAATTTGCATCGACTGCGAGCTTGCGAGTTTTGAAAGTTGTTGAGATCGCGATCGGCAAGCGCATGCGTGCGCGCGTGAAACTCGCGCGATTGAAAAACATGAAACCGAGGGTAGAGTTTGTCGTATGGAATAATTTCATTTTCCCAAGCCCGAGCTATAAAGTTATCCGCTATGAAAATGGACAGAATCATTCGTGCCGGAACATTAATCGGCTAGACGCCATCGACCCGACATGGGCACTGGTTCCAATCGCTGCATGGAACGATAGACACCAACCGCTGCTTCTCCATTTAACGATACCACTACCCCCGCCCCCCCCCCCCCCTCCATTCTGCGCCAACCTTCCAAAGTGTCTTTAGAAGCGCCCTCGTCCTCGTTGAAATTGCCCTATAGCTAGTTATAAGCAGCATGATATTGCAACCCCATCAATACTTGACTATTATTATCCCTCCCCTCTGCTATGTCCTAGTATATTCCAGTCCATTCTCCAAGAGAACAAGGAAAAGGGGGCCACGGTAGAAGCATCGAACTTGTGGGATGAACTCGTGGAAAAGAAGCGGCTCGTAACGCAATAGGGGATGAATAGGCTAATGAATCTCTCTCTCTCTCTCTCTCTCACTCTGTTCTATGGGCAATTCTCTTCGATATTGGGATAACAAGAGGAAATCGAGGGGATTTTCCGGGGTAATTGCCGCTGTTATTTCTGTCGCGTAAGAATCGGATAGAAGCAAAGTCGCAGTGGTGGTCGTGCGATGATGTTGCGCGGCGATGACAGATCGTGGAGATAGCTGCTCTAACAAGGAGTCTCGATGGAGTAATCGAATCAGAGGAATAATCGATCGGTAGTATCGCAGTACCCGGTAACATCGCTGAGAGAAGGAGTAGCAGGCTCGAAGGGATAAAGGGAATGTGACCACCGGGGGGAGACAACCAGGGAGACGGGCGCAAGGGGGGTACGAACGAGGGAAACAGTATTATAACGGACAGTGGTAAGCCGAATTAGCATGTACGCGTATAGCAGCCGTGGCCCGTCATGTCATCCTATCGCGATATAATATACAAACCGAGCGCGTGACGCGTTGGCCCAGCTAACGATCCACTTGGACCGAAATTACGGTGGGCGTTTGTTGTCCTTTCGTCGAGCTTTGCGGCAGACCGAACAATGGAGTAAATTTATTACGTCGCCGATCTAGCACGATGAAAGTCCAGCTGCTGGAAGGTCGCGGCGGTAGGCCCCTTTGGGCCATCCCTCGATTACTCCGCGGAGACCGATAAATCAACCCCCGTCCCCACCAAACGACATTATGTCCAAGGGCCGAATTAAAATCGAAATGCTTGTTTTCAGCAGCAGCCTTCGGAGATCCTACCGTTTCCTGATTTCTGATCTCTCTAAATCATGCGCTTCGTGAGCTGGCATTTTAATGTGATTTTATTACTTGTTCCCATCTCTCTCTTTCTCTCTCTCTCCCTCGACAAGAGGGAAGGGAAGGAAGAGAAGGGTTGAAATGGACGAAACGAACGAAAAAATGATTATTCTCAAGGTCCTGCGCGAGTCGTCGAGCTATGTGTTCAACGGTTGAATTTCCGGAAAAAGGTAAAAGGGAGAAAGAATAGGAAAGGTTTACACACTGTTGACTTTGCAGTAATTAAACTAAAGTGCTCGCTAAACTGGATGCTTAATCACTCGCGTTGCTTGTAGCGAGATCGCTCGTGATAATGAATATTATTACTATATCGTTCGCAGTACTTGCTTGGTAATAATCCCAGTCTTTCCTTTTTTTTCGCTCAACGGAGGACTAAAGGACTAAGGGACTAAGGGACTAAAGGGACTAAGGAGAGAAACCGTTGCCACGACGATCTAGGACAAAAGTCTCTGTGTCAGTCTCTCTCTCTCCCTCTCTCTCTCTCTCCGTTCTATTCTATTAGGCATGACAGTGATGCAACCCTCGACCCTTGCATCTCCCGCTTGGAAGAAGGAGAAAATTAAACGTTTGATTTAATATATTTACGATATAAATATAAATAGAATGAGATTAGAATACACGAGTCCTTTTAGAACCTATCGCGCGTTTCCTGATTCCTCTAAATCATACGCTTCGTGCACCAGCATTTTAATGCGATCACTTATCTGCTGCTAGCCCCCGTCCGATTTCACGCTTACTCGTAATTCACGTTTTATCCCAACACCGCACCACCACCACCACCGCTCCCTATTATTTATCCGCGAGAAAAAAGTACCGAGAAGAGCCGCGCGACCATCCGACAAGGAATATTTATTCCATGGACATTAATCGTTATTTGCTTTGTTACGGGATTCCCGTTGCTATTTCGGGTCAAGGAATATCAAGAAATACATTTTCTGTTCAATGGAGTCCGCTCTCCCGAGGCTCCTATGTTTCGCCGGCATCTGCTCCGGAGTTTTATCTCTCTCATTACCACGACTGTCTCTTCCTTCAAATGAATCATCCCCTCGTCCATTTTTACAAAACGTAGCATGTTGCTTCAAATGACTCTGCGAAATTTCCGTTTTGATCTCTCGTCGGTACTTTCACCCTTCGGCCTCGAGATCTCTTTAATCGAGAAACTCCTCTCTGACGCTGACGCGTTTTTCCAAGAAAGTAGGCCAAGAAATTCGTTAACTTATTCCATTTGTATCTGATTATTGCATATACACCGGAAGAGAGAGAGAGAGAGAGAGAGAGAGAGAGAGAGAGAGAGAGAGGGGTTCTCTCTTAAGGAAGAAGCATCTTCTTTCGCAATCAAGTTGAGTGAAATACTTGATCTCCAAGTGTGTCCGTGTTAGATAGCTTGGCAAATCAGTGTGCGAGACTTACAGGGCAGGGGCACACGTTTCCAGAGAATGGCAGGGCACGCAGGAAGGTGCACGTGTGAGATCGTAAAACCGGGATACGATCGTGACCACGCCACTTCTTGACCGTTGCGGTGTACTGGTGGTGGTGGTGGTGTGGGTGGTGGTCCCTTTTCCCGATACACGGACCAAGACCTTTTTCCATGGAGTTGCAGCAATGAGTACCGCGAAGTACGTACTTTGCTTCTTTACGCTGACGCCAAAATGGCTTTTTCCTTGCGTGCGACCTGGCCCCGAACCATCCGTATCTTGTTTTGCGGCTTGCTATATTTTTCACGGAAATTCAATTGTAATGGCTCGAGGAATTAAATTGAAAAACTTTACGACTCTCGTATTTTAGCCAAACTTACCGCGCGCAATTCCTTCCGGAGGAGGAATGGCGTCTTTGCTAACAATTATATAGAGAAAAGCGAGTGGTGGTGGTGGTGGTGGTGGTGGTGGAGTAGCGGAGAGTAGGTTCCAGAGATCGAAATAATTTCCGAGAGAATCGCGTGCACACGGGGCTATAGCGAGTGGGGCGAGCTTTATTGCGTTGCGTACGTTACATCGTGCAAGTTGCGTGTAACAGAGCTCGCGGGATGTACAATTGCAGATACACCACGCGTGTACGTGCGAAGGTGTGTGGGTGATAAAGCTAGTCACTTGCGATAACTGTTTCTATAATATCTGCGAGAGAGCAGTGGGCCGCAAAGCGATAGTCGAAGTTGGCTGTTTGAGCGAAATATACTGCGGAAGTCTCCGCGGTGGTTACAGGGGTGGAGATGAGGCGAATGGGCGGGGGTGGTTAGACGCCACCGCGGTGGCTTCGTTCGGCCGCTTACCGGATATTACGTACCGCAAGCGGTACCGAAAGCAAGCTTTCATCGCGGCTCTAACGAGTCGCAGAGTTGGCTTCTAATATTTCTCCTTGCGCGCGGCTAATGAGGGAACGCAACGATACCACGCGATCGTCTTCGATTTTCATCGAATTTGACAAACAGGACGAAAATACACAAAAATTATACTCGTATTTGTATAGTTTGTCAATAATTTGTTCAACCTTATTAACTTTAACTCGTTAAATAAATTTGCGTGATAACTCTTGAATGAAATTTACAAAAAGATACTACATTAGGAAAATTGAAATTAGTAAATACTGTCAGAATCCCTGTACTCATATTTGCGGTTGCGGGTTTGAAAGCAACCACCGCTAATTTTTTTCTTCTTTTTTTTGTTTTTTCTTGGCTACTGTTGTAAATGTTGAATACTTCGTAAACTTAATTAATATAATAAATGTTAATTCATTCAACGCAGACACTCGTTACTATAGAAATTTATTCAATAACGATAGTCTATGTTCAATAAGAGTGAGATAAATTTGAATCGTGGAAAAATTGAATCTTTGCAGTTTTAACGAAAAAATACGTATTTAAATTTGTCAAGTTCCGTCAAAATCGAAGAGCAACGCGCCGTGCAATGCCCCCGTAAGCGTCCTGTGTTTTTCAAACGAGAATTTATGCCGCTTGTGATTTCGTGCGTGGTTTGTTGCTACTGGCTGCTGCTGCTGCTGCTGCTGCTGCTACCGTTAAGGCTCAGCCGTGCTAAGGGAAGTCAGACTGGTAGAAAAATCGCCGGAGGAAACGAGAAGACCAAAGAAAAGGAAGGCAGGTAGGAAGGAAGGAAAGAAGGAAGGAAGGAAGGGAGGAAGGAAGGCCACAACAGAGGGGATGATGGTGAAGCGGTGGTGGTGGTGGTGGTGGTGGTGATGGGGTGGTGGTGGCACGAATAAGAAATCCGCCACAGTACGTGTTAATGATTCTTTTTACGAGGACAAACGAGCGCGGACGATAAATGCTGAAGGTCGACGGAATGGAAGGGGGAGGAGAGAGGGCGCGAGAACGCAAAGAGGGTAAAGAGGGTTCGCGTGAATAATGATCCCTTCCACGTAGACGAGCGGACCGAGACTCGACATTTTTAATTTCCGACGGTCGTTTATTGCGCACTTTTAACCGCACTTGTGGTCGTCGGATCTGGCCGCACGCGTCATACTCGGCGTCCGACGTGGCACGTGCGCCTGTGTGCGGCAGAGCGCCTCCATCCCCCGCCGCACACTCGCCGCTACCCCGTCGGAGCACACGCAACGACTAAATTCGCTTCCGTTTGCTCAACAAAAACGGCCAAACGCGCGCGCGAATGCTCGTTCGAGTGCGAGACGAATAGAGAGCGGGAGGAAAAAAGTGGACAGCTTATTTTGCAAGAGACTTAACATTTCTCTCCCTCCCTCGTACGTAGTCGAGTTATAATTTAACGCGCTGTGAAATGAGTGGTCATGAATAATAAAGATAAAGATAATTTAGAGAAGAAAAACGGCCGGTTCGTTGCGCTCGAATAAATTCCTTTACATTATACTTACAATTTCATATTCTGAAAAAGTAGCGTATATAACCCGGCGAAATATTGCTTTACACGTTGACCTGGAATTCCGTACATCTGCCCTGCGCCGTAAGCACAATACGTAATATCGAAATTATGAGAAATAGCCAAGTTACTTTTTATTTATTGGAATTCTCTCGCGACATGGAAGATTCGCCTCCCCCTCCTCCCCCCCGCGCGAGATCCAGAGATCCAGGAATCCAGAGATCCAGAGATTGATCGGTTGAAGATTCTCCTCTCCTCCTCCTCTTCTCTCCACCCCCGATTCTTTCGCTAGCTTCTTATTTTTAATTTGCATATTACATTTTTCGCCGAGCTATCTGCACAGACCCTGGAGACCCTTTGAGGCAGGAACACCATCCGCTCGCTTTAGGCAGCACGTGCTTCGCCGTCGGATTTTCCCGTGCATCGCGATTATCGTGAGAAACAAATTCCCCAGCTCGTGTCCCGTGATGAGACGATGGTGCTGGTGCTGGTGTGGTGGTGTTGGTGCACTTTTCTCCTCCCGCTGCACGTGCCAAGGCCCAACCTTTGCGACCGTGCATAATATTCACGTTTGAATCTCGTACCTGGCCGCTCATCCTCGTGCGAAACTCTATCCCGCGATACTCACCACCCCCAACGCCCCTCTCAAACATTAATTTTTTTTCATTATAACAATAGTTGCGAGTTAGTAATTTTTCTTTTGTATTCGTCGCTAGGAAATCGAATAGAAAATTTTACGGACGAGCCTGAAAATTGTTCACATGTACCGTGTAGTGTAGTTTGGCACTTGATGAATCTTTAAGCTCTTTCAGGTTTATTCAATATTTGTCTGTTTGCCGAATATAAAGCTGGACAAACCGACGATTTGGATCGTGGAAAAACGGAAACTCCCCAGACACGTGAACTATAATTCAAGCTGCCGTTAATCGCACAGTTATTTATTTCTTTTTTATTCTGGAAAAACTGGTTGATATTTGCTTCGGTATAACGCACGCGTACACTTCGTTTAATACGTTTTTATTGACTTTTATCGTTGCTTTATTTGACCATATCGCGTATCATGTATCGCGCGTACTTCCCTCCAACTTTAACCGGCTCCTCAGCACGCCCGAGCTCTGACGAAAGTTTGACGATTTTCATGGAATTTCCCCGTGCAATTGAAAACTCGGAATTTCGAAAATCCATCGGACTAAAAGATTTTTCGTGAAAATAAAGCAATCGAGGAATGCGAGTTGACGACAGACATTGTTCGGCCGAGACGGGAAGAAAACATCGGTATTCCTTCTTGAAGATTCCACGCTTCGCGTCCCACTATTATTTTTATTCACCAGGAAGAATAAATTTCCCGGAAAGCTTGTCGTAAGCTTGTCGAAGAGTTCTCTGGTGTATTACTCAAAGTTCTCGGAACGTCAACACAGAGCACCGCGACGCCTTTTCCTACGTGCTCGAATCGATTTCAGCGATGAGCTTATTGGCCGAGTGAATCGTCGTCGCCAGTGCTCTGCACTTTCAGGCTAGAAAAGGGATGGACCGGACGTAAAAACATGAAATAAAGATTCTGCATTGAAGAGAGAAAGGAATGTCGAGCGGTGAAGGGGAGGGACGGAGGATAGGGAGAGAGAGAGAGAGAGAGAGAAAGATGACCCTGTCCAGTGAGTAGTAAGAAGCTGGTTAGATCATCCAGCATATTTTCGACGTCCGCGTTTATTCGATTCACGTACTTGCTCCATGTTTTCAGCCCCTCTCTTCCTCTCTCTTTCCCCACTCGTTTTCTCCTCTTTTTACCCCCAGCCCCCTTTTTAGTCATCCAACGCCAGGAATCTCGCAAAATTTGTCTTCTTCTCTTTGCTTCCCACCTTGTACCACTTTCCTTCCCACTTTCTTCAATATCATTGTTTTCACCCTATAAAAGGACTGACCTCTCTTTTCAAACGTCCCATAATTCTGCTCTTTTATCATACCTTTTATAGTTCCTCCTTCGTTAGTTTCCGTTGGCTCGTATTTTTTCTCTTTGCGCTAGTAGTTCTATTCCCACATTTCAGTCGATCGTGGGTAGTGATAGCGGTGGTGGTAGTCTACTGGCTGTTCTCTCTCTCTCTCTCTCTCCCCCTCCCTCCCTTCCCTCGCCTCTTCTTTTCTCTTCTCGATGGTAAGCGTACGGGTGGCGACGGGGTGCCTTCGAATCCGTAGGTCGTAACAATCGTCGATTTCATAAAATCGAACGAGTTTGCGAAGGACGACGAGTCCGAAACTCCCTCGTAAAATCGAGCGGGCGCGTCGTCGTCGTTCCGTTGCAGGAGAGCCGCTCGACGATTTTGCTGTGTCAGGAAAAACTCTCGGAAGAGGAGCAGCGGCAGCAGCAGCACGGCAAAGTTTCTAGAGGTCGGCGTTCGCGTTGACGCTCGTGCTCGTGCTCGTGCGGCCTGTACCGCCCTGGTGATCTTGGAACGTGTGCCGATTTTCGTCGCGGTGCCCACACACCACGTTGATGGACACGCTCCTAAATTTCCCGGTAGTAGTTTCGCCATGGCACCTGCGGATCCGCAAATGTTTCTATCGCACATCCTCCTTCTCAGAGCGACTTTACCGAAATGGAATTGAAATTTCACGCCAACCATCGTCCTCTTCTCAGTATGTGTGCAAGTGCGCGCACATGCGCCAAGTATTATATCTTACCTGCCAAAGTTTCCTTCTTTCAACACCACCACCACCACCACCACCACCACCACCTCCACCATCGCCAACGATCTTTATGGCGTGCAGCCGCAACCTTCAAATTTTCCATCCAAAGTTCCTTAACACCCTTTGGCCAAACTTGCCTTGCGAATCGTGCTATTCTTTCTCCTTTTCTCTCTTTCACTCGCAACTTTTCAACGGCGAGAGATAAGAGTATTTATCAGTTATACATGAATTAATCATTTTTCCTTATGTGGGAATCGGCCGGAGAGGAAAAAGTTTAGGCGTGGATGAATGCGATCTTTCGCTCGGTCGGTGGTCGTTCGTTCGCTAGGAAAATGTCTCCCGTTTTCGTCAGAAAAGTTGGCGACTCGATGCGCCTCGAGTATCGCGAATGAATTCTTTTCCGAGGACGAGCAGAATCCAAACTACTTTCCAATTATAAGGGCTTTCCATGGAGAATGCCCCCCCCCCCCCACCACCACCACCGAAGAATTGACCCGATTTACGAACTATCTTTTATTCAGAGTTCATTATAACCGCATCGCCAGCTTCTCCCGGTTGACAATCTCTTCAGACTTTCAATTATTTTTTCCGTTTGAACTTGCTTTTCTTACTTCCCACTTGGTATTTAATATAGCCAGTCTATTTTTCAAGGGAGCAAATCACTGGGTTATTATCGGAAAAACGGAATGGCGCAAGACCTACGCTAAATTACTATTGTTCCGCGGAGAGTCCACATTTTTCAATTAAAGCGAATATTCTGATTTCACCAGACAAGTCTCTCCCTCACCCTCTTCTATTATTTACAGCAAGTAACTAACGCAGAGGGACTCTCTTTAAATATTCATTTTTCACGAAAGATTCCCCCCAGTTTCGCTGAGATCAGCTAATAATTGTACAGCGACAGTGTAAACTTTTGGGCTTTTCGGCTTAAAAATGTTTTTGAGCATAATCCAACTTTGTTCGAGCCAGGCAAATTCGTGCACCTTATGCTAATATGCTTCTAACATCATCGTTCTACCGTGTCAGTTTCTCCCGCGTATTTGCACATACGTTACTGCAACAGGAAAGCTTTCTGAAAGCATTGCCAAACGTGTGGGTGTGTGTGTTGGAGGAGGGAGAGGAGGGGTGCAGCAGCACGATCTTCTCGGAATATAGTAGTAGTAGGAGTATAGTAGTACCACACGACTAATTCATACGTGTAATCAAAAGCCCAACGTTAATATTGAAAATCTAGGAAAATTGCACACTGAAATTTTAACGCGAGCAGTGTTAAAGCATTGAGTTATAGGACGAAAGGGAATAAAGAAAATCGGTAAAAAGGTTACTAATTTTAATAATAGATTGGTATTAGTGCGCGCCATGACATAGTTTGAGATTTACGCGCTGATTAGTAGTACATCATCCCCCTTCTCCTCTCCGGTTTTGGAATACTGGGGGAATTGCGTTAATACTAACTACGTAGTTCTACAACTGGTTAATTTGCGCGTTATGAATCATCGTACCGTTTGTCATCTTAAGATATTCGATGAACTAGCAGTAGTAGTAGTAGTAGTAGTTGGCCAAACCAGGAAATTCTCGGATATAATATTACATTGGAGAAATCTGCATTTGTCAAAAGATAAGGGGTGTTCAATATACATACATATTGTACACGCGCGCGCGCGCGCGCGATACCTTCGGCTTGTGTAAAAGGGAAGAAAGGAAAAATATTTATTACGAAATACGGTCAACTGAGCCATTACCATAATACACGGAGATATGAATTATTTATGAATTATTTTCATCAATAATTATCCGAATAACATGAATAGAAAATTATTTATGAATTCTTTCGGCAAATACATGAATTATTCCGATAATTTATTATGACGATTCGGAGTAGGAGCTTTATTTTATATATAGATATATATATATATATATATATATATACATATATATCGTTGTAAATACATATTATAATAAGCAAGCGTTCTCTATCCTACCCGAGACAAAACGAAGCGGAATAATAGGTACGGAGCTGGTTTTGCAAGGAAAAAACAAACATTTAGCATTTTTTAGTAAATAGTCCCAGAGCGATTGAAAGCATTGTACAAAAAACATAGTACGAGCGAATAAAATTGTGGCAAAAATATACAATATCTCCGGGGGTGTGGATGAGGGCGAGGGCGAACACGAGAGAACGGGGGAAGGGAAGTAGAGAGAGAGAGAGAGAGAGAGAGAGAGAGAGAGATTGAAGGGGTTCGGAGGGAAAAGAGAGTATAGTGATTCATTCTATTGTTTCTACTTGTGACTCTGCTTTGTTTTTTAAAACAATTTCCGCCGTTATTCCAATCGGACATTTGAAGCATAGAGCCGAGCAGCCAGATATTTATTCATTTCCCATACTTCCCATATGTTATCGAGAAACTTGGATTTTTCGTTATCCCCCGTTGATTCTATTAGAGAGCGGCGATTATTCGATTTTTTCGAGTGCAAATTGTTTCGTTCATTTGCAATTTCGGCACGAATTTACTATTAGTCACCGGTATTGTATCTCCTGTAAATGGCGCGCGGCCGTTATGAGTTACATTTCTGAATACAAACCTTTTGTTATCGAATGACGTTTACAGCGCATATTGCATCACACACTGTAAACATTGAGTTATGGAGAGCACCGTGATTGAATGCCATCGCGTAATCAGACACTGTTCGACGGCCTCGATGTAAAATAACGCTTCGGGGAGCCATTAAAATAATGCGATTTACGCCAGCTTAGCGTTGCTCGGCTAATTAGCGAGGCTATTCCGATCATCCCTTATGTGGGGGATGGAACCTAGTCGTTCTAGTCGCTCTAGTCGTTTACTCGTGACTTTCCTCATAAATCCGAGTTTAATCGGATCGCGCGAAACGTCATTAGTCCGCCGCTGTCACTCGATTAATAATATCGTCCCGATTGAAAAATACTCGCGTCCCCGCCCTGCTGCTGCTGCTGCTGCATTCGCTTGTTTACTCGTTTGCTCGACTCGTTTCCCTTAATGTCTACGAGATGAGTCATATCTTGCACTTTTTATTTGAATCGTTAAAATATCTTCCCGGTAATGGTCCATTTAGCATCGTCGACGATGTAATTGAAGACTCGTGTAGAATAACATTCGGAAAAGTAGTGGCGTTAAGAGGAGGAGGAGGAGGAGGAGAAGAAGGAGGAGAGTAACGGGAGAGGGAAAACGTAACGTTCTCCTATCGGGTTTAATCGCTTAATTTTCGATGAAAGCATTCCCTTGTTCGGTTTATGAATTCGGTTTAAAACGCTGAATTCCGGGAGAGGGTGACTTTGGTGACTTTAAGGTATCGGCTATAAGGACAAGCGAGCAAAGTACCATTAAAAGAGTATTAAATAAAATGTACTTGAGAAGTAACTGGTAAAAAGGTGGAGGAGGAGGAGGAGGAGGAGGAGGAGGCCAGGGCGAGGTTACTCGCAGTCCTTTTATACGAAATTAAAATACAGAGAAAGCAAACGGGCTAGATAACGTATTCGCTCTAATCCACTTTGGTTAAATGGTTAATCAGCTTAAAGCTAAGGTAAACTATACGCGGCATCGTTTAATCAGCTTTCCCTATCGCGCGCAGCCATCTGCTACTAGGCAAATTTTCGTTTCGAGTCAATCTGTCTGTAAAATCAAAGCGCTTAAGTTTTTATAATTATCTTCATTTTAGTTTAATGAATAAATTTGTATCGCGCCACATAGAAAGGGTGGTTTGGTCGTTAAGAGGTAAAGGAGGATCGAGGCAGGTTCAAAGTGGCAACGACCCACGAATGAGAAGATTCTTTAAAAAATTAAACGCGTAAAAAGGGACGGTATTTTTCTATCTACGTGGACATTCCTGGGTGACCGCGAGGAGTCGACGTTGAAAATACAAAAGCGACGCGTCAAAGGGGGTGGTAGTAGGTAGGCGCGAGGTTGTTACTGCAAAATCAACTCTCGTCAACAAGAGGAGTGCCGCCGCGTGAGTCTAGGTTGGAGTCGGAGAAATCGTCGTCGATTGGTTAGGTGCGAGGGTAGAAGGGTGATTAAGAGTGGGTGGTAGCAACGATGGTGGTACCGAAGGCTAGAAGGGATATGGGGGTAGCTTAACGAGCAGCACCGCGACTTGCCATTGCCGTTGCCGTTGCCATTATTACCGCTGCCACTGCCACTGCCACTGCCAAGGGTTTACAAGCCGTTTCCGCGTTGCGTGGGATTCAATTAGAATTTATGCGGCCAGGTCAGCCGGAAGTGGTCGATGCATATGCATCGAACGTAATGCGTTTGCTTAGTTTCACGGGGTTGCGGACTTCCGGCGTTTACAGACGCGCCATACCCGTAACCTACTCGACTCGAGATCTTCGTCGGCTGTTCTGCCCACCGCCAGAATCGTTGCTGCCCATTAATTGATCCGCGTTTCAACTCGCCCTGTTGAGAATCTGTTTCGGCTCACTTCTCTCGCGTGGGCTTCTCCTTCCCTCTCTCTCTCTCCCCCTGGCTCTCATTTAAAGTCGATCCCTCGAATAATTTCAGACCAACCGAATGTGGACCGAATCTCGCTCGATCGCTCTTCGATTACTATTGATCGGATAGGATCGGATAGGATCGAATCGAGTTGGGGGAGGAGAGAGGGGGCTGAAGATTGCAGGGAACCCGTTGCGTTGCGTTGGTTCGTTGGCTTATGCCACCCACCCCTTTTCCCTATTCAATGAATCTCGAAAGGTACATAATCGTTCCTAGCTCTTACCCTTCGTCGAAATCGGATCTCCGGTTACTTTGCCGAGTTTACTTGGCGCGTACCATTTCTTCTCGATCGAGTAGTAATGTTCTCTCGTTGCACTTGCCTTATTTCTATGAAATATTCAAGAGTTCTTCCCTTTCATCGGTCCTCCATCCTCTCTCTCTCTCTCTCTCTCTCTCTCTCAGTCCCTCTCTTCTTAATGATTCGACTAAAATAATTTCTACGAGTCTTTCATCTCACGTTCTAATGAACAGGACCGTGCGCGGTATTTCCTTTCGCGTATCGCAATGTCGTCCTTGAGTGGGAGTATCGGCTGGAAAAAATGCGCTTTCCCCATTTCTTACGATTAATCCTAATTTGTCGGTACATAATCATATCTTGCGCGGGGCTCGTTAAATTCGATACGATACGAGGCGAAGCCAAGCGTATCTCGAGTATCGAGTAGCGAAAGAGGAAACGGAAATAGAAGTGGAAGAAAGGCGCCGAGTACGAAGGGAAGAAAAGCATCGAGAGGCTGTTTTGTTGGGAAAGAAGAGAAATTGAAAGGCTCTCGTATGGCGGGAACGTAGGAATGAACGAATGAACGAATCAACGTAAGAACGTAAGAAGGAACGAAGCAACGAACGGCAGTTTCAGTGCTGAGAGCTTTGCCAGGACTCGCGGGGTGGGAAAGAGGCAACTTCGGGGTGGTGGGGGTGGGGTGAGTCGAGTGCTTGAAAAAAGTGAGCCATGGGCAAGGAAGAGCAGCAGCAGTAGCAGCAGCAGCAAGCAAGCAAGGTCCTTGAGACAGCTTTACGTCGAAAGCACGACGACAACGTCGCCAGGCAAATTGGATCTGACGACACGGGAAAACGATAACGTAGGCGGCGTTGCTCCATTGCCTGGCGACTTTCAGCCAACGATATCAGCGATTCCTGCCTCGACGAACTTACATACCAGTTATTATTCCGTCCGGGACAAAGTACTCGTGTTCCCAAAGGGAGATGCATTCTCCTCCCTTCCTCCCTGTCCACCCCCTATTCTTCCCCTTTCTTAGATAGACCCGTCCCGCTTCAGCCCGCCGAGCCCCGTCCATCCGCCGGTCCATATATTGACCTGTTTCCCTGACGACTCAGCCAAGTGGTCCCACCGTCGATACGAATCGGTGCTTTTTTTTCGAGTTTGCCACTTTGTCCAGCCAATCTCATTAGCGATTAGATTTACGCTTCTCTCCATCCTGCAAAACTCGCATGCCAGGAAATCACCGCGTGGAACGAACAACCCTCCTCCATCCCCGTGACCCCGCCGTACCACGTTGCTTCGCCTTCCTTGGCGCGCCGTTTCTTTCCATTTTGCGCGAACGAAAGTTTTTAACCTGGTCCTCCCTGGGAGACTCGCGCGCTACTCGATTTTCACGCTCGTTGAGCTTTACGTTATTACGCCCTTCGCGTTCATTCGTCGCGGAACACGCACATGACCTTGTAGAATCCCGTTCACGTTTCTCCCCGAAGGAGAAGAGGAGAGGACCGGAACGAATCCAAGAGATCATCATCCCCCGGATTTTCGATTAGGGGAGGGTCACGTTATAGTCGTGTTATCACGATGATCGCTCCTCCGAAACTCCAGCGAAAAAATGCAATCGATGGTACTCTGTTTGTTTTCCATTGATTTTTCACGAATTTCCATTTCGCCCGAAATAATTGCGTTCGCTCGTGTTTCAAAGTTTCCTACCGTGGAGTGGAGGAGGAAACACAGAGCGCGGTCGCGGACTATGCGAAATTTACTTTAAACGCGGAATACACTGGCTCTGTCCGGCTGAAATTCGAATTATACTCGATGCGCGTGTAAAACATTCGCGGTCATGTAAATTTTCTATTTTGTTGTATCCGCCGTGCACACGGCGAATTCAAAGCGTACGAGTCGCTACTACCACAGTCCAGTGGCGATTGCTCCCACAAAAGACACGTGGGGAAAAGGGGGTCCATTTTACTCTTGTCGCTTTGATCTCTCTACCTCATTACCAACTGCGAGCACTGGACAATGATGCAAGAGGAAACGCTGATATCAAGTTTTCCTTGAAAACTTCCGCTTTCCCTCTTTATGGCTCCCGATATTCCACCCTCTCTCTCTCTCTCTCTCTCTCTCTGCAGGAGGGGTGAGTAAATCTTTCAGCGTTGACGAGGAGCCGGTTGCCTCTGCTTACCCTCTACTCCAATTACGGCAATTTCCTTACTACTAAACCATTTATCCAGACATTTTGCTAATTTACCATTACTATTCAGAAATCCCCACTGAGCGAGGGTAGTGTACGGGCGCGATAAATAAATAATTGAGTGGTTAATGACAAATAGTTGCGACGTGATATGCAACAAGATGAGAGGGTGGCGATTGAAAAATCATGTTAAAATCATCCCCTCTGGAATTTGTCGATTCTTTGTTTGGACGTATCTCATCGTTACAAGCCTGCGTGGGATCGTAGTTGATTCCGACCGACGTTTTAAAAAGGGAGTTTTTTTTTTTTTTTTTTTCGTTTTTTTTTGCGAAAAATTCTACTTTTGCAATTAAGGAAAAGCGATTTTTAATTTCGTACTCGACCTATCTCGCCTGGCATTCGATCACCGTGAAAAATGATGATGCGAGAGACCATAAATTGAGAGCAACAAGAGGATAATGGAAAGGTGTGTGTAGGCATTGATAGAGGTACCACAAGAGCCAGGCAGGAACGTCGAGGTGGTAGGAGAAAGCGGAGGAGAGCAAGAGTGAAAGCCAGCTGGGATATTACGCGTGCGTGGGTGGGTGGGCGAGGGTGGAGTTGCATTGAATTTTCAAAGCACGTTTGCGCGATATTTTGGTGAAAATTAAATTCATACGAGGCACCGACGATCGTGTATTCATTGAATGCATCGACACCAACAAAAGGCACCAGCGCGTTTCCCTCACACGTTTCCACACTTATTGCAAGCAGGGCCGCCCTTAATGAAGATATTGTACTTGGTTGCTCGGAGAATGGCGGCAGCATACCGGCGCGTCTCCGCAACTGTCTTTTCTCGTAAGCCCTGCCAGCTAGATTGGATTATTATTAATTTCACTGTTTTGTCTCAGGATAGATCTTTTTGCTTTACCTCCCCCGGTTGCCTCTCGCCTCTCGTCTCTCGTCTCTCGTCTCTCGTCACCCATCCCCGTCTCAACGATTTTATTTAATCCGACTGAGGAGATTCTGTCAGGAACACCGGTTATTTCTTAATTTACTCGTTTTTTCCGTCGCTCCCTGCAATTCCTGGGCGTTTTACCGTTCTCCAGTTTCTCAGCCCCCTCCTCCCTCCCGTCTCTTTCGCAGCGCTCGGCTCGAAACGTCTGTCGCGTGATTTACGTTCGGGGAAAATAAAGGGTCCTTCTCCTCGTTTCGTCCTCTAAGAAGCAGGATGGCGCCCTAAATCTCTCAGTGTTCGGATGTTAGGCCGGTGGACTCGACACTTATCAGCCAGGAACGATCCTCGCGCACTGACTCTCTTCCTTTCCCGTTTTCTACGTCACGCTTTTCTGGGCTTTTCCCTCTGGGTCTCAGTCGGCTCCATGAAAGTCAAAGTGTTGCGTAATCTTCTTCCTGGAACTTGTCTCACTTCGCAGTTTCCCTTTCCTGGTCTTAACTAGAGAGAGAGAGAGAGAGAGAGAGAGAGAGAGAGAGAACAATATTCATGACCATTCCATCGAAATCTTTTCTCTTAAAAGACTCGGAGAAACGAGTGGGCGGGAAAATCCAACGTGGCTATTCCGAATTACCGCGATTGATACTCTTACCAAGCTTTTCCCTGGTAGCAGCAGCAGCAGCAGCAGCAGCGATACATAAAATCTCGTTTGCGCCGTGTTATTGCACAACTCCCCTCAGCCACGACGACTCGGTGCTCGAAGCGGACGTCGTAATAATGCACGTACGGCCGCCCACGCAATCCGAATGGGAAAAATCCCGAGGAGAAAGAAGCTTCGCGTTGAAACCGATAGACCAGAGTACCATCGAATAAAACCAGCAGGTAAAACCGGCGGAGTAACGGAGAGCGAGCGTTTTTCCTTTTTCTCTTGAAAATTCACGGGCGCGCGCGCTCACCCCCCAATTTCCAGGGGTAAAAATTGCAGTTTGGCAGCGGACGTTCGATCGGAAAACGTCGATTTCCAAATTTTCCAGATTTTCCTCACCTCGCATCGCGCCCCACGTAATTTGGAACCGGCTGCCGTTGCCTCGCGGCCTTTCTCATAGCTACAATTAGCGGCAGATTGATTCGGTGATTTAATTAGCCCTCGTTATTCGATCGGTACCCCGATGTACACGAACGTCGGGGGTCTTTGCGCGAACGCGTGGCGGACGGTCTACTCTAATTGGTTGCGTAGTTACCGGAACACGCGACACTCGTGTGTACTACATGCATTAGCCATCGCAAATCATAGTACGCGCGTAACTTGGCGATGAGGCAGCCCGGGCCATTTCGCAGCGCAACTTAAGCGTAATCGTGGCCTGCAAACACGACCTGGCAATCTCAAGTATTCCTCATTACGCATGACGCGTGTCTGCGCGGATCCCATTTAGCTGGATCGATCGATAAACGTGCGATATGAATGCTCGATGCGCGCCTAATATTCCCCGATGAAAGATTAACGAGCGTTTGAAAGGAGAGACGGCGTATCGATATGAAATTTGAATTAGTCTCAAGACGCACCGGATTACTCTCTCTCTCTCTCTCTCTCTCTCTCTCTCTCTCTCTCTCTCTCTCTCTTTACCTGGATAACGACGACGAAGACGACGATGACGACGATACGCTTTTGCCGCTAGCTATTTTGCGCATCCTCGGAATAGATTTTTGCTATTCCCATTGCATCGATTACGCAGAGTGCGCGTTTAAAAGGACCTTTCGAGAATCTCCGCTAAAGTCCTGCACAACTCCACGCAGAGAACTGCGCACGATAATTGTACTTTCTTCTTTATTAAAGCGGGGAGGAGAGGGACGCGTCTGGTGCTTTGGCTGGAAAGTTAACAGCGGTAATACCACGGAGTAGGAGAATTCTCTGTTATCGGGTCGTCCTCTGGTAGTATTACGTAGCAACTATGTGGTTTTATCGTAATTGACGAATCTCGCATTGAACCGCTCGGTAGGAGAGAGTGAAAATGAGAGAGAGAGAGAGAGAGGAAGGAATAGGAGACGGTATGTGTAAGAAATGGTGGTCGCTCGTAAAAGTGTACGTGGTTCGCAGTGGTGGTTACTGCACGGATTTTATCGTAGCGCTGGACGTTTCTCGAGTGGTGCACAATTCAAACCCCAAGCGACGCTGCGAAACTCCCATCGAAGGTCGATAAAAATATCGAGTGTACAAGAAGAAGTTGAAGAAGGAGGGTTCCCCGTACAGGGCCTCCCCCTGTCCCTATTTTTGCCCCTATTTTCTGACAATTTTTCCGCGCTCCTTTTCCGGGCGTTTCCGCCTTCCCCCGTCGTCTTATTTCACGTACCTCGACCATCCCTTTCCACCGATGCCACTGCTGCTATTACCACCACTACATCGAGACCGAAATCCCGATCGGACGCTGACCCGCTCGTAAATCCGCTTGGCCGAGTTCTAGGGTGTCCCATAATCATGATCCGTTAAATCGCGGCCCGTTTCGCGTCTCCCCATCGAGAAATAGATTGCAAACGCCGCTGCCCGCGTTCCCGGGGCCCTTTGCTCATTCCTACCACCACCACCCTGCGCGACACCCTGTACCACCACACTTATCGTCACTCGTAAAAGATATCTGCCGCTGCTGCGCCACCAGCGATGCTTCACCCACGTATTACCGAATTTCCCCGAATAAAACAGGCATCCGCGATGATCCTTCGGAATAATATCTCTCTTTCCCCTCTCGTTCCCTCTCCCCTCTGTTCTTTCGCCTTCCCCGTCGCGAGGGTGCGCTAGCTTTTTTTTTTTTTCAATACGCGCGAGATAAGCTCGCTCGTTTTTGCTCATTCCTTCCTTCCCGCTCGTTTCTCTCATTGGGTTTATTCGCAAGTTTTAAGCGTGAAAATTTCATTCGGTACACTTTAACCTCCTGTATATGGAAGTTTCAAGTGGATTGATACACTCGTGGGAATTTATGGGAAATATTCTATCGCGATGTATACGAATAAAGCGTGCGTTTCCTTGATTTCTCTGATCTTAACTTTACTGCAATCCACGTCGATGCATTTCTGATAGCGTAAAGCGCCTTGCGACGTAAACTCGTAAAGGGGCATCATACGCTGAATAATGTCTGGATTTATGTATATCTGCTGCTGCTCCTGCTGCTGCTGCTACCGTCGCTGCCCTTCCTGTCTAACACTGCGGAGATTCTGTTTAAAGCCACTCCCGGAAAAGCTCTGATAAAATTTAGGAGCTACCGATCTGACCCTAAACTCGCAAGTCCAATTGATTCCCTTATCCAAAGGTATCTCCAGGTATCAACTGGATACCTGGCAAATCAGTTGGTCAACGAGATAAAATCCTTTCGGGCCAAATCCTTGAGATCGTTGAAAGGACTCGGGAATTTGTGGGATGACGGGGGGTAGGTTCACGCGCGTGACGGACGGCGAGGTATCGTCTAATAATTTCGAGGTCCTCGCAACACGCCGATGTCACGCCGAGGAAGTCATCGCGCGCTGAAGACCTTGGTAGCCTCGCTTCCTCTATGCCGCGAGAGGTTTATCGGTAGACTTTGGCTACTTTGGCGGAATTCATTGGTCGTTTCGTCCGGAATGCAAGTGCCGATGATGTAGAGGGGTGGAGAGCCTCGAGTCGTCGAGTCTCGCAATCTGGCGGTAAAGGGTAAAAAGTAGCAACGACGATCGTAAATAGGATGGCGCGATACGCGATATCCGTCGACACATAAAATACACGGGCGTTAAATAAAAATCAGACACTGGCTAAAAGCTCGCGGCAAACATTCTCGTTACTGATTCAAAGTTATTCCGTGTTCGGGGGGCGCGTAACAAAAATCCTGTTAAATATCGCGCGTGGAACGCGAGATCTTAACTCCCGCAAAAAAACGAAGCGAAACAAAAGCAAACAAAAAATTGGAATGAATTGAATTTGCCGCTGCTACTGCTGCTATCACGAGGGAGGAAATAATCGATGGCGAGCGCATTCGCGTAGTTCGACCTGAATTTGAAGCGGTCCAGCAGTGGGGTTGGTCCTCGAAGGGCAGATTTCCATCCGAAGATCGACCAGCGCTAAACGATTATTTCCACGAGTACGTCGCTCACGCTCGAACTAAATTTCCAACTCTCCAGTCCACTCTCTGGCTCGTCATGCGCTTTTTTCTAGGGTGCGAGTAATGGAGAAAGGAAGAGAGAGAGAGAGAGAGAGAAACGAACGAGTATTGGTAGATGAAAAAGCGGAAGGGAGAGAAAACGGCTATACACAAAAACTGAGCGTACCTAAAACTTTCCATAGCGATGCAATCCTGGTACTTCGTGTCGAGCAAACAATTAGGCAGTCGAGTCTCCTTGTGAAAAGCCGGTATTAGCGTTTTAGCCATGAGGTTGCCGCCCCATGAGTCTTGCAGAAAATGGTAGGGGGATGGGGGGGATCGAGAGTAAGGTGGAAAACAGCGTTAAAAAGCAGAGAGTGCGCGGAAAACTGTAACAAGATAATTCCCAAATACTATATTCGGTCTTCCACCCCGGAGCCATTTTCGAGAAAGAGAGAGAGAGAGGGGGAGGGGTCTAAAAAGCAAATAGGAGTCGATTATTAAAAGATGGAATACGCCTGCAATAAAAGCCCTAGCGAGTAGTAGAGGAATTGCCTTTATTAAACACATGACAATGGAACGAAATTACTATATGAATAATTAACACGCGAATATACCGTTGGCAATGCCTAAAGCAGCAGACCACTCCTACCCTCCCTACACACACACACACACACACACACATCAATACACCGTGGCCAGGAACACGGGAGAGCCTGGCAAACTCTGCTCCTCCATACACGTGTACTCTCTCTCCATTATTCGGTGTCGCTGACACGCGTGTGCGTGAGCTTGCGCTCACTGCATGCCATAAAAGCTGCTGCTGGAGGCGCCCAAGGACAAAGACCCCCGCAGGTAACCCTGCACCTGAGATGGGCCAAGGGTTAGCTGTGTGCTGGCTCGCGCTCGAACTCCGAGTGATCTACGACCACCCTCACCCCCCAACCCTCTGGTTAACTCCCTCGTTATGCTCGATGCAGACCCTTCGTTACCACCACCCCCTATCTCCTCCGTTCCTGCTCCCATTTTGCAAACTAGCGCAAAATTGCAGAAAAGGCGCGCGAGAGCCTCGGGAACTATGGGTCCGATCGGTCGAACAACGTTTAAAAAGGATTTCAATCTCCTGCGCAGTTTTCCGTAAATAAAGGAAACGGGGAAATACTTTCCTTTCCAAAGAATAATTTTACTATATCGCGCTCTGTGGAATACATGAAAGATAGATCGGTGCTCCAGTGAATTGCGATTTTATAAGCATTCCCTGTACTCTCTGCCACGCTGTATTCCCAGTATGTTTATCCTCCGTTGCTTACTTCCCTGTTCGTTGGTTCGTTGACTCGTTCGTTCGTACGTTCGTACGTTCCTGCATCCCCGTCTATCGCGGACTCGATAGTAACAAAAGGATTTGCAAAGTTTTAATAATCCACCATTGCTGTTCGCGAGCACAATGGTAATCAGTTAATTTTGCTTGTTTACTTTCGTTTGAGATCCCGGCTCGCTAACAATGGCGTCGTCCTACCTTTTCGTTGTAACGAGGGGGTGCGCAAATAGAAGGGGGGACCACCGCCACCACCATCGATCCACCACCGCGGGTATTGCACGGTTTCTGGTAAATATGGAAATTCCTGTCGCAAGTGTGCCATCGGATATAAAGAAGAAAATGATTTCCAATATTGATACAGCTAGGAGGAATTTTAAAGTCAAAGTCGTCTCTCTGCATCGTGATCCAGAGCAGCCAGTCGAGGAGGGAAAACGCGTGTCACCTTGTCTTGGAAATCTCTAATACAGTATTCAGAGTACTCGGCAAGATCCCCTCTCTATCTCTCTCGTTATTTTCCGGAAACTAAATTCCTCCGTAGAGCGTGGGATGGGGGGGAGTACGTCTCTCGAAATACTGGAGCAAATGACCGTGAGATTTTTGAATGGACCGAACCTGCGAAGGTCCTTGACGCGGATAATCGTTAGAATCGCTGCTGCAAGATGCTCCAGTACGAAGGGCCATGAGATCTCTCGGATTTTGCACGGAAGAACGATAGGGTAAACTCTTTGGGATCAAGGGATAACAACAATTTCCTGTGGGATCTCACAGGACGGAAGTAACGCCAGGTTCTTGATCCCTCGTCTCTTCTGCGGCACCGCAAAAGACCCAGCTTCCTCTCTCCCGTCTCTCCTTTTCTCTCTCTCTCTCTCTCTCTCTCTCTTACCTCGTTGACAGACTACACGAGGAGACTACAATTCGATTCCCAGGTTGGCCTTAAAGGAGGGCTACGAACATCCAAAATTTATCGATGCTTCGTGTTTGATTTTTATCGATCGTTTGCTCATCGTTTGACCGGTGAGAGAAGAGTCCCGTCGTAGAAAAGCTAAAGAGAGGAGAGTAGCGTAGATCGTGCAAGAACCGTAATAAAGCGCCGAGATTTTCCAGCCTAATTAAGCTTCGACGCTGATCGCGAATTATGCCAGTATATAAAACTCGCTCTTCGACAATGCGAGTTTGCGTGGCGCCGGCGGTATTTTGCATTTAATATTCGTCGCATCTGGGTCCGCAAAATATAGATTTCTTGCCAGCTCAGGACTTTGGCGCAAGGTACGTCTGGTCCCAGGTGCGAGCCGCGAGTGGACTGTCCTTGTAATAAAGTTTAGAGACTATTTCGGGCGGAAATGGCCTTGTTGTTCTTTATTCGCGTTTCGCAGGCGTCACTCCGCTAATCCTTAACAATATTTGTGCCATTTAGCCACTTATTCCGCGGTTACTCTCCACTCTTCTCGCTCTATTAAATCAAAAACGCGCGACCTACGACGTTTCGGTCCAACTCGGTCAACCGACGACTGTGCGTTCGATCTTATTAAATCTGACCACGGGTAAATTTGGCCAGTTGTTTTCTTCGACGCTGTCAAGGATCGCGCGGTTTATCCTGGACTTGTCCGTGCTACCGTCAGTTACCCTCGACCTATTACTGGCAAAAGTTTTAGAGGAGCCGACACCTCGCCGCCAACAGGCATCCCTCCGCTGCGCGATGACGTCGCTGCCGCCTCAATAGCGTTGACGTTTAATGCGCGCAATTTCATTTTCCGACGCACCGTATAACGAAGTTACCGCGACACGTCAACTTGGAAAAGTGCGATGGCAGAGCGTGCGCGTGTCCAACGCGCGACAGTTACGAATTTATCGCGAATCCTCGTCCCGGCGTGTGCGATATTCGCGCGGAGAGAGGAGCATCGACCTAATTTTCTTTGTTCGCATTCCACACGCTTCGCCGCTGATGAAAGCGAAGGAATATTCTCAAAAGAGACATTTTCCTGGAATCCACGGAAAAATTGCGCTCCCCTCTCGCGTCGAATGGATTTATTTAGTCCGGCGAGATGGCGTCTGGAGTAGCGCGCAAACAGGGTAGCTTCAAACTTAGCGTGTGGTTCGCGTCGATGGTGGTGGTGGTGGTGGTTGTTTGTTTGCACAGATTGTACAAGTACAGTAGCCTCGATCTATTGACCGTAATTGATCACTTTAGTGTTTCATGGACGCGGACCTTCCATTAAATTAGCTCAAAGGCCTCTTTCCGGGAAAGCATTTTCAAAGTTGCCCTCGGTTCTCGGGGGAGTATCTCTCTAGAAAAGGGAGTGGCGTGAAATCAGATAATTTGAATGCTCGCTCCATTTTCCCCGTGTGTCTTAGCGATACGCGAGCCATGTAGTTTACGTAACGCGTGGGTGGTAGTTTCTCTCGTCTCGTCTCTTCTCGTCTCTCGGCGACTTTCATTGGGTACTCGCCGACGAGTCTCTTTAAAAGTGACGCGCGTCGATTCTGAATTTAGGCCAAGGAGATTTTGGCCCTGTTGGAGATTTTGGATATCGCGTTAGTCGTTTGGTCCGTCAGTCCAGCAAAATGAAACACCGATGCGTGGCCCGCTGGTTTTCCGCTGTAGCTAAAAAAATCGTTCGAAAGACGAGTGAAAGACGCGCGCGCGCCAGTGTGCGATGATGAAGGGTTCGTTGATTTTGTAGGTTTCTCGTGCCCTTCCGGCCTCGATTCCACCGGCAACAACCACCATCCGTAAACTGGCGAAACTGGTGAAACGACGCGTTATTTGATTTTAAAGCCCTGCGAACCTGCCGCGGACCTGCTGCACGCCTATTAACATGAAATTCGATACTTTAACCGGCAGTTCCACATCGACGGTTACGTAATAGGGATTACGAGATATTTATATTATCAGCTCGGGCAAACACGAGCGTTTGCAGGTGTGTCAATTGCTCGAAATAAATTAATCTATCGCAGCGCTTATGCGGGAATTCGTGAGCTTTGCCAACAGTGTCCTTTAGATAACGCGTTTATTTAGAAGCCATTAGCGCAGAATGAAATTTGGCGTGCGCGTAATGAAATTTAATCGAGGAGAGTCATCCCTCGAAGGGCTATTTATTCTGGGATTAAAGGCCATTTCGAAAAAAACACTGTAATGATTTGCAGCGACCCGACGAGTTTGTGGAAATGCGACAGTTTGGGAAAGAGGATTAAAAGAGAGAGCTAGAGAGAGAGAGAGAGTGTTACTACCATAGAGGGTGAAAAGCTATAAGTGTCTGAAAAGAATGACGTCGAGTGGCAAATTTTCGATCGTGCCGCCGTTTCCTCTACGTTCGATAAAAGAGCATTGGCAAAAGTCTCGGGGAGCATCCGTGGAAACGTGGAAGCAACTATCGATGCCGAATCCGTGGAGGAGAGCGGGAGAGAGGACGGTAAAGGAGAGAGTAGGAGAGACGGAAGGAGCAAGAAGGGGAAGAGAGAAAAAGGATGAAGAATCCTTGAGTGCTACTACTGTCTTTCTCCAACGACTCTGCCAATTTCAAGCCTCCGCCACCCCTATCACCCACCATGAACATCGAGGCGAGACGAGGCGAGGCAAAGCGAGAAAGCAGAGAGTAGCTTAACTCTTATTTATCGTGTAGCATTTATCGGGCTTTCTGCCGTTTCTCGAGCCTTTTATTAAAGTCGGCCAATGGTGGGGATCGCTCGTAGATCCGTGCAGCATCCGTTTTCCTTGAATCGAAACTCCTCGACTCTTTTTTCTTGTCCAGTGGCAATGTCCTGTCTTGCGAGACGGCATGGGACGGGACGGGCTGGGAAATAAGGAAAAAACCACTGGAATAAATCGAACGTTACCGGAATCGTCTTCGTAAATCTACTTCATTGAGCTTTCTTTAACTACGTACCTAAGCTAACCTCGTTCCTGTGAGCTAGAAATCCTGAGAGATCCTGAAATCGGTTAAGATCCCCTCACCTACCGGAGTGTTACGCCAGCCGAACAACTCTGTAGTTTTAAGGGGCGCGTCCATAGGTTTTTTTTTTGCTTTTGTTTTTTAATCTCCCACTCTCTCCTCACAGTGAATTTCTCGAAGGAACAGCACGTGACGCGTACCGGGGCAAAGTTGGTAGGGGTACAGACGCGCGAACTCGCATGGGGAATGCATGATCTCGAGTGGGGAAGATTTGCGAGGCTGCGAATCGATAGTAGCTGCCTCCAGACAGACTCGAGTTTAGATATAACGAGTGTCTACAACTTCGTGGTAGAAGGCAGAGTTCCAGGACATATTGCTGGCTCAACAACCTCCTAACAATAATCTATACCTAACTTGCATTCTCTCTCTCTCTCCATCTTCTTTGCTTACAACGCAGTTCGTCTCGCAGTTCTCCTCTGTCCTATTCTCGCGTGTATAGGTCCACTTCTCTCCTCTCCGTCTGCCTTGCAAACTGGCACTTAGCATACCCCGAGACATCGGTGAGTCGCATATAATCCTAACGTGCTCGTAGCACCAACAACCAAGAAGTTCAAGCATCCCCGAGACTGGCAGTAATTTCGTCCCGCCTCGTCTCGCCTCGCCTCGCCTCACGGAAGTGTTTAATGGGATGTAGCAACATGGACTTCCGGTCTCCCTAGCCTTATTTACAGCTTTGCCGACGTGTAGCAAGTGCTTGCGCGCGAAGATGATGGTCGT
This sequence comes from Sclerodermus sp. 'alternatusi', assembly GCA_037305995.1. NCBI lineage: Eukaryota > Metazoa > Arthropoda > Insecta > Hymenoptera > Bethylidae > Sclerodermus > Sclerodermus sp. 'alternatusi'. Next base: position 1,350,364 of record CM074558.1, on the reverse strand, counting down.
CGTGTGTGCCGCCCTCTCATCGACGGGACAAGCCGGCGCCGTCGGTTCATTAGACAGCGATGAACCGGCTAAATAGTCCAACGGCTAAGTTCCGGGTAATAAGCTCGAGAAGCTCCGGAGAACTCTCCGCCACCTTGCATCATTATGCATTATTAGTCGATAAGCCTAATGGTAATTAGGCGAGGAGGAGAAAAGTGTTGCTTAATTCCGCGGAAGCCAAGTAATCGGGGGCTAGGAGACACGACGGCGCGGCGAGGTGGTTGACGGTGGTTCAGGGTGGTGGTTGGCCAAGGTCTTAGACGAGGGTGAATGCAACGTGTGTTAAGTAACCATGTATGATTCAGGGGGAGCTTAAACTCGACGCTGGGCCCACGCGAGCACGAATCTCTTTCTCTATGCAAAGTACAATGCAGTAATTATAAGCTGGGAAAACTGAATTAGGCTCGCGCGCACTTGTGTGCGCGTCTAGGGGGGGGGGGGGTGGAGGGTATTCGTTATTGAAGCATCTCTCCCCGGGACACGGACGGGAATCTCTTCTTTTCATCGCGAACTTTTATTTGCTTCCATCCCCCATATTTCATAGCTCGAGCTAAACCCGTTTGAATCTTTGCGAGAACGCGTCGTCGTCGACTCTTTCCTATCGAGAGAGTTGCCGCTTATTTTATCAGATCTATCAGGCACACACGGTAACCTTAAGTGTCATCCTGGGAAGTGTCTTTATGGCAGACTGGGAACGATAAACGAGCGGAACGAGGAGAAGATGACGGTACGCAAGATATTTCGAGATAACCTACATGCACGGTGGCAAGGTGGCAAGCTGGCAAGCTGGCAAGCTGGCAGCTCCAGAAGGGTGTCTCTTCCGGTATTTCCCATTCGAAATATTTCGCGGGAACGCAGTCTCTGGAAATTTAAAGCGACCGCCGAGAAACGTTTACATCCGACCCGGTGACAGGTGCACCACCGCGCTCGCTCGCTCTCTCTCTCTTTTCTTCCTTTTTCCTCGTTCGAGAAACCCGGAGATATCTAGTACCGCGCCACCCCCACCCCTCAGTCTTTCGCTGATGCGGAAATTGATCACAGCCGTTAATTTACGCAAAGCTTTCCCCTCGTCCGTGGACTTCCGTGGAACATCATCGTTTCGTTCAAGAGTCGCGGCACAGACTCATCTCGCTACGGGGGGTGGTGGCAGTATAGTAGCTTTTCCTCCCTCGCTTCTTAAAACGCGCAGACCATCGGAATTGTTGTTGCGAGTTTTGTAGCCTCCAAGTCCCCGGTTTCCGGTCCCGGATCCGAGAACTCTTTAGCGTTACGACTGAAACAGACGCGTACTGCTTGTCGTAAAGATTCTTGCGGTGGTGGTAGTGGTCGTCGTCGTTGTCGTCTCTTCTTTGCCACCCTTAAAAATTGATCTTACCAGCGCGGGCGAATCGGATGAAGCATCGTCGTCGTCGTCGTCGTCGTCGTCGTCGTCGTCGTCGTCGTCGTCGTCGTCGTCGTCGTCGTCGTCGTCGTCGTCGTCGTCGTGCAGCAAACCAAGTCGACTAAGAAGCTTAGCCGCGGGAGCTTCTCGAGAGCTTGCGGAGGAGAAGTCTGTGGGAGACGGCTTCTTTGTAGGTTACAACACGCTGATCGTCAATTAGTACATTCTTTTACTCGTGCCCGTTCCCCAACCGCTCGGCCCTTTCACGGAATCTCAGGCATCCTTCCACTACCCCCTCGATAAGTTGCGCAATAAACGATCGCACTTATAAATTGCCAAGTACCCTCTTCCAGGTCAATCTTCCCTTCGCAGGTTAAAAGTTTGCCACTATACCAAAAGTTATGTATATCTCATAGTCTCTATATCCCTCCCACCCTCGGAAGGAAAATCTTTGTTTCGCAAACAATTCCACCCAGATAAGGGTTGAAACTTCATAAAAGGGGTCGGAACATGATTTTCAACTTTTTTGAAAAGTGCGCGAGCGAATCTGCGTTCACGCCTGAGAAACTTGGGAGATTCGACGAGGAAATCGTTACTCCTCCCGCGCTTTTATTACTCTGGACAATTTCTCTCCCCCTCGCTCCCCCATTCAAGTGTATCGCCGTGACGTGTTCGAGTCTCGCCGGATACTGCTGCCGGTACCCCCGGTACATGTCTATTGAAAGGGATGCGCGCGAGGATCAAAAGTTGCCACGAGAGCGAGGCACCCGGAGAAAGATGTTCCAGCTTATTTCTTGCGTGTCAGTGTTATCTGTTCGTGATAATAAGAGCTTTAATAAATCACCGGGAGGATGGCAAAGATAAATGATTAGGAGGCTGGATGAATCTTGGCGCGCGCGAAAAGCTTTGTATCACGATCCAACGAGACGATTTTTACTTTTAGTTCAGTTTGAACTTTGAACCTTTTTCCTCGATCAAGTAGAGAGAGAGAGAGAGAGAGAGAGAGAGAGACTTTTACTCGCTCGCCAATTCGACGACCGATAGATTTTTTACCTGGAACAAAACTTGAGCATATTGACATTTTTTTCGGACGTGAATATACCGTGGGTTAGCTGCGGTGGTGGTGGTGGTGGTATTTTTCAAGCGTGTTCGAGTTTCGGTGAGTGACCAGAAGAGGAAAGGATAGGTTGGGAAGGGAGAAAGGGGAGTAGCCGTATGTTTCGAGTAACGGCTACCAGCGGACGATAAATTCCACGTGGACGAAACGCCGGACGCGTCGGCGTAATTGGACGTAACGCGGCCGATTAAATTTCATGCCCGTGCCTGGTGCAGTGCGTTATGCGCTGGCGTGCGCATTGCATTGGCACACAACGCGCGCCTTTACGCGTTAAGAGAACATACGCTCGTGCATACACTAGCACGAATTTGCCAGTTTAGAGTCAACCTACCCTAACGATTCGCTCGCCTGCTCGCCATCAGCTAAATCGGCTACAATTCACGGCTTTACCTTCATTTTTTTATCATCCCTCGTCTCTGTCCTTTTGAAAGCTCCGCCGCGCTCTCCAAAAATATACTTTAATTTTCCCAACTAACCAGATTTATCTTGATCAGATTGAACGTATCCTTTTCAAAGGATTTTCCCTCCTCTCTCTCTCTCTCTCTCTCTATCGCTTCGTTGGTTTTCCTTGGCTTCGCCAAAACTACAAAGACTCTCTCTTATCCATCAGGAATAGTGTACATGAACGGGGTAAATATTGTTACAAAGGACTAGGATTTCTCGTCCTGGCCAATTGTTGATTTAGATCATCCTGTATCTCGATAGCACGAGTCCCGTGAACTTGCGAGAGATTCCAGGATACTCTCCCGTTTCTTGAGAGGTCTTCCAGCTTTCTCTCCTTTGCCGCTTGTTGCTGCGTGACCTATCACCCCTCCTATCGTATCTCAATCCACATCGCGTTAATATTAATCGACTCTATAGGACTGCGGGGGCTTCTTGCCGGCTGCGCAAACTCGCGGCTCTTCCACTGCCGGGCATTGATGATTCGATCGTGCGTATTATTAGCGATGTCCCGTTGGTTGGTGTGCGTCTGATCAATTTACATGTATATTTATTGAGCGAATCGTTCAACAATGCCGCTCGATCTGGCTTTGCGTCGCGACGCGACGCGACGCGACGCATCGCATCGCGTAACGGAGCTTTGTTGATTTTACTCTCCCCGGCATTGTTCGGGATACATTATTAATAGCGATTGCATAAAGTATAAGTGGCGGCAGCTACGACTATATTTCGCAGATGTATGGCCTTTGCGCGATTTTCTTGAACGACCGTACTGTTCAGTAGAAATCTTTAGCATTGAGAACCACCCTTTGCTATTCTCTTGCGTTCAAAAGAACAGAGAGAGAGAGAGAGGGAGAGAAGAAAACATAAAGCAGCTGCTGGAGAAGCGATGGAAGAGAAAAAAGAAAAACGCCCTTGCTTAATTCCCATCGAAATTGAATTTACTGATCTCTTTGAAGGGGAATTATTGTTATTCGAGAATGGTATGGGAAAATATCTTGCTTGTTGATAATAATGATACGAAGAGCACCACTGCTCCCTCCGACTCTCCATTCTTCTCCCCTCGGCACATTTTCTACCTGACTCGCTCTCGTTCTCTATTTCTCTCCATAAATCCTATTTGGCTATCCATCTACCTAGTATCCATTCCTCGAGCTACTTCCTCGAGTTCATCCACTTTTATTCGAGTGTTTCACACTTCCCAGTGAGTTTCACTTTACGAGACGGAAGCCTCGTGTCCGAGCTTATTCTCGAGAAATACACGTTGTTCAGCATCCAATTTCTAGTTCAGCCACGTGATCTCGGGAGACAGATTGGGGGCGCATGTGGTGTTTATCGGAAAATAGAAAGGAAAGTGTTACGGCCGTTACGTGATGGCGGACTAATTTGAGCAGGAAAAGGAAGGAGAGAGAGAGAGACACACACACACACACACACACACACAAACACACAGGATCCGGTAAGCCACAAGTTTGCACTGGAGAAAACCTCGGGCCGAGGCCTGTTTTTCTTTCTTTACGTGGCAAAAGATCTTATACGAGCCTCGTCGGGGAGGGTGGAATGAGGAAAAGAGAGGGAGGGGGCATAAATTTAAATTCAGAGCGCTCTCGTAAGAAGCGCCGCGACCGAGTTTACGCCACGCCTCGAAAAAGGCAAGTACCGGTGTCAGGGTATGCCACCAGGGGACGAAACACCTTTGCCAGCGATATTTTAAAAATTCAAAAGCCGAAACCCTCTCGCTAAGTCGACGGTCCTCGCCTTTGAGAGGATTTCTTGTCTCGCGAATTTCGTACTGTTTTCAAGGAGGTTTATTCTCATTGAGAGTGCCGCTGTCTTCTCTTTTTACGACCTCGTGTCTTCGCCGTTGACGAATACGTCGCGTTTAACACGGCTCTCAAGGATAAGTTCCTCGGACGTTCTCGAGAGTTTCCGCTCTCTCTCTCTCGTGTAAAATGCCGCGAAACGAGCGATCCGACGAACCTGACTGACGATCCTCGTCGCGGATGATCGTAAAATCATTAAAAATCTCTGAATGATTTTCAATCGCCGAACTATACAGGAATCGCCGCGCGTACTCGCGAGCGCAAAGTTCCAGCGGGGAAATTCGCGTATTGGATAATAATGAAGAATGGCGGCTGACGCGTAAAAACCGATGTTTCATTGATCGCATATTTCATTGCAAAGCGCACTCCGGTAAATCACATTCCACGTTGTAAATGCTCAGTTTCCAAAATTGCATTACAGCCTGTAATACACATGCATGATCGTTATCGTTACAGACTTTGTCCAATTGGTTATTTATAAAGCAAGAGGCAGAGGAGGTACACACACACACAGGCAAAGCACCGATGGAATGATGTGATTGAAAAATAACTGGTTTATCATTTTATCAATTCCGCTTTCATGAATTCCTCCAGCGGTTGCTATTTATAAATATTCACTTTGAAAGATCGGCGCAGTTGTACTTCCTCCTTCCTGTTGATCGAGCTACGCTTACGAGTATCGATCTAGGCAATTCATTCCTGATTCATCGTTCCGATAAAAACCCTATGCAATTTAGCTGGTAAATATATAATGAAGGTACATCCGGCTGGTTGTGTGCGTTGGCCAAGCTGTTCCACCAGCCTACGATAGCGCGGAATAGAACAAATAATTCCAGTTTTATTAGAGTATCAAAGTGATTTATAGGGGGCCCACGCGCGCGCGCGGGACTTGGAATCTTCGTCGATTTAATACTGTCAAGTGAAAAAGGAAATCTGCTTCTTTTTTTTTTTTTTATTCCAAATCTTTCATTCTCCCCGATTCTCAACAAGAGTCTTTGCGCTAATTCCCATTACGTTGAATCGGATGAGTTTGCGTTTTCAGTGGTGAAAGGGCTTTGTACGAGGTAATAATTTCGTGATAGGTTTATGCTGCATTTCAATTATTCCATCTTGTTACGCAATTGTACGAAGGTGGGGTATTAAACGTTCCAGCTGTGTAGATTGCTTTATTAAAGAATTAGGTTCATTATGCACCGGAGCATCGGCTATGATGAGTGTGCGCCATTGGAATTTCCTGCGTGTTGCACAAAATACGTATAATTAGTTTTCTCCATAATCATCACTCACACATGGTACACACGGGTGGTCCAAAATGCGTGGCGCGTCGTTTTTCAAATTTTCTATTCAAAGGAACGGGCCTGTTCTTCGCACGACTCTAAGACAATTTTTGATTAGACGCGAATCGACTCGAGTCCTCGATTTTGGTCAGATGCTTCCTCAGGGGTGTGTTGTTTTTCCGTGACATCATCATTAAACGCATTAAACCGAGTTGCCCGAGATGATAGGTCCCTGCATTTTCCAGAAGGTTGTTACTCTTTGTCGATTTTCCGACGGAAAAACGATAACTAATATAGGGAACGCAAGAAAATCAAACTACCTAATCGTTGTCCGACAACTCTGTTAGGGAGGAGGAGGAGGAGGAGGAGGAGGCTCGAAGAAAGCTTCTCCACCACCGCCGTTACCACACCAACGTTACCGCCGATTTTCTTCTCTCCCTAGTAGAAAATCGAAGTTTCTTCCCTGAGACCGTAAGTTCATAGCGAAGCTTTCCAGCATGTAATTACCAAGGGTAAACATTGCCATGTAACTGGGGCATATGTACTCGTAAACCCAGAGCCTTCGGTCATTAGTTGAAGCTACTTGCGCTCCCTTCCTTCCTTCCTTCCTTCTTGCTTGCTCTCGCCACCCTTCACTTTTTTAGTTGTCTTGTCGCAGGGCGTAAATAAATTGCCAAACTGAAAGGGTTCAAAAATCCCGAGGCTTTTGTTAATTTTGCCTCTCTTTTTCCAGCGTGGCCAGTTCACTAATGTAACGTGAAAGAACCGCATACCACAACCCAAAAGTTTTTCTCTCCTTTTTACCTTCCATCGCTGGCCCCCATCCCTTTCACTGAATTTTCTTTCTCTTTGTAGAATAGCACGCAAATTGGTGCGGTCAGGCTGCCGTACCGTGTGCACGCGTATGTATTATTCGTACGTACGGGTATGAGTACGATGCGTATGGTGTGTGCATATGATGCGTGCACCAAAATGATACCAGAGAGAGAGAGAGAGAGAGATGGAAAGCATTTAATACTGTAATTCAGCTATCGTTTTTAATCAGAACCGATTCTTCGAATGCAACGTACAAAAGTATTTTTTTTTTTCTCCTTCGCATTTTGCGTATATCCATCGAACAGTTGTTTGTTGCAAAATTCGACTCGCGGTTATATTAAAAAGCGTTGCGTTATTAATGACGTGGATATACGGGTGTAGCCCACGTACAGTGGAATCTGGTAGGTGTATGAAGGAAGTACAGAAAAGGGAGAAAGAGAGAGAGAGAGAAGAGAGTATTGCGAGAGCTGAAAAAAGCTTTGCTTTTTATTTTGCTTGGCGAGATATTTTAAAGGCGATGTTTTTAACAAAATTCACTGATCCCCGCTGATAAGTTGGGGCGTGCAAAAATTGCGTGAGAGTTTCTGCAGCGGCGTTTATGGACACGTTCTTTCCATTTGTAACGTTTATGGCCGCTGACGGATGGGCACCGACGTAGCATGACGGAGATCGAAACGGGGTCAAATCGATCCTGATATATTGCAGCGGCGATGTTCGATCCCTGCCATTCGCCGCTGCCAGCAGCCGGTGGCTGTGTGCTTCTCTCTTTCGTCGTTTTGGTCCACGATGAACGAAGGAAGTTAGAAAAAGGAGAAAGAGAGGAGGAAGGGAAGCTTCCTTCATAAAAGTCTTACGCTGATAGGGGGTCGAGGTAATGCGCGCTGCACGCGAAAAAAGCAGCTGGCTAGAAGCAGTCGCCGCACGGAGGGAATGCAATTTGTATTAATTTCGGTGGAATTAGGAGTTACGCCTTGAGTCGCAATTAAAATTTGCATAAACAAATTTTACTTGCCGGCTTAAGTTTGCCAGGAAGTCCGGGGGAAGGCTTTTACTCCTCTTCACTCTAGATCCGTTTTCTCCCCCCCCCCTCTCTCTCTCTCTCTCTCTCTCACACCCTGTCTCTCTATCTCATAACTGTACTATTACCTATGGAATTTATACCACTGTCAAAGTATACCCAATGATCACTTCAAGAACCTTCGGACGAGTTGCAATTTTTGCGAATATTCTTAAAGTGACGCTGCAGAAAACTTCTGAATGGTTTAATTCTTTCTTCGGCTTTTACTTAATTCTTTTCTTGAGAAAAACTTGCCAAGTTTAATTGGAGCTCGACGAAGTACCCGGATAGTTTACGTTTGAACGCATTTTCAAGACTCTCGAGATTCGCAACTATTTCTAACTCCGACAAATTTGTTTATGCATTACAAAAATTTAGTTTACACGTATACTTGATCTTCTTTTACCTTGCTTTTTGCCTATTGCGATAGGAAGCAAAAAGTTCTCTCTCTCTCTCTCTCTCTTTCTATCTCTAACCCCCCCCCCCCTTCGTTCTTTCAGAGAATTAACGTTATATCAGTGCGCTATAGTTTCCTCCGCCATTCCTAATTATCGCTCGTAATCAGTTTTTACCGGGAAAAACTATTTCTGTCATAAGTAATGGAAGCTTTTTGAATTCGAAAAGATTGGATTAGACTCGCGGTACAGTAATTAGATCGAGTCTGTCTCATAACGGAGAGAAAAGTTTGAGAGCAATCTGATTATCGTCGTTTGGTGAAATCTGTTCTTAAATTTTCACGTATCTTTCCGGAGATTCTTTTTACATCTCTATTCCGGAGACTCTTTCGAATCACTCAGCGCGCTGTAATGTTCCAAGTTATTTTGCAATGGCATAATTAACGAGCCAAATCCCCTGTTCCGTGCCAAAAACACAAGATCCGCGTCAGCATTAAACTTTTCATCGAACCACCAGCACTTGCCAGTAGTTTATCCGAGAAGGAGAAAGGAGGACTTGATCGAGACTGCTATACAGGCAGGATACGCGATCCTTCTGGCTCCTTTCAAATGAAGTAGGTCGTTCGAGTGTAAACAGCGTCATTAAACATCGATTATCGGGGCTATCAGGAGGTCTTGAGTAATACGAGAATAATGAACCCTCCACCAATATTAATCCTTCGTCCTTCTCCCAAAGAATATTTAGCTTGTCCGATTAAATAAGCTCTCTACTACGCGTGCGCTCGAAAGGGAGGAAAATTCTACTTTCGGTAGAAATGACGGAAAGTCGGGAATTCTGGAAAAGGGAAATTTTCTTGGGTGATTTATTTGAGAGAATCTCAGGTGTCCGTAAAGTCAAATAACATCGAAGTAACGAAGGTGCAGCAGCAGCAGCAGCACCAGCAAACGAGAGGAGGTATTAAATCCTGAGGGAGCATCGTTTAATTCTGATCAATCGATCGTTTGATCGCTTCCGCGATCGACCGATTCTCTTTATTTCATTGCACTCGACTGGTCTTACTTATGGAACAGCCGGAATACTGTATTCTTCGAAGTTATTCAAGGAGAGTAGTACCAGGTCGCCCTTCGGTTTGCTCTGTGGAACTGATTTGCACCCAGGACAACTGGACCTTCGTCCCTTTCTCCCTTTCTGTCTCCAAACTCTCTTCCACCCTTATTCTCCCTTATTCTCAACTTTATTCAACTCAATAGCATTAAACGTTTTCACTCTCGCCCTTGTCTTTGTTACAGTATTTCCCACGATTAACTTTTTTCCGCGTTTCGCAAGTTTTCACTCGATGTACAATTTCCCCTCTCCCTTCCAACCTCCTTCGTTGCCTCGGTTACCATTCAAGGATAACGCTGCGTATCACGGGATCAAATGAAATTCTGACAATGTTAGTCGAATGTTTTACTTGTACAAATCTGTAATTCGTAATCCCTTTCGCGAATCATTGTCAAATATTTGCAGGGGAAAATTTGCAGATGTAAATTATCCAGCGGTAGATCGCAGACGGCAGATTGCTGAAAATTTTAAAGCCTCATTCGCCACGAGTTTTCAGATATTTCCCCTCTCGTTGAAGGAACAGTGTCGTTCATCATCTTTTTTCTTCGCTCAAATCAATGGGAAGAGGGAGGGGGGGGGGGGGAGTTTTGTCATCACTCGAGTTTCCTTTTCGCGTTATTCGTCTCCTAGCACGCGTGCCTGTACACCACAGCCTCGCGCGCACCAGACATTTTCTTATAATTGTTGCGCAGCAGGCAACGACACTTTTGTCTCGGAATTCTCAAAGCATAACAGCGACAAAGCTTGTAACTTCATCAGCCGTTGTGCTGTAGTAGGTATAATTTGCATGGAGGTAGTAGGCACTCGCAAGAAGGGGCTACCGTAAAAGCTTCAGCTTTATTATTTACAAGTCACTCGTTAGCAGCGACGACCGTTTGAAAGTTCCTACTTGACGAGATGTCGCGAGATAACTTTGCGACAAAGGGGAGAGAGATTTTTCGATCCTCTCCTTAAGCGTAATTGGCACCGCTTAGAACCTGATGCCTTTTTCATGCAAGTTTCATTGCTGTTTCGTCCCAAGTAATTGTAGAGGCGTCGTCGTCGTCGTCGTCGTCGTCGTCGGCAACGGCGATGGCAGCAGCAGCAGCAGCAGCAGCAGCAGCGGAAAGCTTCTTCAGCTGCCAATGAGAAGCCCCGGAGAAGCTTTTCATCGAGCGACGATGAAAGGCAGTAGCAAAGTCTTGGAATCGCGCGCGCGAAACTGCCCCTTCCTGGTATTAATGAAATATAGATTTTCCTCTCGGACGTCACTCGTAAATTACGCGATTTTGATTTTGGTCGCTGCTCAAGACGCGAAATAACGCCTACAAAACGCCCACAACGCGCCCACCACCGAGCCTTTCTGTTTACAATACACGCCGGCAAGATTTATAACGCGTAATATCAATCATCCGCGCAAGCTCCAGGCGAGAACAGCTTTACTGTGTCGGTTTTATTAAATTTTCTTTTGTGTAACTTGTACGGCGCACAGCCAGCAGAGCGCCAATATGAGAGGAGAATCGCCGTAGGCTGCCTCAAGTACATGCGCGAAATTAATGTATCATGGAATGACTGACGATCCATGGGGGTTGGGCTGGAGAGGGTGGAGGGAAGTGCCTCGTCGACGTTAGGACTCGCGGATTTCCGCTATTTTCGCCAACGAGAAGAGCAATCGCATTCTCTTTTGGAGAAACTAGTTTGCGATTGTACATAATGGCAGGATTGCGAATGATCGGACGGACGGACGGACGAACGAAGGTTCTACGGGGTATAGCATCCATCCACCACCATTCGCTATCCCTTTTCTCTACTCTTCCCATCCCCTTTGGCCCCGCTCCTCTGCCGACCGACTAAATTTATTATCCTTCGATTTGTTCGTTAGAGCGGAAAGTAGGTCAAGCCTTTCGCGCAGCATCGACCAATCTCCTGCGGGCTCCATTGGATTAAGATCCTTATCGGTCGCAATCAAAAAACTTAAATCCTACGACGAATTCCTGATTTTCGCTGCTGCTGCTGGCATCTGGAAATCAGAGGCGCAAGCGCTTTTACCCTCGGACGTTCCTCGGTAGAGAGTATAAATTTATGCCGGTCCCTTTGTCCGGACACCTAAAGAAATCCCGTGGTGTGCCCTTAATTCTTTAATGCGGAATATTTCTGCACTTAATTAGACGCGTTCCAGTCATTCTCGTTGAGGTGCTTCCTTGGGGAGTCAGGTTGCCTAAGTGCTGCTTGTTATAAAGTGTGCCTTTTATCTTGACGTTTCTTTTTTAGCTCGTTCTTGTGCCGCTCGATGCTCTCTTCCCTTCGTTTTCCCTTCTTCTCTATTCCGCCCCTTCTCTCCTCCCCTCCCCGAGTCTCATCAAACCTCCCCCTCCCTTTTTTATTTCACTCGCCATCCACTCTTTTAATCCTCGGCGCTTTTATCTCTATCCATCTTTCCCCTCAGCCCAGCCCCGCGCTGCTGCTTTCTCCGATTTTTAAGTTCCTCTCGCTCGCCCTTTGCTCCACCGGTGGTGGGGCTGTCTCGTTTTCCACGAGGTTACCTACTTTCACCTTTAAGCCAAGCCGCACTCTCGCGCCCTTCTCGCCTATCTCCACAGGTCGGTCGCTGGAGTTCAACTCGACAAAGCTAATGTACGGACGTAATTTTTCTGCTTTAGTCGTCATACGGAAGCTCCGAGTACATAAAACGAGAACAAAGCATGCACTTTGACCCGCAAACTTCGTCAGTCTTCTCGTGACAATTTACAAAGTGGGTGCACTTGGCGTATTTGCTGTTGTTGCTGCTGCTGCTTCGGCAAGCTCTAATTTCTAATTAGCATACTCGAAGAAGGAGCGTACGCGAGCGTGTACCCTCTCTGCCTACTCTGGCCACTTGATTCAAAGAATCTTTTTTTTTTCTTCGGGAAATTTACCATAAGCGGAACGCACGGGGGTGAGCAGGAGGGGTGGCAACACTCGCCCCTTCCACGTACACACTCGATACTGTGGGCAAATAGGGGGACGGCGGGGGTTCCTCCCCTGTTTCTAACGATATCAGCTATTCATGAAACTGTCGCTCACCTTTATTTTTCCAGAGAGAACCTTTATTCGAATAAATTATTACACTTAGTTTTCCGTATTTCAGGGAATCTTAGCTTCTCCCCGTTTCTTGCGAGTCGGATGATTCATAGTTGGACGTGCGTGAAGTAATATGCAGCAAACTATTCGTGCGCGCGCTATACCGGGGCGCCGCTCTAGGGTTACCATCGGCCCCGCCGGGTTGTACGTGTGTGCGCGTGGTAATATTTATGAGTTCCGTTGAAAAAAATAGGTTACGAAAAGGGTTTTCCTCGGAAATGCCTTGCGAAATATTTCAAAGCGCCCCCGCCGCGTACTTGGCGCGGGTAGAGTCACACGTGTGTCGTAGTGCGAGACGAGACAAAGGGCTCGGGGCCCCGTTCAGACAAAGACACCGCGCGAACTACACGTAGATATTGTTTCAGTGGAAATGATATAATCGTAAATTATCCGTGATAATCCGCGGGAAAAGTACACCGAGACCCAGGCGTAGCTACGCGAAACACTTGTAGGGTTTTAGGGTGTTGGGGTGGTGGCGGCGGTGGTGGTGGTGGTGGCAGTGGCAGTGGCAACTCCAATACCGTGTCGTGGGCCACGCTAATGGCCACGCTAAGCCAGAGGGGGTTGGGTGTATGTAAATGGAATCGACCAACGTATAAGGGCTAACTTGGGTCAGTGGGCTATGGTCAAGTGATGGAAAGACGTTCTCGTTGATTGAATTTCAAGCACGAGAGGCTTTGCAATCAACGCAAAGCATCAGGGTGTACACAGAGCATCATGTTTCATCGGGATGACGAGGATGATACTGTCAAGGGTGGCAGGCAGGCAGGGGGGAGGGGGTAAAGAAACATCTCAATTGTATCTCTGCTGTTTCGCAAGCTTTGATCCAGTCTCCGGCTTTAATCTCTCCAGCAATGGAGAGAGCATCGTTAATTTCATTTCTACCGGACGTGGTGATGGTGGTGGTGGTGATGGTGGTGGTGGTCATCGTCGTCGTCGTCGTGTCCTCTCACTTTGCCTCACGATGATGGCGCACGTGGACATTGTCCATAGTCTCGTGGACGGAAACTAAACAGGCCCCCCGGAATATGTTGTGCCGCGCCGCGCCACGCCACGCCACGTCACGCCACGCCACGTACTCACCGGGGTTTCCCAGTGGCGGACCACTGTGTGTGTGTGTGTGTGCGTGTGCTATGCTCGGTCCCTGACTCGTGCACCGGAACGGGATTATAATGGAGTTCTTGCTAGTAGTCGAACTATATGTTTACCGAGGTCGCGTGACTCTCGACTCAACAGACGCATGACGAAGTAGTAATGGATTTTTTGAACCGCCCCGAAGCGCTACCTGGCTCGAAGCTACTTGAAAACTTTGCTCGTGTAATTACATGGCTAAATTAGAAGAGGAAATCCTCCTCCGATACGACGAGGCTTCTCTCCCTTTTGGCCCTTTCGGGAAAGGATAAAACGATGTAGAACGTGTGGCCAAAAGTATAGGCCAAGTCTAAACTGAGTTCCGGTAGCCCTAGGACAGGGGGAATAGGGCACAATTCCTTTAACAAACCGGAGAAAGTTACGCACATCGAAGGACTCTCGACGGTAATGGCATGGAAACTTTGATATGAATTTCTGTAATGATTTGACTTTGGCACACAGGGTCGCGCTAACTTAAACACTCCACATCGGGATTTGAGTCCACGGCGGGGCAACCCTTTGTAACTGCCAAGTTTCCTCTCGAGAATCTCACGCTTCTACGATAGACTGTAATTTATTACAACAGTCACCCCCTTAAATAATTTCCTATCCGATCGCCATTGCTGCCGGGAGAGGAGGATGGCCGTGTCCCGGCTGAAACTCAAAGTTTTTTTCCCCGCAAAATCAATTACTTTGAAAATGTACTTTTTAATGAATTTTTGGTCGAATTAAAATTCCTCCGGTAAGAGTTTGGGATATTTTACGAGCGAGTCGCTGTGTGATAAAAGCCATTAATATGTTTACCCAGGAGAAAGCTCGGGAATAGGCAGTAGCCACCCCCGATAAGTTAATAAGTTCTCAATGGAACCCGCGAGGGGGTAGGCGAGAGGGGGGGGAGCACGGGTGTCGGTAGATGGTGGATAGAAGCTACTACATTTCACCCAACGTGCTTTCTTCGGCAAATAAGTTCTGCTTAACCGGTTCTCTCTAGCCGTATAGCGTGACTACTGCGCGGGAACTTGGACAAGACTTTATGATACCTCGGGTGGTGGTAGTTGGTTTTTTCTCCCTTTTCTCACTTCTCACGTACGCAGTTGTGGCCTAGCGATTCGCTTTTCCATTTTCAACCAACTGGTGGGTATGGTTCGTTATCCCCTTTCTGCCCCCCTCCCTCCACCCCCACTTTGCAACGACGAAGCGTTAAATACCGCGGCGGCCTCCGGTTTGCTAAATTTTCCTCTCGCAGCTCAGATGCAAAGCCCGCAGGGGTTAAATAGTAAGGTCGAACCAAAAGAGCAGAAAGCGTCGTCCGTTGCCTTGACTCTCCTCTCCTCTCCTCTCCTCGAGCAGAATCGACCGAGTTCGGCTCGGCTCGAGTCGAGTCGACTCGGTTACGGTAACCAAGTTTCCCAGTAAATTTACCAAGTTTAGCAGTACGATTTACCCGCGGCATTTCGTGGCCCGTTCTCGGCTTGTTGTTGGTGGGCCCGTCGTCGTCGTCGTCGTCGTCTACCTCGTTGGCCCTGCTGGGCTCTGCCACGTCGGCCACTCGGTCCTTGGCCGAATGCACATTGCGTCCCTTCGTCCTTTGAAAAATACCTCCCTGTTCTCGGCGAAAGTCACGAGGTGTGGGAGAACGTGCATTGCCGCGGCGGAAAGTTGCAGCGAACTCCCAGGTCGGGAGAACTGCCAGTAGAAAAGTCCCGAACGTTGCGGCCAAGCGGCGAGAATAAATCTTGCACACATGGATGCCGCGAACTGCGTTGTAAATCGAGCGAATTCAACGAGTTCGTAAAAATCTCCCTTCTGGAATTCTCTCTTTAAAACCCCGGACTACTGAAAACTACAATACTTTTCAGCCGTCGTACTACCGTAGTAGTAGTCGCGGTACAGGCTCCTACCACGATCGTTATCGTTATCGTTATCGTTCTCCCCTTGGGAATTCAAATTAAAATATCTCTATCGACAACGCGCGCTTCGACTTCCAAAATTCGACTCCAAAATTCATCCGGGGGAAGGGGGGGGGGGCGATGGCAGGAGCACTCGTTTTTCGATACAAGGATAGAGCGAGCGCGTGGGAATGGAGGGCAAGAGACAGAGGCAAGGAGAGAGCGGAAGCGCGGAGGATTCCCGTTGAAGAATTCAATTTGACTTTCCTCCAGCGTTAAGGTCCGCTTCGTCGTTGCGGTGTGGCGCGGCGGCTTAGAGGATCTGACGAACAATTTAGTTAGCAGGCACTCCGTTATTCGTGGGGCGACTGGTTAAACTTAACACCGTGTTGTGTAAATTTGCAAAGTTCGTTGGTAGAATTTGCACTCGGCACGCCCTCGGGCAGGTGGGTGGTTGGCTGGGTGGAGGGCTTCCACTCTGGCCTGCGGCAGATCGCAAGCACCGACGTTTAAGCAAGTGTTATCCCTTGGAAGCCCCTCAAGCCTTGCGCGCGAGTAGAGAGAGCTTCGAACTTGAGCGAAGAAAGGAGCTTTACCATGCGATACCTGGGCACACTACTCTCTTCAGCACTCCGACCTGAACGAATCTACCTACATTATGGTTTCTCTTTAGATAGAGTGAGAGAGGGAGTTGGGAGAGGGAGAGAGGAGGGATTCTCTCTCTCTCTCTCTCTCTCTCTCTCTCTCTCTCTCTCTCTCTCTCCATCCACCTAGTACAGAATCGGAAACTTGTCGAGCGAAGAAGCTGATTATTCTTCGGCGATTTATGCTCCTCCTTATTTAACCTTGTTTAACCTCATCTGCATTCATCTTTATTTACAGGCGAAACTAGTTTCCCACAGCCCCCTGTACTTTGAAACAAAGCATTTTACCACAGAGTACTTTTTCGCATCCTAAAGGATTACTTGCAAATCTTTATTAGGTGAAATTGACCTATTATCTCGATCCTTTTTTGATACTCTCGTACTCTCATTAGGGCTTGCTGGACTGAAAACTTTGCTAATAACCCCCTCGCTTGTTCCAGCTTCTTCCCCTTTTGCCTCTTTCCCTCGAGTGTATGTGTGTGTCTGTGTGGGTGTGGATGTGGATGTCTGTCTCCCGAGCCTCGCGATACGAACTTTTCCATTTGTTGACGAACCCTTCGACTTGACTTTCTTTATGTTCCTTTTATCTTCCTTTTGGTTTTGCTTCCATTACCTCCTTCGTATCCTATACGGAGAAATCGTTTCCCAGATAAGTGTTCTTAAAGATGGAGCACAATTCAATGATCCTCGATTGACTGCGTTCAAAATTTAAACGGCTCGGCTTCCCTATCGAGGGAGAACCAAACTCATTGGATCCCGTGTTATCGGTTTGGAAGCAACTCCAAGTTTCGGATAACCTGCTCCATTTGTTTTTAGAGCTAAGCCTCTTTCTCCCTTTCTTTCTACCTTTACCTCTTTACCTCTCTACCTTTGCCTTTACCTTTTTCGAGGGTTCCGATGTAACTGTGTGTATTTGAGGTTCGCGGAATTATTTGAGTTCTCCTATAGGTAGGAGGAGAATCCATTTTAAGAAAACCCACCAAAATCGTGTTACTCTCTCTCTCTCTATCTCTCTCTCTTTCTCTCTCTTGTATTTTAATTCGCCCATTTACTAGGGCGAATAAATATTACAGGGTGGATCCCTGGCATATTCTCCTGTGGTACGTTGGAAAATTGATATTCCTGCAATTTGATTACCCTGTCCGCGAGGTATCCTGTCCTCACTGTGTAGACGACAGTTGATACCGCGTGGATTTCAATTGCGATCTTCTGGCCTAGATTTCGAAGCTGGAGAGAGGCTCTCTGTCTATCCGTCTTTCTCTCTCTCTCTCTCTCTCTCTCCTCGAACAATTTAATCAGTGGGATTGGGTTTATCGGGCAGGACGTTGAACTTAACCTCGTGTTGACCAATTTCGACGGTTTACCCTCACCACCTCGTTACGGGTAGACCAAAGTTCGCTATAGGCTACACAACTGGGGCATGGGGAGGATAGGGTTGCCCCTGGACTTGCTTGCAGTACTCTTAGGCGATAGTCACGAAGCAGAGCTTGAAGGCAAGTCGCATGGTCGATATTATCTCTCCACCGTTGGTGGCTTAACCCTATCCCAGACTCGGACTAGCCGTACCATCATTTTCCTTCGGAGCCGCGCTCCCATTCGCAACCCCTGGTCCCCCCTGCCTCCCCCAGCCATCCAACCAGCTTGGCAAAGCTCCAGAATTTCTCAGCAGTCGCATTCCAATAAGAGCTTGTCTCGCTCCCTCGAGCGTGGCGTCGTACGCGCCTCCCTTATAAGCCGGCAGGCTAAAAGCTTTTCGCAACCCCCACCATGGCAATCGAACAATTATGTTAAAAGATTCCCCGTAAAAGCTCCGGTGGAAGTCTTAATTGAATTTTACGCAGCGCGAAACCACAACTCTCCCGCCTATTTCTAACGTTTGTCGCGCGCCGATCGGCCAAACTCGAAAATTCCAAGTTTTCGGGTGGTTCGTGAATTTTGGGGCAAGGGGAAGGGGAAAGGGGTGTTGCACGAGGGTGCGCAGGGACCCGCGCATGCCAAGTAAATGGATCTCCGCGATATCGTATGCGTGAATGACGCGCGTGCTCGTGCTCGTGCTCGTGAATGATTCGACCTTGCATCGAGGGGTGGGTAGGGTGGTGGGGTGGGGGTTGGTAGTGGTGTACACGGGGAAGCGTGCGACATCAATGAAACAGACCGTAACTTTTCGAGTTCCGGGCAAAGCTTGCGGAATCACCCTCGATTCTTCGCAGTGCAAAGTAAGGTTCTTTAGTTGGAACTTTATTCATTTGATTACCCGTCGAGGGCGAAACTGTATGGCGCTTTAAGTAAGGGATCGCACGTGCAGCGCCTACGGGATGACACGGGGAAGGGTGGTCCAGGCCCGATGCTGGATCGAAAACCCCCTAACTTTTCCTCTATAGGTAATCAATTTATCGGCCCGGATCTTGCGCCACTGGGAGAGCAGAGACTTTTTAAACATTTTTCAGTCATAGAGTTCGCCCGGAGAATCCTGGTCACCTCTCCTCTTCTCCCTTCTGTGGATATGTCTCTCCCTCTCTCTCTCTCTCTCTCTCACTCCGGACTAAATCGAAATAAAGTCCTGTCTCTCGCGATACTCCTCGAGTGTAGATGGGGCTGAATTCCGATGAAATGGAATTTCCTCGGAAAGGGGGTGGTGGATTCACGATGACGGGGCTATACTCTAATTATTCAGACAGCCAAAAGACATTAGTCAAGCGCAAGTAGGAGAGGAATTGAGGGATGGGGTGGTGGTGGTGATGTGGTCTGGTGGTGCTGGTGCTGGTAGCGGTGGTGTCTGGACAACCGGAAACGAGAGCAATGAGCGATAGTTCGGAAAAGGCGAGGAAACGAGTGGTGGTGATGGTGTGGAGCACCGTTGGATTAAGTGTCGGGCTAAGTGGCATTTCCGTAGTTTCGTGAAAAATATCCAACTGTCGGTATCTAGGCAGAGAGCGGGACTAATGGGTTCAGAGAAAAATCAAATCGAGTCACCCCGTCAATGTGTCAGCTCCGGCGAACCGGCTCTGCCTTTATCCGGTTTGACAGTCACCCTGCCGACGTTCTGTCTCTCGCCCGGTTTTTTCCTCCAACCAATCACGTGGCTTGCTCACCTTGCGAGCCAATTATCGAGCTTCGATCGTAATTTCGGCCGGGCGGACGTCTCGCGAAGCGACAAATGGAAAGGGCCTGAAAATACCGAAAGATTTTCTACAGCTTTCTCTCTCTCTCTCTCTTATCGCATACGCGCGCGCACATACACCAATCCTCTCTGGGATCCTCGCAGGATCGATCATTAAATCCGCCGTTCACCGTTCGCCGTTCACCGTTCACCGGCCCAGACGAACTTTGATCCTCATGAATTTTCAGGAAGCATAAGTGCGAATGAATTATTATCCTTCCCGAGCAAAAACCGAGCACCGCCTCTAGCTCCACTTCCGCTATGCTAAAAAGAAAACTCCGCGGCCTGATCGCTCCCTATGCTCCGACGAATAAAATCAATATTGAATTAGTACATTTTTATTCTATTATCACCTGATTAATGTCTTGGGGCTCTCAACTTCTTGAGTCGTTGAGCGGCTTAAATCGGATTATTCTCCGAAGCAGGGATTTTTAATCCGGTTTCTGATTCTCCCTCTCTCTCTCTCTTGAGATAGATAGATAGATAGATAGAGAGAGAGAGAGAGAGAGAGAGAGAGTTTTACCGCACGATGATTGTAGTAGCGTTAAACGTAATAGTGGGGCTTCTCTTATTTTTACTTTGCGCCGCGTCGACGTTCGTCCAAGTAGACAAGGCTGTTTTAGTGTACTGCTGCTGGGTGACAGGGGGTAGGGGGTAGGGAATAGGGGATAGGCGGCAATTACTCTTCATTCCCTTTGCTTTACGTTGACCCAGCTCTTCTTGCGACTGGAAGAAGCGAGGGTAGCAGTACCAGAACTCGCGCGAGCGGCACATGATGTTATAAGAAGCTCCCAGCTAGGCAGGCAGACTACTCTCTCCTCCTACCGACGGGATACGGAAATGGTGTGGTGTCCTGTGGGATGCGTCCTGCGATTGTTTTGGCCAGGCTCCCATTTCTCCGGCTTTATGGCCAGTGGACAGAATTTGTGGCGTCCTGGACGCTCGCAACGAGCAGCACTTTTGCCATCTAACCCGAGTGTCCGCATCCACATCAGTTACAGACCCATTGTCTCTCTCTCTCTCTCTCTCTCTCTTTCTCTCTCTGTCTCTATCTACCTTCGCGCCACGCCGTTCTCGCTATAACTTATTTATTCTACTTCAATTCTCTCCCTCTCTTTTGCTTCGTTGGAAGCTACAAATTGCCTTTCTTAACAATTCTTTAACTTAAAAGCCCAGGTATTTTAGCTCAGGACTTAAATGTAATAGTCAGCACAATTCATATATTTTTTTTCTTTCTTTCTTTCTTTCTTTCTTTCCTTCCTTATGTATTCTTCTCTCTTTTTCTCTTGTTCTTTCCTTCTTTCTGCAAATAGTCTGGTTCTCTTTAAGAATTTTACACGGTCCCTTGCGAATTCGAAAATCGGCTTGCTGCAGTGAACTATAGTTTTAGGTGTAGTACCAATCGGATATTTTTGCTCTCCCTTTTTCTTTTTTTTTTTTTTTTTTTTTTTTTATTTTCCTCTCGAACAATGACGCAGATGGCTTTTGTATCAAGAAACATCCATTTAATGTATTTCGCTGGGATTACGCGTGGATATTTTTGACTATGACTTTTGTGAAAATATTTTCATGTTTTAGCTCAACAAGCATGGAACTGTCGGAGATGTTCCAACGAGCGTCATATGAAAATCGAAAAGAAATTAAATGTTGGTTACTACACGCGCGCGCGCACACACACACAGCCTCTAGCCTTTTATAGAAATTTATTTAGACATTTCCCTTAACATTATAGGACTCGCATAAAATATTCTCTACCCGACAAAAAAAAAAACCTTACGTTTACAATTCTGATTTAATTTCGTTGGACGGGAAATATGCATGAATAAATCGAAACGCTACCGTGAAAAAAGCCCTCGGGCTTTCAGATTAATACGATAGATGGATTTATTCGATAGCTAGCATTATCCCCCTTTCGATCACAATGCATTATATAAATTATACGGTCGTCGAATTCTCTGAATTCTTTAGGTCTACCCTATTACGATCCTAGGAAAATTACTGCCTGCCATTATTGAGATACTTAATACTTTGAGACTTTTAGTAGATTTCAGTAGATACTCGAAATATCTCGGTAAACCGGTCATCCAACTTGTTCGGAGCGTACACGTACGTGCATTAATGATCAATAACGACGGGCGAGCCGATAAATAAGAGAGCAAAGTTCATTAATCACGAAACATCGCTCGCGAGGGAGTGGTGGTGGTGGTGGTGGTGATGGTGGTGCGAAGCGTGCATTACAAATGAAACTTTTATTCTAATGTATACGGTGCAAAGTGCTTGATAGACTCGTTTCTTTAATAAGCTCGAGTTTCTCTTAAGCAATTCCTTTTCAGTTTCGAATATTTACATCGGTAATTTGTTTCCATATTGAATTGCCCTAGAAATTGGCTCGACTTGAAAGCTCGTCAATTCGTCGTGTGCCGGAGTATTTTCGCGATTGCAGAACGCAGAAATAGTCGCGATTTCCATAATCGATACGCGAGAGACTCCTTGTATCGATCCCTGAGACTTTTGTTACGTCAGGGGATCTTGCTGTGTTTTTGTTTCTCAATTCGCGTTCGTTCGTTCGTTCGTTCGTTCGCCCATTCATTCTCTCTCGCTCTCCCTTTACGAACCATTTTCTCGATCTTCTCCTGTTATTTCCCGAGAGGAGAATCATCATCCACCGAGAGAAATTCCTATGAGAACTCTTGACTTTGTCCCTAGTCTCGATTACTCGAATCCCGAATGAATTACAATGTTGTACATCGGAGAGGCAGTGGTGATAAAGAGGCTTGTCACCCGAAGATATTGAAACTGGGATTTTCAACTTTCTCTCCGTTTTCCCTAACGAGCGTGAATCGAGGGGAAAAGCTCAATTTTCCAACTTCATTCAGGGTGTTCACGGGGTTTTCAGAATGGCCTAACCAAGTATTCCGCTTCTTCTTTGCTTGCTTCTTTTTTCTTTCTTTAGCAAAAGAGAATATTATATACATACGGATATAAAAGAAGAAAAGAGAAAATATAATAAAGATTGGGAGAAATATAGGCCGAGGATATATTGTTATCCACATTTGGCGCAAATGTTACTACCACGGGTGTGTAGACGCGAAGATAAACCCCTTCGGATACGGCAATAAAGGATACTTCATGATGTCGTTGCTCTGGCTCCACAGTGCCGATCGATTTCCACGAGTTGCCTCGAAGCTTCCTTTTGTCCCTAAAATTCTTACGATGCTTCCCTTCAGGATGAAACTATCGGAACCTCTTGTAGCTCTCGCAGGCTAAAGTAAAAAAGCTGCGACGAGAGTAACTATACGTACCCGTTCTATCTTTAAAGTCCTGTTATCTCGTAGCATCTCGAAGCTATCGAAGCTATCGAAATTTTTCCGGTTCATCACTGTCAAGTTACTTTATGAGAAAATTATTCGACAACATCCTCTCTCTTATGCCGAAGCATTTTTAAGCTTCGTATACTTTTATTTTATTAAACTTACAGAGTGTACCTTATATCGAGTTTCTCGGATAACTTGGCTCGAGAGGCAAATTATTAAATTCAGTAGGAATTCGATGGATTCTCGTCGTGGTAAATTCACTGGTAACAAATTCTGTGTGCTTTGATCGAGAAAAGGGTGGGGGGGGGGGGGGCGCGTGTTCGTTTCTTAGGAATAGCAGGAGGGTCTCTCGGGGAACCCCAAGGAGAGAAGTAGAATGAGAAAGGCCGAACGTACGGGGCATCTCCCATGGTCACGCTACAGCTATCGCGAAAAAAGAAACTGAAAGAAATTGTCGAAAAGAGGCGCCGCGCACGCCTTTAGAAAAGCCCCCGAACACATTTCTCGTGGCACAAAGAGAGAAATGTCTCAAAGTTAAGAATCATGAGATTCCTCCTGTAGTATTTTGAGAAATTTATCCGGAAGATTGACTTACTCGTGGGAAAAATGAAATTCCGAGGGGGGGAAAAAAAAAGCAGGGAAAGAAACGCGACCAGCGCGAAGTCGGCATCGCCGATCGTCCAAGTTGATTTTTTTTTTGTTTTTGCATAAATAAGGAGAACTTTTTTTACAAGTATAAAAATAGCATAAAACGGTAGAGCCACGTGGAATGCGAAGGGAACTGATACGCCACAGGGTTTAAATCCTTGAGGAAACGCGGAAAACACAGACTACGCTTTTCCGGATTGCACGTAAGGAGAGGAGGAGAATTGTACAAAATAGGAGACTAGCGGAGAGAAGGAGGATGAGGAGAATGGGGAGAATGGGGAGAATGGGAATGGGAATGGGGGATGGGACATCTTTCAGTAATTACCTAACCTCCGGAGGACGCATTACTCTTTGTCGGGGGGGACTCTTTGGATCTTATCGTAGCTGTAAGACTAAAATGGGGTAGCTTGGTCAGGAGATTCGGGATTCAGCGTTGTTTTTGGGGGTGAAAAGGGGGTAGCAGGGCGTCAGCCAAGGACTTGAAATTTCGTTAGGAAACATTCTTCCGTCCACTTGAACCTCGTCGGCTCTCTCTCTTCTCTCCATTTTTCCTCTACTTTTTCCTCTACAAACTACCCTGTTTCCTATCGCTCGCCGACTTTTTTATGGGAACTTTGAGGATGACATAATGAAGAAAAGACGGCGGGGAGGGACTGCCGCCGAGGATTTCACGTGAACTCCGTGACACGAATCAATGGAAGTCCCGCCGAACCCTCCAATTAGTGCAGTGAAATTGGATGTCTTCTAAGTTGCTCGCTGAACAGAATCTTCCTCGTGGAGTAACGCCATTTTGCTTTTGAACAAAACAAGCCTGAAACTCGAGAGTGACGAAGAGGCAGTGACGAAGAGTAGGAGGGATGGGGGAAGGGTATGCTAAGACGCGATGCCTGCCTACTGCCTGCCTCTGCTGTTTGCTTGTTCTTCATAATTTTACTTTGGAATATACGCGCGCGCGGTGTATCGTGTACCACGCACGGCAGTATCGGTTTCTTTCGCATTTAAATATTCGCTAAAAATTTATCACTCCTTCTCGTTCCATCTCGAGGAGCTTCCTCCATTCTCGCGGAATTCGCCATTGAGAGCGTGTGTGCGCGCACCACGGACACTCGACGCGGAGAGGGGGTAGTTTATGTAGAAGCCTTAAGCTAGAATGTGCGACCGCAAAGTTGCAAAATAAAAGCCAAGTTGTCAGAATGTGAGTGCCGTGCAACAAGTAGTAGTCAGTATCGAGAAAGAAACCGCAAATCTTCACCTCGTATACACTCTCTTGCTGTATACTTCATGGCCCGCTGAAAATCTCAGGATAAAAGTTCACGGCGTCTGAACATTTTTATAGTTGGCGTATTCTTTTACACTGGCAAACGCGCAGGACAGTTTCTCTCTCCCTAATGGCTTAACGGAGAAATCTTCGTTTCTCTTCCACCGGTAATCGTAAATTAACATTGTCGCGTAAATATCGTCCAAGCGCGTTCCCCCAGTCATTATTATAGTCTCGATTACGCTAATTCCCCTGAAAAAGTTTATTAAAAATAAACGCGATAATGAAACGCATTCCATCGCGAGTATCATTCATTTTTTATTTTTCCGCCATTCGCTTGATTGAAATCTAATCAATTTTTTACCTGGCAATCAGAAAATAAAAAGTTACAATTTAATTGATGGACGTTGTCCAAATAAATCTTGCTTCAAATTTATTCAAACACACGCATCATATTTTGATCAGCTACTTGAGTATTTCATGTCAATTGATTCCTATATTGCGTTGGTTCAGCGTGCATTTCAATTACTGAGAGAGCATTATTTTTATAATGTATCGGTGTGTCTGGTGCTTTTGTATATTTCTTGCATAAAGCATGGACCCCATTATAATACGGACATTCGCGGTCGATACTTAAATATCGTCACGCGCATATTTTGCGGATATTCGATACTTTCAAATGCATTTTTCATGGGTAAGCCGTGATTTTTCTATACAAATTTCTAGGACAAAATCTTCTCCTTTTGAGTTCTGAAATAGCATACTTTCGCAGCGAAACGATTCCATGACTTTGTTTTTTCGTCGGCAAGTAGTACGAGTCAACGAGTTCTCGGCGTCGAGTGTCGGACATCTTTGACGAAATCCAATACTTTTCGGCAAATGTTCGTAGAACAAAAGCACTATCTCTCGAGCACCAAGACGAGATAAGATAGCATATTTTCACGGTAAATTGATTCAGGCAGCTTTAATTTTTTCACATTGGTCAGTTTTGCCTCAGGGGTTGCTCGAGTGTCATTTTAAACGCTCGAGCGATACGGGTATGGCGAACCCGAGGTGCCCGAGCTACTCTCGACATATACACCCTGGATATGTCGCTGAGTGATTCATAGCGGAGCAAAGACTCGAAACACAGAAAATGTCTTGAATAAGTGGAGTATCTTGATGATGGGGCACCTGCCAGCCTCTTCGGAATATTTAGGCTCTCTCAGGTAATACGAGAGACGGGGCACTTCCTTCCCTCTGCTGGCGGAACTCGTGAGAGATTCTCGTTTACATTGCATAATAATATGTAAATGTAGATTTGTAAGGTTACTTCCGAAAATGCGTCCAGAGTAATTCAACAAAGTAGCCTCTACGGGAGATTGCGCAATTACTTGATGGGAGTGAGAGAACGGAAAAAGCGTAGGTAGGAAATTAAGCTTAAATCTGATACAACGAAGGAGTTGAAAGTTTTACGAGGTGAGAGGAATATTCATTTTACAATTAGACGAAGAGAGGAGGAAAGTGTGACAGTGACTTTAGAGGTAATTAAGGTATTATATCTAAATGATGAAACACTCGAAAGCGATATTACTTGGTATTTGTTCTTTGACGGTCCGTGACGGAGAAGAGGGAGGGGAAGGGTAGGGAAGGGATGGAAAAGGAAATGAAATGAAATGAAATGAAACGAAACGAAATGAAAGGAGAGGAGAGGAGAGGAAAAGGAAGAAGAGACTGAAGGTAGATGGAAGCCAGGCCATTCATCGATCTCTCACGGTATCTTTTCTGTCTGCCAGAGTAAACTGTACTCCCTTTGTTACGTCTCCTTTATCTCGTCCTCCTCTTACTTGTTTATACGTCCTTCGTCCTCCCTTCTATTTGCCACAGTGGTGTGTGTGCGCGCGCTACCCTCGCTCGTGTGCAGCTTTCTAATTGTGAAGTACGTGCAGCAGCAGCAGCAGCAGCGGCGGCGGCGGCAAGCGAACTCGGAGCTCCTGTCGTTGTTGCGTACCATTCGTTGGACACGGCTTTACGTGGGATTGGAATCCTCCCGCCACTAACGAAGTTTTATATGACAACCATAATGAATTGAAGTATTTACAGTCGCTTAAGAAATAACCCTCATGCTTTTTCGCAGGGACGGTAAAGTGGACTCGCGAAATAGCCGTAAGAAAGCCTATAAAACGCGCGTAGTTTATCGAAATACTATCTCGAGTCGACGGAATTTATTCGGAAATATTTTACGTTAATAGCCAAGCATGAGTTTATTGTTCAGTTATTTCATTTATCGCAAGACGTCAGTTTCGTTATTTTATTGGTGCCCGAGCGCCAGGAACGCAGCACACAAAGGCCTTTTTATTTTTATTTTCTTTGTTTCGACGCGACTATTTCTCTCTGTTTTCCTTCCTTCTGGTAACCTTTTTCGTTTATACATGGACTAATTGTAAAGAACGCGCGCACCACCGTCAGGTGCAACGAGTCCTCCTCCTCTACCGTCTGCTGCTCTCGGGGTGTTGGTGATGAGAGTGATGGTGGTGCCGGTGTTGGTGCCGTTCTCGCCGCTGCTGCTTCTTCTGCCGCTGCCGCTACTACTACTACTACTGATACTACTACTACTGACGTTGGAGCTGCAGTTGCAGCTGCAGCTGCAGAGTTTTACCGTTGTCGAGTTTAGTGTGCTTTTATATCGCGACAATAATAAGCCCACGTTAGCAGCGGTAACCCTTGCGGTAATGATATTATTCGAGCAAACGTGCACGGTCCGAAAGCTCTACTAATTGCACCTGCTGCCACACGTTGGCCAATCGAATAAACGCGCGTATCCCACCCCCACCCCCCCTCACCCTTCGTCCGACGCCGCAAATATAAATTGCTTCGCCGAAGAATGATCGCGCCACGTGACAATAAACCTCCTGCAAAGTATAACTAATTTTCCTATAAAACACCTGCGCTTCTATATCATTTTTCCGCTGTTACTCATTTTTGGGGGACTGCCTACTATTTTACCTTCTCGGGGATAACGATTAATCTGCGAGATACTGACATCGATTCATAACCCAAATATCCTGTTGCATGCCATGTACAGCATTACTTGTCAAACTTTATTGGGAATATCGATTGAAAGTTTTATCAAATTAATCCCAGTTTGCGGCGAAGAGCCACGTTTCATTACGACTTAGGAAATAAAAAGCTAGCAATTACGTTGACACGGCGAAAAGTCACATCGCGCTTATGGTTTGCTCTCGGTATTTTTATCTCTCATCAAGGATCGACGACGAAGCATCCCGCATATTTTTAATTTTCGTTCGTTCGTCGAAGCGAGCTTTTCTTTTCATTACGTTTTTAAAGCGGTGGAAAGTGATTCTACGCTCTCCCCCCTAAACCCAGTCGTCCGCGCTTATTAATGTTGTTGAGCGCGCGATTATGGGCTAAATTGCCTTTTCCCCGAGAGGGCAATTTAATCGCCTAATTTTTACGCGTTATCCGAATCCTTAAATTTGACCGACGAGATCGTGGGCGGGACGATACACCGTTGCCAGGTAGAACAAAATCGTTAAAATCTCCCTTCATGGTTTGTCCGTCCTCGAAGGTTTATCCGGGTGATTGCAGTTTTCTCGGTTCTCCTTCGTTCTCTCCTATTCCGGCTCCCCTCTTATTTCGCTAGTAAAAGCGCGATATCTGTTATCTTAATTTCAAGCTCGGATCTGGAAACGAGTCCAGCGCTTCACTTGATACTCTCACATTTGATCTGAAATTCTGGGACGACTTGCGATGGGGAAGTGGGGGGGGGGGGGGGGCAGGGAGGCGGTTAAGTAAGAGCAAGACCTTGGCTTTTTCCGTAACGTCAACTTTCCTCGAACCAACCCGTCGACTTTCACATTTGCAAAGCCCCTCGCCTTAGCGAAATCTTATCCGGATAAGGTAGAGAGAGAGAGAGAGAGAGAGAGAGAGAGAGAGAGAGAGAGAGAGAGAGAGAGAGAGAGAGTCTCGTTTGCCCGAGCTCTTTCATTAATTAACAACGCGAAAAATGTTTCCGATAATTCGCGCGTGTTGATCAAAGTGCGCAAAGTGCGAAGAGCAGAGTGCAACCACGCGCGATAGCACCGGCAGCTTTAAAGCTGCGTGCGTGGGAATTGGTCTCGACCAGGAGAAAACGCGATCGTATGTCAGTATCGAATTATATTTGCTGTCGTATTCGCGTTAAAATCATGTATGAACATTACGCTGATCGACCATTCACATTAACAGGTGTGTTCCATCATCTTTTACGTATTCCATTGGCAACTTGGTATAATCCGTTTCTCTGCAGTATTCGATTACAATGCCAATTAATATCAGGAATAAAAAGTTTTCTATTAAATACGGAGAGAGAGAGAGAGACAGAGAGACGTGGAAATGAATCCGCGTGTCCTAGCTACTGAAATTATATTATACATACAGCAGATTTCGCGTAGACAGTGGCGGGGGTGAGTAACATTTGTAGCTTCCCATGCGTATGTTGCCCAAGCGAATTACATGATTAATATTGAAACTGCTTGATGCAAAATTAAGCCTTCCTAGGCTTATTTATACAGAAAATACAAGTTTGCGTAAATCTCGCCTGATTTGGATTAGACTCGCTCGATGCTACTGGTAAGTACGACGCTTACCCAATTTAAAGTTGATTGTAAAGTCGTGTAAGTTTTGTTTAAACAAGTTTCATTGGCAAAAGTAGTACGCGTCGCTGCTGCTGCTGCTGCTGCTGCTGCTGCTACCGCTGTTACTGCTCCTCCTCCTCCTCCTCCTCCTCCTCCCCCTCCCCCTATTACTACTGCAACACGTATTTACATGGTAACAGGTAAACATAATTATCCAGATTTCAAGTATATAGATAGTACATCGAGGAGAAGACGCGCGATATTTTATACGTTTGATCGATGTAAATTTATAACATTCGCCTCTCGCTGAATTTTTCATCTCGCGCTACGGGGAATTTTCGAGTTGTTGAGTCGCGGACATTTGAATTTCAACTTGGAAGCTTATTATATCGAGTCTCCCGGGAGAGTTTCCAGAGGTTCATCGTGAATGGCAAATGTCGTCGATTCGCTCATTGCGCGTCCCGTGGAAAAACTTTTTCCGGCATATCGAAGTCCTTCCTTCTCGCTAAGGTCCTTCCTATGATTTCTGACCCGGGCCAGATCACAGGGAGATACCGTTCGAGCCACTCGTCGGGACAACCATCGCTCGTCCTACCGATATATCGATATACCCTATCAACGGGAAAGGCGCACCAATATCCGTCCTGCGGTATATTCCTCTCGCCCTCTCGAGTCACACAGAGAGGAGTATTGCAAACTGGCCGAACCCATCTACCGTCTCCTCCCTCTTTTTCTTCTCCCACGCGCGACGCTCTTCCTTCCGATGGCCGGTCGACGTCCAGTCTAGAAAATACAGGACTCGCCAACTCGACCAGGAAAGTCAACCGAAGTCAACAAGCTGACACGACAGAGAGCAAATAATAATTCCGAGCTCGCTCTCTGATTCTTTAAATTTCAGACGTTCAATTTCACCCCGCGATAATTCAGAGCCCCGCTCAAATCAGGCAGACTCGTCGTCGTCGTCGTCGTCGTCCCCTTTAATCGAGAACTGGATTTATTCCTACACTCTCCACCATTCCACCGCTGATTCTTCATTTATCCAGAAACTCCCCGGGCTATTGGTCGTATCGAAGAAACAGCATTAACTTTTGCTACCGCTACTCCGCTGACCTATCGGAAATGCATCGGGCGCGCGTTGGTCACTTGAAACGTATCGCGAATAACGATTATAAAGAGATTATTAATAAGATTTTAATCGCTCGTAACATCGCTTAATCGGAAATCCACAGTCGGTCCCTGTGTTATTCGTTACTTCGTGGTAGATTAATTAGAGAAATATGATACGCGATACATCGTAATTGAGGCTTATAGGTGGCGCATCGCGCGGAACCGGGTTATTTACACACCGCGACGCGATGGGGATGGGGGTGAGTTTGGCGCCCTCGTTAATATCATCGACGTCAAATTAACCATTGGAATCTTTACGAGGAATTCTCTGGTTATGTTCATAATCGAGATCATTTATTTCTAATCGATAATTTAGTTAGCGCGGATGTTGATAAACGCTGACACCCCCACCCCCACCCCCACCCCCAACCGCAACCCCTTCTTCGTCTCGGAGCGCTTTAGAGAGCAGCGTGCGTTACGTATCGTATTTTCAGCGGTGCGCGCCATTTTTTATCGAGGCGAAGCTCCCAAATAAAAACTCTGCTTTCGTTTTTGGTTTGGTTTGGTTTGGTTTGGTTTGGACTGGACCAGCTGCGCTGTGCTTCTTGCTGCGAAATTTTCAACGTGATTTTTTCCACTGATTTCACCGATGCGTAAGCAACGCCGACGCGCGCGGGCGTTGACGAAACATTATGGCCGACTGGAATATTTCGGGGGTGAGTATCAATTCGAGCGTGTATTTGGCCGAAGCTGACGTCCGCGTGTGTGCGTGCGCGCGCTCCGCGTGTACGAAGCGAGGAAACTCGGAGCGCGTTCCCGTTGTCGCCGTGTCCTCGTCGTTTACATCCCTGCTAATCAAGCGAGCCGTACAACGCGACCCTTACGAAGTAAAAAGCTCCCTGTAAGGGATTCCCTTAAAATTGGCCCTGACAAATAATGGAGAGAGCGAATCCACGTAACAATAAGCGAGTCATTTCCGTGACGCGTGGAATGTCGACACGCGATTGCTCGAAGAATTTCATCCGGAGAAACGCGTGGCGTGGGGGATGGTGGAAAATCTTGTCAAGGGTTCGTTTCAACTCGGACCGACGCGCGTCCAGTGAAAAATTGCCGAAAACGAGCTCTTAACGAGTTGAGAAACCCGGAGCCGCGGCGAACGCTGCGTTATGTAACATTGCGTGGAATCGTATTTAACGAAGATACCGGTCGCTGGAAAATCCCGGCAAAATCCGCACTCGTTCTCATAAGTATTTTATTGAGTTTGCGAGCCGTACGTAAGTAGATTAGGAGTCGGGACGAAAAATTTTAGCGATGAGAAACGCCAGTGAAATTTTTGTCCGTCGAGACGCGGGGAATCGAATTTGACGAAATACAAAGTTGAGACAGGGGTGAACGCGGGTGCGAGATTTTTTTTTCACTGGAACGCGCACTGCTCTATCGATCTTGGTTGACGGCACACGTGAGATTCCTCATTTTCCATGGATACGCTCAGGAATGGGGGAGAGGGGGATTGAAAAATACGGGGACGGGATAAATTTGGCTTTTGCGGTGTTGCAAGGGAGACAGGGGTGGAAGAGAGAGAGAGAGAGAGAGAGATAGGGGCGGGGGGTAGGTAGATTCCTAGCTGGCATCTTGCCTTTCTCCTTCCAGTAAAAAGTTCCTTGCGGTTCCCTCGCACTGTAACTACTACCCACCACCACCACCGCTACTTTTCCTGCCGGAGCTGATATCGATCTCGCGCGCGCAAACTTGGGCCGCATTTTTTACAAATACCTCCGCGATTCAGCTGACAAATCACGGGATACTCACCCCGACCCGCGCCTATTCTCTACCACCCCCTACCGTTCCAAATAAACCTGGCGTTGTAGTTCGGGAGTTTCTTCAGCCTCGCCAAAGGAATTGCCGGTAATAAATTTTTCATCCACGCGTGGGGCGTTACCTGACGGATTCCCCGACCTTTTCAATCCCACTTACCGGCACATCGCATTTTTTAACCCGAAGCGAACTCTGCCACATCGAGGAATACCCATCTGTCTATCGACGCAAATCCTCGCTTTTATCCAGTTGTTATTCATACATCATTTAAGCCGTGACGGCCGGACTCTCGTCTCTGAATTTATTTCGCGTTAAGCCTCGCTTTTGATTTTTATCCAAACTCGAAGAAGTTTTGCCAGGCCACGGGGAAAAGGGAGGGACCGCGTGTGTATGTATTTTGTTCCCAGGTTCGGTAATAGCATTATTCCGGAGCGAGGCACACACGCGCGAGAGAAGCTTCGAACGCGTGGATAGGGAGTGATAAGGGACGAGAGCCGTTCCTCGAGCTTGGTTAGAAATTGAAATTCCGAATTCAAGGTGTAAAATGTCTGTCGGCGGAATTTGGAAGGGCGACCGTGGCACGTAGGCAGTCGGATCGTTTCCGGAGACGGCCTAAATAGGGCAAGGGGCTGCAGCGCCGTTTTAAAACTACTTAGCAACTTTCCAAGGCTCTCGCATCGACACTGAAGAGTCAATTTTAAGCTTATACTACTGGAGTTTGCAGCCTCCGCCTCCTTCTCTCCGACTAGCCACGCTGCTCTTTGCTACCTACTCCCCCCTTGCCAGTGGTTTCTGTTTTTCTCTTCTCTCGTTGATTTCATCGGCTTTTACTGCGATCGCACCACCACTACCACCACCACCACCAACACTTTCAGGGGAAAATCGCTGATTGAAAAAATGTACCCAACTTCCCTGTGCATTTTCTCCGGTACTTTACTTCCGCCATTCTCTCTTTATACGGTAAACCAAATTTCCACATAGAATTACACTCGCTGTCTTTTCAAACTTTTTTTTTTGCCCCACCTAATACCCCTCTCGTACGTTCGCATTTACCTACTACCCCACTCATGCTCTTTCATGCGTTTTTTCTATTGGTAAATGAAAATATTTTTGCAAATTCTGCGCACGTTTTGCGCTAGTTTACATCGTGACGCGGGATCGGTAGTGTCCATGGCTATGGGAAATCGTCGATTAGAAATGGCGGTAGTAGAACGATAGTATACGAGAAGAGAGAGAGAGAGAGAGGCGAGGAGAGAAGAGTCGTCGGAATGAAATTTTGCGACAACGCGCTCGCACTTTGTTCCCGCGACGTCGTGCTACACGAAATTGTGGAGGCTGCCATTAATTTAATATGAAGAGTAGAACATCCCAATGCGCGGTGTTGAGAGTGATTGATCGCCGAAAATTACTGACAGATTGATGAAAATTAATGAAAAGCCACGGGGAGAAATTAATGGCTCGAACGCTGCGTCGTTTCGTTGAGAAATTTTAAATAGCGAGCAAGCAACCCGGGAGGGAGAGAGCTTCTATCTACTTTTCTAGCGTTTAATGCATTCCGCGAGCTCCAGCCCGGTCCCGATAGCTTTCAGATTTTTATTCGACCTCTCTTCCTATTTGCAACGCACGAACTTTGTAGCCTAATGAAAAAATATAGCTCATTCGAAACGCGTGGAATTAGAGTCTCTGTGAAAGGAAACAAGCAACGCGTTTCGCTAAATAACGAAACCTCGTTACTGTTGGTAGGTCGGTCGGTCGGTCGGTCGGTCGGTCGGTATAAAAATCAGTTGCAGCTGAATCAGTCGGGGGCCCCGCAAAGCAAGCCAATTCGAAGCTCTTTGACAACCGGTTGTAAATAGACGCGCGTATCGCCGCTGGGGGAGAGAAAGCTTTCACTCGCGAACTCGGACGGGGACTGCTAAAATCAGCAGTGGGAGTTTTAATGGCTCGTGTCGCACAGCCCACGGTGTCTCGTCGCACAGGCAAATGATTGAAATGATCGAGCGATTCGGTACGCGAGGGGGCGTCTCTGAGACGTTGATTCTGACCTCGTTAAGGAAAAATTTGGAGACGTTCCTCCCCTATCCCTACCCCTACCCCCGATCGTACACGTCCCACGCGTCCCTTGCCCTGCTCGGCATGCGATATAAATAAATGATGAAGCGCCGGTCCTCGCGTCCTCTTTTTTCTTCGGTTTGCTCGCGTCCCTCGCTCCCAGCCTCGACTCTCTCCTCGACTTTGGAGCTCTTCTTCGGAAAAACGAATTTCAGATTTCAATTTGTCCCGCTGAGCGAAAAGCCGATAAATGGATCTCTCCCTGCTGGTCGCTCGCCGAGTAAGAGAATGACACTGTTTTCGTAAGAAAGGAGGTACCACCTTATTTTTTCCTGTCATTCGCATCACGTTAAAGCGGCACAAGTGACAGAATCGATTAGGCACACTTCACTGAATTACAGATTCCAATTTCTTCGAGCTAGATGAAAATCGTAGAAATATCTGCCGCTACCCGTCTCCTCCTCCTCCTCCGTTCCTCTCGCTCCACCAAATTTCCACCTTTGCTTTTCCTCTCTCTCTCTCTCTCTGTCTCGCGTGGATTTTTATGGTAGAGTGTTTAACGAACTATTCATACCTCCTCCCCAAAACTATCTGAAAAGAAAGGCGAGCACTTCGAGGTCGTTCTCTCGCGAAAGCAGAAAAATCCGCTGGAATCGCGCAAGAAGCGAGCCGACTCTAAGCTTCAAAAGCTTCTTTCCCGTGGAACGCGGTGACGAAAGAAGCTATTAGGGCACGGACGGTAAAAAGTAAATAGTTGCTTTCTCTCCGGGTGGAGCAAACGCCGCCGCCGCCACCGCCGCCGAACGTTTAAAGAAGCCAAAGCGTCAGCGGGGTCAGTATCTTTTCCGGCACATAACTCGCGTTGTTGCCTTGCTCCTGGAATATTCGTAAATCGTCGAGCGAGATGAGCCCTCTTTCGCGAGAATTCGCCAGAGTCGATAAAGCGAGCGAAATAGGTGAGAGCCGAACTTGAAATACGACTTTTTCGATAAGAGGGAGAATGAATTAATAGCCGATAGAGCCGGTATAAAAGTCCATTCGAATTATAAAATTCGTCTGGTGCGAAGGATGAAAGGAGGATTCTGCTGGAACAGAGCGAAGCAGTGGAGTAGAGTGGGATGGATCGTACGAGGGGGAGCGTCGAATGTCTTCGCCAGGAATGGAAATTGGGATAGACGCGGCGCCGTTCACCTGCTCGAGTCATATTACGCGACACCGCGAGATTCGGATGATTTATTACGTAATATCTGAGAGCAACGAAGATCTCCGCATCTTTCTTCCAGCAGTTTCTTTCCCCGCGTGTTTCCTCGCCGGGCCAATCTTATTCTTGACCCCTCGTCTATTCTCTCTCTCCGTCTCTCCTTCTTTCCCTTACTCGTCGCGACACCGGCGATAATTTTCAATTGAAAGTTCACCTCTAAAGAATTCATTGATATTCTTAAACGAGCTTATCTCCTCCCCCCCCCTCCACCCTCCCCCTGGCATCCCGCGCGTTTCGAAGTCGCTGATGTCACGGCGATTCTTCGATTATACCGAGGAAACTCGCTTCCCCGGAGGTTCTTGGCTCCGTCCGGGGGAAACTTTGGAAATTTTGGAGATCGTTATCGCGCGATTGGCCTTCCGGCTCGGTTTTTTCACGAATCGCCGACTTTATCGCCAGGAACCAAAATCCCCACGTCACGAGTAGATTTTGACGGGCGAGTGTGTCGGGTCTTCGCGGAAGTCGAGTGAGCGAGAGAGGGGTCGGAGGGTCGGGGTAGGGTGAGAATTTGACGGGGTGCGGCGTGTCTCTCTGATGTTTCTTTTAAGGGCGGGAGGGAGGGGTTGCTCGCGAAGAAGCAGGTTGAAAGCGGGAACGCGGCCGCGAGTGTAGATGGCTACGCCTTGGAAAATGAAGAGCATTTTCCAATTTTCGTCTGGATATGACGTGGCTCTTAGCCGTCGGAATCCGGAATACTCGCTACGTGACGGTGTTACCGATGTGCTCCATGAAGAAGACTCGCTACAACCTCGGAATGATAACGTTGCCAACGGTACACCCGGTCCTGTCTCCCCTGGTTGGCTTCTTCCCGTTCCGTGCCCCTCCTGCCCGCGCTGCTCGCACCTTTCTTGCGCCCCTCTCGCTCGACCAGCTTTTTCCGAAAATACTCACCGATAGAGCTGTGGTAGCCCCCTCCCCCTCCCACGCCTCCTTCCTCATCCAGCGATGGTGCTACCTTATCACCGCAGCACCCTTTTTACTGCCAATCTCCCGCTTCCTAGCCCGCGGCAAGAAAAGGGACGTAGTCTCGAGGAGAAAAAAGGAGAGGGAACCCGCGAGCGTTTCCCAAAAGCCAAGATGGATCATTTTCCCGAGAATCCTCGTCGATCATAAAAATCTGGGAGAAAATAATTTGGCGACGAGCGACGAGAGACAAGAGACCGAAGGAGGTTACTACTGGGGTGTTTCGTGAGTTTGCTCGCGTGTGCGTGTGACAAACGCGTACAAACGAAAGGAGGGGGGGGGGGGGGGGAAGAGATAGAAAAAGCAACAACGAGGGAGAGAGAGAGAGAGAGAGACAGAGAGATTGCGGAGCAATGTTTAATCGCCATTCGCGGTCTCTCGCGATCTCCGAGAAAGTTTGCTCATAAAAGTGCAGGAAAGGCCGAGCACGCGCACGAGCATAGGACCAGAAGGGGTGGGGGTGGTTTGTGGCCAGGAGGGCAGTAGCAGTTTTGCCCGGGGCGAGTTGGCTTGTTCGGGGGGCTGTAAGCTGGCGGAGCGTGTAAGCTGCGGACGGATGCGTTAGCTTCATGGCTCTCTAGACCTGCAAGGAAGGCGTGGGTGGCGGGGGTGGCGGCGGGTTAAGTTAATTATTTCGCGTTCTGGATGCCGAGGTCACGCGCGCCACTAAGCGCCACCGCCGACGCCACCGACGCCGCCGACGCCGCCTTCTGCCGCTGTACTTATGGCAGAGCGTTGCAATTTGTAATAATTAATGACACTCCTTGCGCCTCGCGCCGCCGCCGACGCCGCCGTCGCCGTCGCCGCCCTCCCAGGGTAGCATCCAATTTCCTGGCTCGCTCGAGAACTAATTCGGTTTCTTTGCCGGTAATTCATAACTAAAATGCAGTTTGTACGATGCCGTTGATATTCCTTTTGCCATCCCTCTCAGCTGTGCGAAGCTCGCGCTTCTATCTCTTCGAGGATTTCTCACCCCCTCCCGCGCAACCCCGGAACTTTCTCCAGGAGGAATTTAATTCTTTAACGGAGATCCCCCTTCCTTTTGACAACGCCCGTATGCCACGGGGTATGACTTCGTCGAGTGCGCCAATCGCTCGAATTTTATCCAACTTGGACGAACGCGTGGTTAAAGCGGCAGGGCAAGCCTCGAGTGTGCGCGCGCGCGTGTGTGGAGTATCGTTGTTGTTGTTGCGTGACCCGCGCGCGTTTGACGGCAAGGGGGTGAAAAGGCTGGGACCTCCCAGGATTTCCACGATTTCCACGATTCCAAAGCATTCCTGTTACGTTAACCGATGCTCGTTCGCTCGATCGCTCGCTACTAGCCAACTCGCTCGATGCGGTTTCCACAATACCAGTCGTGGTAGTTCCCTCGTCGTCGCCCATTACCACGCTTGTACCTGCGGCTTGGATACAGCCAGGCACCAATGCGAATTCGCAGAGTACCGCGGCTAATTTTGCGCCAAACCCCCTGGCAAATACGTCACCGCTGCGATGAATAGCCGCAACGCGATATCCTCGTCACACGATAATACTTCCGGTCAATTAATAACGTGGCCATTCGCGCGATTAGATCCGCTTTTCACCGTTTCCCGCTAACCCTCTTTCCGGCGACGAACGAATGAACGATCGCTCGTTTGTCTCGGTAATCTCTCTCTCTCTCTCTCTCTCTCTCCCTCTCTCTCTTCCTTCTTTTTATTCGTTCTCCCTGAGATTTCCGGAAACTACTCGTGTATCGTGCCATCAATCCTGCATCGCCGACTCGCAAACTGCGACGTGGGAAGCACAGTACGTGCGTCGCGCCAATGATATTGTTGTTCCACTTACACGCGTGGCTCGCCGAGCATTACTACGGGCGTACCTAATTCTCGCGGTAATTCCGATGATGGACAATAATAGTTGGCGAGCACCTTGCGCTATTCGCACCTGCTACCCCTGCTCTAAAAGCAGATTACCAAGTTCGGAATTATAGAGGTTTACGTATCAATCCGCGGAAATGGCGCTGCGAATAAATTCCAGCAAGATACTTGGCCGATTAGCCAGGAGCCGCATAGATTTTATCGTGACGTCTGTTGTCGGAATTACCCTACGGGAACCGAAGCCACCAGCGGCGCACTTATAATTCATTCCGTTACACGTTCCCGTTAGAGGAGAAAACGCTGCTGCTTCCCGTCAGAGAGTGGCGCGAGTGAAAATTTCACGGGAGAGATACGATATTATTTTCACAAGGAATTAGCGGTCGGTTACTCGTAGATTCCTTTCACTCGAGTTTGGAGAATGCACACACACACACACACACACACCCTTTGTATCGGTACTCGAAATGGTGGCGTAGGTCGTGAAAGTAGGTCGCGCGCGATATTAAAGATCCTTAACTTTGATCAATGCACAAAATAAATTTAATTAACCCACTGGGGGGTTGGGGGGGGGGGATTCGCCCGCTCGAACTTCCGGATTGCTACAGTGGCTACAATAGCTGTTCCGAAAGTTGCGTTCTTGCACGGACTAATCCCCTAGGGGTTCTCAAGTCTGTTTAACCCCTCGCGGTAATTCGAGAGTGACCTTAAGAGGACGGACGGACAGATGGACGCGGGTGAAAGGACAGAGAGTGGCGGACGAACTAGTTGAGATGCGTCGCGTCGTCCGGGTTTATCGTCATTTTTCTCTTTCCAACCCCCGTCCGGCGCGGGCCCTTTGCTCCGCATCGACTTATCCCTCTCCTCTCCCTTCTCTCTCCTCCACTCTCGACTTCTGCTTAACGGACGAATAGAGGAAGCTCCGCGAATTTCGTTTCCGCGCTACACGCGCAGCTTATTTTGCGAGAAGCAAAAGGAAAGCTTAGAACACACTCCGGTCCACGATTATGTGACAAGCAGATACGGTAATATTTCATATTTATACGTGGCTCTCATACTTTCTTATTTCTCCGAGCATCGGCTTAAAGGATTCCACACCCAGTGCCATATTATTTAAAGCCAGCCGTTTTACCGGTACTAGCTTCGCTCAGCGTTCATACATAGTAAGGAAGACCAAAGAATAAGGAAAGAAAAAAAAGACGGAGAGAGAGAGAGAGAGAGAGTAGCAATACTCAAGGATGAAATGCAATATGGTTGCTTGTCAATATAGTCTTTTTCCCTGAAATTATTATATATTAAATTACAGCTCGGTTTGTGTGTATGTGTGTGTGCTAAAATGATATTTCGCCTCTGCCTAATCCGTGTGCACCTCGCACGCGCATGTGTGCGCGCGAGTGTATGGCCAGTCTTTAATAAGTAAAACCTCTGCATCCCTTATTTTCCACTGGGAGCTCATTAACATGAAGCGTTTGAATTATGAAATACAGTTTTGAAGAGGTTGGGTTTGCCAGCGCGCAGAGCTTCCCGCCATTTGGTTCCAGCGCGTACCGCATTCCATTTGCCGGGGGTGAAACGATTAATCAACCCCCAGTCGATCTTGTCAATTTCATCTTCTTTCGTCAGGCGACTAATTGTCTGGAAACTTTTCCCCCTTTGTCTCTCTCCCCGATAAATATTTAGCGAGAGGAAGAATAATAAGCGTAATAATAAAAAGGCCCTGTACTCTCCGTTTGGCGTTAGGGTTGTTGAAAATTTCCTCATTTGTCGGGGCTTCCAATTTCAGCGAGCGACATCGGCATCCTCGTCTTAGGAAGACCAGAGACGACGACGACGAAGACGACGACGTCCTTCCACGTCTGGGCGTCTGTTAATTGGCAAGATTAACAGCCAAGCCCGAAGCGAGCAAAAACGAAACCACAGCCCTCGAGTCCTTGAGGTGGTGGACCACGCGCCCATGCCCGCGTTCGCGATACTGTCCCTTCTTCCATCCTCCCACGCTCGCGTAATCCGAGCACCACCACCACCACCCTCAACGTGATTATCGGCTAAAACGAACCACCGCTGCGATGACTGTGTCCTCGTCAGAGTCATTAAACGACTTGCGAGATAATGCTTTACGGGCTACCTTCTCATTTTACGCTTTTTCAAGCTCCGAAAGTCACTTATCATATTCTTCATTAACTCGTTCTCATCCTCCAAGCCCCGCGATGCTGCCTCAGGAGCAAAAGTGGCGTTTATGCCGTCAAATAAACGATTGGATTTTAATCATATTCCGCCATTATGCATATTGCAGCGAGCGTTGATAAATAATAGTGCCGGTTGTGTTGAATGCTCACAATTTGCAAGCTTGTAAACCTTCCAGTTCGTTATCGAGTTACTCCGTGCATAAGCGAGCGTTCTTTTGTGAGATAGAAAATTTCATTGTCGCACCGTGTCACGGCAAACTTTTCTAATTAAGCGTATTTAATGAAGAAACGCGTCAGCGAGATGACGCGTAAATGAGCCCGTAGTGCGGCAACATGCAAAATTTAGTTAATACAGGGAAGAGTGCGAAAAGCCGATATAAAGTTACCAAATAAATACAGGGAGAGAGGGAGAGAGAGATTTTATATATATATATATATATATAGACAATACGAGGTATCGAAGAATCGCCGAGAAACGAAAAGAATGGAAAAATGAAAAAATCAACTAGGTCGTAAGATCGTTTTTTTTTTCTTTTTCTTCGTTGCTATTCCTCGGAGTAGCAAAGTATAATATACAAGTGCGTATAATGGTACGGGTGACTTCTTCGACTTTACGAGGAAGATATGGTTTTTAGAATTAGGCAGCAAATGTAAATGTCGACGCGTAAGAAGATATACAGCAGACGCTCCCCGTGTAATGAGAAATTTTATCTACATCTTTCTCGTAAAATCTTTATAGATGGTCCTTGAACGAGAGACCCAGTAGCGGTTTGCCTCAGAGGGAGGAATACTTAATCGCATAATCACGTAATGACGCACATTGCGACTCCAATGGAATATAACGTGGAATATACAATGGGAAGGTTTTTTGCCAATTCCAGCAAGTAGAAAAACGCGAAATTCATCCGTCCGCCACTGCCGTTAATGTTTGTGTGTGGTAGTGCTCCCTGTCTTTTCTCTCTCTCTCTCTCTCTCTATCTCCCTCTCGCTCTCTTTCTCTCTCTTTCTCTCTCTAAAACAAGCTTTTACAGTAATTGAAAGAACCCTTCCCTAATAATATCTGGATCATATTTTAAGAACAATCGTTGGATCCATTAATCGAACGTACATTTCCTTGAAAAACATTAAGTAGAAAATGCCCGTATTATTTTTTGCTTCATTTAGTTCTTACGTACGATACGTGCATACATGATTCTGTCCCATAACCCCGTTGGTAGGCTTTGCTTTAACGCTATTGGTAAAATTTGTTTGGAATTTGCTTTATCCGAGCCAGTCGAGTTGGTCAACTCTGTTGGTCAACGCTGGTTGCTATTAAGCAACTGAGAGAACTAAATTAGTACTTTATTCTCGTTTAATTTTGCTCCTTGTCCGTCGTTGCCGCGATGCTAACTTATAAGACGTAAGAAAACGAGTTCACAAGGACGCGGAAAGTTCAGGAAGGATCTCGATGGCAAAAGATTTAATAAACTTGGCGTCCACTCGTGTCATGGAATTTCCCCAAGTTTCTCATCTTTTTCTCCACTTTCATTCGGAATATTTTGCTCGCCTCTCGTCCGTTCGTCCGACCGTCCGTTTGTTGTTCCTTTTTTTTTATGGAACTTCTCCCCCGACCTCGAGAAGGCAAATCACCTTTCGGAAGGCACTGGAAACATCCCTTCGCACTTAAGCGTG
This sequence comes from Sclerodermus sp. 'alternatusi', assembly GCA_037305995.1. Lineage (NCBI taxonomy): Eukaryota > Metazoa > Arthropoda > Insecta > Hymenoptera > Bethylidae > Sclerodermus > Sclerodermus sp. 'alternatusi'. Next base: position 1,308,246 of record CM074558.1, on the reverse strand, counting down.
ATACGGGTCAACCGAAGAGTTGTATCCCCCGTTGATTGTCGTCGTCCTCGTCCCGAAGCCAAATTGGCTATGGCAGAATCTGTTTCTCCCGCTGTTGAAAATCCATGGGGAACCATCGAACGCGCCACTCTTCTCGGTTATACCTTTAGTTTTTTGTTAATACGTAGTACCGTTTGCGTGAAAAACTTTGCACGAAGAAGTTGCATTCGCGAGAGTAACTCGCCTTTTCCTCAGCTTCGACTGGAACCTCGTCAACTTTGAGCAGGGGGTGAATTCCCGATTCTCAGCCGGAGGGGGGCGGGGGTCTCTTGTTGAACAACGTTTCTCGGACGATTTGCGATCCGAAGAAAGTAGTAGTAGTAGTAGTAGTGGCAGTAGTGGACATTTATGAAAGAGTAATTTTTAATCTTTGTCGCACACAAAGTACATCATGGATTTTATGGAGTTCGAACTGCGAGTAATTTCTCGTGGAAAGTCGAGATTTAAAAAAAGAGAGAGAGATAGAGAAAAAGAGAAAGGAGAGAGAAAAAACGATCCAGCGAGAAGAGTCCGTGGGATTGGATTAAGGGAAATTAAGAAACTCTGAGCTGGATTACGATTCTAACGAAGAGATTGGCGCGCATTATCCGCTCTGTTGAGTTCATTTCGACCGATTTGTCGAGACAGCTAATTCTCTTGTCGCGGTGATCACGATTCGGCGGCGGTTAGGCGGTTGGGCGGTTGGGCGGTCGAACGGTCGGCTGGCTACACGGAGACTCGATTCTCCCCTTCCTTATTTTCCTCCAGCGAACCTGTGCTCCGGCATCCTTTGTCGCAAACCACTTATAATGGCGCGACGCGAGTTTAGCCTTATTTGCAATTTAGTCGCATTATTTGCGACGACTTCATTTACAAGCTTAACGACCGATCCTCGTGCAGCTCAGCCCACGCGAAAGATATACCATCCCTCTCTCTCTCTCTCTCTCTCTCTCTTCGCTTGGTTAATTAGCACGGTTTTACGATGGACAAAGTTTCAGCGACAAAAGTTTGCTCGGCGCATTTGCAACACAGTATCGTTTAGTGTGTCGACACGAAATTTTACGCTGCTTTTAAAAACAGTTTGCCCTCTATGCACCGAAGACGAGGGGGTGGCGAAGGGTAGAAGGAGAGTGGGAGGGTGAGGGACTGAGAGAAAAATAGAAAACGCCCTTGGCGGTATAAAATATTTTTATTTCATTTTCACAAGTCAAGTTTATACCAAATTTAAATCTATCAGCAACTTTGTTTCCTGCCGCGAGAGAGTCTAGGAGAATCTAATTGTGGTCGTCTTGGTGGGTGGTGGTGGTGGTTATACTTGTGGTGTCAGCGGTGCGAGTCGGTGGTGGTGGTGACGATGATGATGCTGCCGCTTCCAGTGGTCGATAAAAATTTGAAGACCTTTCCCTAGCGTATTTCGAGTCTCGGCGAGGTCACGATGCGGTCCCCTCGTTCCGTGACAGAAAATTTCTTTGCGATAGGAACGACGACGAGACCACCCCGAACTTTCCTCGAGAACTTCAACTTGAGACGGTGCGCCACTTGAAGATTCTCCGCGATGTCATTCGTTTCTGCCAGGTTTACATCTTGACGAAAATGAGTGAAACTGAAATCTAAGTTTTCGGATGAATTGGAGCACGAGAGATGGTGTAATTTTCTTTGTTACATTTGCTTGATGGTCTGTAGACAGGTCGATGGAATACGAAAAGTTTATTTTAAAGACCTCTGACCCTGTTCGTCCATCTCTCCTCTTCGCCTATCTCTCGACTTCCCCCCCCCCCCCCATTACGCTTCTTCTGCAATCGGTTGACGTCGGAGTTTCAACTATTCGACCTTAATCCCCCAGCTTTTATTTTATCTTAAGCTTTCGATATTTTTGGAAGAGGGCCAGCAACGAGTTCAGGATTTTCAAGAGAACCTGCTTTTTGCAGATATTGATTCAGCGGTATCTTTCGGTGGTCCCGGCCTGTGGAGGGAAATCTAAATAAAAATGGTAATTGTCATTCTCTTCGTTATTTCAGTGGCGAAGGTCGAGGAACAGCCTTCCTCGAAGAGGAGGTGGTTCCTTAACCAGTCCGACCCACCGTCATTTCGATAATGATTCTCGTTATCTCTAATAACCATTAATATTGGGGGAGAGTTTTTTCTCGGAACATTTCTAGGTCGTCAATTAGGGGATGCGAGTCATCCTCGAGAGCTCTCGGGTTTCTTTTTTCGAACTGCCAAAGTTCTCAGGCTCTTTTTTTCTAGCTATTTGCTCGTTTATCGCGTTAACCACGCGGTTCCACGAGAAGTCACGGATATCCGGAAGGATCGCGGAGTCTCGAAGGGTCCAGGGGAGCATAAAAAGTCACCACGTGGACCCCCGCCGCGCGCTGTATCAAAAGAAAGAGACGCCAGCCAGTGCTCTCTGTTTCCTCCTTCATCACACTCGCATTTAATTTTACCCTCTGGCAAACACGAGTGATCGTAGGTGGATGAATTCGGAAGTGTGAAGGGAGAAGCTGTGAATATTAAGTATCACTCACCGTTGAACCTATCGGGAACAATTTCATTTCTACCGATAACTTTTGTTTGCGCTATCGTATGTCCACTCACGTACCGTCTGCCAGAGAAATCAAATTTGTCTCCCTCCCTCTCTCTCGCTCGCTCGTTTCTTAAATAGAAGTAGCGCGAATACGCACACGAGTCTCTTTGGATAATGCCGACAAATTTCTTCCCGCCCCTTTTCACATTTTTGCTCTAAATTGGCTCGTGCGCTGCGTAGCACTGATATAAAAAGTCCGGGGTGGTGGTTTACGGGTAGAAAAAAGCGGGAGGAAAAATATGTAAAGCAATTCTCATCCATCAAGCCTGCCGAGGAGGTACCGCGGTACCTATCGGCGATCTTCTCGCGAGGAGCTGGTGCACCGGCACCATCGCATTCGTCCAACATTCTTGGATTCTCTATAAATCTTGTTTATCTCAAGTACCGCGGGAGGACCTCGTGCTCTCTTGAGCAGAGCGAGTCTCCACTTGGTAATATTGATAACGACAGAATTCTCCAGAGCAACGTAATAAGATGTAAATTCCCGTGCTCTTTGCTTCTTGGATTGAAGGAAGCAACGATGACGCTACTACTACCGAGGGGCGGAGAGACTACGAGGCGCCGTCCTTGCCTCCCTCTCTCGCGAGTAGCGACGTTTAGCAGTCGCAGGAGCCGTAGGAGCCGTTGCGGATCGTTTGGCACGAAGCTCGAAAATTTCTAGAGGGCCAAAAATACACGCGTATAATCGCGGAACAGCGAAATCAGGTCCGAGATCAAATTGAACGAAAGCTTCCCCCCCCTCTCTCTCTGTCTCTCCCCCCCTCGGTATTCGATCGGTGACGCAGATTGCTTTCGTAACTATTTAGCGGGTCGGGGGATGAAGCGTCGCGCGATCGGTTTAACGCGAAAATTCCTCTTGGAATTTGTGCATGCGCCGAAAGGAAGGACCAACCGAGGGACGGACGGACGAATGGACGAATGGACGAACTGACGAACGCCTGGGTACTTCCTGGCACGTCTGTTTGAGTTTCGAGAACAGAGCCTCTAACGACGTCGAACTAATGCGAATGTGAGCACGTTCGCAAATGTAAGCACGACCGGAAGATGGACGATGGCCATGTCGATTTGGTGCTTGTTTAGAGTCGACAAACAAACGCGCCGTTACCGTGCAATTAAATCATCGCACTAGAAGCTTCAACTATCGACGTCCCTACGTGCTCTGCATATTCTCGTAAGTCATCCTCGGCGAGTACCGAGTGTCTCTAGGATCTCTCGGGGTAAACACGCGCAAGACCCGTTGCACAACTTACTCCTCGTCCCTTCAGGCTGAAAGAGAGAAAGAGACGCGTCGTTCAGCATCCCTGGATTAACCGTCCCTCCGGAAAGACCCGGAGAGAAATTCAAGATCCTTCGAGCTGCGTCTTCCTCTCGAGCGGTCCTGGTGCCTCGGTCATTCTCAGTACGCGTCATATTCCCACGTTCCAACGGGGCTGGGGCCTGTTTTTCAGATTAATCGATCTAACGTCGTAACGATTGTACGCGTCTCCGGGGGGGGGGGGGGCTTCTCCCCCAACCCCTATTAAAGCTCTCTTCTGCCGTTTCATATTCTATCGTTTTAAATCTTGGATGCTCGATCGATACTCTACTCCGATAGTAACGATAATGATGATAATTCCCAGCGATGGTTAGCCAGACTAAAGCTATCCGCCCTATTTGACGTTGCAAAAAGTGCGTTTGCTAGGATCGCTGTTGTTGCTACTGTTGCTACTGCTGCTACTGCTGCTGCTGCTCTTGTGTTTTACAGGATAGCGCAACCGTGTGCATCGAGCTAATAAATCACATCGGATTTGCAGAGGCGATAATGCTACTGCTAAAAATCACTCGATTGCCAATAGTTTCGTGTACACTTTGACTCGTTTGCGTCGTGTACGTATGTAATACAATTAGCTTATATCGCTGTCGGCGGTAATGCGTGGCTTTTCGTCAAAACCTTAACAATGGTATCAACGATATATCGCAATAATAATAATAATAGTGATGGCAATAGTAACAGTAACAGTAACGTCACACGAATAGAACGTTAGTAGATTACACGCGATATTTTGCTGCTCGGTATTAGAGAGACTATCATTATAAAATCCGTATCTTTATCGTCTCGCTCAAGTAATTCTTTTCTCCGAGATAAATCGAGTTTTTCCCCCCTTCCTTCTCCCTCCCTCCCTTACTTGCATAGGGGCAAGTCTTTTTAAAGTAACTCGCTTTGATGCAATATGTCGTCGTCGTCGTCGTCGTCGGAGTGTTGCTCAAGGTGTAAAAGCCAGCCGAGATATGACCTGAAATACTGAACTTTCATTTTTTGTACGTGTATAGGATTGCAGGTCCGATGCCCATAAGGGGTGCTGCCATTAAAAGCTTATTATGGTACAGGAAGGAAGTGCGCAACGATTATTTCCAAGGTTTAATAGGACTTCCTGTCGTGTAACATATAAGCTTTAGTGGTGCTGTACTCTGGGGCAAATGCTTCGTTGTTATAGCTTCAAGTATAAGTAAATTTTCGTTTATGCGAGCAGAAAGACGAGCAACGGTAGTTGTACCATAGACTTGGAGCAAGCGGAGTTACAACAAGTTTCTGCTAAAATCGCAAATTGCTAGGCAAAATACTTTTATAGAGAGAGAGAGAGAGAGAGAGGGGGGGAGGGGATGGTTTCGATAAGAGGCAACGGAGAGGGCGAGGGTAAGGGTAGTAAGGGTGTTGGCTGAAATTGAGAGGGAACCAAAGGCGATTTACCAAACGGGGTAAATAAAAAAGTATTGTGTTTTAGAGAGATTGATTGAAATCGATAAGAGAGAGGAGGGAGCGAGCTTGAATTATGGTGAACCAGGGGAAAAGACACTCCCACCCGTAAGAACAATTATTATTGTTTGTTGTTCTGCCACGCGGAAGTTAATGTCGCTGTGCGGAGCCAGCGAGAACTCGCCTCGGGTGGAAACTGTCTTATTCGAGAAGTACGAAAGTGCATTAGTCCGAGCCGTAAAACGACCGAAACTTTTCTCCTCTTAACGGAGCTCGCGTTCTTTGCCAAAGTACTCGTTTATTGTCAAGAGTCCTTAAAGATCTCGCGAAATCGTAATACCTGTATTCAAACGTCGAATCTCCTCATCCGTCAAGGTTCAACGGCTCGGAGTGCTTCTCGATCGAAAGGCAATCACACAATGCCTGGCATAATTTTCTTCCATTCCACTTACCCACCACCTGCCATTCCCCTTTGCTCGTTACTCCCTTTTATTTAGGATAGACTGCCGCATTTCGCTATACCGTACGCTTCCCGGACTTTGCAAACCATGGCTAAAATTCCCTATTTCCTGACAGTCGACGCTACGAAAGACACACACGCGTGTACGCTTATGTCGAGAGTTGGCTGAGTTTATCCCTGATGGAAGGATTACTGCGGAAAATAAAGACAAACTCGTATATTTAAGAGCTTGCATTAGTGAAACAAACAGGCATTCCCTCTAAGATGCCAGTGTTACATTATGGATGTAATACCGAGCAGAGTCGCGGTTCCGCTAACCATTCTTTTCTTACATCTTTGATGAGTTTGCCGAAAAACTTTTTAACCGGCCATCGAAAAGATTCGCGACTTCTCGATCCATTATTCCATGCTTCCCGATTCATCGTAAAATCATAATTACCGCATCGCAAAAAGTGCACTTTGCTCATTTCGCGAAAGTTGGTTTTTAAATGAATTTTTCTACGCGAGGACAAAGAGAGAAGGCGACTCTTACATTTTAAGGCAGGAAAAGCAACGTTATCCTCTAAATAAACGATTTGTCTCTTCATTTCTTGGTAGAATCTCTGCAACGCGCCACACGTATGCACCGGGAAGCGTATCGGGTGGTTCTCGGGTAAAAAGAGCAAATCCTTTTAGAATAATCAGCTTTAAAATAATTAAAAGAAAGTTTCTTAAAACGTTGTATACATTATTTATGTGTACCGCTCTCGGGTTTTGTACGGGAACAGGTGGATTCCGTAAGTAGTCTGATACGAAAATCAAAGCCAAGTGGATTTAAATGGTGGAAGGATAGAGGCAGGAGGAGGAGGAGGAGGAGAAGGAGGAGTGGAAAGTGGCGAAAGGTAGCTGAAATAAAAGAGCGCGAGAGGAGAGAGAAAAAATTGGAAACATTCCTAAAAGCTCCTGTAATTAGCAGCAGGAATGCCCGTCTGCCTGCCTGCTTGCGCATAATCGTAGCTATGAATTTGTGCGTGTAGGAGAGCCCCAGGTTAGCTCTTTATTCAAGGCGTGCCATCCTGAATGTAGTAACGAACGAACGAACGAACGAACGAACGGGAAACTTCGTCAATGTGTTTTCAATCGACGTTAATGGCAATACTGAGGAAGGAAGGAAGGAAGGAAGGAAGGAAGGAAGGAAGAAGAAGAGAGGCGAAGAGAAGAGAAGAAAAAAGGAAGGAAGGAAGGAAGCTAGCGAGTACCCGCACAGAACAGCCACTCGCTTTTAACGCCCCTCCGATTCCATTCACGTTCCTTCGCACCTAAGGACGACTCCCTCTAGTATGGGGATTTCAAAAGGCCAGGGATACGGATCCGCGAGCCCGACGGAAAGGACTAAGTAGATTGGACAAGGAAACTACCACTGATCCGATTCGCGATTGATCCTCCTTCGAGTTTTTCCAAATCTAGACTTATTTCCCTCGATCCTCCATTATGTAAAATATATTTGTTTGTTCCACATTACACACACGCGCGCTTCTTTCGTGATTATTGGCGAATCGAGACGAATCGGTTTATTCGCCAAGTTTAATAATAATCTACGCGCCGCGTTAGTCCATTCGGAATTTCCAAGATTACATTACGACTGCATTAGTGGATAGAGACATGGAGAATTCTCCGGTGTAAGTTTCTCCGTCTCTTCACCACCGAGAAATTAACGAACTCAAGGTTAATTGACTCTCAGGGATTTCAGGACTAGTTCTCGGTAGTTGAAACCCGCAGTTTCTCCAGTTTCATTTCGTTGTTATGCGCCCCTCCTCCTCCCCTCTTCCTATCTATTCGCACAGTTATTGATTCGAATAACTTACTTAAGCAGGGAAACGTGAATGCGTTCGAGCGAATGAAGCTTTTCCTCGAAAACTTCGATCGAGAGTCCACGCGAACCTTCGGCACGCGGGATATTTTTCTTATTAATGAAAAAGTCTCGTTTAAGGGAAACCTTCGCGGAATGCCTAACAGGCGATCGTCTCATTGGAAAAGAATTATTCATTTATAGAGCACGCGATGAGTATGCAGACGACGCTCGCCGCGCTATGCGTGGGCGAAGACTCGATGACCGGTGTGATCATCCCCTCTCTTGGGCTAAGGAGGAAAAATTTTCATTTTTAGAGCCAAGAATTTTCAAGGGAGCAGCCGCTCGCTAATTCCATTTTGTTCTCCTCGAAAAGCTTATCCTCCATCGCTTTTTCTAAATCCAAATAAATGGGAATCGCATAAAACGATCCGTATCTCCACATTCCGTCGCTTCGTTCACGGTAACAGTCGGTTTATGAATGTCGTCCCTGTTAAGAGCAAAGTGGTAACCGGCAATTTTATTGTCGTTGTAACACAACCGCGCGTACGCTCCGTCGCATTGTTTTATAAACTGATAAAGTGTAAAGTTCATTTAAAGTTGAAGTACGCGCTCGTTCCGTCGTCGAGAGCTTGTTACCTCTGAATTATCAAAATGTATACACACACACACGCGCGCATCTCGTAGAAAGGCTAATACGAGTAGTAGGAGAACAATCGTGAAAAACTGGCGGAACATCGACAGGGAAGTGAATTTCTTCCTTCGATGTCAACGCAGACGCGCGTCGCACGGTTTATAATTCACACGTGGCATCGGTGCGCGATAAACCGCGTGGATTGCGTGAGAATGTTCGAGGATAAGGGACGAGTTTCGGCAGTTTCAACAACGGTAAGACGACTGGCAATGGTAATGGGAGATAACGAAGCCACGACGAGTTTTCCTCTTCGTGTCCCGCGCGCTGCTCGCGAGGAATCTGATAAATTAAATATTCCGCCATGACTCCTTCAACAAGTTTCTTCCTCCATCACACTCGCGCCGTGTCTCTAGCCTCCCTTTTATTGCATTTCCTTCTCTCTCGGTTTGCCCTCCATTTAGCAATGTATCAAATAAGAAAGTAATCAGGAAAGTGGTTCCGTCGGTTCATTACTTTTTACCGATGGAATTGTCTGAAAGATTCACAGCCTGTAGCGATTCTCTAGCTAGGCCCCACCACCCCCCATCGTTCCTGCATATCTAATACACGTACAGGCTTTTTCATCCCTGCTGGATTTTTTAAAGTAGCTTACAGCTTTCATTAGTATTAATCCTGCGCTCGGTTGTTCATTATTGTGTTTCAAAGGGACTCTCGACCACCCGCATTGTCGGAGATCATCATCGGGCACGCTAAATAATTCCTTGGATATTTTTCAACAAAATCCAGGGAAACGAAGGGGGGGGGGAGGGAAAGCTACCACGTCCGTTTCACGCATGCGTCTCCGCAGGTTCCGCTCGGATATGCTTATTACATCGGTTACAGCTTATTAGTTCGTGCCCGGAGGAGATGCAACGGGAGACACGGTTAAGTGCGAGGGGAGAGGGAGGAGGGGCAGAGAGCCAATAGTTTGAAATTGGCACAATTTGGCGCAATTGTACTATCCTGAGAAATGCTCTCGCGCGATCGACGAAACACAGTGGGAGAGCGGAGAGAGTAGGTTCTCCTCGTAAAGGTACATGCACACACACGCACGCGCGCGCGCAGACATTGACGCGGGAGTGATATTGTAACAACAATAATCAGTACTATGTATCGGTGTGCCCTCGCAGAATCCCTTTGTGATTTACGAGTATACGTGTGAGGCTCTCGAATATCGGAGCAGCATTGAACTGAGAAAGTCGGTCGAATTATGAATCGTGATCGCACGTAGGAGCCAGCAGCAGCAGCAGCAGCCACTGTCAGGCTAACTCCTCACGTACTCAGCGTGATGCGATAAAAATGAATTTTGTCGGTTTCGCTGAGAGCACTGGGAGTTACGACGCCTCACACTCGATTACTCCGAGAAATTCACATACAGAGCGTAGGGCATTCGATCACGTCGATCCTATACAGCAGCAGCAGCGGCGACGGCGGCGGCGTCAGTGACGTTTTTGTTTTTCTTCTTCCACCTCCACTTCGACTTCTTCTTCCGCTTCTGCTTCTGCTTCTGCTTCTGCTTCTGCTTCTGCTTCTGCTTCTGCTTCTATTTCGCGTATCCTCCTCCTACACCCTACTCTTTTGTGCAAGTCCTGCTACTCACCGCGATATTGGACCTCTGCGTTTGCCGAGGGTGTTCGACTGGCGGATCAAACTGAAACTCGTTGAACTATGGTCCCCCGGGAGGTTGTTTACCGTGGCTCGAAGGCACCGCGACGCTTTTTAGGTCCAACAACGAGAAAAGAAGCTGAAACGAGCTTGAATCTTCGTTTCCCGTTACAGGAATTTCACGTCCGTGCTTTCCAATTTCTCGGGAACTTTTTGAAAATTTCATCTACTTATCTCCGCTGCCGAATCCACTTTTTCTCGCTCAACCCCCCGTGCCCCCGGTTACATTGTTAGATTCCTGGCACACGGGAAATTTAGTATTAGTGGCCATTTTCACCCGGCGCGCCGGTGGAGGGATGAAACCCCCCCACCCCGGCGGGGCCACCAGGACTCGCTCGCTGGCGGTGCTCGAACCCAGACGCTTCGCAGGAAAATGAAACTTGTTCCCGTTGACTCTCGCGTTTCAGCATAATCTCAAATCTGTAGATGTAGCTGTAAGTTTCTTCCAAGTGGTATATCCCCGGGACTCGTAGACATTTATCATCGTTTTCTATCTTTCTTACAATAGCTCTTTGCGCACACATGCAAATTATTCCTATATCTTCTTGCGCGTCGATGTAAGTGATATCTCTCTCTCTCTCTCTCTCTCTCTCTGTCTCGTTCCTTGGGCGGCGAATGCTCTTAAGTAAACATCTATTCGCCGTTCGCGAGATACGATGTACTCGCATTTTCCTTACAACGCTCTACCCTGCGCTTCGCAAGCTCGCCCATTTTTCAGACGTCTCTCCTAACGATCACTTTCGGCTTCTAGAAAAAGCTCCGAAAGAAGATTCTGACATTCCTCCCGGAGAGTTTTACGAACCCCACCGAGTCCCTTCCGCTTGACAACTACGCGCTTCGACGCCTCTACGTCATAATTCCGCGCTCCCTTGTTTCACGGCTGGTTTTTACGTCGAGGGAGGGGAGAGGGGGCGCGAAGGACCAGGATCGAAGATGGAGATTTGCTACAATCGAATCCTTCACGCGTACTCCTCCGGTTATTTCCCGCTATTCGCTTTAAAGTTTCCACAGTTTCGCGCGCGCGCGCGTGTGTGTTGTGTGATGGATGAAGTGATAAAACGTATTAACACTTTATCATACGGGGTCTTCCACTCCCTACCCTCTCCTCTCCTCCTCCTTGAGGTGTATCTCGAATCTGGGGTTGCTCGCAGTGTAAATGCAGTGCGCCGCGGTGCATTTCTCTGTACGCGCATCTCTCTATTGGCCATACGTACCGTGCATGAATCCTAAAGTCTAGCCTCTCCACTTACTTGACGAGAAATCCACGTAAATATCACGCGACTGCACTCTTGTTGCGCGGTTCTCAATAGTTTATGATCCCCCATAATCGCGAGCCTGCGGAACGAGTGCGGCACACGGGGGAGGAACATGATAATTAATTGAGTCAATTCTGCGTTTCTCATTAAGCGAATTGTTTATTAACTCGGAATAACGGTCATAAATGTTATTATAATGAGCTTCGCTAATAATTACCAACAGTGCCTTAATCGATTCACGCAACAGCGGTCTATGTTCGGTCTTTAACAAAATATTAATCGTGCAAAATGCATTAATAAGTAAACAAGTAAATTGAAACGCGGAGGGTACGGTCGGACAAAAAAGCTCCGCTTTTTGTTAATGCACTCGTTAAAAGCTCTTTGTTTCATTAATGACTCGATTAAAATATTTTATTATGCTTTTATCGCACGCCGCTAGGATTTCATGCGGGAAACAACGAAACGAATGCATTTGCCGAACTCTGAACTCCGATATACGTATTGGCGCGGAGCATTATTCGCGTTGGTGGTGGTAGTGGCGTGGGGTAACGTAGGGCCATTTTTCGATTTAAGTGGAGTAAATTTTGCGAGAATCGCGTTTCCGTGAAAATTTCTAATGCTGGATAAAACACGGTAGGGCTGGAAGTAGCGAATGGACGAAAGGAGGCAGTGGGAGAAGAAACGAGAGAAAGAGGGAGAGAGAGAGAGAGAGGGTTGAGGGAGAGAGCTCTGGAAGTAACGCGAGAGTATAACGCAACGAATGTAATCGGCTCGAATAAGCTCGATGATGATTGCGCGCATCGGGCAATTACAAGGAGCCAGCGAAACTTTTCACGATGAGCTTTTTTCGCTCCAGCTATCAATCCTTCGCGAGTATTCGCGATAAGGCATAAAAATTACGATTGACCTCAGCCGCAGTTCCACTCTCTCTCTCTCTCTCCACTCTCCCATTCACCGTGGAAAAAAGAATCGCTGTCGCAAAGACTTTAACGCGCGCGTGGCTTGCCTTGAGGGTACGATACGGCTCGCGCAAGTGGAAAGATCAGAAATAGGCCAGACGAGGACGAGGAGTCTGCCAGAATTGAGTCGGTCCCGACAAAAGAGACGTATCGACGACACGGATGGATCATTTGATGGACTCGAAGGCAACATCCCCTTGACGACTCGCGCGCGTCGAGCTTAAGGGATCGATGTTGCCGCTTGCAAGCTCGGTTCATCAATCTGACTCGCAGACAATAGCCAGATGATACCGGAGCAGCAGCTTCTCCATCGGATAAAGTCTCTCCGTTGACGCGACTTGATGGCAGGAACAGCGAGGACTCTCGTTTCATTTCAATTCGTTTCATCCCCGTCCATTCGTTAATAGCCCTTTTCCAGGGCGTCGCTTCTCTCTCACTCCCATGTGCGATGTTGATTTCCCGTCAGTTTCGCGCGGGGTTCCCACGCGAGATCTCGCGGGGACGGAAGGAAGCACGTGCTTCCGGTGTGTCGCTTTCACGGGCATTCGCTTGTATTATGCATTATGCAACGTTGCAATTTGCATTGGTCGTATCTCGCGAGGGGGGAGGGGTGGTCTACGTCTCTCGCCGGTCGTCCCTCCGAGCCGAGAGAATAAGCGACCACCGAGTGGAGAGAGACGCAGGAGAAAGGACGCGAAACAAGGAACACGGTTACTTAAGGACTCTGTGCATTACGTTTTGTGTGTGCATTTGCATGTTTTACTCGCTATCTCCACTTCTATCCATGACTACTCTTTCATTCCTTGGGAACCCACCAGTTATGGAGCGCTCTCCCTCCATCTGTCTCTTTCTCTCTCTCTCTCTCTCTCTCTCTTTTTCTCTATCCGTGTTCACAATCCGGTCGCCTCTTGCTCTTCTTTCCCCGGAGTCCTTGCTTCTCTCTCTCTCTCTCGCTTAGCTCCACCGTTCAGTTTACTCTAGCACCCCCTCCCCCCTCCGCGTTCCCCACACCCTTCTCTGGCCCCTCTAACGAGATATTTTCTCGAGCAGGTTATACCCTCGGGTTTCAGCCCGAAGCTACTAGTTAAAACTTTATCAAAAGACATTCTTTTCCGCGACACAGCACCTTCCTCGAATCAGACCTCTTCAGCTATAGGCAGCTCTACATGTAGCTCCGGTGTACTCGCGCAACTCTCTTTCATTCCTCGGTGAACCTGCCGCGAGATATTCGAAAGCTGTTTCACCCGAACACTCGCCTTTTGCTGCAGTTACACTTTATCATACTGCATCTTGCGCTCTTTTTCATTTTCTTGGCCGTTTACCCTGGTATCTTCAGGAGCGTTTTCGAAAATTCCTTCTTTCACGGTGTTGCGGAAAGAAGGAAGTAGCGCGCAGAGTACGGATTTGATTTTTAATATTTTATCAGGAAAGAGATTTATAAAAGTCTATAGGCAAAAGATATTTTAATTTTGGAATTCAGAGTCGAGTGTGATAGGGGAAAATATTGCAGCAGGAAATACGAGAGAGAGAGAGAGAGAGAGAGAGAGAGAAAGTAATGAAGCGATATCAATCGATAAACGAAAATTGGCAATTTACGGTAATTTACGAAAAGTAATTATGCCTGGGAACAGCGGTAAGCAACCCATAAAAAGAGCATCCTTTTTCAGGGAGTAGACAAGAGATGGGGGAGAGGGGGCAGATCCCCAGGGAAAATCGAAGAAGCGCCGCGTGCGCCCGAGTTTCTTACGAGCAAACATCACGCGATTTACAGCTATTGTTAATTTACGAGAACGTTGAAACATTCTGCGGTACAAACGACCAGGAGTTTATATTTGCGCGACATTCGCAAATCTCAACTAGAATTTTGAGTTTGCGAGGGCGGCACTCATAAATAAATAGAAATTTGAACTTGCCATTTACTACTCGACTGACAAAGTGCAAGGAGAGAGAGAGAGACACTCCGTCCGCGTAAAATATTCTTCAATGTTCGTTTCGCGAATCATAATCGATACGATGCAAAATGACGAAACGAAGAAGTCGTGTAGGAAACGCAGGGTAAGGAAGGAGGAGGGTAGAGGTCTTTGTGTGAAAGAAGAAGGGATGGGTCAATGGTGGTGCAAGTACGCCTATTTTGCAGCCAGATTATTCAAATGAAATAGCGGGCCTCATAAAACAGACCGCGGGAAGGAAAGTACTGAAATTATACCGAGGATTCGTCGTTGCTCCTTCACAGGAGTCTTCCGGAAGTTAGTTGGGTTATACCGAGAGAGAGAGAGAGAGAGAGAGAGAGAGGGAGAGCAGGTAGGCAGGTTGGACTGGGGAGGGGTGCGACGATGGTTAGCGATGGGGATGAAGAACTCTTCTCAAGATAGTTGAACGTATACGCGAGGTAAGTGAAGAGGCAGAGGTGAAGTAGCGGAGATGAGGAGAAAAGGAGATGGGGAGCCTGACAACCAGGCAAGCAGGTAGGCAGGCAAGTAGACAGGAAGGGGCTAAGAGGGTGAGGTTGAACTAAGCACTCCGTTTAATCTACCGTGTTGCATAAATGCATAATCTCTGCTCCTTCCTCCATGAGATACTGGCCGTTCTTTCTTGCCCGAAGTGTCGCTTCCGGTCCGATTCATCGACTACCCAACCAAGAGACGAGTCATTAAAAGACAAAGCGTTACGTTCGGTACATTAAAATACTCAGGGTATACAAAAGAACAACCGTTTCTTCTGCTACGCGAGAAAAAACTGCTCTTAATTATTGTTCCATTAAAGTACACAAAGCCCACGGCCTTTATTTCCTTTTTTGTGTTTCCGTTTTTCTTTCACTTTTCTGTAAAAATAGAATTGATATTTTTTCAATTTTCAACCGCGGTATTTATGACTAAAACAATATTTTTGGCACCGTGTTGCGCTACAAGTTTTTCTCGTCTTTCGAAGGGGTTCGCAACACATACTTCAGAGAGCGCGTGTACGAGAAAGATCCAAGGACTTTCGATTTTCTGCAAAAATGTCAAGGAGTTAGGATTCTCTCGATACTTTGAAGTTGATTTTTCAAAAGGAAAAAGTAATTTTTCCACACATGTTTATTGAAGAAAGGAAAAAAAATCTTGTCGCTCAAAGCCCTAGAATAACGCGTGCTCGCGAGGGGAGGCGAGCCGAACTTTGAAATCTTGTCAAGTAGTACGAGTCAACGAGCTTGTGTCAAGTTCACGACATACCTTCGCCGGTCTTCTCCGATGAGGCTAAGTACTTTTCGACACGTGTTTATCGGACAAAATAATTTCTTCCAGGAGTTCTAAGGCAACGCGCGTCTTCACAGACAGAGAATTGATTCGCGAAACCTTAAGTTTTAACTTTGGTCTAGTTTCCCTCAGGGGTTGCTCGAATGTCATTGGACACTCTAGCAATACGGGTGTACGGCGAACCCGAGGAACCCGAGCCTGCTCCAGTTTTCTCGGAAAGGAAGAAGATTGGAATATTCATCGATATAACGTAGTTTAATTTGCAAAAGAGATCGTAGAGTCTTTTGATTTCTTACGAAAAACAAAAAGAAAGAAAAAAAGTTTTAGAACTCACAGGCACGAATCGCAAGAGAAACGTTCGCTTAGGAAACTATCGCGCGACTTCCGCCCGGATGCTCTTACACCTTCGTATAGAGGGAGGTTGCAGTATACAGCAACGTTCATTGCGTTACCCGAGCCGAGAACCGCGAAAGGGATCGATGGTTCGCGTGATCGACGACGGACATCGATCGGATTCTTGCACGCTTCGCTGCTTGACCGATTGAGGAAAAGCAGTAAACTCGGTCACGATGGAAATGCACCGTCCAAAGGGTTGGAGAACTGCAACGAAAGGGGAAAAGGGTGGTGGTGGTGGTGGTGGTGGTGGGTTCGTAGCAGACACCGGGCCTCGTGGTGCCGTAGCGAATAGGTTGCAGGTCAATTTAATCCTGGACGGTAGTTCCACCAGTCCACTTAAGTACCTAGTAAATAGATTCCGATCGAGCGCCTATCCTGGATCTCGATAGATATCCATTCTCCGACCCTCCCATTTCCACTTGGTCTCTTTCCCTTTCGTTCTTCGTAGTTCGTCTCTGCTTTCTCCCGCTCTCTCCCACTTTGTCTCTGTATCTATTACCATCGCAAATCCACAAATTTACACACCTGCGCGCTCTTCCGTTTCACCTCTCACCCGCCTGCTGTTTTTCTCGCCAAATGTGATCGCGTCTAATGCAAAAGGCGATACTTGTTCGAATGAGTTAGTTTGGTGTTCTTTCTCTCTCTCTCTCTTTCTCCCTCGACCCTCAACTATTTAACGAACACAACTTGGAATCGTTCTCGTTGAAATCGTGATGGAACAAAATCAGTGGACGCTTGATCGTTGAATTAACAAATGGACGATGAATCTTTGTGATTGGGATTGATTATTTTCTCCACTCGAACTAGGTCTATCCCGGATAGCTCAACCGAAATATAACATGTCTACGGGGAAATATGAATTCGCTTGATAAGTTATCGTTGCTCGTGCGAAATATATCTTCCGTAACAATTTATGATTTTCCTATGGATAACGTAGGGGTGTAACGTACGACCAATACGTTACAACGGTGACTGAGGGACCAGTGTGAAATACGATTGCTTCACCCAAAGAAGAAGCACACTACCATCGCCACCACCATCGAACAGAGGGAATTTGAATGGTTCGCGCGCGCGCACGCGACTGTCAGCGATTAGGATTTTGGCCAAAGACCGTTTTTCCATAGAAATAAACTCGGTAGCGTCGGTGAAAAGTGCCTCTTTAATTGGCAATCGGAGCTTTCAAGGAATTTCAAGTAGGCGCGTTGATTTCAAGTAGTCGAGTGGCTGTTTGATCAGACGCCCATAAATAAACGTGAAGTTTCAGTTAGTCCGATAGGCGAAAGCTGCTTTTCCATTGGAACGAGAGTTTCGCTCTGATATTTGTGAACAATCGTCGACATTCTCTTGAAATACACATCTCGTTGAAAGAGCTTTCGGCTATTTTCCGGTTCGCTTGGCAGCCGCAGCTACTCTACACGCGCCGGTTGTTGATTTTCAACGACGAGTCATTCGATTACTCCAATTACCCATCGTCGAACGAATAATAATGTCCGCTCTGTCGCGGCGTAATGTGCTCTCAAATGGGCCAATCGATTCCATACGATCGCATCCTCCTCTTGTTTAACATTTCATGGTCTTACCTATGAAACGAGCAGCTCAACTGGATTTAAAAATATGTCATCGCGGGTACTGCACGTAGCTCTCTCTCTCTCTCTCTCTCTCTCTTTCTGCTCTACTGCAAAATTTCCCATAAACTCCATTCTATGCACTGCGCAAATATTCCCCCACCCGCCAATAGCTCCCTTCGTCACTCGCGTCTCTCCCTCTATTTATACGAATACTCTGGTAGAATTGAATCGAACGCTCTTAAATAAATCACATTTTTCTCGAACGCTTCGCCGTGAGAGAGACATGGTCGTCGGCGAATCGCGTAGAACTCGACGCGTTTTTTAATCGGAGCCTCGAGTAACGGCGAATCAAGGCCACGCGAATATTTACGAGTCCATTAGCAGTTTTATAGAGTCGTAAAAAAATCATTAGCTTGACATATTTTTAGCGAGGGAAGAAACGATACGCACCCTCGACGAGCTATTAATTTCACGGAGGATGTGGATTACTACAGCCGCACGCGTATTTCACGGGACTAACGAGTGTATTAGAGTTTCCATCGGGTAAAATTGCGAAATGGGCCGCATGGAGAATAAAGCGGAGCCGAATTGCCGGGTAATTTCGTTTCGTTCGAGATAAGCAGGTGAGAATCAAAATCCAATTAACGTGACTGTATCCGGTCGGCTACAGATATGGGTGATAAAATGGCTAGGTATAGTATGGCAGCAGCAGCAGCAGCGGCGGTGGCTGAGCTAATTTACGGGCCGAGTGAGCTTTAGCTGGTTGCAAGACTCTCGCTGCTTAGAAGCAGTTGGGTCGAGAAGAATTTTCTAACTGGGACGGTTACGAGGGACCACCACCACCCTCCTCTGCTCGCGCGCTTGCTCGTTCGCTTTTCTTTAGTCAGAAAACGAATGCCTCTCATCAGTAACCGAGGCTAGCGAGAGAGAGAGAGAGAGAGAGAGAGAAGGAGAGAACGGAGCTCGAGAGGGAGATACTCGGAGGATTCTGCGTGCGTCTCTCTCCTCTCTCTTCTCCTTCGCAGAAACTTCCATTATTCGAAAACGTTGCGCTGATTTCAGGCCAACGCAGTTGAAACCGAAACATCCCGAGTAGTCTTCGTACCTTCGAGTCAACGCGATGGGCTTTGCGACTCTCACCGTGGATTTAGGAACACTACTTACCTATCTCCCTACCTACCTACCTACCGATCTACCTACCCCTCTTTTGATAAGGCCTGATAATTTGCTCCACCAAGCCTTTGCCCCAACGACGTTCACGAGTCTCCTAAATAATGGAATTTTCTTTCGAGAGAGCTCTCCACTCTCTTTCCATTTTTACTCAAGGAGACTCTCGGTCTCTGGGGATGGAAATAAAATCGCTAGAATATCTGTAGAAATAAATGATACCTTTTTTACCATCCTCTCCTCCCTTCTCTCCAAATTCTAACGATCTCTTTCCCTATCTTTCTGAGCACGCAGAATCATTCTGGGCAGAGTGCGAAATATCGAGAGGTTTGCGTATTTCTAGGGACAACATTTGTGCCTATCACACATAGCGCGCGACAGAAGTTTGCGCGTCGCTACTCCAGCGAGAAGAGAGAAGAATATTTTAGCGTTAGTCGCGCGCGTTGTCGCTGCCGCTACTCTGCTGTTCTTTTAAACTGGCTGCTGCACCAGGAGGTTCCTATATGTAGCACGAGTAGAGCGGGCGGAAGCGGCGAATGGCGTAGATAAGTAAATGCAACACCGGATAGGAGGCGAGCCTTTAACGGAAAGCCTCCATCCTCCTATCGTTCCTCTCTTTGTTTTCCGCTTGCTTGTTTATCGAGCTGGTCCGAGAATGGAGAAAGAGAGGAGTCTGACTTTGGTACTTTGGACTCTCGCTCTTTATCGCTACATCCTCTTCCGGTTAGAGGCTGCTGCTGCTGCTGCTGCTGCTTTTTCTCCTTCTCCTACTCGTCTCTCTCCCCTTTGCTCTCCTTGCTTCGCGTTACTCCCCGTGGCAGTTCTCCTGCTTCAGCATGGTGCAATGTTTCTCTAAACATCCGCATTTTTCTCTCGTCGCCTGAAACTACCAGGACGCTACACGTTCACCAGCCGTTCCGGTCCTCTTCTTGTTTTCACTCTTCTCCGGCGCTACCATCCCCCAACCCTTCACCTCGCCTTCGCCCTTTGTTCTCGCGGCACACCGGATGCGCTTTGGCTCGCCTTCCCCTTTCGTTCGAGATTCTCTCTCTCTCTCTCTCTCTCTCTCTCGGGATTATCGATCTCGCTCTCCTCTCTTGCAGTTTTCACCTTTTACTTTGTCGTCGGTAATTCCCCCCGCGTATCCCTTACCGGTCTCCCTCGTCCCTCTCTTGTCCCGCGTTTCTCGCTCGATACAATCAAATTAGATCTGGGAATAGAGCACTCGCGTCACGGAAGTGAGATGGTGTGATTTTAAGACTGGAATTGGGAGCGGATCAGAAACGGCTGTACCCTCGTGATTTACTCTCCTCGGGGAATCGTCCTCGTCGTCGTCGTCCTATCTCTCCACCGCACCGAGCTGCCCTCGTTATTATGTCGATTTAAAGATTTTCCAACCCCGAGTAAAATAGCTGTGCGCAACCACTTATCCGGATGAGGCGCGCGATTCATCCCCCATCGATTCGATGATCGCGGTCGATAATGGGGGGAGGGGGAGGTGGGACAGCATCGCCCAAGGAAACGCGCGAATAGCTACACGCATATTATTCTCGAACAGTTGTGACAAATATACCTTATACGGCGACAGCTTAAATTTGCTACGAGCTTTTAAGTCCCTTTAATAAATAAGTACGAGTGATGAAATGGCAATCGCATCGAAAACAAATTTCTCGACTCTCTCGTGACGTAACTCCGCCATTATTAATACATTGCGGTGGAGAATTAATAATTGCCGGTAATAAGGGATAATTAGCGTTTAAACGATTGATATTTAGCATTTAAAATGATTTATACCATTAATTAGCGCGGGAAAAGTTTACACGATTCGGCATGGGGAAGACGACGACGTCGACGTCGACTCGGGCCGATGACAACTCTCATTAAATCGAGAGCTGTTAGTATTTCGTCAAAATGATTTTCTCCGATTCTCAGCAATCTCTGGCCTGTTTTCCTGCAATTTGCATAAGTGCGCAAAATAACGGGGAAGGAGCGGGAGACGGTGGAGGAGAGAAAGAGAGAAAAGCTCTCCTCTATCTATAGAGGAACCGGTGGGTGGATGCGCCCGGAAATCCTCGCAGCCGCTTCTGACGCGTACGATCGTCGGAGATAGTCGGCTCCTCGAATGCATGGAATTTTTTATCGGACCTTCATGTTGCACCGCACAACATACTGCATATCCACTGCATAGGAAATCCGATGTCTACCGTTCGTGCATGCGTGTCTGTGCGGCAATAGCGTGGTCTACGCGGTGCATCCACAGACACGGAGACACAGACACCACAGCCAAACTACTCGCTTCTGTTTTTTCCCCACTCATTTACAGTCTAGTCGCATTCGCTTACAATTCTCCCGGCATTCCTGGCCATTCGACGGGACGAAAAGTCCTGCAAGAACTTCCCATGTGATCTTTCCAAGTTTTTTGGCACGCGCAACTGCGCGCTTTATTGTATCCTGCGGGGAAAATAGCCAATTCGCATCGCCATGCACAAATGTCGCTGAAAGTTTTGAATACTTTTCACTGTGTGGATTCTCGCTGCTTCCAGCTCGTTCGCCCGCCCGCTTACCATAGCCCATAAATCCGAGCCCTTTGATTGAATCTGCAATATAGCATTACCGCATTCGTCGTCGCACGGTCCGCCAAATGAATTTTTATCGGAGCTTGTAACTTTATTGTTGCTGTCTCGCGCAATCTCATAATGCAGCGAGATTTTTGTGCTTGGCCGATGTTTCGCGGCGAGTATAAATTCCCCCGTTTCGATGCTCGGAGCTTTATTTACCGTGGAAACTCATTTCGCAAATAGTGAAACTGCCACGACGGTACTCATATCCGCGGAGAGAGTCGGGATTTATCGGAACAAGTTTTCGAGAGTGCACGCGGGCGAGGACTAAATTTCCGATATCCTCCCGAGAGACTCGTCGTCTAGCCCACGTCGAAGGCGTCGCCGTCGAGCTGTGGATGATCTTGCCAAAGTTTTCGACTTTCGCGCGTTCTCTCCTCCTATTCTCGGGGAATGGACACGCGCGAGCCGATCCGCACGATAGTATCCTACAGGTGGGAACGAGGATACCACCGCCTCCCATTCTCTCCCTTTCTCACCATCGACAGGTCCGGAGGAATCGGAGAGACCTTGTTCTCCAGCCTTTGCGATCTGCTCTTCGAATTTGTCCCAAGACGCCAAAGACGCCGCCGCCGCCGCCGCCGCCGCTGCTGCTCCATCATCCCCAATGCGTTTTGACACGCGCGATCCATTTTTGAGTCCCGTCAATGAACATTTTGCAAGATCGATAAAAATGTCTCGGAAGATTTTAATAGACGTCTCATCGTCATCGCGTGCCCCGTTCGACGAAAGGTACAATCAAAGCGCAGCGGGAGGGCTTTTCCTCCTTTCCGGCGGGTATAACGATCAGGCTTTACTTCCACTCTGATAGAGCTATTTTTCCTACCGGGGAAAGCACTTACTTTTCTACTTGGTGAAAAATAATAACGCGCTCTGCCTCCCCTTTCCTCCATCGCCGCCGTCCCGAGGAAGCCACGTGCATATATGTACAAGGAGATACGAATCTTGGGCTTGAGTGATTGTTGTGTTTCGGTTTCTCGACAGTTTCCGCCCGTGCCATTTCACATCTGGCTGAAGGAAGCGTACGTGTTACGGGGAGGGAGGGGGGGGGGGCGAACGCTTTAAATTATCTCAAGAGTGGAAGAGCGCAAAGTTGAGGGAGATCGGGATCAAAGCGTGTGCCAGATTCACGTTCCTTTTCCCCAAGTCTCCTCGTGAATTTCACTCTAGTGCTCGCTGCTGGTGCGCTCGAGTTATCGCGAGATTCGATAGTTTTGATCGGCAAGCGGCTCCTGTCGAAAAGAAAAAAGAGTATCGGGACCGGATGGACCTCTCGCGACGGGGATGCTCTCGATCACCGCGGGAATATCACGCGTGGGGCTAATGCGTCGATATTTTCAAGGAATCTCGCGGCGGGGGTCTTCGAGCATCGCGCTTAATAAACTGCTACAGCTTGGATCCAAAGACCGGAGGAAGAGCATGGGGTTGTTGCAGAGGGGGTGGGATGGGGTAGAAACGCGACGGCGTACAACGCGGGGGCCAATAACTTCTCGGGACCGTTTCCCCACGTTCGTTTTCTTCTGTGCGCTCTAGCGGCTTCGGAGCTCTGGGTCTCTCTCTCTCTCTCTCTCTCGGTGTGCTTTGAGTTTCACAATGTAATCTATGGGGCGTGGCGAAATAGTTTTCGATTTCTTGGCCTTACAGCGCGAAAATTTACGGCTCCCGACGTTTTAACTTCCAGTTTCTTAGCGGCGTCCTACGGACATCCCTTCCCACCCGCTTCCAAGCGAAGCTTTGCGTTCCGCACTCTTTCACGCGGCACTGCCTTCCTTGCCTATTTCACGAGAAAGGAAAACAATTGAATTCTATGGTGTAGAACGCGCGCGCGCACCCTCTACTTCTCTGTCCTCTGTTTCTGCCTACCACCCGGGTCTCTGGACCCCCGAGATCCGCTGCATTGCGGGCCATAAGCTGCATTCATTGTATCGAAACGATTTAACCGATTTCTGACGATCGTATTTCTCGCATAACGCACCTCATATTCATAAACGCGTTTACAGCTCGTCTGTCCTCGATTATCAATTTTTTTAGAATGGTTCTACGATTCCTCTGGATAAAATTGAGCAGAGTTCAACGATGTGTTAAAGAAATATTAAAAAGTACTCTTCTCCTTTAGACCTAAAAAATATATTTCTGGGGAGTTCTAGTCGATATACCCCGTAGGAAAAAAAAGTTTAGCGCAGAAAACAGGAAACAAAATAGAAAAACTTTCAAGAATTTTTCGAGTTTTCCTTGCTATCAAGTTTTAGGAAATATTTAAAAAATTTTAATACATATCGGGTTTTTTTAATTAAATTTGTTTATTTAATAATAAAATACACGCATATATTTAATTTCAATCATTATTATTAACATAAGAAATAATATTAAAGTAATACACTTGATATTGAGAAGTGCGCGCACTGCGCATGCGCCGAGTGGCGGCCATGTTGGATTTCAGTCTGGCGCTGATCCATAGATCGATCACCGTGCTCCTTGTGAAATGTATCATTTATTCAAAGTTATCTTCGTTTCAAGTAAAGAATTGTAAGTATCTTGAGATGTATTTTAAATTGAGAATATCACTTTATGCGTAAAGACGAGAAAAATGATATATATTTACATATATGCGTAGAATAATGTATGTATGTAAGCTGCCCGTGTAAACCACATAATGCATGAACCATATTATTTTTTACAAAGATGCGAGTCAGTATTTGCAACAAAATTAGTTAATATAAAATAGTGCATATTAAAATTGATCTATAATATTGTGTAAAAGTACATAGAAAGACGTATTCCTATGGCTGTGACGCGTTTACATAAGTGAGACAGGACACGTGAGAGTAAGGTCATTATAGTATATTCGGCTTAGCCATCATATAGCTCGATAGACCACGCGGTATAAACGTTAATATTTATCTTTAACAGTGTCTTTATTCGTGAATTATTTATAATTCTTGTTAAAAGTAATAATTAATATTAAATATTAGAGTAGTGCAACATATACGAGCGTGCTCAAATCTAGATCAAGGGCAGACTCTTATGCCGGTAAATCTCTTTATTTATATTATATAATAGATAAATAATTTAGTTATTTTATACGTCTAGATGTCGTTTAATATTAATGCAAATTTTACAATAACAAAATTGAGACTGGTAAATGTTGTTGGAGTCCTTGCTTTCAGTTTACGGTCTCGGACTCGAGACAAACCACTCAAAGTATTTAATTAAATGTTAAATAATTTATCAACATTATTAATACTTGTTATAATATAAATTTATTTTATTATTAATAATTGTCCAATGATATGTTTGCCTTTAAAGAAATATCTTAATTATTTCTTTTCTAATTTGATTTCATTTTGATATGAACTATTTTTTACAATAATGTTTTCATGTTTTATTTCAGATAAACTTCCAAGTGTTTCAAGTGATTTTGATGCAGAGTTTGATGTCTGAGCAGTTCAACGTTATAACAGCAGTTATACAACATGTGTATGGTGAGTTTTTAAACAATTCTTTATTTTGGTGATGGTTACTTTAAACATGGATTTTTTAAGCTTTAAAGCTAAAAGGGCCCAAAGATCACACATATTGACATTAAGTAATTTAGTTTATTTCAATTCTAAATTAATTTAACCAAGTATTATTATAAGAATTGGTCATAAAACAATTTTTTGTTCTTTTCTCTTAAAATTTCAAATAATGTACATTATAGCTTCCCTTTAAAATATAACATTATTTAGAGTCGTTAATTGTCAGATTACATTAAATTAAATTTGTTTCAGTATATAGAATTTGTTAAAAAACTCATAGAAAAATTCGCGCGCGATACCCTTTGTTATTAAATTTTCCTCGCGCATCGAAGGACCGGATGATTTTTTCGTTTTCAGGTTTTCAAGAATAAGGTGAGTCTCCAGTGAAGACTGTGTACATTGATACACTTATTGGGCACATTGGTAAAATAATATAATTAATAATAACATTATTAACTGTATTATTATATCAACTGTGCAATACCGACGACAGCAATTCGTGCACTATAATTAGATTTTACGAAAAGAGTGTGAAACAATTTGGCCTTAGGAATTTAACGAAATTCATGTTTAAAGTAAAACGTGTGCTCGCGTGTGCTAGCGTAGACGTATGTTTTAACAAGAAAGAATATGCAGTTGATGCATATTCGCGAAGGTAAATCATGGAATGGATAGTAATTGTTTTGATGCAATTCCGCTTCTTTAAATGAACGGGAGAAAATAAGAGAATAAATAGTAAAATTAATCCAAAGGTCTTGTGTTAGCTTTTTAAGAAAGACTCGTTTGTGAACTAATGACGAGCATATGATCTCTTTTCTATTCGCAAAAATCAAATTGCCAATGACCTCTTAACGAGTAATGATCTTTTTCCTATCGAAAGAACACATGTGCACACACACGCGCACACGCATGGGTTTAAAAAATATTTTATATTTGGTGATGGGATACAATGATAAGCAAACATACCTGACATAATATATTAATCCTGGATAACTAAACTTATACGCCAATTTAGTTTGCTTAGACTCACAGAAATCAATTGATACAATGGGTACATATTTTTTAATACTTTTTTTTTATTATTTCACATATAAGTTACAAAGCAACGTAAGAAATGTATTGTTAATTTTTGCATTAACCTGTCAATCAATCAATTTATAATCCTCTGTGAGTTCCATCGTAACATGACGAATAAACAAAATTAGTTGGTATTTGCAGACTATTAGAAGAATGTTTAGTTATCTAGGATTAAATTAATATAATATTCCATGTTTTTTAATAAAGAAATCAATAATGTTCCGATGTATATTTATGTATATTTCTATATTTTGCGTGTCTATATATTTATTCATGTAATGTTCCTTTCACATCCTCCCTATCCTTTATCACATTTATTTTATAACTGATTAAAACACAGAATTAATTCGTACCGCGTTGTAGTTGAACTGTCGCAATTTTTACTCCGCGCTATCAATGAACCGCACTGTAGGGGGGGGGGGGGGTTCACCACAGCAATAACACAGCAACGATAGTGGTAGTAGTCAATAAGTACCAGTTCTCCAAGTAGAGAAACCGGAGATAAAACATCCGAGTTTGATTCTGTAGACTCTGCAAATCGGTCGGAAACCCATTGGATTTGCAAGATTTGCCATCCCGCTGCCGCGTTTATCGTTTTCCTCTGATCTCTCGAGGTACGCGAGTAAACTACCCTGATCCACGGAAAACAAGCCGGGTACACTGTTTTCTGTATCAAGTTCATATTATATAACGACCTACATCCGAATGCGGCTTAATCACAGCAGTTTCGCGAAACGAGCACTTCCGTGGGAACTGCAAATAAACTTGCAGCGTATAATCCGTCACTTAAGGGTACTATTAACTCCCAGCGTATAATAGGAAAATTGCACACTTTGGCAAGAAGGAGCATCTTGAACTCTCCTTTTTTAATGTAAATCGATCCTTCGTTTAATTCCCGAATAGCGCCCATTAGAACGGTGTTGCGCAGCTACAGTATTTTTCAGCGTGAAATTTATATAGAGAGAAGGAGAGGGTCTCGAATAAATTCACTAATAACACGCCTGGAAGATCCTTTGAAATTCGAAAGAGATAAGGACTCCCAAGGAAATTAGAGGAAGTCATGAAAGTATGGAGAAAGGATCGTGGAGGAGCCCTTGTGCTTTTCACGATCAAGCGACCAAGTGGAAAGATAGACGAATGGTCGGACATTGCACGAACGAGCGCAGTCGTGTGCCTACCGAGGTTTATCCAATTATCTATTTAAGTCTTTTCCGAGAGAGGGGAAGGGAGAGGGCTTAAAGGGTAATTCCTTGAGTACACAACTCGTTACGAATGCGTTTCTCCTTTATCGATCGTCGGAATCGTTATTCAAATAAGCGCGAGCGGGCACTCACGCGTTCATCCTACCCATCTCCTCCCTCCTCCCACGACTATCTCCGGGTGGATGATTTAGCCAAACTTGAAACTGTTCCACAATGAAAGATTCTCGGTGATTATTAATAGGGGAGACTGGTAGACGGGGGAAACGATGATATTTAGAAGCGGATAAAGTGCTCGCATTACCTGTATCCTGCTGCTCTCTCTCTCTCTCTCCTTCGTCTAGATGGAAAATCTTTGACCTGAAATGCGCAGCGAAGTGTGAGCTGTAAGACTGGCGCGAATCCAAGGAAATATGCGATATCGCGATATGATGTATGATCGATCGATGCTTTCGGCTTTAATACGAACGAGTATCGTTTCCTTGATTTATTTTCACGTCGTAATATAAATCAGCAGGAGTCTCCGATGCGAGGGAAACGCATAGTCGCATAGGCGAATTACACCCCCGTCTCTACCCCTAAAGAGGAGAGGGGTAGTACGCCTGAAAACAATGGCGTGGAATAAATTTCGTAGGATCGTAGAGGGTGGCAAAAGGGTCGCGAGACGACAACGTCGCTACGAATGTTGCGCGGCTATGGATTTTTACGAAAGGGGTGGACAAAACGGAGGAGCACAAATTGCGTTAATATCAGCGGACCACGGATTCACCCCACGTGCCGCTACCCCACTCCACGTGAGAAATATCTAGCGTACTCCGCGAGAGTGTGCTCGGAGAACGGACAAACCGCAGAAACGTTTTTACGTGCAATCGAGTATCATCGCGATGGCGTGGTAAGGGACGAAGGGGGAGAGGCACGAAGGAAAGGTAAATGGCAAAAGGTAACGTAGACGGCCAATGGCGTCGGCGGTGGCAGGCAGAACACACCGGGGATAAAAGTCTCGCGCTGAGAAGCAGCCGAGAGGATAACGTTTGGCTGCGAGCCAATGTTTGTTGACTGGAAATTTAGCGGGTGGCGATTGTTTTGGCCGGGTGCCATTATCTCCTACGTGCGATTCGAATTGTGGCTCGAAACCGGCTGCCATGGTAGAACCGGGACTCGTAGCAGGCAAGGAGGAGAGAACCCTCGTTCCACCCCCTCGCTTTCGCACCCCCTTGAAGCAAGAAGGACGTGAAATCGCATTACCAACCGATGGCGCCGGGGTACTGCGCCGTTGCGCGGCCTCGTTATTCATTTGCATTTTCTCCCACGTCGCATTTTGGTCGGGCCTCTTTCACCCACCCCTCTCCCCCGTTGAAGCTTTTTTTCACGCTGAAATTTTTTCGCGTATTCTTCCACGGACCGAAAACCAAATCTCGCCTTGCTCGCGAGAATTCCGCCCTTAACATCCGTCCCCAGCCTCCAGGATGGAGAGAGAGAGAGAGAGAGAAGAGAAGAGAAGAGAAGAGAAGCGAGGAGGAGGAGGAGGTTTTTTCTTTGGCGGAAATGCACGGAGGAGGGCAGGAAATTATTGGAAAGATTAGAGAAGGCGCACACAGCAACGCTGAAACTGAACGGAACGGAACGAACATCAGGCTTCATACTCATTAAATTCCTAACGTGCTTTCGTCTGTTCTCGCGTTCGCCCGTATCTCTCGTCTAGACGGAGGGCGCACCCACCCCCTCTGGATTCCGCCGGAAATTACTTAGCTTCACTGATTTTCGCAAAATACTAGCCGCGTCCGAATTCCGACTATACATTGCGTCGCGTCGCTCTCCGACACCCACGCTCGTTCCATACACAGAAACGTCACGGGCTGCTCTCCTCTCTTGACGCTAATGCGAATTCATGCCGTGTCCACCACATTGCGGGGATTCGGACTCGTGGTACGTACGCCGCTTGCTCTCCTTTTGGTCACGTGACGCCCGAAAAAGCGGAAAAAGCGCCAATTCGAGTCTCCCGCGAACAAACCTTTGTCGGTAGTCGGTGCACGGAGCGAGAGCAACTCCAGCGGTGCTCTCCCCCTCCCCCCTATCGAAGCTCGTGTCATTCTCATTTTATCCACTCGACCTCTTACCTGCCACGTCTCTCTCAAGACTCGGCTTACCCTCGACCGGTTATGCAACGTCAACGACGACGGATCGCTCGATTCGACAATCGGAGATTTCGCGCGAGTGGATTTTTCTATCTTAGATACAATACGTAACTCTCTCTCTCTCTTTATCTCTATTAAAATATCGATTCCAACGGTGAAAATAAAATAATCTTATTCGCTACGCTCGGTGCTCTCGATTTAAATCGCAATGAAAATATTGGAGATCGCACGACCCGCGATGTCTATCAAGATTAGAAACGACGGGGAGAGTTTCGCCAGCGTGGAAAATAATTTAAAAGGGAGAGCGAAGGGACAAACTCGCGCGATTCTCGAAATAATTTCTGGACGAGAATCGCGCGCGCGCGCGAGATGGGGTGATCCTTCGTCTGATTTCATCCCCCACATCGTTGTCACCGTCGGGCGCGGAGGGGCAGGGTTAAGGGAGGGGGCGTCGGGGTAAGTTAAGGGATCCATTGTTTGCTTCGCGACATTTTTGTCTCTAGCCCCGAGTCCGTGACGTCAAGGTAAAAGGCTCCATTAGCGAAGGCGCAGACTGAATACACCGAATCGCAAGGAGATCGAGAAGGGTCCGCTCGCGTGAAAAAATGATTAAATCCCTAATTTCCAGGGAGACCTCGCGGCAAAGTTACCACTCGTCTGCTCGGCAAAAAGCAACGGGAAGAAAACGTTCGCGCGCTTTGACCAATCGCGTCGAATTGATCAGAGAGGGATGTTCCATTTAAATAGCGGCAAATAAAAAGAGCAACGAGTTTGGTGCACGAGCAAACTCTGGAGAGACAGGAATTTTTTCATTATTCATCTCCCAGGAGACTGCGTGTCTCGTTTTTATGAACATTAGACGTATCGGGGTGACGAGCGGAACGGAAGTAATAGGGTCTGGCAGGAAAAAGCAAGGATGTTCCGTCAAATTATCTTTCACATCGCGAAAGGCTTGCTTTGACGCCATGAAGGGATCTCTCCGTCTTTTCCTCTTTCATTTTCTGGAGAAACGCGCGGTTTTTTCCCCCTCGTTCTTCGACATTGGACGCGCGCCGGGCTTTTGACGAACGAGGTGCGTGGAAAGAATTCTCGTTCGATGAATTCCACTGGCGCTGCTCCTCGTCATTTCTCTCTCTCTCTCTCTCTCTCTCTCTCTCCATATCCGTTCTTCATCCTCCCCCTTCCCTAGGCAGATTTTAATTATTTCTCCTCCTCGCTCCCCCGCCCGCTAACAGTTCGCTTTTTACAGTCGAGACCGTTTCACTCCAATTATACCGTGGCCTTCTCATCTCGCGGACCGGAGGAGAACGAGTTCGACATCTCCACTGCAAAAACTCCCGGGGACACCTTAATTTCGAGCTCTTTGTCTCCGCACCCTACACGGCCGGCGCCGAGGCGAGCCCATTGAATTTATTGACCGAAATAAATTTCTTAAGATCTTAATTTATACGAGCCGTAATTAAATGAATCGTCGCTCGCCTCCGGACGATAACGTCCCGTGGTAATCGTCCTGTCGAGCCGTACACAATCGAAATGAAATTTTTGATTAAATCCGTCTTAAGAAAGAGAGAGAGAGAGAGAGAGAGAGGGAGACGCGGCATAGCTCTCTCGGTCGGCAGCAGTGGTATTATCAGTCCCGAATTTTAACCGACGCCATTTCCTCCTCCTCCTCCTCCTCCTCCAGCTTATCCAAATGGAAAAGTCGGTGAAAAAGTTTTGAAAAACTGATAAACGCGTTCCTCCTCGACAAATAAATCGAATTAGATGCGGGGCTGGGGCGGCCGGAAACAAGCGTATTCGTTAGAAGGTGTCGCAGTCGCCTTTGTGTTAGTTTCCTCCATAGTTAGCGAGGATTCGGGAGACGCTGGAGGAAATGCATATCCCATTCGGATATAATCGAAACTAAGTTTCGGTCGCAAAGTCATTCCGCAGGGGAGTGTCTCCTTGGAAATTCACGTGGCAATTTCGGCACGTCGGCCATAAAGTTTTATCAGGCGCACGTCACGCAATAGAATAGAGAGAGAGAGAGAGAGAGAGAGAGAGAGGGAGACAGAATGAAAGAGAAAGACCCGCCGCCGGCTTCTCCGGATCCTCCACGTAGCTCTGGATCTTCTCGATGCTCGTAACACTGAAGCCCGTTGCCAGCCGGTGAAATTGATATTCGCGAAATCCGAAATGACTACGCGAGCCTCCCTCTCGTAGCCACCAGAGCTTCGCGACTTCCCTTCCACCCTTCTAGTCGAGGGTGCAACCATTAGCAAGCTTCCGCACAAGGCCGCTACCACCCCCGACGCACCGTACACTCGAAATTTCCATAAGTGGTAACTCGCGAAACTGCTACGAAGCAGCAGCGATGATAGAGACAATGGCAGTAGTCGAGGTCAAGTGGTATACCGGCGCTTTGGTCAGACGGTCAATCTTTCCAGATTGGCCGTGGAAAGAACAAGCTTCTCGAAGAATTTGATCCTTAAGCAAATGGCAAGGAGTAAAATATTTTCTAAATATCAACTTTTAGAGAGAGAGAGAATAGGAAGAAAAGGGGTAGCAGGGTGAACTCGTTGCTCCGCGTGGATTTCTGGAAATGGTAACGTCAAAGTTGTTCAGGCGAGGGATGCAAATAGGCAGGCGAATGCAAATGCGCAAATACCACGTGCACACCGGCACGGGGGAGCCTCTGGGCTCTCGGCGTGCGTTCCGCTTACGATTAAGCCTCGCGCATACTTAGTAAATCGGCTAGACGCTCTCTCCGTCTCCCTCTCTCACTCGCTGTCTGGCCTGTTCCGGTAACTTCCGGCGTAGCACATGCGACTC
Organism: Sclerodermus sp. 'alternatusi'; assembly: GCA_037305995.1. Classification (NCBI taxonomy): domain Eukaryota; kingdom Metazoa; phylum Arthropoda; class Insecta; order Hymenoptera; family Bethylidae; genus Sclerodermus; species Sclerodermus sp. 'alternatusi'. The sequence goes on along the minus strand of CM074558.1, from coordinate 1,276,347 downwards.
GCTGAAGCGAATTTCCTCGAAAACCCAGCAACGCGTCTGCATAAATGCGGTCGCGCAAGCTTGCGACACACGACGATGCAACAATCGATCCTGCCCTCCCCGCTTCTGCCCCCCTACGGTCTTCCACAGGGTGTCGTCGCTCCTGCACTCGCCTCGGGTCCAACCGCATCGCCGATGCTTTCCGTCGCTCCCGCTAATTTTCTCCTCCGACCAGCGGCGTCGCGGTTATTTTTTGGCGACTAGCTTAAGAGTAACGCGCGGTGGTCAGACGCGCGCTAGTGGAAAGGGTGAGAGAATCTGAGCGTACCAGGGAAATTAGTAGATCGCAAACGAGACCAATGTCGAAATTAATAGGCGGGAAGAGGCTGGTCGCGTATAATTTTCTCTTTCACGCGCGAAGGCGGGATTGTTTTAATTAAACTCGTTTCCCGGTCCATTCATTAGGTGCCGAGAGCGCGAATTAGGGCGCTCCTGGGAACGGTTTTAAGTTGGCGACCACGGCGGCGAGCTACGAGCGCAATAAGGCGGCAATTATGTCGAGCTAATATGCCGAAGCACGTTGAGGACTCTCGCTAATCCCACGTGCATGCTTTCGCATACATCAGGGAACGTGTGCGTTCGCTGATGTTCATCTCCCCCCCGCCCTTTCTCCTCCTCCCCCGACGGTACGCCCTTCTCTGGCTCCTGATATTCACCTGTGCGACTAAACCTGCCTAGGGACTCGTCCGCCTGTCTGCGTGACTACCCATTGACGTTTTCGAGTACCTACCACCCACCCACCCCTCTGCACCGATAATCTATCCCCCTACGCCTCATCCCCCTTTGCACTTTTCGGCTTAAATTGTCAGAGGCATTGCGCGAGAGAGACTGCGCGAATCAGAGAATTTCCCGGTGGTGGATCGCGCTATCTCCTTTCGGAACCGGAAGTTGCCTCGGGTGGAAGCGAGCGCGTTATTTTCTTGGGGAAATTAAAACGGTGCTGTGTGCTGGAAAAGCTCGTATTTTTGTCGCGACGGCGACGTTCGCGCAATGCTCCGAAGATAATCGACTCGCTCGCGCGACGTTTCCATCGGAGGTGCGTGGGTGGGAGATGCACCGCCCTCGTCTAGGCCATTCAACAACGGGAGCACACGTTTCCTTGTCCCCTCGAGAGAAATTCGTACCCCCGACGAATCCATTTACCCGGAGCATTAACGCACTTGCTTTTCTTCTATTTTCTGCCCTTCTCGGAAGAACGCCTTTCTTTTCCCCGTCGATCGAGAACATCCCTCCGGACGTTGCTGTTTTTCGCGAATGAAACAGCGCAAAGATAAGAAGTGGCATACGAGAGAGAGAGAGAGAGACAGAGACAGAGAAACTGTAAGCAGTCACAAATGATTGCTAGTATCTCCAGCTGCGTGAAAAATATCCCAAAGTCATGAGAGAAATACAAAAATGTCCGGGGACACGTGTTTTATTAATAGGGCGTGACGTAACGAAGTGGCGGATTTTGCATAGGAAACGGGCGACGGTAGGACCGCAGCAGGTTTATGCACCGCGCGCCACGGGGAGTAGGGAGGGGAGAGGGAGGCCATTTGTATCGCTTTCTCATACGCGACTCTGCGAGGGTCTCCTGTAAAATCTGCATCGATGCGTCGCGTGCCTCTCGCATTGGGAGGCGCTGGCTGGCTGGTTGGCTGGCTGGCCTCTGTGACCTATGGGGAACGATCGATAGAAAGAAACTGCGGAAAATGCGGAAAATGCGGAACGGAGACGCGGCGCCTCGCCTCTGGTTCACCAGACCGCGCGCGAACGCCACTTTGAACTTGGCCACAGTTTTGGGGGATGGCGGGGAGAAGGGTGACATTATCCGGGAAGTTCTCGCCTCCGTAAGGAGTAATCCGTGCGCGTGGCCCGGCGCGGCACGGAGCGGCACGGCGCGGTCGATCTTGTTTTCTCGGCTACGATATAAACGAACGCGACTTCCGTGGGTCGCCCGTAAAATGTGCCTCGTCATCGACGTTAGCCCGGCCAGCACGCGAGCTCCGATATTTCGAAGGCTTCTCAAACTTATTCTCGCCAAGTTCCATCAGCCCGATCTTGCGTGATGATATAATTTAATAAAAAACTTTGCTCCCGGCGAAAAGTTTTTTGAAGGCAGATCTTTATAAACTGCGGATAATGGCTGCTCTCTCGCGTTGGAATTCGAAGGTGGAACACAATAGAAACTTTTCTAATATATGAAATAGTCGGAGGGAATAATTTTGAATAATTCCCGATATCGAGCGCCGGCTCCTCGCTCCAACCAGGATCTCGGGAATTAAGGATAATTATGTGCATCGTCGGATACGATCTCGGATACAATCTTGCTCTGATGTGTAGCTAAAAAATGTTAATGGCCAAAGAGGCGCGCGTTAATCCATGCCAGCGGGTTATTCGATCCCAGATATCGAGGACGAGCGTATAGGTCGACTAGACAGACTGCTGGAGGTCACGAGGTAATAGACGTTGGGGGTGGAATGGAATGGAATAGAGGGTGAGAGAGAGAGAGAGAGAGAGGGAGTGGAGCGAGAAGAGAAAGAGAACTAGCAGGGAATAGGATGGTAGTGGAATAGCAAGGACGCAAGGGATATTAATGTGTTCGGGCCAGACTCGTCCAGGCAGAGGCGCTAACCGAACTCCTATCGAATTAACATACTAATGGTACACGCTCGGACCGATAGTGAAACTTTCATTTTAGCTAAGCAACCATCTAAAAAAGTTAGCTTGTTCCCCACGGTTCGAGTCTCCTCCACAGCAGCGGCGGCAGCAGCAGCGACAGCCAAATCCACCCTTCTCGACTTCCGTTCGCCTTTACCCCGACACTTCCGATCAGCCGTGAAGTGGCCGAAAGTCGCATTTTCGCGATTCGCCCCCCCGGAAAACTTGCGTAATTTCTTTTCAGCTCGGCGAAACACTTACTACAACTGTTATAAAACTTTATTAAGCCGCTCCCAGCGTGTAATTTATGTCTGAGCCATGGGGGGAAGGGAGGGGAGACAGGAGTAGGTTCGAGGAGAAGAGGGGCAAAAGTTCTCGCCATAAAACCATCGCTGTTTTCTACTAACGCGACGTTTAATTAGGGACCAACGACAACAGGATCTCTCCATTCGGCGCGCTCTAGACGATTTCCAAAGATTTTTCCCAGCGTAGAACGACGATAGATTTATGCACCCTGCTCGACCCCGTGTGCTCGCATTGTGCCACTGAGAGCTTGAACGTGGCTTATGATAATAAAGCTCCGCGACTTGCGCGCACGGGGCTTTTCTACCACAAAGAGTACAGGATTTGCTTGGCAAACTTGATTTACCTGACGGCTGGGCAGGCAGGCAAGCAGCCAGCCAACCAGCCAACCAGCCAGCCAGCCACCCAGGCATCAGCGTTTGAATTCATGGCACGCTCTTATCGGAAAAGCAAATTGGTACTGGTTGGTCGCAGTTGCTATGCCGTACCTAATTATGGCATGCAATTACCTTGAGGAGAATTAATTAGCGTTTGGGCCATTAAATGCCACAAGGCAGATGTGATGCTTCTGCACCGGAAATAGAGCTTTTTTCTAACGTTACACCCTGCGTACGTACGTACGTACGTACGTTATTCATTACCATTACTTCCTTTCAAAGGGGAACTGTGTCCTTTGCCGCGGTGATGGTTCACCCTTGACTTCTCTATGTCAGTCAAACGACGTCTCCTACTTTTCCATTCCCACGAATCTCACCTTAATTGAATTGATATTAATTGGAGTAATATCATAAAAAGCTTCGTGTGAAATTTCAATCGATCCCATTCCCCGCGTCCATGCGCGTGTTTCATCGATATTTTCTTCCCTACTGATTGAGATTTTCACAAGTCGAGCAGTAGGCTGAAATAAATTTGCTCGAGTATCTCGAAGACCTATCTCCTTGGCTGACTGCCTGCCTGCCTGCCTGTCTACCATAGATAATGCGATGTGAAAACGTATTTTTTTTCTCTTTTTTTTTTCGTGGGAAGGGCTGATCGATCGAACGCAGTTTTAAAATATTCACGAGGCGAAAGACGAGATACAAAAGGAGTGGGGAGTCCAATAACGCGTTCGTCAAAATGATCAGAATTCGCTCGTTGCATCTATTAGCGAGTGATTTCTATCGGCAGCAACGGGATAGGAACATCAGCAGCAGCAGCAGCAGCAGTGGCAGTGGCAGCAACGAGCAGCAGGTAACGGCGCCTCTGCCTTTGTTTCTATTTGCCGCTGATTGTCAGTGGAAAAAGTCAATAAAGGCCTCTGTCACGCGAGCGTAACAAACACGAGGAGAGGAGCGTTTGTAATTGCCGCTGTTAATAGAATATTCGCTTCGCGTTATCTTGTAATTGCGCGATACAGTTTTAGTGGCGACGCACGGTTAGCACCCTGCAGAGTCCCAGCGTTTTTCGAACTGCTTTGCAAGGCCAATTCTCGCTGAAAGCACCAACGAATTGTCAGCTGCACGAGAAGTGGCATGCGCCACGTGGAGAATAAAATCGAAATTAGCGAGTCATCGGCCTTGCCAGGGACTGTTACCGAACGATCTATCGATCGATCGATCGCTTCGTCCCCGCCACGCCACGCCACGCCACGCCATGCCACGCCGCATCGCGTCCTTCGCGTGAAATCGTCCTTGCACAGTCTAATTTTTCTTCCGGTTATTACCACGTCTCGTCATAGGAGGAAACGTCATTTCCCCGCTGAAAGAAGGTTTTTGCGGAGGCTAATGGGAACGCAACGTGGCTGTTGGATTGTAATATTGTTGACGCGACACGACGCGACGCGACACGGCTCTCTCCTGGCAAAGAGCGGCATTTCTCTCGAAAATAGCTTCGTTGCTAAATTTCTCGATAGCGGCTGCTTAATTTTCCATGTATCGACGCGTTAGTCAGACTCGCGCTCGTACAACCAACGATGTTCTTATTAATTACCCGCACATGTATGCACTCGCTGCACTTCCCTCCCGGGATAATCGCACGTACACGCGCGCACTATCCACTACCACGGACAACGGATTTTCTCATTGACGCCGAACGGTCCCCTTTCCCCTGCCGTGTTTCCTCTTACACCTTTGCCCTATGCACCCCTTCCCTTTAACTCAGGTTTCCAGTTGCTGCTTCTACTTGACTACGGACGTGAGAGCTTGATTAAATCGGTTGTTGTAAACCGCTGTGCCAGGATCGTCCACACCTAGAACAGCCGACCGACCGTGTACTAACGTACTTTGCTATTCCAGCAAATATTCCAGTCTTGGTTGTCTTGGTTGTCGTTGTCGTTGTCGTTGTCGTTGGCGGTGTCGTCATCGTCATCGTTTCTCGAGAGTTTTGCGAAATTATGAACGGACGAGAAACCTGAGAATCCACGCAAATAATCATCTTCATCGATTCTATTGCCTTCTCGAGGCACCAAATCCTTCGAATCCGCTTGACGCGAATTGGCAAACAGCCGCGGGAAGCAAGCGACGCGCACGCGAAAAAGTAGTAACACTTTTGTTTCGGTCCGGCGAGCAGCTAAGCTCATTAACCCCCTTCGTTGAAACTGGTTTATGCGACGAACGTTATTTGTTATTCATTCGGGCAACCGACAGTGTGCAGGGGTGTGAATTTATTGTAATGTAGAAGAGCTAAAACGCGCTCGGTTGAATTACACATTTTTTCAGAGTTCCCTCAACTACGCTTTGCGCCCTCGTGTTTGCATAATTTATATTGTGATTTATTTAATTCGCATTAATGTTTGGATTATTAATTGAGCTGGCTCAGTGCCATCCTCTCCATAGAAGAGCAGTGCTTTTTCCTGCTTTCCGAATGCACCCTGTAAATTTCTCGCTCGAGCCGGCCCGTGAAAAGGACAATGAAAATGCAAACGATTTTTCGCTGCAATTCAAGGATAAGCTCAAAATTAACTTCGTCCCGACAACTTTCCGGATATCCGGCTTAACAAATTATTAGCGCGATTATTTAAAAAAATAACATGGACAACCGCGCGGACGCTCGTCGAAATAAATTTAGGCGTCTACGCCCGCGCTTTTCTGCTTTGTCGCGTTTGCTCTTTAATTGCGCGATAAAAGAGTGCCGCGGAGAGTTTAGGAGAAAACTTCGATACACTTATATTAGGTGGAACATTACCCGGGCGAACCAATGACGTTCCTGGAGGCAGCAACAACGGAAAATTCAGGTTCCAAAGTTCCAAATATATTTCGACGAATTTCCATATTTCCTGACAGTTTAGTCCACGTGTTTTGCATGAATATATGAGTAGGACTCTAAGCCAGAAACTTGGGTACACTCCATTAGTGTTCGTACTACTCGTCCTGTTTTAACGTAAACTACTCCGAGCTTGGTCAGCCGATGAAGGATCAAACTTTCAAGCAGCTCGCGGTTCAAATTCCACTTGGTCGAATCGTATTGAATGGTCTTCATCGACCTGTGGAGTTGACCATTGCTCTCTCTCCCTCTCTTCTGGAAAGCCAAGTCTCGCAAAATGAACCCTAAGGTAGTTTGAAACGTAGCTCATGGACAAGATATCTTAGCCAGGAGAAACTGGCTAGTAATTAAAAAAGAAAGGAGAGGGAGAGAGAAAGAAACGAGAAAATCTAGTAGAATCTTATCATCGCTTATCATCGCGCGCGCGCGCGCGTGTGTGTGTGTGTGAATGACAGGATTTCGACGCAGCTTTGCATAATTCTGGAAATCTATTGTGCCGTGGCCCCTAAAACACGACGAAGCGAAGCAAGGCTCGAATCCGCGAAAGCTATTATTCCGTCGGTGGATGAAATTAGTAGCGACGCTTTATCCATGAGTGAATTCCTCCACGAGGTGAGATTCCTTGCCAGAACATATCTTCGTTCTCGCGTGTCGCGTAAGGGTGGAAGACGCGTATGTTCATTCGCCGCTTCCCTCGAATGCACACACATTCTCCTCACTTACGCAGACACGCGAATTGTAAATCCATTCGAATCACACGATGAGTCCCTGAAATTCCTCCGGAATTCCTTGCCGCGGACGACCTTAAAATAGCTGAGGAGACCGCCGCCAGCGATGATATATATCATGCAGGGACAAGAAGTACAAGCGAATTTGCATCTTGCCGCAAAGCGGGATCCGTTTCACTTGCTTCTCTCTCTCGCTCTCTCTCGCTCTCTCGCGCGCGCTCCCTCTACCTCTGGCGAGTTGGTCACTTCGCAAGTATATACCTATACCAAGTCCCTAGTCAGCATGATTTTCGTTTAACTTTGTCCACTAGTGGTTAAAGCACCACCCACCCCACCCCCTACCAACCCTTGGCAAATCCATAAACTAATAATTTTATTCAACTAGGTAAAATAATGGCTTACGCTCAATGAAACGTGTCAAACTTATCCAACTCCTCTTTTTACTTCTCTCAACTTTCCACTCCTTTTTCAATGTTTTTTAACAATTTCCCCTTAGTTTCCCTTTTCATTTTCTTTTTACTTTGGAAAAGATTCCTTTAGCAATTTTCACACCAACAAATAAGACAGACCCAAGAGAGGAATAAATTTTCAATAGCTTGCAATAATTACTTTTTGCTTAAACTCAAACTTCTCGAGGAAAACTCCGTTCGATTGGACGGGCACGGTGCTTTATTTCTATTAGTTTCTATTTATCGCTTTGTGTTAGGGCTAATTACAGTGGAAAGTAACAGCAATACAGCCGTAGTCGTAGTCGTCTCATTGACTAAGATTACTCTCGATAGACACTGGCGTTGGTAGTGGTAGTTCGCGGTTGTTTGTGGTCGTGGCACATTCAACGTTTGGTTCGCAAGTGCACAAAGTGGCATCGACAAAAGTCCAATGGATTCATCCAAACCAAATATATTGGAAAACCATTTGGTTTACAACGTAGCTTTTCCAAAGAGAAGTCATTCACTATTGGAAGCAAGGCCAGAGCAATGCACCACCACCACCACCACCACCACTGCCATTTGCCATCCTATTATTTATCTGAAATTTTCCATTCTCCTGAAGAAATTCCGGGAAAAGCGACGAACGAACAAACGCTCGTTATTACATTTTTAACGAGACGATTCGATTGCCAGGGTCTCTTCCGGCTCTATGGTGAATTCATAAAAATGTGTAACTTCCGATTACAAAGCTGCCATTTTCTGACACAAGCTCCCACTTATAAATGGGATGATTATCGTGGGGTTGTGGTGTCGATGCAACAGCTATACAGCTCGCGTGATAAAATTATACTCTCACAGTCCATAAGTACAAGAGTTGTATTCTCCAGCAAGAAAACATTGTTCAAAGAGTAGTTGCGCGTGAATAAGAAATGAGCGAATAGTCACAAGTTGAATCAATAATGGAATTGGTAAATATTTTTTCACGCGCAAGTGTCAGTGTAGTACGACACAACCGCGCTATTAGATTTATTCTCGCGTAGTAAGAATCGAGTTACCACCCCGTACAGATTCTCATTTCATTGATCATCTCTGTCACTGCTCGAGGAGAGAGACACCTCTCCTCTCCTAGTTCTGCGCTTCAAAGAGCTCACCAATGGGATTATGAGTTTCATTAAAACTTTGGACTCTGCTTGGAGATAGAAATACTTGACGTCAACCCTACCATAATATCACTTTATGGTATAACATAATAAATTTCTATCGTTATGACGTAGACCGCAAGTTACCTTTGCTAGCATATAATTTATAATATACTTCTTCGACTTTCGCATACACGTTGGAAAATGGTTCTTATCGTTTCTGAAAAAGCACCTGTCACACCGCGCGCGAGAACTTTCTTCGAGATAATTAATCATTTCGCAGCGGCCAAGGGAGATGCGTCAATCGTTCGGAAACTACTCGACACACGATCGAAGCTTCGACCAACGAATAGTTGTGTGTCGTGGTTGGATCCTGATAAAAAGGATCATCGTGCATTGCGTGTTTACCAGGGGAACAGGAATGATTTCTTGTCATCGGCCGATAGCGAGCAAGTGAGTGAGTGAGTGAGCGAAGACAACGCGTCATCAGTTTCAGTGTCTCTCTCTCTCTCTCTCTCTCTCTCGTTAATTTTTCCCGCAGCCGTCAATCCTTGGCGGATGGTAGAGTACAACAGTCCTTCCGCTTGGCTCTTAATCCTGATAAACCGGAGAATGGGGGAGGGTTGCGAGCGCGCGCGCGCGCGTGTGTGTGTGTGTTGGTTTTTGCGGATGGCGCCGAGCCGTTAATAAATTTGTGTTTACGGTGTCTACCCTGTCGCGAACCCCGGTTATTTTTGCCCTTGGCTACCGTGAATCTCGCGACGACCCTCTCCCGTTGGCAGTAGCGTCCGCTCCTCCGCTCCTCTCCTCTCCTCTCCTCTCTCGCGAAATCCCCAGAATGCCCCCGAACGTTCGGGGACATAAATATCCCGCTACTGGCGAAGGGTAGAGCTTGCCCTATCTCGACACCCGACTGAATCCCTGGAGGGATCCGCGGATTAGCGAGATATAATCGCATTGTGGAGCTACAAAATATGCTAGCTCTTTCTATCGTTGGTAAGTCGTGCCCCGGGATAGCCTGACCCGTTTCCCAATCAATTTCCCTGATGATCGATGCCCTCTCTCTCTCTCTCTCTCTCTCTCGTAGGGCGCCGCCGCGGACGTCCGATAATCCGACGGCAGTGAAAAAATTTTAATTTTCACCCACCAAAGCCAGGCTAGCGCAGCAGTCCAGGCGATACTTAACGGGGTGAACATTTCTCAGACGTGTTTTTCCGTCCAATCTCGGATATTGAGACGTTCCTCTCTAGGCCGAGAGACGATGCGATAAGCGGACTAGCTAAATTTTTTCCCCTCTTTCTTTCGTTCTCTCGTCGTAATATCCTCCCCAACCCCCCATCTCCCGTAGCTTCTTTTAGCTCAAGAAGAAAATAGCTAGACGTCCGGATATGGGATCAAATTGTTGTTTGTGCCTAGAAATAACTGATTCCAGTCTTAACTCGGTAGCAAATATATATTTTTGGATATACTTCCTACTGGCGTTCTTCCCCTTAGCTCTCCCCTCTGCCCCGTGCCGCGCTACGTGCCGTGGAAATATCCATTTTATTATTGCGTGAACGGACAAAAGATTTTATTTCCGGACAGACGAGGGAGAGAGACGGTAAAAGCAATTTCTCTAATAGCACGCTACCCCTCGGTAAGTCAGAAACTTGATCCGATCATTTATTGACTATTTCAAACCAAGTGTTTTGTGATGGATATATGCTACATGCATTAGCTCTCGTAAATTCGTAGATTCCTCCACGAGGGTGGTGAGTTTTATCGAAAAGCCACAGCGGCGCGTAGGGACTAAACGCGCGATGCTCGTGTGCACGTGGTGCAAGAAAGGGGCAAGAGCGGGGTGAAAAGGGCAGGGGGTGGGGGGGTGGGCGACAGCAGCGGGGCGCGCAACTGTGAACGCGTCTTCTTGGTCTTGGTGGTGGTGGTGGTGGTGGTGGTGGTTTGCGCTGTAAATGCAAATACAGCGAGAGAGTCTGACAGAAGCACTTCTCACCCCTGGGTAGCGACCAATCGAGCAACTATACCGAGCAACCAGACGCTACAGTCTTCCGCGAGGTTCCCACACCACCATTGTAACTGGAAGTCCTGCCTAGGGGGGTGGGACCAGACGTCTCGCATTAACCCTCCAAGCTGCACGGGACGCTACAAGAGGGGTTACGGTAATTCTCTAATGTCGAAATTCGTGGCCCCGTCTCTCTCTCTCTCTCTCTCTCTCTTTCTCTCCCCCCCATCTTTGGCACTCGCTACACTCGTAACGAATTAGAATTAGAGCTGCTCTTTATTGTGTGCTTGGCTCCTCCTCGGGTTCGGATGCTCGACTGACGCCGGAACCAAGACGATTCGTAATGCCTCGCAATGTATCAAGCAAAGAGAAGACCGTTCCTGGCGTATCATCGTTGCAGAGAGAATTCTAGGAGGCCGCATAAATCCTCGTATGAAAGTAGGTTGGACCGTGCTTAATTAACTCATCGCCGATATCGCGGCGCGATACGAGTTCCAATGGTTTGTCCGTTTTACCGCATACTTTTTCTTTTTTTTTAATTAGCCCCCTCTCCATCTCTCCAGATCGGATCCCTGGCCCTTCCTACGTTCATTGACGAGCTTCAGTCTTGGGCGAAGGATTAATTATTTTTAAGACAAAGCGTTCCATAACCGTATACGCGTTGCCGGAGAGCGCCCGGTAGTTTCATATATCTCGGCGGTATTCTTAGAAAGTGCTTTTGGAGAAAAAGAAAGAGGAAGTTGCGCCGCGATACGATCCATCTTTTCACTGTCTATCGGGGAAACTGTTGCGGAAATATTATTTTCTTCCGAGTATTAAACATTTTCCTTGAGAGAGATCACAATTACCAGAGATTTATCTTTCAATTTGAAAACACGCCGGAATGTTAATGGTAACACAATGGATACAGATCTCTCTATCGCGTATACGCGGGATTATTCTGCAAGACTGGCTTCGCTGAATTGGATCATTAGTTGTATGCTACATTGGAAGACGGATTCGGATCAAGCAGTTAATGGGAAATTCGTGTGGTACGCGCTTTCTAAATCGAGACGAAGAGCTGCTTGAGGAGGCTCGAGGGTATTCGAAGTGATTACAGTTTCGCCGAGTTTCATTAGCGATACTAATGGCCAATTCAACTTCCATAGGTTCATACGTGCTCTTCTACAAACGCCAGACATTGTACCGCTTGAGAAATCGGAAGATTATTCGCGAATTATGCTAAATTCTATTATTCGGCCAAAGTCGACAGAAGAACGGGGAGCGGGAAATATCCGTCCGTCGTCGGCGCCACCGCGAATGATTCGAATTGCATTAGGCGCGTGCGCGCGCGCGCGCGATATGAGGAGGACGATTAAAGCGCGATTAGCTCGCTAAATGAAAAGCTCGGTTTGCTGCTTTCGAATGGGATCCTCTCGAGGTGTCCTAAACAGCTATGCGCGAAAGAGAATCGTACCGCGGCAAGTTCCTCCGGAGTTGAGAAGTACTAATGATCAATTCAACTCTCGTAAAACAGGTAGGTCGTTTCGCGCGAATGCGAGATTACGCGCGAGTCCTCCTACGTACGCGCGCGGTGATCGATAAACGCGTAAGTTCAAACGTATGGAAACTCCTCGTTTCTACGCCCAATCTGTCGTGTGAGAAATCTCACGGCAGAGGGAAGAAGAAGGAAGAAGGTCTGGGAAGTGGAATAGAGGTAGGAAGGGGATGGAGGAGGATGAGGAGGAGGAGGAGGAGGAGGAGGAGGATGGTTGGCTGGTGGTTCTAGTGGAAAGCCTGGAGAAATTGCTCGCTGGCTGGAAGTTATCACGGGTACAGCCATCGAGAGAGAAATGGAGAGAGAGAGAGAGAGAGAGGAAGAGAGAATACTCCTTTGGCCTTCATCAGTAGTGTTTGAAATAATCAATTGAAAGCTTTATCGGGACCCTCTCCTTCGCTAGTAGGAGGGGGGGGGGGAGCAGTGTACCATTAAGGAGCGCGAGAAAGTAGAATAAAAGAACGGCAGATTGCGTGTAGCTGTTGCGAGAAAATTACACGGCCGAGGAACCGACGAGTCCAGATGCTGCGGCAATAAGGCACTTTTAAAAAGTGGGAAAGGAGAGCGAGATCGAGTGAAACTTTCAGAGCTACCTCGTCCCCTCCCTCGAGTCTCGCGCGGGCTATCAAGGAGAAACTAGAGGAGAGGAGAGGAGAGGAGAGGAGAGTCCTCGCTCCAAGGAATAGCCGGGTCATCGACGTCGTCGAACTCGTTTCTGTCTTTGGACTTTGAGGCGGGGAGGGGGAGGGGGAGGGGGTGGAAAATTAGGACGGACCCTCTGGAATACGAGAGGAGGAGATAACCGGCAGAGAAAAGTAAACGCGCGTTTCGATAAAGTCCCTCGATCACCGCCAATTTCTCGTTAAATCGTAGCCCCGCTCAGTAGTACAGGTCAAGGATTATGGGACCGCTCGGATTTGCTAAGCGGCCGCGTTTACTCTCGTTAAGACGAGCAACGCCGGTGATTTACCCCGGGTGCGCCACACCGTTGGTCCGGCCACTACGGTTGCACCCCCACAAAAAGTGCAGCTAAAGCAAACCATTCGTCGTCTCTCGCCAACCGGTACTGAGCAACCCCTGCCGCGTACCGAGATTGCCAGACGAGATTAACAAGTTTTTTCCAAAAGCAAGAGGCTCGGAAGCAGAGAAGACTCTTACCGAACTCTGTCCTCACTCCGATGCTTTGCGGGGTGGTAGGGGTGGGGGTGGTTTCCCTTGGTCTCTCCGAAACCACCAGCAGAACATACCCACGCTCGTCTTTTCCTGGCCAGTCAGCCAACCGACCGAGCTCACCTTTCTCCTTTTTCACGTGTTTTCCTCGAAATTTCTGACGATAATCGAATTCATTATCGCGCGGCTCCCTCCATCCGTTAAAGTCTCCTCTACTCATGGCCCTGCTTTTCAGGGGCTTCGCCGTTTCTCCCCTCACCCCCGTACACCCCCCGTCTGTCGACAACTCGCTCTTAGCATGTATTTATTAATACACCATCTTTGAACGAACGTTAATTATTATTATGATAATGATGACACGCCTCCTTCGTTCGTCGGAACAAAGCTTAAGCAAAAGCAGCTATTAAGACCGCGACTATAAGGAGAGGAAAAGGGAGAAAATAATGGATAGATGCCGGGACGTTTCACGGACGACTTTATGTAAAGAGAGGTTTAACTAACGGCATTGTTGTGATTTCGGAATGAAAAATGAGAAAATGAGAAAATCTCGGAAAAGAGAGGGAGAACGAAGCGAGGTGAGAAGAGGTGAGAAGAGAAGAGGTGAGAAGAGAAGAGAAGAGAGGAGAAGAAGAGCATTTGCACCGTGAGAATCAATAGCCGGCTAGTGTACGCGCGAGAGAAGCGAGGGAAAAACGACACAAAAGTGGCCAGTCTCTTGAGCTGGATCGATTGTTCCGTGACCCCGGGAGGAGAGGAGGGAATCTACAGCCTCGATAAATTCGTCGAAATCTATGCATGCAAAGAAATTAATCACTCGCATCTTCCGATATCCGGCATTTCCACAACCCTTGTTAGTCAGCCTGAAAACTTTTTCTTTCCTCGATTCAATTTCACGCTACTGTTTGCCCACCTGTTTTTACACGAATCGGGAAACTTAATATATTAGCTTCATTCCGCAAATGCCCTCTTGAAATTAATCATTTGATTATTTTGGCTCTACATTTTCTTATCCCGCCGAGCCGGCGAGGGCCCCTCTCGCTCTCGCTCCTACGCTCCTACGCTCCTACGCTCCTACGCTCCCTCTCGAAACGATGAGACCGTAGAAAACAATTTCAGATACGCGCTCTGGAAATCGAGAATTCGTTTAAAACTTGACCGCGCCCCGCCTGCTTTTGTCAACCGTGACAAATGATAATTGCTTCTTTTCGGGGGATGGAAAAATATGAAGAGAAATTCTCATACGTCTTTCGAAAGTGTTATACTAGTTACATTTCGCGTGATTACACACCTACGCGCCCGGCAAAATGCGGGAAATCATGATGAATACATTATTTGCATCCGCTGCAGCGGGATAAATTGTGTTTATTTTCTTAATGCTAAAATATACATATTTTTTTCATAAATTTCAATCTCTCGCGATATTACTTCCTTCGCGCGGCAAGCTTTAATCTATAGTTTTGCGTGGTGGTCCCTTTGCAACGTCAACGGGCCACATTAATCAGAGTCCGCGCTTAAATTCATCAGTTCGATTCAGTTAAATTGCGGTGCAACAATTATTGACGTTCTCCTCATACTCTTCATAATAATTCATCGTATTCTAATCGGATCATCTTCTTCATTATTCAACGGTTTAATTAATCGTGAGAAGAGAAACTGGAGTATCGCGTGGATTGTGTAAGGAACATCGTTGCTCTTTTATACAATACACGTATGTGTGCGGGTAGATGTGCGGAGTATTACGTAACACGCGATAATTACCAAATCGAAATGAATGAATAAAGGATTCGTCATCAGTTTTGCACAGAGAGAAAGAGAGAATGAGTGACAAGTAAGCCCCAGGTGTCCGATTCTATTGATTTTACTCATTTTCTTTACGAGTTTGGTATTTCGATGAGGTAGAGGTAGAGAGTTTTTACGCTATTTTTCCTGGCCTATTTTAACAAAAGTATCAGAATTTCTCGGAATAAATTTCTCCTCTCCGCCGGCGTAATTCGCAGCGTGGATCTCCGGCAATAGGAATCGTAGAGAAAGAAAACGAGCTGATAGAAGGGATGAAGGGATCGAGGAAAATAGGAAGATAAAAGGTATAAGGAAAAAGAGAGGGAAACAGGGATGGAGAAAAGGGAGGAGGGAAGAGAAGGGGATGGTAGGGAAGAGATCTAGGAAGGGTGAAAGGGTAAAAGGGATAAATAAAGGGAGAAAGGAAGAGGGGTAGCGGCGAGATGATAGTCGGGGGGATATAGCGATGGAAAGTCGGGTGGGGCAAGGGACAGGGGGGGATGGGTGGAGATGGTTTTCTCGTCAAAAAAGATGAAGTCACCGCGGTTTCGGGGGCGGCTCACACGGGGGCTAGTGCTTTAAGGTAGGGGGCATGCGCGGCAACCGGAGGTGCAGAGCGGCTCTTGCGGGTTAGTCGCTTGCCAACAACACGACGTGCCGCTTGCGCATCGCGCTCGCTTCATACGTAACACGCTCTCTCCTCTCTTCCTGCTACTTTACTCTCGTCTAATTGCCATTTTCATTACATTTACCGTGGATGGATTTTTGCACTTGTTTCCCTCCTTCATTATTCTCTCTCTCTCTCTCTCTGTCTCTCTCTCCACTTTCTCTCTTAATTTTTACCCTCTCTTGATTTCCGCCCTCTCGAGAGAGTCGTGAAAATCGTTTTCGCTTTTCCTCCCTCGCGCGGGGAGAAGTTTAAAAATTGAGGAATTAATAAGGGATGAAAGAGGTGTGACAGTTGTTCGACTGGTTGAATCTCTGGTGTTTATTAGTGCGCGCGACTATCGTCCTCCAGTGAACTACCTGCCTGCCTACCTGCTGTCAGTTTCGTGAGTGAGGAAAGGGATAAAGTGACGCGAGTTATTTCTACGGCAGCACCACGTGAATTTTCATCCGACGAGCATCCTTTGGCATTAATGAGATTTTTAAAACTGCACGAGTTTCCCCGTGAATTTCCATCGTGAAAAACTCGAGGGAGCAGGAATCTTGGAGAAATTTTACGCGCACCATACACAGGAATGTAAAATGAAAAGTTTGACGAGACTTTGGAAGCGGGACATTTAAATGCCAAGTGTTTCTCTCTCAAATCCTATCAAAACTGTTTGTTTTTTAATTTGGAACTGAATTCGTCATCAAGGAGGGAAAACTCTGCGAATATAAATTACTTATCTCGTCCCCTTCCCCCCCGTGGAGAGAGAAGTTGCACACTCAGAGAGTCCATTGACCCTATGATTTTTGAACGAAGAAAACACATCGGATAGCAAGGTACATAGAGAAAAATTAGCGGGGATGGGGTTCTGTGAATTTTAAATCTCTGTTTCAAGTACGAGCCATTAGCAGCAATTAAAAGATATCGTATTTAAAGTCGCGAGGGAAGTTTTTTGAAAAGACTCCTCTCCCCTACCTCGCGGAGGGATGAAATTCATTTCGAAATTAAAGGAGAATGATAATCATTTAAGCCGTCCCGACAGTAAAAGGCAAGAAAGATTATAGCACCTTGCTGCTGCTGCTGCTGCTGCTGCTGCTGCTTATTCTTATCTTCGTCTCCGACTGAATTTATTCACGAAGAGAATTTTAACGAATCAGCGGGAAAGCCCTTGCTAGCTTCTGTAATTCAATTTTAATGTATCTCCACGGCCGAAGATGTAGCGGTAAGGCGAAGAACTTCGATTTGCACTTTAGGCGAAACGTAATACGATTTATTGGCGCATCCGCACCAGTTCTCCCGCCGAATAAGCAATCGAATCTTTATGCTGACTAAGTAACGTAGCGTGGAATCTAGATTTTCCCTCGAACGGACCAACACCAACACCAGTACCAGTACCAGTACCAGTTCCAATACACCTGTAGTAACAGCGGTACAGCAAGCAGCAGCAGCAGCAGCAGCAGCAGCTACATCGCTGCTTTATAAATTATCTTAAAAGCAGCCGCGCTCGAACTCGTGTTATCGCTACTGTGAATCGCCCCTCGCGAGAATCGAAGAAATCATTGGAAAACATAAATCTGTTTTCTCTCGGCTTCACGAGAGCGAGAGCGAGAGAGAGAGAGAGAAAGAGAGAGAGAGAGAGACCGTGTTCGCTTCGTCGTAGTCCCAGTTTAAATCTTGCAACAAGTAATCGTTTCTCCGATGAAGCAATAATGCTCGTAACTAAGCGATACGTCAAGCATCGGCCGAAATTCCGATTTCCCGATCTCGGTATCAAATGTTGCCATTGCGGTATTACGGGACAGACGATATTACGCGATATATTATAATATACGTAGTAGACCGAACGCGCCCCCGATTTCTGATGCCGCTGTTATTGGGTGGTAGTGGTGGTGGCGGTGGTGGTGGTGCTGGTGGTTCTGTTGCTGCTGCTGCTGCTACCACCACTGGTAACAGTAGCGATGGTGGTGGTCCACTAGCCGGAAATTCGTGACACTCGGTTAACCGCGGATTACGATTAATCGGCGAATTTCTTGATATCCAACAATAAGTGGATTTTAGCGTACCGCAGCTACTGGAAATAGTTGGATCACCGGCAGTCAGCAATTCATCTCCATTCTCCAGGCGTAATTTCACGAATTGCTTTCCATCGATCGTGCACTTTGGGTTATTTCCAGATACATTACGCGTCCAATAAATATACCGCGCGGGGGAGAACGGTCGTGGTGGTTCATTGGCTACTTTTCCGAACTCGCGTCGCAGTTACTCGGAGAAAGGCGTAGGCGTTCTACCTCGAACTCCGTATATAGCTTTCCCCAGATATTTATACTATAGCGCGGGGCTGTTACTCTCCAATGCGTATATATCGTGCGCTACGCTACGCTAATAATATCACACTTTCCACCGGTGTCCCACGCATTCCACCCTCCGAATCATTCCCCGTCCACGAGCATCGTAATTCTCGTCCGTTGAGAGCGAGCCAATTAAAGGGGGTGCAAAGGAGTTACCTTTGGTGGTGGTAGTGTCAAGACAGGTTTCTCACACGCACGTACGCGACACGTTTGTGGGTCGGAAAAATCAGACTGGCGAAAAGAACATTTATGCGAGGCATCAAAGTCCGCGCGAGATTTATCGCGGTTTTGAAAAACGACGGGGAGAGACAGTAACGAAGGATTCGTTTAAGTAGTAATGAGTACAAATAGGCAGACTTGGCCCATTACTCGCGCAAACAGCGGCTCCACTGGTCGGAGTTACTTGGGACGAGGAGAGGTCATTCGTTCCTGACCAAATCGCGAAGCAAGTGCAGTTGAAAACTCAGAACAGCAGTGGGTAGAGAGAGAGAGAGAGAGAGAGAGAGAGAGACCCCGGCGTACATGTAGCAAATTGAGTGTTATGATGAACTACTTTTTCGAGTTTCCAGCAGCGAGCTGCGCTCGATCCTGTTTATCAGGCTCGTGAGTTCAAAGAGACGAATTCCGTACGTGATTGCAGGTCAGCGAGTTTGCCTTGCACCGTTAATTAAATGGCGAAACATCTAGTGCTTTGCATCCCTCTCTCTCTTGCGCGCGCGTTCCATCTTTCTCTCTTCAGTCATAACTACTAATCTCACACTATTATTCGACGTTGATGATTATCAATGAGAAAGTGTACCGCGATCGAGCAAATGGAAATTATACTTTGGACACAATGGCAAGTACCGGACTCGCGTCGCTGTGGGTTTCAGGAACTAACGAGAGGAAATCCTAGTCCGCGCGGAACAGGGGGTAGCGAGTAATTAATTACTTTGATTACGATTACTCCGTGCAGGTCGTCCGTCCGGCCAACGTCCGCAAATCGGTTATTTTGCTAATTGCATCGCGATGCACTGACCATTCTAGCGGCTGGCGGACTCTCTGCCTAATCGCGAACTCGTCTAAAAGGAGCCACGCTACTGACAAATCGCTTTATAATGTTTGCCGCTTCATATTTACACTAATTGCTCCGCCAAGGATTCTCTCGTTGCTGGAAGCCGCACGCGAATTATTCACTTTCCGTAACAATAACTGGAAAATCATCAGTGACGGAGCACCGTAAACGCCGGATGAAAAATTGCTTCGTTTGGGAATTACAGCCACAGGCGCAGCGCGTCATTACATTTTTTAACGAATGCCCCTACGGTGATAACGCATTTGTTTTGGCAAATAAAACCACGCGCTATTTATTTCCAGCATCTCCCTAGATTTTTCCACTCGCGTGTCGCGGAACGCCGCGTTTCTGGAAAAACTGGAAAAACGCGGGGGAGTATGCGCGATGACTGTATCTCTTCTCTCTCTCTCTGTCAAGTCCCTAATAAACTGCTTCCGCTATTACAGCGATTAATTCGCTCGATTACAATTAGCGAGCATCTACCGTATGCTAATCAGCCGGGGCGAGTAAATTAACTGGACGTATCGGACATAACGCTAATTGCGTGGTTATACACGCGAGTTCCTCGCGGAGTTTCACGCGAGTTTCACGCGATATTTTTCTTCCCCCCGTTTGTGATTTCGCAAGCGCGGCAAAAGGCGTCGGCGAGGAGCACGCGCGCGCGCCTCCTCGTGGCCTCCACCGTGGGGAGACTTTTGTTCCGCGGTGAATGCGACCCCGGAGGACCACAAGGATCATCGTAAAAAATTCCATTTCGCTCTTTATGCCGCCGCAAGGACGTCGGATGTCGACGACTCGTCTGTTATTGGTCCCCTCAAGCCTTTCTCTCATCGTGGCAGAAGCCGTGAGAGGGCGAGAGGGAGGAAAAGTCGTGACCTCCCGAATTATGCCCCGCGCACCTGTTTTTCTCGATCGCCTTTGTTTCTCCGAACGCAAGAAACGCGGCGGCAGGGTGCGGAGCCGTCCGGAGGACGAGGAGAAATTTCTAGCTCAAAGCAAAACGCGAATCGCTCCTCTAATCGATTCCTAGCGCGTTTCCCCAAAAGGCATAATTTTTCCAATTATTCGATATGGCCTCTATCCGTGCTTGTAATTACCGAGCATCGATCGCGATATTATCGTTATTCTCGCCCCCCCCCCCCCCCGTTCGTAAAGACCTTCGTGTTCACTCGCACTCTTCCCATTCCTCCTCCTCCTCCTTCGCCGCCCCACCCCCCTCGATAAGAATAGGCCGTTCAGTTTTTGCCTTGTAAATGGCTACCGGTAATTCCATTATCAGCCGAAATGCCTGGATTTACGGGAAAAGCCATTTTCCAGGTTTCTCCTTCCGTGAAATTTTGCAGGTTATCTGCAGCGACTGCCGGGGCTATTCCCCGCACTCGTCCTCGTATTTTATATTCCCTTTAACGACGCCGGAGCCCCGCTCATCGAAACGTCGTCGCGAATCAATACGCATAATTGACTTTCAGCTTTATTCGCGGCTAGAACAAATATACGTGACCGTCCAGTATTTGCTCTGGGATCGGCTGGGTTTTTCGATAAAAATGCGCCGCGCGCTCGGCCATTATGCAAGTGGCGTCGTTCGCGTCTATTACCGCGCCGATTGCTTTATAATTAAAGCGAATTTGATTGCAAATTAGAGAGACAGAGAGAGACAGAGAGAGAGAGACGAAGTTACGGCTGATTCCGTTAGTTCCCGGATCGTAATTAACCCGCGGAGGGAGAGCGCGAAAAGTTTCCCGCGCTTATTCGAGGCCGATCGCCGCTGCTGCCCTTTTGTCTAATGAACCGTAGGGATGGGGAGAGCGGGCGGGCGGGCAGGCGGAGGCGCTATCTCTTCTCTTGTCCGAGAGAAAGAAATCCGAGTCGCGCGGCATACGGGGTCGTCGAGGGTGGAGGGAATGGGAGAGGAAAGAGGAGAAAACCTCTGGGACCTTTAAATTCAACGAGTCCCTGAAATCGGTGATTCCGGATAAGTCGACGCAACTGCGCGCTTGTCTCTCTCTCTTCTCTCCCCCACCCCCTCAGGGAGGTAGGGTAGCATTCGCCAAACCCTATGGGAAGTTTGTCCCGACGAAGTAGCTTAATTATCGAAAAACAAGCTCGAATCCATCGAGCCATAATAGCCGTGTACGCGTTTTCTTCAACACGAGCGAAAGCTACCGGCATAATCTTTATCGGTTGTATTAGCCGTCGTAATCTTGGTCGTTAAATGGACTTTACTCTGGATTTTCCGCATTAACAAGTTCAATTCACGAATTCCACCCTCTCGCCGTTCCACATTGACTTCTACCACTTGTTTGCTCATAAAAGAGAAACCCCATAAGTGAAAAAACCTTTTGGTTTTTTAATGGCTTTCCAGCGAGACAGAGAGAGAGAGAGAGAGAGAGAGAGAGAGTCGTACTTTTCCATTCTCCCCCGACTCTCGATAGATCGAACGGAACCGGAAGTCGCGATTTCTGCGTCAAGCATTCAGCCGCGTAAATCGATTCGTCCGAGCGGAAGCGCGCGACATCCGCTTATGGTGATTAAATGGGATTAACGGAGGGGACGCCTGATAGGCTGCTCCGGCTTCGCGGTGCAAGCGTTCAAAGCCACGCGCGACTTTTTACCCGAGAGTTTTGCAGCTTAAAATGAGTGATAAGTGGGGGTGGGAGGCTGCTGGCGTGAAAGAACGAGGAAGCATCTCACTGGGAAGTCACTTAATGTGTTTCAAAAATAGCGTGTCATGGCTTTTGTTTAAGCTCCCTCTCTCCCTCTCCCACTCCGCCTTTTTCCTGCTCTCTCCGTGCTTGACGGTCTCTCTTGTTTACGTCGCTACGTGCTCCACAATGGGCCAAGCATTGTCCAGTGACGACCACTTTTTCAGCGCGTTTTGCTAATAGAATGTTGTACTTCTTCGGCTCGCTACTATCTGTCACACTGTGTAAGCGCTCGGTCTCTTTCTCCTCCCACCCACCGTCTCTCTCTCTCTGGTTCTCTTCTCTGCTATCCACCAACCGAGAACGACGAGTGACGCGCATGTTCGCAAATAATTTCACTCGGTCCTGGGAGTGCGTGTGCTGGTTGAAGCTGAAGGTAGCACCGCGGGATTTGATTTGAAAGTAATTCTCGAGTACAGCTGGCACCCATTTTCACGCAAATGAAGGCGAAACACAATTTTTCTACTATGCCAGGTAATTTTCGCGGTTTCCGCCTTCTCTATAGAGGTGAGCGCGGAGGATCGTTTCCCGGACTATTGCCGCTCTAAATGTTTTCCAAGTGCTCCGTATATCCGAAGAATACGATTAATCATGGAATACTCGAGCGTTTTCGTTCCTCGATGAATTCTAGAGTCGTAAAATCCTCGAGTGGTTTTCCTCCCAATCGGGAATTTAGAGAAACCTCGGATTGTCTTACGAGGAAAGTCTACACACGTTGATGAGCAATGTATTTCTTCAATATGGGGAGAGAGAGGGGGGTAATTTAAGAGATACAACCTCCTCAAATCTCACGTGAACTTCATTACGATAAATTTATATCTATCGGCTGTACTGAATAAAAATTCGTTATACGTTTGAAAAATTTAAGTGCTATAATTGTACATGTAAAATAATAAAAATAGAAAATGGAAAAAAAATTGATACTGTAAAAGAGAAAAAATAGATTAAACTTTCTACCGCGCGGGAATCGAATCTGCACAAAAACACTATGATTAATGTCATATTTTTTTTTGCGCGCGAGTTAGAATCCTGCGCACTAAAAACTTACATTCTCCGTAGAGATTATTCTATCGTAATTACGGTCATGCGAAAAATTTTACCCGGATTATTACTCGATAGTTTTCTTCTCTCGTTTCTAAACGAGCTTATCAATGCGTAGGCTCACGCTGTTAGCTCCACGCGCGTTTTCCACACGCTTAACGGCGGCAAACGGGGAGGTCTCGTAGGTAAGCTCTAATTATTGAGCTTTACCCCTTGAGCTTAATACAGCTTATGGGTCGAAACGAGAAAAAATGGGATAAGCATTACGTGTTCTCGAATAACACCTGTTACCGTGGCAAAAATAGCGAGTAGAATAAGAATGAGCAGAGCAGCCAGCTCAGAGCGACCAGAACGGAAGTGGGAGGAGGGGGCAGGTGCTGGAAGAGGAGAAGAGCTTCAGCGATTTATTATGTTCTCTGACAGCTCTGCGTAACGCTAACAAACTACGCGCACGCAATTACAGATGGTGGAAATGCGGTGGGTGAGCCGTGTGAATGGACGAAACCAAAAGCGTTTATTAGAGACAAGATGGAGAGAGATGGGGTGGGAGATGGAAGAGAGAGAGAGAGAGATAGAGAGAGAGGGAGAAGGAGAATTGGTGGACGAGGCGAGTGGGTGGAAAGGAGATGGAAAATTAGGAGGAAGCGCCGGAAGAGTAGGAAGGGGGTAGAGATGAGTCGAGAGAGAGAGAGAGAGAGAGAAAGGAAGATGAAGTGATAGAGAGGCAGGGTGGGAGGAAGAGGGCAACTAAGTAGCATCCGGAGGGCTGACCCCGCGGTACATTCTGGTCATTAAGCTTGTGGAGAAAGAAGCTGGACTTTGCATAACGTACACCAACCACCGGCCCAGTGAGAAAACGTATTACTGCAATTTCACATGCAAAAGTTATTACCTGAAATTGTCTGAAAATTGCGCCGAGCAAAGCTCTGTGTGGTGCCCTGAACCGAGCGAGTCCCTCCCCCTCCCCTTCCAGGCCAGTTGACGGAGCCCAGGGCTATCTCCCATTTAAAATAAACTGGCGTTTGCACTTTCTCGCATGGTCGACGGAACGTACTTATCTCTGGACATCCGCGTTGCGACGTACACGTGAAATTCAGGAGCGAGAGACCTCCTCAACGTCCTCATCCTCCTCTTTTCGCGAATCCCCCATTATTGCAGAAATCTGATTACGTCATCGAGACCATCGTGACGCGTCTCTAATACTTAAGGTTAGCCTAACGCGCGCGCAAGTTTCACCGAAGCAAATCGCACCGCTGCGATGATTCGGTTAGGTACTTCCACGCGGAGACACGCATTGTCCGGGAAACAAAGAAGAGATCCGCGAGCACGGGCCTTTTCCCAGTCCATCGCTACCACACCCCCTACGGGCTTGCGATTAATTGCGTAACTCGTTGGAAATGGGTAATGCGATATTGGCGCTATTCACGACGCGTCAGTTCGAGAGGCAAGATGTTTCTCCGATAGAAGCCGCTTTGTCTCAAGGACGCCACCTATACATTCGCTCCCCACCCCCTCTTCCGTCAAAGTATAGACAGTCGCTAGAATTTCTCGGCCTGAATAGCAACGAGACGATCTTGTTTGCATTTATAATTGGCACACACCGCTCCCGGGATACATGGTAATTCATGCGCGATAAATTTCCCTTCCGCCGCAATTAGGCCACCGCGTTCCTTTTGGACCTTATTTACTCGTCTCGGCCTCCCTCTAGACTCTCGTCTCCTTTCGTTCCGTCTCGTTTCGTTAACTTTCGTGCCCCTCCCCCATCGTTCTCACCCTGACTTTTTATTCCTCGGCTGAGAATCATCGGAGATTGGCGTGTAAGTGAAAAAACGTGGAAAGAGGACGGCGCCGATGCGCGGGGGTGATATTGTAGCATTAAACGCGAGATATCGTCGTGTTTCGCGAGTCTTTTCTGCGACTACCCTGAAAAGGCCTGAGATATGGCAGATGGCGTGACGAATATCGCGTTCGACTCGTAATTACCAGCTCGAGGGTATAACGCGAGTAATCAAATGGTCAGACGTTCTAGTTCCCAGTGGTGGCAAAAGCACCGACAGAGCCGCCTGCCTGCCACCCTCTTCGTGCCACCGTGCGCGCACACACGCACGCACTTACGCGCGCACACACGGAGACCGCCGGCTACTTTCTCGTCTGGAATCGTTGTTGTTAAAAAGGACGCTCGCGAAACACAGGCTGACTGACCTACGGCACTCTTGCATTCATCTTACGTGCCAACTACGGCGTTGGGGGTTGACTCACACCCCCGCCACCGCCACCACCTTTAGCGCTCGATTTTTCCTCGAAAAAGACTTGACGTCCCACCCGGAAATAACAAGGTGCAAAACGCCATTTTACACGACTCCGCATCAAACTGATCTCGCGATTGGTGAAAAAGAGGAAAAAAAAACAAAAAAAAATGGGACCACCCGTAGAATAAGGGCAGTCGTCAGTTACCTAATGGGTCGAGTGGTAGGTCCGATAAATTACGAGGTAATTCGTCGCTTTATACGGAAATAGAATGGATTCTCTGGAGCGTCGTTGTTGCTGCATTATTGCCCTGCGCTGAAAGTACTCGCCTCGATTTAGAGCAAGCGGAACTTTTCCCCCATTTATAGACTTACCGCCGAAACCACCGTGCCTGGCCTGGCCTGGAAAAAACGAGAAATTTGCCACGAACCGCGGCAAACGCGCCAGATGCAAACTTGATACGTTTCGCGGCTTAATAGCCTGTGGTTTATGATTATTTAGCCAGCCGACAATTGAAATGCACGCCGGGGATTTTCCCTGATAACGCCAACGGGGGAAGCGGGGACGAGGGTGAGCACTCCCGCTCGTAGATGTCCGAACCGGCAGGTCGCGCGTGGATCTGACGTACGTGAAAAAGTGTCCGTCCGCTGCAAGTGGAAAAAGCCGTAATTAATGCGCCTAATCCAGCGCTTTCCAGCTTTTTTATTCGAGCCAGTGAAACGCGGGAAATGCAACGCCACGGGGGGGGGGGGGGGTTGCTCGTTGTTTCGTCGCTTGACTCTACGTACTCGGCCACGCAGTATGCGCGTCTGTAACCACCTGGCAGAGGGGTGCGGGGGTGGAGGTGCGTTTGACTCAGGTCACGCGTCGGCTTTGTCCGGTTCGACGCCGCGTAGAAATTGCCGTGACTCTCTCGGTCTCGGAAGTGTCGCGGTTAAACCCTTAGTAGAGGTAATCGATAAGGAACTTCTTACGCTCGTAATAATATTTCCTTCCACGTCACGGAGTCGGTGCACCGTTCGAGACAATGGGAAGAACTTGGACTCGACTCGGCTCGTTCCCGTCGCCTCCCTATTCGTCCGCCGCCTCCACTAAATTAATGTTCTCCCTAGAATCCCTTTAATCGTCGTAAATCTCGGTTCGCGAAGTATTAACTATACGAAACATCACGTCTACACGCAACGTTGCCAGAACAGACAGCAACATATTTCAGGTAGTTAACTTCACTCGCATATAATTAACGCTCAGCGTGTAATCCGGTTTTTCCCCTTGTTTGTTACATCTCTCGCTAAAATGCTCCTCTGAAGAGCTACCTCGTTTTATTTCGTCCGCGCGAGTCTATGAAATCTGTTAAAATCCATATTAACGAAGCGCGGTCCCTTAAAGTAAATAAATAAATAATCCGCGCGCGCGTGCGCGCGGAGTGATAATCGCGTTCCACCATTATCCCCGGGGTCCTCCCGAAATTTTGCGATTCGGCGGTTGCTCTCCGCGCAAATTTTATTAATTTAATTTTTAGAAGGTTCTTTTTTTCCCCCCCCTCCCCTTCCTTAACTGCGAGAGGACGGTACCGCGCTCATTCGCTAATGGAAATTAAATAATTAAATTAATTTTAATTTGAAAACAGAATCGCTCTCGATTCTATTAATTTAATAAAGTAATAAATAAGCGCAATAGGTAAACGGCGAAAGAATACTCTAGTGAAATTAATAAAAGCAATATTATACGTACTAATAACAGTTATGAAATTTGCACTGGAGGAAAAGTTTATATTGCGCTCCACGCGAGTCGCCACGGGTCTAATTAAAAATTTCTAAAAGCCACGCGATTCAGCATTACAATATTTCTCCTTATTTACCTACGCGCGTAGAAAAGCGAGCCGTTGTAATCACGGAATGCAGCGAATGAGTTGCGAGAGAGGGTGGCCAACGAGGGGTAGGAGGCAGAGAGAGAGAGAGAGAGAGAGAGAGAGAGGATCACCGGAGGAAATTCTGCAGAGATCTGGACAAGGGTAATTAACGTTTCTCGTAAACAACTAACAAGTGGGTAAGAATGCACGCGATTACGTTATCCCAGTGGTGATGGTGGGTGGTGGTAGCGGCGGCGGCGATGGTGGCTGCTCGTAAAGCCGAGCTTTATCGTCGCGGAGCAAGCAGCATCCCCCTGCAATGGACGTCTCTCTCATAAATTTCACGCGCTTTTAATTAGCGTTAACGCGAGCATCCAGCCGAGCGACATGCGAGCTCCCGGTGAGCGCGCGTCGCGTACGATACACCAACGACGGGGGTTGAAAGGGCGCAGAGGGAGAGGGTGGGTGACCTCCGAGGGTGGAAGATGTTCGATGTCGAGCGTGAGAATCCGCGGCGATGCGCAACGCCCCGAAACCTTCCTCTCTCTCTCTCTCTCTCTTCGGTCCTCCGGATGAGGATCGAGAGAGGGGTGGTGGGTCTGGGGGGTTGAGGGTGCACCACGATTAATGAAAGCTCGCGTCCGCGCACTTGAACGCAAATACCGACTTAAGCCCGAAGGCTTAGCGCGGGCTTACGCCCGGGGACAAATAAAACGCGGAAATTAGCATGAAGCCACCCCGGGGTTGTGGGCTCGAGGGGATAAAATTTCGATGAGTCACAACATGCCACCGGTTCATTGTAAAATCACCGCTCTCCTCTAGGAGGGCGCGGGGGCGAGTACGCGTACTCGTCGCACATGCGATTTTGCGCCCGTAGCTTGCCTTGCCCCGGAGTGTGGGGGTGGCGGCGGTGGCGAGGGTGGCGAGGATGAGAAGCGTTAGTTCGCGTCGAGGCATATCGCCCGGGGGTGGCAGGGGGTGTGGTAGGGAAAACTAGTGGGACGAGACTGAATAAAAGATGCAGGAGGTATCTGGTGGTGTTTTAGGGGAATAATCCGGGGACGCATCTGTCAACCTCATAAGATATTCCCGCGCGACAGGAGCCGACGCTACACCATAGGGGAAGGAAGGGGCTGTGGTTAGTCACGCGCAGCAAATGGGAAGCCTAAACAGATTACACGCTGATTGGCCATCTCCTTCCGACTGCCGCGGAACCCGTAGGGTCGTCCGGTAGCAATTGCAGTAAACGACAGATGTGCCAGCTAATTTCTTCCCCGACGGCTCGATTCCCTTTGGCTCGCTCCTCTCTCCCTCTCTCCTTCCCACCCCCATCCCCCATCCCCCAACCAATACTCGAGAGAGCGGCATGCGTTTAATGGCCACTGGATAGGAACTGCGACAAATTCCGCGGGGGTGCAGTTCCACTGGCTGGCGATACCGTGCGCGACGCGCACCCAATTCCACCCCCTCGTTTCTACGAGTTTCCCCGGGCTGCTGCGCCACCGAGTGTTAAAGCCACCCGAGCAAACTTAACTGGAATGCGTGTTTGCCCCTCGTAATTCGAATCGTTTCGCCGCGGGATCGAAGCCACCACCGGGTTCGAACGGCATTTCTCAATTTCGCGCTACTCCCGGCGAACCGAACACTCGCGC
This sequence comes from Sclerodermus sp. 'alternatusi', assembly GCA_037305995.1. Taxonomy (NCBI): domain Eukaryota; kingdom Metazoa; phylum Arthropoda; class Insecta; order Hymenoptera; family Bethylidae; genus Sclerodermus; species Sclerodermus sp. 'alternatusi'. The sequence continues at coordinate 1,247,794 of CM074558.1, read as the reverse complement.
GTGCGTGCGATCGCCACTATTGGCGATCATGGTGCAGTAATGGGGTGTGTTCGCGCGTGTGCGAGGGTGTGGTAACGCTCCGGCGGTAGTCGTGGTGGCCCGCGAACGATAATGGTCTCCCCGCGCTCGCTAGGAAAAATTCGCTAATGAGGATGCTTTTAATCACCTTCGATATTCTCGTCGCGCTATCGGTCGCACACAGGCAGAGAATCAGCGAGAGAAATGTACTCGCGCGCTCGTGCATGGTACGTTAGAATGCAGAGAGAGAGAGAGAGAGCAATTTTCATTAATAAAAGGACTCGCATTGTCGTTGGCTCGTGCAATTTCACATGTGGGATGAAACGATCCAGCGGTGCTCTCGCGAAGTCGCTTAAATGCATCCTGTGACGGAAATATCTATACACGTCTATGAATTCTATTTACCGTGTCGGTGGATACTGTCTGGAATTTGCGAGCGTTCACTCGCGTTTCGTAGGGAGAGATATTGGACCGTGGAACCGTGTTAGTCTAGCTGGAATATTGATACGGAACATTCTCTACGCGAGTAGAATTAAGTTTCATGCATATTTGCCTATAATTTGTTCAATCAATTATGTTAAAATTGCACTGTCGATACGCGCGCGTGCGCGCGCGCTCCGTCCTTGCTTCCTCGGCTCTTCCTTCTTTCGTCCCCTTTTCTCCTCCTTTCGCGTTTACCCCTCGTCAGAGGTAATACAGTCAGAGTTGTACCAGATATTCATTCGCGACAAACATCAAAAACACGCGTACAGCGCAACAAGGAGGAGGATGATGCATGAGACTGCGAAGAGTCTCCTCCCCGGGGATTGATCTTTCCCCCCTTCCTTCCACCTTAATAAAAATCGCAACGTGTCATACTACCGAGAGAATTATTTAGCGGGGGTGACTCGATGACTTTGCTCCGCCTGCGTCGGACGCAGGAGGGGATGAAATCCTGTTTGTTTTCCTAGAAGATTTCTCGGAGAGGCAACAGCAGGCTATTTGGTCGTTCTCGGATCTGCGGGCGAGATAGGGAGATATACGAAAAACGCGAAAAAAAGAAGAGAGAGAGAGAGAGAGAGAGAGAGAGAGGAGGAACAGGAGTGGGGGTGGGAGAAGATTCTACAGGATTTCCCGTTTCTGTTTACTTTGCCTATTTTCGCTACAGCCTCCACTAGCCAGGATCATTCCAAGGGGTTCCCGCCAGAACCTTTAAGGATAAATGAAAGGTCTCTCTTATTCTCTCGTTCTTATCTCGCAAATATATAAGAATCTATTTCTCTTCTCCCTTCGGTCCGTAATCGTAAGGGAAAGGTCCACCTCGGAGAATTTGTCTCCCCAAAGGAGTCGCTCTCCCATCTCCTACCAGGAATTACATATACCAGAGCGATTTTTCTTTCGCAATAAGAGAAATGGCTACTTCTTTGCGTACTCCGTGTATCCTCTCCGTAACTTGGTGCTGCCGCGGAATCAAATTACGATTTACATGGCTCTGCAATCTCTGCGATTCCAATGCATTTCCATCAAGTTTCCTGCTGGTACGTACAAAGACACGGTGGAATACGATGAGTAATCGCTCTGCGGATGTCATCATCTTGTACTCGAGTAGAGGAGGACGGGGGGGGGGGGGCTTGCTTCATTAGACATTCCGTTTCTCCGAAAGCTTCTCGAAGAAGAAGAAGAAGAAGAAGGTAATGTGGTGGTGGTGGCGGTGCAAAGTGAAAGGAAGTACGGCGAGGGCTTTTCTCCTCGGCATTTCCGGTCGAGGAAGAGTCGTGCGTGCGTGCGTGCGTGCGTGCGCCATCCAGGAAATTCTAGCGCTCGGGTTTCATGGGTAATTTACGTTATCGTGTACCAAGCGCACCAGGCCGCACGAGTTGAGACACCCGTGGTGGTGATAACGGCTAATTACAATTTATCGATGCTATCAGCGCGTCGTCTATACCGACTCATAAAGCAATTCCGGTGATAGAAGCTATATGCCTTGGGGAACCAGATTAAATGCATCGATTCGCCCAATTTAAACCGCCAATGAACGAACAAAACCCACCCTCCTCCACCCCCAAAGACTCGATGATATTTCGCTGAATTCCTTCCTAGTGTTTTCCTCCATCGAGTTTCACTTGACCAAATTGATGGGAAAACGATCGTAATTTTATTATTGAAATTGACGCTTCCACGAGATTATTGTAGGAACATTTTCACTTCGCTTCACTTGGCCAATTGGAATCTTATCGGTCGTATAATGCGCCAAAACTGTATTGTACTTTTAATCGACCGCCGATTGTTCGTAACACAGCGTATCCGATCGACTTTTAGCAGTGACACTATTTGTAAAAGGATAGCTCGAAGATCACTTGGCATTAAAATTCATCGTGCAGCGTGATCGAGGGGATAACGATGATGATGATGATGATGATGATGATGATGATGATGATGCACGTTTCGGGAGAATACTCGAGTGTAGTTTGAGTGGCTACGCGCGAAATTATTCTGTGGCGCAACGGAAAATTTCGCTCGGCCTTTCCACCGCGCTTTCAACATTATGTTCGGCACAGCAGTCGCGGTGCAAATTGGTGCTCTTTTGTGATTATTAATCGATACGCATTTTCGCCACATCAAGTGAAACATAATAGTGGCTGTCGGCTCGGAAGAGAAGCACAATGATAAGAGCCGTTACAGGGCTCTCGAATAATTTTAACATATTTTAATTTTAGTATCGTTGCAATTACGGGCATTGTAATTCAGTTTCCATACGATTATTTGTGATAATTTGCATCCGTACAATGAGTAAAACTCGCGGCATATAAAGCCAGGTATTATCCTGAGGAATAAATACCGCACTGTGTTCGATTGTCCCATTGATCTGGACTTTGAGTGGAGTCCGATACAGAGTTCTACAAGCAAAAGTATTTACCTTCGACGACACACGAAGAGAGACGAGACAATCGTACTCTAATTGCAAGTTGCTCTCTCATAATCGTCGTTTCCTCTCGATCGATCGTTCGTTCGATCGATCGGTTGGTTAGCTAGCCGAGCTCCTTTTACCCATATAGCTTTGGATATCAATTGCTCGAGGGAAAAATGTCAAGGCGCAATTCCCTGCTTATCTCGACTGAAACAAGTAAATTAGAATTCATAGTATCATGAATATTTCATAGCGAATGGCAAAGGCTAAACAGGAAGTTGATATCACTGCGCAACGAGTATTGCAGACGCAAGGGCAATTAGAACTTTATCGCAACAGCTGCCAGATATGATAAGCCATCGTACAGACAGATTCGAATAGAAACCACTCCAAGTATTTATTCATCGATATAGCCCGAGAGCTTCTCCTCTCGTTTGGGAATTACGAGATCGATCAATTTTACTATATATCAGGATTATTCGATTAATCCTCGAGTCCCCTAGATTTATTTTTCATGCTTGATTACTCGTCTCTTTCCTCTTATCTTTGCTATTTTTTCTTTATCCTCTCTCTCTCTCTCTCTCTCTCTCTCTTCCCTCATTTCTTCCGAGACTAAAGTTTTCGGTAAAAAGAGCCGTGGTTTTATTTGAGCAGCAACTGCTTGGAACGTTAGGACGCGTTGCTCTAATTAGGCGGATAACGAGAATGGATCGCCCACAGCAGCAGCTCGAGCGAGCAAAGCTTTTCCAGCAGGAGCGAAAGATCGTGCATGACACAATCGGTTGGGAGGGGGTGCGCGAGAAAGCCGACGGATCCATCAAGAGAGGGCCTCGTTAATCGGACGCTTAAACGCGTGGTAATACCCTAGGGGGGAAGGGAGGGAGTCGTTGCTTGGTCCATCTGATAAAATCGATGCTCGGATAGACGGACTAGAGTCGTCGTCGTCTTTGGACGACCGATATTATCGCGGAACCTATTTTTCTGTCGCGAACTCATCGATCAGATATTAGGATTAAGCTGGATTAGGTAATCCAGTTTGGCTGGCTGGGGGGGTTGCGCGCAAATCGCGGAGGACTGCGGGGGCATTGCTAGAATTACACGATGTTTTTCTGCGGTTTCTCTCGACCCGACACACTTGTACAACGGGGCTCTGTATTCTACTCAGTTTTCATTCGGTGGTACTCGAAGCCCCCGCTGCTTCTCAATCGCATTTTTCTTTACCCTAGTTTTGCATTTACAGCTCTCTCTCTTCTCTCTCTCTCTCTCTTGATACGCGTACAATTTTTCAACATCCTGCATAATTGCTCGACTTTCCCGTGGACGGTTTCTTAGTTTAATCCGATATTTTGAGTCTCTTCAGAATCCTTCCGTAATCTGGTTCAGTCCGAGTTTACCTACATCGAGATCTTGCGAGAGAGAGGAGAGAGGAGAGAGAGAGAGAGAGAGAGGGAACCTTAAATTCAGCCCCATCCGTGGCTTATGCCGTGACAAATGGCGAATTTCCGAGATAACGGGCTAGAGATCCCGGATTCGTATCTCGAGGGTAGGATCGATCGCTTTCAATTCGGTGGCCCGGCAGCGAAAAGGGACGGTAGGTGGGTAGAGGGAGGAAGGGGCACGTCTTACATTCCACGTACTTCCTTCGCGAGGACTGCAGAATTCATATGCGCGTAGTAAAGTCGCTTTCTACGAAAAAAAAGAGCCAAAAGGCGACGAGGGTGAGTAATCCTCGATACTCGCGCGCGCGCGTCCAGTTTACCTCTTGCTTTAAATGGCAAGTGGCTGTTAAGCCATAGAGCAAAGCTGCCTTCCAAGTCCTGGGTATATTTGTGAAACGACTGGTAAGGTTAGAGGCTAGGAGGCTTTGAAAGCAATACACACACTATATCAGCTTTACAGTTTGATCAGCCATAAAGTGAATTTACAGCGAGGCCGTTTGCGTGATTAATATGCGTATATCATCTTAACGAGTACATTAACGACGCCATTTCTCTACTGAGATTTGCGCGGACCATCTCCGACTAATAACCCTCCCTCCTCAGCCAGAGGGGTGAGGATTAGTACCGGGAAGAGGCTAACCAACGTTCCGTTTATTGTAGTTGGAGCAATCGTAAATGGTCGACGTGTGCAAATACAGTAGCCAATTTAGAGATCGCTTAAAGATCAGGCCAACGTACTTCTACCCCGGTTATTAGACCGTAACTTCCGGTAACTCAAGTACTGGACGCGGCATAATTCAGTTGGTCTCGCTCCCGGGGGTAATGCTTCCACATTCCCTAATCCAAGAGGCACCTCCACCACCACCATCACCAACCACCTACTCCAGCCCTTGAAATTCCGCTGATCCGACGTATCGTTTCGTTCCTTCGGGGCTCTCTGTTACAACCGTAGACGTGCCAGGTAAACGCGACCTGACCGTTGAATAATTCGGTGACACTAAATCGAAATTCCAGACCCCCGATGGATGGATTCTTCGTGTCATAAAATATATTTCCGCCTAGGGCTGCGCTCCTCCGCCATCACGATGACCCTCTCTAAGAAGTTTCGTAGTTCGCCAGAAGAAATTCGATGCACGCTACACCTAAAACCCCCTCTTGGATAAAAATGTTTTTCTTGTCCTATCCAAGCGGCGAAGGGGGTGGCGGAGTGTCTTGCAGCTCTGCGATAATCGATTGGACCACCCCTTGCTCTCACCCCCTTGTTTGATCTAATTTAAGCCACGGTGGAGATAAATTTAACCGCGACCTCCTGGACAATCGCCTCGAGATCGCGTTGTCACGAACCACCATCCCCCTTCTCAGAGGTACTTGCTTCTCAATTCGTCGCAGTCATTGAAAATGGTTGCGACCGAGACAACGCGCTCCATCTTGATTAATGCGAGATGAATCGACGCGTCTTCCTCGTGAAACATTCCTACACCGGATCTTCTTTATCCGAGACGAATGTTCCTGTACGCCCAGTACTTTATTCGCGGAGTTGCGCGCTTTTTGCAGCGTGGAAACATCTGTTCTCCTATAATGCCACTGAATAAATTTCAAGTGGTTGCGGTGATCCGCGCCCGTAGTTTCTTCCGATTAAAGTTCAATTAAATAAGAATAATGATATTCCGCGCGGAAAGGCTGACAAACGAACGAACGAACGAACAAACACACGTTGAATTGTGCGCGCGCGCGCGCATGTGTGTATGGTAATTCGCCATCGTATCTAAACTCTATTTCGATATCCAGTTTCAAGCAGCCGCGTGCCGCTTAGGGAATCCAGTTGTGCATTAATTTCGCACGCTTGTCGAGATAGCTGAATTGAATGCTATGGTATGGGTGCAGCTATTCGCCAGAATAGCTCGGTCTTATGTTAATCATTATTCGAAGGCGGGGGTGGCTTCGTACGTTCTTGCTGGCGGCAGGCCGGCTTGGCAGGAGGCGTTCACGGCTGTTGGCGCCTCCATTTATCTTTTGGTCGTAGCTAAACAATAAACGACGACGGGTGTCGCTCTCGTGGCTTGTCATTAATTGTGCGCCGGCTTCGACGTGGAACGTGCGATATCAATCGCCAAATGTCCAGATCGCACGAACATTGGACGCCGCGAAAAAATTTGTTTGCTAGCCATTGGCACTGACCGGAAACCTATTAAAATGACGACGGGGTCGCTCGGTCTGACGCAATCGGTGGTGCGGTATCCACCATCATCGTACAGCTCCACTTTCGAAGAGAGAGAGAGAGAGAGAGGGAGAGAGAGTTTGAAACTGACCGATTCCACACGTTTTGCTCTCGCTGACTGTCCTCCGCTGAATTCATTCGTGAGAAAAAATGTGCGACATAACACCGACGACTGCTCGATATTACTTATAAAATGCGTACACCCCTCTCTCGGTGAAATATTAAGCTTTTTCCGATCGACGAGGAGAATTAAAAAATATCACGGAATTAATATAGATAAAATTCAGCCAATGTGTTGTGTTGCTCGTGCGAGCTCTTGGGAAGGATGAAGAAGGTACGCGGGGAGAGAGCTGGCAGATCGAGAGATTTCTTGATCGAAAAAGCTTTGGAAAAAGCGTAATAAGAATCCTAGGTCTTACTTGTTCTATCTCTCGAATACTGGGAGAAGCAGCGGTATCCACCTCGGGAAAAGCTCGCGTCTGCGGTTGGATTGTTTTTCCCCGAGCACCGAGGTACTACGCGGATTGTGGGTCAAAGTAGAAAAAGCTCGGATTCGCGTTTCCCCGACAAAGTAATCGGGGGGAAAACCTAATTCGGTTCGTGAGGATCGCGTGAACGCGCTTCAATCATTGCGTGAGAGAAGGGAGGATGCGAGAGGATGAGAGAAGGCGCGAAAATCTTTTTCCCCGCTTATCGCCACGGAAAACTTGGAGACTTTTTCTGCGGTCCACGGAACTTCTCGACCTTTGTCCCTCTTCTCGGAGTTTCTCCACGAAGATTCTACGCGTCCACGGGAGAGATACGCGTGCGTTGGAGTATACCGAGACGCGAGTGGACTGTGGGATAAGTGGGTCCAGATACTCGATTACGATAAAAATCTCTGGGGTCCCGAACACAATGGACACGGCAGTACGGGGTTTTGCATGGGGTATAGTTACGGTATAGTCGTGTGGAACAGACCTTTCTCCATTCCACTGCACAAAGACACGGACAAACTCGTGCTCGATATAAAATAGCATCTCCACGACGACTGACCACGCAAAAACTTGCATAGTTCCTTGAAAAAAATGTTCATGGTCACAGTTGTGTGTGGTACATCAGATTCTCGCGACGAAACAGTCCGCAAATTTTCTCAGGACGATCATGTTCGCGCGTTATCTCTTATGGGGAAAATGCAATTTTTCTACGCGCGCCCGTGGGACAAATTCCAATGGCTTTGATCCTTATCAAGTAGTACGAGTCAACGAATCGACATACCTATCGACAAGATGTGTCGGTAGACAACACGGGAAGAATCTATCTGCAAGACAAATATGTTTGGAGGAAAAAACATTCCTGACTTTCTTCATTCAAGCCCGTGTACGGTGGATTTGCCTCGCGCGTTTGGCGGAACTGTTTGCACGCCTTTTTCCTCTCGGGTGTCGTTACTGTTTGCACTGACCTGCCGTACTGCATACTTCCCCATGGTTTGCCCATGCTCGATGCAGTAATATCGACGATCAGGCTAGCTGCTTTTTGCGCATCGTGGGATTAGATTCGAGAGGAAAAAAATTGCAAATGATTTGTACACACGTAAGTTAAAAGCAGTCGATTTATCGTCGCAGTCGCGATGCCGAGATTTTGCAAGGTGAAACGCTCGCGCGATGGTTGGGTAAGCGCATTGTCAAAGCTTTAGAGTGATTAATAACGATAGAGAAGCGTTCCATTGTACGGCCTAGCGGGTGCGAATCGTTTCGTCCTCGATTTTCGCGTATCAGAGGAGCAATAAAGCACATTCTCGAATCGCACAGGGTAGAATAGGGTAGGACAGGGTAGGGTAGGGTGTAGGGTAGGGTTGGTATATCGAACCAACCGGAAGCTGCCCGTTGTCACAGATCCTCGCGTCTTTGGCTCTCCGGGTAATCGAGCAACCAAATGCAAACCTACCCCCGACAAGATCATTCCGAGCAATGATTTATGTGGGACTGATTAACCAAACCGGTGATTCAGTGAGACCGGTCGAACGATAAGTTTCACTGTTCGACGATCCAAGCCCACGAACAATAGCGAGATGAGTTGATATTCATATCGAGAGTGCTCTCCGACAATTTCTCGCAAAATCTCCGAGACACGCGAGAAGAAGTGTCTCGTTTCGCGAAATGCGTATGATCGAGAGGAGGGCGAAACGCGAAACAGGGGTGGATCTATTCGCGATACTTCTCCCAAAGGCGATCTCGTAAAATGCGTTCGACGATTAGTAGAGGGGTGGCGTGTCGAACGCTTACGAGAGAGAGAGAGAGAGAGAATGCGAAGAGAGCGTGGAGAAAAAAGAAACGTAGAAAAATAATATCGAGAAGAGACCGAACAGACAATACACAGATGGATCACTTCGTTCACAATTTCACAAAGAGTAAAGTGGAGTTGTACTTGCACATAATGGATCTTCAAGATGAAAATGGCTGGGACACTGCCGCGCTGAAAGTAGGTCGGAAGTCTCAATTTTCCGGCGATGCGGTACAGCAGGGTTCCCTCGGTTTAGTTTGAAACACAAGCCGCCGATCTCGTGGGAAGTCGCGAGATAGGGGGAAAGATGATTCGATCCCGGAGATCGAAAACCGGGGATCACCGTGAAGTTTTGGATCGCACGACGATCCTCCCAAGTGCGTTTTGCTTGGATCGTAGCGATCGCCATCGCGATACTCACGCGATCGGATGTCGAGTTTCTGACGAGTCGTCGTCGTCGTCGTCGTCGTCGTCGTCGTTGTCGACGATATACATCAGGGACGAAGCTTCTTCGAGGAACATTTGAATACGGTCGATACGCCGACGATTTACACAGACACCCTGTTATCCGGAATCGTCCTCGAATTAGGTCAAATGTGAATTTCATGAAATCGCCACTTTTCCGCCAGTTTGCGCTGGGCGTTATCTCAGCTTCATCTCGGATTTATCGTTACTCGGTTATTGGTGAAAATGCTCAATTAACCTCTCCCGGTATCAATAATACGAAGGAGCAAAAGTACTTTTATTAAAATACCGTGAAACAATAGGGAAGGAGAGGAGGGGGAGGGTGCGCGAGAATTCACTCATTCCAATATCATTTTGCGAGAAATTAAAAATAGTATCATTCCACACAGCTATCGATTCTGAATATTAAGGCTATTCATTTCGCGCTTATTTAGGAAGTATCGCATGAATTTGTGAGCTATCGCGTTAATTTATTTACGGGCTTTGGACGAGTTAGTTAAAAACGGATTGAGAGAATCGTATGTATCGCATTGGAAAGTGGATCGCGCTGAATAACTCCGGGCGGCAGCGTCGCGTCACACGTATACTTTATCACTAGCTCCAATGTATAGGGTGAAAGACGCGTCGCGCAATCTCATAGAGCGATGGTAAAGTCGCGGAGAAATCTGTCATTGTTGAGTTCTATTTTCTATCAGTAGCCGCGTGTGCGAAAACGGCTGTGTTCAGTCGAAAAATTTCTACGTTAGTGTCAGGATTGCGAATGTCGCGTCGTTCAGGGAAATATCTTGCTTGGAAAAACTGGCTTGGGGGACGAAGCCAGAACAGCAGAACGGATCGGGGGAGGGGGAGGGTGGTAGCAGCAGTAGCAGCAGCAGCAGCAGAACCAGGGGTCGCGCAACAGATGTCGGTTATATTTCCTATCGAAATCTAATCCCGACAATGATTCCCCAATGACGCGAGGAAAATTCTGCTAAAAAGGTAATAGCGCTTTAACATTCCATCGCCATGCATTTGCCGGAGGGTGGAATAAAATATTGCTTACATTATATCGGTGAGATATTAACCATCGAAACTCCGGGAATTGCCCATTAAATTGTGTCGGGAATCAAATACAAAACTAATAAAGCGTAATGTCGTATCTCTAGCGTCTGCAATAATCGGACTATTTTCGACTACTGGCCAAAAGAATATCTCTCTCTCTCTCTCTCTCGCATCCTCTGCTTCGCAATATTAAGCTGTTGGGAATCGAGTCAATTCGGATGGGAATGCGGTGATAAATTTCGTTCTTCGTTATTAAATTCGCGGCCGTACTGTAGTTGCCGCAACGGCTGACATTGCAATCGGTTAGTTAATGAAATTTTTAATGCTGCGTGATTGCGCGCCGCGATGTTATAGCTTAATAATCTCGGGGGGAGGGGCTCGAATCGGGCCACGCACACTTTTTTTATTAATAATAAATCCCTTATCTTTCGCCCGTGGCGCGGTATCACGCGAGCGACATATTTGCCCTAAGGAAGGGGAGAGACATTCGTGCGGGCTGTGACTTTCAATCGTGGGGAAAGGAACGGCTAAATTCAAGACGCGTTACGCGCCAAGTTGTACTTGACAATAACAATTTTACGGGGGCCCATAAAACTTGACTGGCGATGAATTCCGTTATATACTGCACCATAGGTATAGGGACGGAACGTTCTGGGTAGCCCGCGACGATCCCCCGTGGGAGACTTTATTAAAACGTGGCGTGCTCTCTCTATCTCTCCTCCCACCCCCCTGCAACTCCATCTCGTAACACGAGAGAATCATCAGTCACGTGTTAGCGGTAGCTTCCGAAAAGTCAACGAACACCCTCCGGTTGTCACAACGACGAGTCTAGTCAACCCCCCCCCCCCTCTCTCTCTCTCTCTCGCATTTTCTTTATGAACCTATTTTTAAAGCTTGTCTCCGACAATCCCCCTTGCAATTTCGAGCATTCTCCAAACTCTGATACGTACGTGTACGCGCACACACACCCCCTCGTGGCCACTTGATAGTTTTACCGGGGTGACACCGCCGCCACCCCTGAAAGCTTCGCGAGTTTTCATAGTGGAAGAGAAAGGGGTGATTTATGAATGTCAACCTTAGGGAAGAATGCATGTACGATAGATCGCGCGGAGTTTGCGGAAGGATAATAGACAGCGATTTCCCGGAGCAATCCTTATTACGGTGTGGAGGTGGGAGGTGGGGTAGCAGTCCCTCGAAAAGCAACGATCCCTTATTCTTTGCCGGATCTCACGAGGAATCGCGTACGCGTATAATTAAAGGACAGTGATATAGCGCCTCCTGGCGCAAGAGGAAACTTTCATTGATATTTCATGAAATCCTTTTGGTAAATTTCGCCGGAATTTCCCGGGGCTATCGTGGCAGCTCCGGGAGGACCCAGTAAATTTTAACCAGGCGCACACGAGCTTTCCACTCGCCGCCGTCTTTGTCAGGCGAGTCGAACGCTTTAGCGAATTCTCCTCTTTCCACAGCAACGGCGTGTGCGCGCGCACGTGTCAGAGACGTTTATAGAGTGCCGTAGCGTGTGTTTGTGTGTGTGTGTGTGTGTGTGTATGTGTACGGGGAACCATCTAATTAGCTCGGAAAGCCCATGTGCCTGGAAGTTGGAAGCCGGTAGCTGGAAGCAAGTCAGTGTCGCTCCGCGGGACGGCTCGGGGTTGGTCAGTAAGCGAGTTGACGGGGTCAGTAGTTGTCACAGGCAGTCGAAAAGCAACTGTTTGAAATGGCCCGGAATCCAATGGGACGCGTGCCGATCGTCGATCATTTATCGTCGCGACCGCCGGTTGCATTAATCTACGCGTAGCCAGCGGCTCGCATATCGGTATCGCATCCGATTACGCTTATCGCTCGAAACTAACGGAGAAAACGTAATGGTGCTAATGACTCGTCGCTCGAATTCCTTTTTTAAGAAAAACGTCGGCCGACAGCAAAATAAACGAGGAGTCACTACCGCGCAATGATTGACGCATCGATCGATCCATCCGTTTGCACATGTTTATTGTCCGCTCGTAGCTCTCGCTCTCTCTCTCTCTCGCTCTCTCTCGCTCTCTCATCCCATTTCTCCCTCCTCTCGTGAATGCCTTTCTTCCTACATCAAAGCCTGCGCGAGTACGCTCCAATGAACGCGTTCTAGTTGAACGTGTGGCCAGTCAAAAAAGCCACCCCCAACTCGTACAAGCTTTGTTCGACCTCCGACACATCCAAATATGTGTGCAGCAATCGCGCATTCTAATTATTCGGCGTTGATCGTTAAGTATCCCGCTGTTTTCCAAAAACACACCTGAGCTCCATCGCGCAAAGGATTTAAATTATTATTTAACCGGGGGCTGTGTGTGGAAAATCCAGAAGTTGCTGGAAAATTAAATTGCTTGACCGAACGGTATCCGCCGTAATTAAAGTTTCGTGGAAAAAAAAAAATAGAAAAAAAAAATAAAAAATAAAATACATCCTGTTCACAGCTCCTCTCTTGCGCGCCGATCGATGTGCCGTGTGAAACTGTTCTTTTTTTTTTTTTTTTTCTTTTTTTTTTTTTTTCATTTTGTTTTTCCTTTTTTACCACACTAGACGAAAAACAAACGCGGTCTCAAAGTGCAATCAACGTTTGCAAGATCAATCGAAACAATCGATAGTTCACTTTCGTAATTGAATTTTTGTTTTTAGGGTCAGTCCGACCCTAGGAATTCCTTCGGTAAAGTTCCGTCCAGTTTTCGAAGAATGCGCGTCGTTATGTGCTTTAACTTTCAAATGAAAACAGAGCGAGTTCTCCGATAGGGGCAATATCAATTTAAATCCGTGCCAGTAACTTGAAATTTTTGGTCGGCGTCTCCTCTCCATGCAAAACCATAAGATTCCTTGCCGGCTGATTTGTTTCGGTCTGCTTCACTGGCCCCGACCGGGGGGTGACGCGTCGTATTAATTCGGCCGGGCGGCAGCGGGGGTGCGCGCGTTCGTTCAATCTTCGCCGGAGACGCGTTCGAGAAGAGAAACTCCGAGGATCCAAAGGGGGTTCTCTGAAATCGGGCTCGAGAGTTCCTTCTTTCAATTTTCCGGATTCCGTGTTTCCTGCGGATGATCGTCCCGTAATTACGAGGGAAGGCAGGGTGCACGGAGGACCAAGGCGCGCGGGTTAGGGCGGAGTGAAAGATGTTGGACGAAAAGTTCTCCAATTCACGGGACCGCGGACCGAGGAAGGGTTCATCAACTCGAGATTAATAGTCCTTCGCTTGTTTTACCTCCCCGTTCGCTCACGAGCGATAAAGTTTCCTCGTGATTAATCGCGCACCTCGCGTATTTTAAACTTCGAACCGTTCGTAAGAGCGATACATCGTCGCGGGGATGCTGCTGCTGCTTCTCCTCGCGCGGCAAAACGCCGGTTCGGCTTATCGGCTTATTTTTTACGGCGCGGCTAATGAATTTAGCTTCGCCGCAAAATCTCCGTTGCAATTTCATTTCGCGAAGAACCGCCGAGCCCCCGCGCGGACGAAGTTTCGCGGCGCCGGAGATTCTCCTCGAGTGGACCAAGATACTCAAAACTTTCGCTCCAAGTCAAACAGCGGCAAGTTCCATAAACCTTATAGTCGCCGCGCTGAATATTATCCCAAATGAAAAATAAGTGAGGAAGCTCATCTCGCAAATTACAGTTAGAAATTCTTAATGACTGTATAATACGCTTCTCTCCCCGCTTTCCACCTCAATTTTTACTTACCTTAATTCAACAATTTCGACCATTCTGCCCCATAACTAAGAATTTCCTCAAAGAAGCAATCTGACTAATGTCTTTTCCCGCCTCTCACCCCCCCGCCCCCCGTTTTATTCCCCATCAGAGAGCTATATTTGATGGAATAATATAATATTATAGTTTAAGGAGAGAAGTCGAAGAGGGAAATATCTCTCTCTCTCGGTGGTGGTGGTGATGGTGGTGGTGGTAGTAGAGAGTAGTTTGGTTGGTTTGGCCCAGCAGAGCTTCTATTATTCCTGATTAATTCGATTTTTTTTTTACTCGTATTACTTTTCATCGATTGGCGCGCATAACGAAGCAACGTATTGTTGGAACATCATATCTCTATCTCGATTCCTACTGGCTGTCAAGATAATGGCTACATTAAATAAGTCGTTCGTTTAACGTTTGGATTTTTCTAGCTTTAAGCTCGGTGAAGTGCGTGCTTTTCTCACATTAGCAAGTTCCCCGGGGGAGGGTGGAGGGGGGGTGGTTGATTATGGCGCTTTCAGTAGGTTTCGAGTGGCTCGTAGATTTCCAACAGTATTCAGCATTCGGAGCTCAGCTACCCTATATCATTATCTCTGTCAGCCGATATTAGGTTTTGAGAGTAAAATACGTGTCGATAATCCGCGCGTTAAGGGTTTCGTTATTATTTCTCGTAATTCGATTACGCAAATTGCAAATTTTCATGGACTACCGCTACACTTTCCCCTCTTTTTCCTCGCGCAATATTTTTGTTTCATTTAGTCCCTCTCCATACTTCTCTCCTCGCGAAGTGTATCTTAAATCTCAACATTGTCCAAGTAATATAACAGGGACTTGTGTTTCGTGCCACGAAAATAAGAAGGGCAATTTTCTTTCGGTATTATCACCACGTTCGAAGCGCAGGACCACTACTCGGAGCAAACTAGCTTTTGTCAAGACACACTACACAACTATAGTGCCTTACGTAAAAGAACGTACGGAGCTTAGTCCGCGACATAAAAGCACGCCTGCTATCGGGGTCTCGTGGCAAAGGGTTTTTTACTTAGCAGCCATATGTGTGTGCGTCTTGCGTGTGACATTTTTTCTTTATAGCTTTCGATGTTACACGCCGACTTTGAATTAATTTACAGCAGACTAGGTTCCCTTATTCTTGATATATTTATACATCAAACGCGCTAACGAAAGACAGGAAGAGAGAGAGAGAGGAAGGGAGAGAGAGAGAGAGAGAGAGAGAGAGAGAGAGAGAAAGAAAGAAAGAAAGAGAGAAATTGTCGAGAGGATAAGAAGGAGGGAGAATGAGGGAAGAGTAGAGGAACGGTGAATTGTGTAATACATTTTCTTTAATTATGTCAGACATTATCTTCTTTCATTATGCTTTCAACGAAGAAAAATCTCAGTTATTCTTGGGGCAAGTAATTCTTGAAATAATAAAGTAATCTCTAAAGTCGTGGCGTGTTCATCAATTAGTGTGCGCGAGTCAAGTGACCTTACATCTCATAATGTTATACACGTATATTATATTCCTTTGTGTGCTCGGCTCAAATAATTTTAGTTAATAAACGTGAATGAAATATCCGGTCTGATGGACTTTCTAGTCACACGGTAGGTCTAACCAATTAAAACCGGCTGGAGCCCGAATTAACGTAAACCAGGCCGGACGTTACAATTTCATTTTCAGTATAATGCGATTAAATCGCGACTTTTTGCTAAGTTTTCCATAGGCTTGTCTGCTGAATAAGCGCGTTTAATTATACCGTGAGCTTGGTTACTAAAAATAATCGACTCTATCGATTGCCCTCTGCAGTTTGTTCATATGTAAATTATAGGATTATTTCGTGTGCATTAGCATGTGTAAATATAGGGGGCTTACTTTTTACGCATTAGCACATGCAATGCAACATCGATTATAAAATGTTACAAGCTTCCCGACGCTTTGATGCACGGATTACGGGCTTTTGTTTGAAACGTCCCGCGTTTAATAGGAGGTCGCTGTCGCTGACACCACCACACCACCACCACCCCGAGAGTACAGGCGTACTCTCGGTTTCAACACCGGAAACCAGGGCCAATCGCTTATCTTGCACTCACACACGCGCAAAGTCCTGCGTTTCAACTAACATCCGTACACACATACGCATTACACGAATCTCATTTAATTATAATTAATTAATTAATTAATTAATTAAATAATTAATTTAACGATCAAATACATTTCCATGCGTACATGAGAATGCTTTATCATCATTATTACTATTATTATCGTTATCGTTATCAGTCTAGTTGTGTGCTCGTTCAATTACATTTTCGCAATGGCGATGTAGGTCAATGAAGAGTGCTGGGGGGAGGGAGTGAGTAGTAGTCGGTGGCCCGATATTTTTGCCGCGGTCGATTGACAAATGTGCAAATTTTCCGAACTTAGCACACGCGCTGGCGCTACGCTATGGTGGGTACCAATTCAATTACCTGCAAGAAGCGACGAAAGCGTGGCCGGTATGAAAGCTAATTGCGTTTGCGTCGAGTTTCAACGTCGACCCTCGCGCGCGCACATAGAGAACGAGAGAGAGAGAGAGAGAGAGAGAGAGAGAGAGAGAGAGAGAGGCCCGTCCATGTGCTAATGAAAGATCCGACGAATACGAGCCAAGCGGCTCCTAACGATTTTCCCTAATATGATAGAGGTTGTGTTTGACCGTTAAATGGTTTCGCGTTAACGATCCAATATTTTCCATCGTGAGAATCGTGGGCAACCCCCTGCTGACAAGACGAAAAATTTCAAGGAGAGAAAGCATCCATCGGCTGTTTCGCCGTGACCTTTTCTCCGGGCATCGTCAGGAAGGCAGTAGAAGGGAGGGAAGGGCGTTAGGGTGGCAAGGGCCCCTTCCACCGAATGGAATATCGGGATTAGTACGCTTCTAATCTCACCCCGTATGAGTGTGCGGCCTCTTGCTTAGCCATTAAGCAACGAGAAAAATAGACGACCGGGCAGAAATTAATGGAGAGGCGTATACCACGCCTGTGGATAACCGATGCGGCATGATGGTCGTGGCGTGAACACCATGTCAGTTCGTGGAAACCGCACAAAAACCGAACGATCCTCCTGCAGAGTCCGCCAAGAGATTAAGGTAATCCCACCTAAGTGATGACGGTCGTTCCAAAGGTTTCAACAGATTAATCGAGAGATCGATCGGTACTTGTCCGGCTAGAACCGCAAAACCATCGGTAGTGAAGTCGTGTCGCGTACCAAGAACATTCACGCATGTTCCGAACTGGTAATTTCGTAATGCGTTTAGCCCGGAGTACGAGCCGGAAAAAAGCCCTTTGCAACACTGGAGAAACTGTAGTATTTTTCTCGTCCTCCCCACGCGCGCACCCTCTGTGTCTCTCACTCGCGCGCCAGCCACGTCGTTTGATGAAATTCGCGTCGTCCAGTCTCTCGCTGACCAGCAATTGCCGATAATGGGCTAATTAATTGGTCAATGCATTAATTAATTGCAGTTTCCTATGCAGGAAACGTGGGCGATCGTGCGGAATACGCGTTACGCACGAGATAATAACACGGTAAGACAATCGAGTGTAATTAAGTGGAACGGATCGATGATGGGTCCGCCGGAAGAGAAACTAGCTTCCGGTTCCTCCGTTTCATCCCCTGTTACGCGTAACCTCTCCGCCCCTGCCCGTGGGTGCCTTTCATTTTCGCTAATGACATTCCGGGCATCGCAGCCAGGTCGGATAAGTATAACACTTGCACTACTTAGCACGTCTTTACCTACTCGATTTCGCTAGGTAGATCCGATTTCCTGCGGTACGTGCACCTTGTACCTGTACTATATACAATTTAAATTATCCGGGGAGTAGAAACGACATCTAATCCGGGCACCGCGAGGAGGAGAGGGCCTGTACGTGTTTAAAGCGCAAAGGGGGAAAGGGCGCGCCCGTTTAACCTGGAATCGACTTAATGCCCTTTACACCCACTTCCGCCAACTGGAACCCTCTCCGTTGCCTCTCATTTTCCTTCCTCGTTTCGCATATTTTGCATGCATACGTTTCCAGCGCGTCTCTACGATACTGCTGGGAATCCCGAGCCGCAGTCCTATCCTCTCCCTCCCCCCCATTGCCATCAGCTCATTTCCTCACTTTTCCACTTGCACACATCCCCTCTCCACTGCCACGGAACTCCCGATTCTCCCCGTGATCGCAGATTACGCAAACTTCCACAGCGCGCAGTGTTTCATATCAGCATGTAAATATTACGCTTGCTATCAAACCAAACCAGAGGATATATCGTGACCCACCCTCTTCTTCATCATCATCTTCTGTGCTGCCGTCGTAAACTTTCCCTATTTATGCTCACTCTGTATGTATACGAGGTAATTATGTTTATTCATAGGAATGAGGAAAATGGTTGCAGAGACTGTGCGCGCGAAGCAACTCGTCCTATCTTTTTAAGCGTATTCATAAAGCCGTTTCTTCTCACGGCTGTTTGATAATTAATTTCTCCCTTTTTTCGCGCAAGCCAATTACCGCGCGTGCGTATGCGGCAACGCAAGTTGATTCCTCCAAAGTGTCGAACGGAAGAGGATTTTGCAAAATTTTCTCGAATCTCTCTGTCCGCCGCCTCTCTCGCCTCCCCCACGAAAAATTATCTTCGAAACCACGTTAATATCCTGCAATTTGACTTTAATCGCTTCGCGGGAAGTCACTCGGATTTTTATACGACGGATAAACTGTTGACAAGACCAATGGGGGTGATATAAAGGAAACGTAAAATTCCACCCTGGGACTTGGTGCGCGACTGCGGAAGCTAAACGAGAGTGAAAATAGCAAAAAAAAAACAAAATAGTGCAAGCTGGGATTTACCTTGCGAGGGTGAGGTAAGAAGGAGTGGGAGAAGAGCGATGACGATGCGTGATGTCTCTGTGCAGCAAGGGGAATAATGTAAAATTAAAATCAATTCCCGTCAATGCAAGGGCGTAGCGCGGCCCTTCTCGCAGCCTGCTCCCGAGTAGTCGATAAATTTGAAAAACAGGTCAGTGACAAAGAGAAAGGGCTCGACTGTCGTGACACCGCTTGCTTTTTCTAATATGCAAATCAGCCGTTTAAAGAAAAAGAACTGGTTTCTTCGAAAATACTACTTGTGGCTCTCCGGGTACGTGGCGCAAAGAAAACACATATGCAAAGCAGTTTCGCACATAAATTCGCATCGCGTGCAAAGTTACGTGCGTCTTCGGGAGTCCGACTGCTAAAGGTTGCGCCGCTGGCGAGGCATGAAAATTCAAGAGAAAGATAGGAGCTTCCTCCAATGAGGGAGTTCCGCTTTAGAAAATACGCTCGGTTCGGTCTCCGGCAAAGAAAGAGAAGAAGTAGAAGAAGAAGAAGAACGCAAATACACGATACGCGGTGGATCGTATTTGCTCACACTTTGGCCTCATTAGCAAAGTGGATAAATTCAAATAATATCGCAAAAATCGTGGGCACTCTCTCGCAGGGACGCGAAGCGATGGTACCGAGGGTCGATGCTGAATTTCAATAAACCCTCCCAAACGCGAATATCGCTTGACGAGCTTTTTTCACCCGGAAACACGATCGGTCCCCGTAGATTTGCCGGCTTTACGCACACACATCTCGACGATCGAATTTATTTACGTTACTGCCAACCCGGGAACGACTGGGAATGGCATTTGGATTCGCGCCCCTGTCGAATTAACCCAGTAGCAACGTCTAGCTAAATATTCCTTCGGGCAACCTCTATTTTCTCATGATTGTTGCTGAATCGAATTTTAGATTGGTTAACGCTGGAAAAGGTTTTTACTACTGGCACCGCTGCTTTACGATTTCGCTTCCTTCGTTCATTCGATATTTGCGCGAGAGAAAAAGGGGAATAAGTAAATAATTTCGTAGCCGTGGCCGTGTAGTCCGTTATACATTTATTTTACAGTGGCTCGGGGGTTGTTGGCGGAGGTTCGAGCGCCTCGTCGTCGTCGTCGTCGTCGACGTTGCCGCTCGCTAGAGCGATTACTTATGGTTGGCCGATGAAAGAATCGACTCGTCCCTACACGTGAATTCCATCAGAAAACTCTTGTAATCTTGCATAGAGCGTTCTACGAGAGGTTAGCACGGCGCAACACGCGATTGCTTTCGGACATCCTGTTAAATATTTAGCGGGTCGCAAAACGGAAACGAATTCGTTATATCCCCCCTACGATCGTCCTCGGTTCGCCCACTGTTCTCCCTCGCCTATCCCACCGCTCTCCAACCAACCCTCTCCTCTCTCCCTCCTTTTCAAAATTTATAAGATACTTGATTTGTCGGTATCGCGTGACCGATTTCCAAACCAGACCTCCGGACGAAGACTACACATTCCGAAGATTCATTATCGATTCTGTCGCGAGAGAGAAGCGAACTCGGGCGTTTCGTTGACCTCGTTAGATAATCAAGTTCCGAACGTAAAGAAAAATTTTCAAAGGGTTCGCGCCTGGAATCGTGGAGATGGCGCCGCCAAGCTCTCCCGCATTTTTACTTTGTATTCGAGTAATGCGTTCGCCCGACGTTGGTTTTCATCCACCACCACCACCACCACCACCACCATCATCACCATTCATCGCGTTTCTCCTTCTTTCGTTATCCGCGCGCGCGTGGAAGCTCGCGTTTGCTCGCGAGGAAAAATACAGAGCGCCGATCGTGTAACGCGTCCGGATAAATTTGGCAAGCCCGGCCGATGGTCATCTTGCTCGCGCAAACCTCCAGAATGCCCGAAGCAGATTTCACCGTAGAATTGAAAACCATCGCAAGGACGCGCGAAGCGGAACGTGTTGTCTGCTTTGAAAACTTTCACGCGTGTACCCCGAGTAAAAGCAAAAGCGCCGGCTGTGTGTTGTCCGCTCTCTGTCCAGTTTGCGAATACTTGGACCGTATTGACTTTTGAACATAGGCCCGCGCTAATCTTTCTAGCCAGGTTATACATCTTAAAAACGTCTCCACGCGCGTCTATGGTTTTACTTGCCTCGTGCAACGGGTAGCAAGCGAGTCACCTGTCCTCGGTCGTTCACCAGAAATGACGATAGTCCAATGCTTGATAGTGCAACGCTGTCACGCGAGTGCGCCGTACTTTCGGATAGAGTGAATTTAAGCGGATGAGAGCTATGAGCGATGAAAGCTCACTTTTTTAATAAATGTAGAGTTTCGTCGGGGCGCACTCTGAAAATATATCGCTCGCCGATATACAAATCTAAGAGAATATTTCAATTGAAGTCTGAAAGTCGGCGAATATTTCGCGGATGCTTATACCGTAGAAAGTATGCAACTAGTTCGGAATTTCCACTGTATTCAGAATCTCCGGAGATCGCGCAGCAAACTACTCGCCTTCTCTCGCGGGTGTTTATGAAACCAAAAGAATTTTCTCTGGGCTGCGATATGACGTACCCAAACTACTTTCACTGCACCGGCTAAAGTGCCGGTGGGTAGGTATAGGGGTGTATTCTCCATTCCTCTTTCTATCGTAAAACGTATTGTAGTATAGAAGAAAAATATCTTATGCGTGGGTGTGTATGCGAGTAAGCTTTTATTATTGTTTATTGCTGTTTACTCGCTCTCGCCCGCTCTCTCTCTCTCTTTCTCTTACTTTGTGAAAACTCTCAATGCAATGTCTCTGAATGAAAGAGATTAATAATAAGACAGAGGGAAATTGCATAAGAAATGGTCTTGCGTCAACACATTTTGAACATTCATTAACTTTATTAAAATTATTGACATCCTTGCCAAGTGGACTGGTAATAATTTATATCCGCTCATCGGACTTTTCCACGATAAAGCCTGCGAGCGGCTTTTCTGAAAAATAAAGCACGAGTCGTATCGACGTGACGACAGGGAAAACGTCGAAAGCCGGTAATTAATTAATATAGGTAGACAGACTCAGGGGGTTCAAAGCGAAAACGGTATCGTCAAATGCGAATTAGAGGGGTTCTTTATACTTTGCCCTTCCCATAAGTTTTTGCCCTTATTCCTAGGAATTCGCTTTGGACCGTCTTCTCTAACTTTTGCCTGTGTATTGTTGCAGACGCAACGCATAAAATGAAAATCTAAAGCAAAGGGGTGCGAGAACTTTGCTTCCATCATGAGGACACTTTTAATTCTAGCGAGCCTTGTCCTCGAGATACATCTGTACTTCACAGGTATGTATGCGTTTTTTCCAGCGGCCCATGTTACAATGGGATTTCCTCAGGCATGTACGAGAGAGAACACCTTTGTCCCCTGATCGCGGAAAACCTTTCGATGTACGCGCGTGTGTGTACGCGCGCGCGCGCGCTACACGTAGCATTTAACATCACTCACCCTTCACGCTCTCCGTGCCAATGGTTACATGGATACGTAGTTTGCGATAGCGAAGCTTGCAGATTTTATTCGGTTTATGCGGCAGTTTCTATTTTCGTTACATTCGACGCAAAAATCCACGGCTGACACCCCATAGAGCTTCGGCCACCACCACCATCGCCCTGCTGCCACCCCAGAGCGGAAAATGAGAAAGGCGTCGCCCAAACTCCCGCTCCTCCACCCTCTTCCCCCATCCCCTTCCTATCGCACCGACACTTGTCGCTGCGCGAGTGCACCTGGTTGTTCATGCGCATCTTAATAAAAGTACAATCACTTAGGCGGCGGAAATGACCAGCTAGACGCTGAGCTAGAAGAAACAAAACCGACTTCCGATTCGTGTTCGCCCAAGACTGAGGGTACTTCCGCACTCACCTTTCGGAGAGTCATTTTCGTGCCTCGCTGCAAAACACTTAATTCACTTCGTCAGTTGATGCCTGACAAGTAATTTCCGGTTATCGTGTTTCCGAAGACCACAGAAACTTTCTGCTTGTTAACGCTATTAAACTTTTCGGGAACTGTTGAGTTATTTGTTCCTGGCTATAATACCAATCTGCCAAACCTGTCGATTGTCTTCCCTGGCTCCCTCCACCCCCTCCTGCACACTCCGCCGTTACTTTAAACTTCATAATTTACGTAACTATATTAGTCGCTGGGAGAATTATGTGGAAATTTATGCGCGCAAAAATTTCTATTACAATGTACCTGGTTATTTCGAAAGTTTGTCTTATGGTGAATTTAATTGCTTTCGTTTCATCCTTCGCGGACCATCCCCCGTAATGGGAAATTGTTCCGTAGATAATAACGATTATCCCTCGGCGATAAAACTTGCTTAAAAGCGTTCGATGAAATCTTTGAAATATCGGAACACTCGGTGACGTTATGGGTGCATAAATTTCAGTGGTTGGAAACAATGACCTTTGGCACGAAACGGTTAGAGGCGCATTTGCACAAAGTAATGGAAAACAGCAATGACTGGAGATTACGATTTCTATTTCCGAACGATGCCGCTACCCTATCTTCGCCGTTCGCGGGCCGCCACCCCCCTTCACCCCTCATTCCGGTCAATAATCGATGGTTGACATTGCGGGACGTGATCCGCGAGCAAAGTGTAAACAAGAGATTTATTGGGCGAGCTGATGTTTCAGCGGTGCACGGGGGTTGTCGATACGATCCTCTAACCCGACACTACGCGCGAATCTCGTAAAAAAAAAACCAGGGTGAAAAACGATAAGAAGAGACGAGAAAGTCCTTTCACGGCACTGCGTATGCTCGTAATTCACTGTGAAGGGTTCTCGCGGGAACTTGGGACTGCGGTACCAAGTTGACTCGCCGGTGAAATTACTAAGCTAAACTACTTGGGGTGGCGCGGGGAAATAAAAATTGGCGAAACCAATAGAATCGATAGACAACCACCATGGTAGATTCGCCACGATAGATTTACGGAAGTGAAGTGCGATAACTCTCTCCCCCCCCCTCTCTCTCTCTTCCTCTCTCCCTCATAAAACTTTAGTGATCCTTAGCGTCTTTCTCCTCTCCAAATTTAAATTACGTCCATTTACCAGCTGCGGATAATAGCTGGATATTTTCGAGATCGTTTTTCTCGCGACGATATCGAAAGAGTTTTCCTCCAGTACGAAACGACTCGCGATTCTAGGGCAGACAGGCAGGGGAGGGAGACGAGGGAGGCCGATGCTCGAGGAAAGGACATCCGCTGAGAAAATCGTGCCTCGCTTAAGCGGGTAGGCGGGTAAAAGAGGGTGGCGAGCAGGCAGTAGGCAGTCGGGGGATGGTATAGCGTGCGTCCACACCATTTCCACGGGCGCACGCGATTCTTTAGGGCACGTGACGAGATCGCCTTGAGCGGCGCGACGTCTTTTCAGACGCTACGCGATGCAGGAAACGGGTCAGGTTTAATGAACCGCTGAGCGACTGTTAACTGTAGAAGCGATTCTTAATAGCTCCGCGCCATGTTGGAACTGCATACACGAAAGGCGATGTCGATAAAACCCGGGGAACGTCTAATTTGTCGCCTCCTAACAAAACAAACACCGTCTAATCTCCTAATTTCACCACTTTGTTCGCTATCGCCACCGCTGCCGCCACCACTCCCCCGTCCACAAACGGAAATTCGAAATAATCGTAGTGGGAAAGAGAGAAAGGGGGAGGGAGGGAGAGAGAGAGAGAGAGAGAGAGAGAGAGAGAGAGAGAGAGAGAGAGAGAGAGAGAGAGAGAGAGAGAGAGATAGAGGGAGAGAGAAGAACCAGACCGGTTTAATCGTTTCAGCTACTTTAGCCATTTCGACTGTTCTCTCGTGGTTAACTGCTTCACATTTCACTCGTTCACTCGCATAACATTCGCTCGTTAATTGAATTAGCGTAATACCAGGGCGCGAGGGATTAAGGGGTTGTTCGAATGTGTTGCGTGGAAGATGACGTAAATTTCGCGCATATGCTCTACTCGAGGGGGAAAAGGTGGATATGAAAGATTTTCCGTTGGTCGGGGGGGCCAGAAGTCCCCGTGATATTGAAGCAACGCGCGATGGTTCCGGGCACCGGATGATCAGAGAATGGTCAGAGAGACGGAAAGAGAGAGAGAGAGAGATGAAAGTGATGGAAACGAAGGAAGATGGAAAATGCAGAAATTCGAAGAGGAGGACGGGAGTCTCGGGGGGAATTTACAGGGAGACCCAGCTAGTCCGAAGTATGTCGAGCCCTGGCAAACGCAGGGCAGACCCTCTTAATTGCCGTGACTAAGTTATTCACTTAAGCCACTTAGGCTATGCCCAGGGTTATGCGTTATCGTCGCGATGCTAGTGATGGTGGTGGTGGTGGTGGTAGTGGTGGTGGCTGTATTAATTTAGAAGCCAGGCGAGAGTTTCCTTCTCTCGACCTCTCGTTCTGCCCGAAAGGTCCCACGTTATCGAGCTAACGCGAAAATCGTCCTTAGTCCTCGATCATAACTATGCTGACAATTCGAGGATGGCTCTCGAGGAACGACGAGCTTCCTGCAAAACTATTTAGGAACGTGCGGCCATTTCTATCAAAGTTACACAGCGTGGCTACGTCGATTCTTCGCGGTGCGATATCTTAACAATTTCCTAATTATAATTGAGCGAATTGCATTTACATTCGCCGCTCGCGCTTCGCGTATTTACCAAGCTGGCTCAATTTAAACGCATAAAATTAGAGAGGTTCGCTCTCATTAGTAGTATTATGCAACGAACGCCCGCGCGCGCGCGCGCGCCCGGATGAAAACACGTTCGGTCTGCTTCGAAACCGTAATTGGAATTTTCCTCCGAGAATTATTATCGTAACTCTGCTAATAGCGATTCCACCCCCTCCCCCCTTCACAAACGAAACCCGTGTCCAATGTTTAAATTTGCCCTCGCTTGAATCGAATCAATGCCGTGGAATAAGCGCACTGTGCGTTTCTCTTTTGATTTTCTATTTAAGAGAGCCACGCGAGGCATCAGCAGGACATTCTGGTGAACAGAGTGTCGGAGGACGAGGATGGGGCCAAGGGTGAAAATGAAGACGTCATTAAGGGATCGATAAGGGATGTTCTCGCGCAAAGTGGCAGTCGAGCTGTCATCCCTTGCAAGGTGTCCGATCCTGGCGCAGGAACCGTAAGTACCCGAAAATTAACAAGCTATAAAAAGATTGTCGCGCACGCTTTCTGATCTCTGTCCGTCCGTCTGTGTGTGTGTCTTTCGTTCATTGCGTGCAAGCACGTTGCGCGCATCTGTCGCATCGATCGGGATGAATCGTGTCGAAGCAGCATTGGTTTTAGAGAATACCGATAAGTAGCGTAGAAAATAGAAAACGAACGTGTGCACGGCCAAACGCAAACACACGGACACGCGTACACGTTTCGAGGTTTATATCGAGGAAAACTGACCCCAATTTTCAGGCAATAATGCATATAAAATTGCTCGCATGCTCCGTGCCCCCTGCCAATTACTCATTTTACATATTCCGAGCCCGTCGCAGTAATTTCTGGCAAAACTCCTTGGCGATATCTCTCTCGAGTTTCGCGGCGTTTTCCAGCGGAGAAAATATTGGCGGATCGCATTTCCTCGATGACCCACTCCGTACCAGTCCAGTCTATGCTTTTCTTTAATTCTTTATTTCGCACTTTTCATCTCACGGTTATCGCGTAGGAACGTCGAGAACGCGGAAGAGAAAAATGGAGATAAAAGAAGACTCATAATAGACATGCTCTCGGAGCACCCGGAAGATATTTTTACGTTTCGTACATCTGTGCGAGGTCATTACGCGCATATGTGAGGATAGGTCGATGTTTGCACGTACTTCAGGCAGAATGGGCGACCGGCGGCGGGCCTATTTCTAACGCTCGTTATTTTCTTGAACTAAGCAGTAGTAGCGGGGCCAGCATCAACGCCAGCGCAGTACCAACGGGAAACCTCTTCCTTCTCCTTTCAATTCTGTTTCTTTTTTTGTTCCCTGTCTCTCTTTTTTTTTTTTCTCCATGCCCTCTCCTCGCCCCAATTTGCCTACAGTAGTTTTCCCAATTTTCATTTCAATCCAATCCCCCAAACGGTACCTAGCAATTTTCAGTTAATTTTCGCTTTCAGTCCACTTCGCGTATTAGGAGGATGGAATTTATCGAGGGAAATAGCAATTAGTTGCTCGCGCGAAAATTTATCTGCAAAGGGCAGCGAAAATTTCCTAACAAAATCTTACGTGGGTGCGTTTGAAAATTTGATAAAGCAAAGGGCCCCTTTGTGAGTCGGGTTTTTTTTTTTCCGCGCAGGAAAATGAGAATTATTGTTCGTTCCGTGGGAATGCCTCGTCGCAAGTTGATGTAACTTTAATTGAACCGGTATAAGACCAATTTGGTTTTTTGCCAGTATGCCGTAATATCGTTAAATAGTCTCCTCCTAAGCGCGGCCATAGAGCGCAGGAAGTTTTGTCGAAAAGCGTTATTGCTGGCCCGATAATAAATGGCTCTCCCACAGCTTCTGCTAATTTTCTTCCTTCCTCCCTTAACTTTCAGATAAATTGCCTCTTTCGCCCTGGCCCACCATCCCCGTACAACCCACCCTATCCGTCTCTTTCTCTCCGGTTTTCAGACAGTCGACAGGCAGCCCCTTGAGATATTTTACATCGACGAAATACGCTTACCGTATTCTTGTCGGACTAGCAGTTGGATTCGTTTGTCACAAAATTTCAAGATTTACGTTGATTATCCGGCAAAGAAACGGCTCTGCCATTTCCTCCGTGCCTCTTCTCCTCTCGTCCCTATCCCCCTCCCCCCTCCGGTTCCCAGGCACCGTCTCATCCAGTCGGAGAATCTAAATTTTCACCCACTAGCTCCCACGGTTCTCCAATTGATTCACATTTTGAATCC
Organism: Sclerodermus sp. 'alternatusi'; assembly: GCA_037305995.1. Lineage (NCBI taxonomy): Eukaryota > Metazoa > Arthropoda > Insecta > Hymenoptera > Bethylidae > Sclerodermus > Sclerodermus sp. 'alternatusi'. The sequence continues at coordinate 1,220,027 of CM074558.1, read as the reverse complement.
CATATTTTCTAGGTCGCTCTTTTGCCCACCCTCGTCCCTCAACCAACCGCATTCCTCGCCAAGAGCGAAGCTTGCAGGATATTTCAGAATATTTTATCGCGCTTCGGTGTTAAACCGATACCCCGTGCCAGGTGCGCGATAAGTCTGCCACGAAAAAGAGCAGAGGGAAATAAAAAAAAAAAGAAAAAAGGAGAAAAAAAAAGAAAGGAAAAAAGGCAAAAAAAAAAGTAAAAGAGGGAGAGAAAAAATACGAGCAGCTGAGCAATCCGTGGATTGTGTACACAAAATTGTCGCTCGAAGCGAAACGTTTCCTCGATACCTGCCGCGCCACACACGCGTCACAAATCAGAATCGAATTTCCCTCAACGACAGATTGAGAAAGATGGGCTCCTCTCGTACATTTGAGATCGCGCGAGCTAGCATTCTCCGCCTAGGAAAAGCTCCATCGACTAGCTTAGCCCGTTTAGGACGATGAAGCAGAGAAAAAGCCGGGAAAAGCCGAGAAGAGCTCGAGGAACCTTCCTCCAAGGTCGCTCTCTTACGCGGTTCAGCTTATTCCAGGGCTAATTAAGCGTTAATTCCGCTTGCGCTCTCTGCTTCGAAATACAGCATTTTTATGGGTTTTGGAGGGCGGGGGATGGGGGATGAACCGTGCGACAATGCACCGGCAAAGTAACGATACACCGTCGTTGTCTCTTAAAATTAATCGAAACTTACGGCAAACCAAGCGCACGCTCATTCAACGCTCTCGAAATAATTAAATAATGCTCGCGAGAGAGAATATATGGGTTTTCCTTGAGAGAGAAAAAGATGAGGGAAACCCGTGAAGATTTGGATCCGAGACTAAAAGATTTTTTTGTTAAAGTATATTATTAACACAAGACGAGGTTGAGGGAAGAGTTTAATTGTACTAATGCAGTTACTTTGTTACGGCATAATGAATCGTGTTTCGTATTTTTCTTCAACATAAAATGGAAGTTAATTTAAAATATTCTTCCGAAGTTTTGCTTTGTAATTCTATAATGAGGGAAACGGAGAATAGTTGTAAATTTGGCACAATAAGCATATTATGATGCTAGGATATTATTCCCATTTTCACATGTTCTAACGGTTAACATGTAATTGCAATTATCAATATTTGTGATATTCATTTAACAAGGTCCTAAATTTTCAAAGGTTTAAACATATTCGCAGGTACCCATTGGTTATTAGTAATTAGCAATTAATGAACATTTAGACACATATTTCTCCATTATTAGTGCAAATCACTAATATTATTGGTACCAACGCGAAGCATTCAGGCTGTGGTACTTATTACCAATTCTGTGTTTGCACAAATAATTGATTTTCCCATTTTTTAAATAATGTACACAGTGCACATCCTGGCTATTATTTTTATTTTCATTTTCTTTTTAATATTTAACTTTGTATTCGGGTAATACAATGCATTTACCGTGTTTTCAGTGTGGTGATATTTTCGATGTAATCTGCTTATCAGAAAAGTATTTTATTTTCCCTTTAATGTTGTACATCCAAGTAGTAGAGTGGCCTTGTATGGAAGGCAGTGGAAATGTAACGACATAGAAAATGGCGCACTTTCAAAGGACATTGCTTGACGCTTTTAACAAAACACCCTTTCTTGCTTTCTAATAAGATTAGTTTGTTTTTTTTTTCACGTTTCTCAAGCAAAAGGCGATTCTCCACCCTTTTATACCGGAGGATATTTTCTTTTACAGGCAAACACGTGTAGAACGAAAAATAGCTTTGATAAATTTAAGTCTCGAAAAATAACATAATAAAAGTTTCTACGATAAATTCAGTTAATGATAGTAATCCGAAGAATTTCAAGTAAAATCTTTTAGCCGGCTATCGTATCGTAAGATATGTGTTTTTCAATGTCTTTTAAGCAAGGAGGAAGAAAAAAAGTTTTATCGAAGGACCAAGGGGCAAGAAAGGAAGAAGAAGGTGACGTCGTTAGAGAAAACCTCGACAACGTACAGGCGAGTGGCCCGTCCTTGGACGAAAAGCACGTGTACGTGGTTTGCCCACTTTTAGGGATTATGAATAAAAGATGAATTCATCTCTAGCTCTCTGGCGTTCATGAGTTCGGAACAGAGAAACAAAGAACTCGCAAGTTCTAATGCGGAAGAGGGAAAGTGACAAAGACGAGGGTTTGAGGTTGATGGAAGGGCCTCTTGACAACAATTTAAGTGGCAGTTCCACAAAACCCTGTAACATCTTTTTTAACTTCTCTCCTCGAAAATTCTTAACTCGGGAGAGCACACACGCGCGCGCACGAAGGAATCGAAAAAGTTGGATTAGGAAATGGGACGCGAGACGAAGCAATTATTTTTTGGAAATAAGATGGCCAAAAGGTATTACGTATTGTAACGTGCTTTCGCGGGGTTGAAGTGACTTGTGCAGAATATAAAATCATGCATAACAGCGAATAGGAAAGAAATTGCTGATATATGGAAAAAGATATACGATAGGAATCGGTAATGGGACCGGATTGCGCACGCTGGAAAGAAATCCGATTTTCTTGCTTGCTTTCAGATAAAAAGCACATAACTTATGTTTGAATTTATGATGGTAAAAATTTGAGTAAATAAAGCCTTTATTGGGGACGGGGGTCAGGGTGGGGGGGTGGAGGTGGAGGAGGAGAATACCTTTAGCGAACTCGCGCTATACTTAAAAAGTGCAGAATGCGAAATAATACGGGTAAAAGCAATCCACTTGGTAGTATACAAGCCGGTCGTTTATTTTGTGCTTGTTCGGATTTTCTTGACATCATTTTCCGGGGGATGCTAGTGCGTTATGACGCAGAAAAAGGTAATCTATAACGGATAAACTTTTATATAGTAAAAGTCGTAATGGCCACCTACAGTTACGAGGTCTTAACGTTTTACGCGACTCCCGTAATCTGCTACACGGATAGCGCAGGGAGACTGCACAAGTTTTCACGTCGGTGACGGTGGTGGTGGTGGCGACGGTGACGGTGGTGCGAAGCGCACAAGGGAAGTGGACTCTGTCCTTCGTCCGCGTGTAATGAATTAAATGATAAAGTAGTGAGTAAGATCACAATGGGAGGAATCTTGATGCACGGCACCTCTCCGCTCCTCCACTCCCACCCTCGTCCTTCTCCCTCGAGTCGGACGACGATGAGGCAGAATTGTTGAAAAATGAAAGGGGAGGACTTCCTGCGTGGCCATTCTAAGGAATTATGAATTAAGCTTTTCCATCCGTGCGCTTCTTCTTTCAAGAGAACGCGCTCGTAGAGTCGCGCCGTTATTGTCCGCCGGCGGAGTTCCGAATTTTTTATTTCACGAAAGATGGAGTTTTCACTTCAGACAATGTCCGACGTCGGAACGTAACTAGTTCGAAAACGAACGCAACGCCGAGAGAACGGAATGACGAACTACTACTACCACTACTACTACGCGAAACTTGAAAATCTACAAGCCGTGTCTCCTGTTGTGCTTTGTACTTTGTACGATTTAATTTATTCTCACGAAAAACACAGACAGTGGGAGAGAGAGAGAGGGCGCGCTATTACAAGTAGAACGAATCAACGTGGGTTCGTCCCAACAATTAAATCTCAGTTGCGAAATCTTCTTATCGGCGATTATCGCGTCATCTCCCCTACTTCAATGATTATTGACATTTCATTCTACCCTGTGCGTGTAAGTGTGGAGGGGGGTGGGGGTGAGGGAGAATACTCGTCTCGCCCTTTGGATTCTTTCGGAGTTTCCTCCATCCAAGCGGAGAGAGTAGCAAGGAAATTTCAGCGGGATGATCACTCGGAGAAGCGCTTGGGAAACATTACGGACGTGGCCAGATCTCCTTAGATAGGCACCTTAAGTGGTTTGTTAAGATCTCCGAGAGATATCACAGGGGTGGCCGGCTCCGTATCATCGGGGGAAGGGAGAAGAAGGGACCGTCGTCCCGCTTCTAGACTCTTCGGGAGGGGGGGGGGTGGCTGGAAGTAGTAAGAAGGAAGAAACGCGGACTCTGGAAGATTCATGGCAGTTTCCATCGAAAGATTAAAAGTTGGGATACCATTAGACCGGTTCTGCGTGGGTTCGAATTAAGCTGGGGCGCGTGCAGGTTGCATTATAGGAGAATTATCGGAGTCCGAGTCCGGCGATAGCTCACGTAGTAAGTCGTAAGGTTCTCCAGCGGGTTCGGGAGCAGCAACTAGGGTCCTTGCTTACGCTCGCGATTCCCAGAACGCTCGCTCGATTTAATAGCCTCCCGCGGGAATTCTCCGTCCATCGGTTAGGTAACCCGTGTCTAATAAGAGTGATGACCGAGCAGCCGGAACGCGCCGGAGGGGAAGATTAACATCGCAGGCTGCTGGCACGAAGCCTCTCCTTGCTACCACCACCACCACCACCATCACCACCACCCATCACCTCCACCACCACTACACCATCATCACCGGAGGAGGAAGCACAGTCTCGCAATTTGCATCTTGTTGAAAATTTTAGTTGGCTTTTAATTGTCCGGACGGACTCTGCGAGTAATTTCGCAAGGGGCTCTCCTCTCTCTCTCTCTCTCTCTCTCTCTCTAACATAAGACACAACTACTTTACCCGACTCTGCACTAGCATCTCTGTTATACTTTGTGCATGCAAAAAGCAACTTTCCCGAGGATAGACCATCTCCTTAGTTCGCTAAGTATTCCATAATCCTTGCTACAAAAGAGAACTTCCATAAACACATACTTTTCTCAAAGTAAATAAGGCTGGAGACTCTTGATTCCTGAAAATTTTATTTCCCAACAAAGACGATCGTTTTCAACTTTCCGTCGCGTCCCACCTCTCGTCTCTCCATTTTCCTTTACTCGATTAGAATTTCACGTGGAAAGGGGAGCTCTGCAAATTCACGAATGAAATGGCTGCCTAATCGCTAGGAAGTTTATGGAATAAAACAAGCAGCTGCGCATGGAACTAACGTGTATCGAGAAAGAGAAAGAGAGAGAGAGAGAGAGAGAGAGAGTAAGGTGGAGGAGAGAGGAGGATGGCTTTTCCCTGGAGCAAATCCTTCGGATCGTATCTATCCGCTCGTGGCCCTAAAGTTGTGCGAAACCAAATGTCAGACGTCGAAAGGCTTCTTCGTCTTTGTCTATTGCAATCTGTCCCTCTTCCCATCCTGTCGGCTCGGTAAGACAGATAGCAGCTCACGTAACTTCGTGCTGATTGAGGTAAACTAAAGTACCTGATAACTTCTAACCGGGAACTCGTACTGCAAGTACACATACACTCGCCATATTGGATTCGCCATTACGACGGTTCGTGGGATAGAACCTCTTGGTGGATCCAGGATTACAGGAAGCATCCCGGATTACGAGCTCCGTGGTTCCGAAACGCCATATCGCTCGGAATTGGTTTCTGCGGGACGTATTAGGTAGAACGTTCTAATTGCGTTCTGGCCGAGCACTAAAGACGTTATGACGACGTCCGTTGCAGCTGCTTGCTTTATATCTTTAAGTACAAAGGATTCCGCGGTCACTGATTAGACGTCCTTCCTATTTCCTTCCGCCGAATTTCCGTCACGCAAGCAATTTAACCTCTCGTTAAACCAACGCTGATAACATCTCCCACGTCGCTGATATACGCTCCTCGATTCGGCTGGAATCGTCTATGGAGAAAATAGCTTACGCGATAGGTGTTCGAACAACGACATTCTCATTCGCGAAAAAGAGAGTCATCCCTATTCTCTCCCGTTCCTCTCTCCCTCCTTCAATTTTTCTCGCGCGTTGCCACACACGTATTATAGGACCAGGGAGGACGGCGTGGATAAGTAAATGCGACGGGCAAGACGAGAGGAAAAACGAGAGTGCAAACGATTCTCGCTGAAAAGCTCTCTCGGACTAGCTGGGGGCAGGGTGGGGGCTTCTCGTGATCTTGATTGCAGGGAAATGCCGAAAAATTGGATTTATTGTACACAACACACGTGCGTGATACATCGGAAAAAATTGTTTTTCTCTTGTTATTGTTGTTGTAAATAAGAACATTATGATTTTTGTGCAACTTGCTTTATTTCACAGTAACATCTGTACAAGTAGTATAACCTTTTATTGGCGCGTCTTGGTACATCTTACGATACATTTTTCGCGCTTTTAGAGTAGAGCAGTTCTCTCTCTCTCTCTCTCTCTCTCTCTCTCTGAGATTTGCGCATTGCCTTACAGCAGAACGTCTGAAAAGTTTTACAATTAAGCAGTGAATACAGTGCTCCCTCGAGACGATTATTATGAATAATAAAACTACATCACATTTAGTTAGGATTTACAGCGGTTTTATTTTTCAAAGTTTAGTCTTGAGATTTGTCAGACTCCTCTCGGCCATAAAGGAGAAGAGAGAGAGAGAGAGAGAGAGAGAGAGAGAGAGAGAGAGGGAGAGAGAGAGAGAAGCCGTAACATTCGTGCATTAAAGTTTAATTTTTAATATCAACCTTTAAATTAATTGTTATTATACCAGCAGTGGCGCATGCAAGCATCTTAAGCTGGCTTTACGATAAACCGTACGAGATAATTGAGCTTTGGGCATCAGAAACGTTTACTTTGATCTTCACTGTAGCGTGCATGTAATATAAAATTAACTCGCAGAGTAGTTTACACGAGCTTTAATGAAATCCTAATAAATTCATGGGGGGAGGAAAGCTTCAAATAGGGGAGAGAGCATGTAACGTATTCTGATTTATGTTTTGCATAAAAAAAGAGGGTGGTTTGTATGGAAAGGAAGGAAGGGAGAGGGAGGGAGAGTGGAGTGGAGGAAGTAGAGGAGGGGGAAGGAAGAAATTAACGTTAGCGGAGCGTCAGCTTTTTTGGCTTAGCAGAATTTAATTAGTTTTGAAAATCGCATTGCCCGTGGATCACGAGTGTATGCCGTTATCGGTTTATAACCTGCGAAACACGGGATTTTCGCGCGATGCGAGACGACCGGCGGGAGGGGGGAGGGGCGGGAGGGCTCTCCGGGCAAATCTGTTTGAATGCAATTTTCAAATTTTCGATTTTACTTTGCCGAGGCCGAAGTAATAGGTCGGCCAATTCCCAAACGCACTTTACTCCTCCCACATGAAGTATGCCGAATTATTACTTTTCTCCGATAATGGCTCGATGGATTATTTGTTTATACGGCCGATTACGCGCTCGGGGAATGCGGGGCTAATTGATCCGGGAGAGAAGGACGGCGAGATTGCCGGCGATTTTCATGTTTACCAAAAAGATCATATTTCAACGCGGCCTCGTAATACGTGGAGCGAGAGTCCAGGAGAGCATTTTACAACGCGCAGAAACGGCTGACACAACCATCATCAGGCAAATTAGATAAAGTTCCGTGGTTTCGCGCTCGCCGAGCGAAAATTACCTCAAAATTAGCGTACACTAATGGCCGCGATAATTGATATTCGAAACGAGGGTCGGCCTCCCGCCTGTCCCCTCCGCCGCTCGCCCTCCTCTCATTGCCTCCCTCGTATGACACAAGCTGTTTGCCACCTTGTTACCGCGTCTGCCCGGGTTAACTGTTTTCACCTACGCTTAGGCGAAGCCGTTTTGATCCCGAAACCATTATCCTCACGTGCCGCGCTCAGTCAATTATCGCAAAGAAAGCTCCGGCTCTAAGATTAATTGCAGCGTTAATCGAATATATTACGTTATCGCGCGTCGAATAATTGGATTGTTTCCGCGAATTCAATTGCAATTACGAGGACTGTCGTCGGACTGTCATGGCGCGCCGCTGGCAGGGGTGGGACGTGCTTTAATTTATCGAGGGAGTATATGCATCCTCCTCCGCGCAGAGAGGATGAAACGTGTGCGCGGCGATATTCCACCGTAAGGGTGCTGCCGCTGCTGCTGTTGTTTCATTTCGTTTCATCTCATTTCATTTGGTTACATTGCAGATCACGTGGCTGAGGCGGAGAGACAGGATAATATTAACAGTCGGCACCACCACACACTCGAATGACAATCGGTTTGGTGTTACACGTTCCGGTTCTGACTGGGCCCTTCAGATACGAGGAGTCACCCTGGAAGATGCAGGCATCTACGAATGTCAGGTATCCTATACCCCCTAACCACTTGTCAGCGCGCTATGCATTGTCTCTATCTCTATGCATGTGTCAACGGCAAGCCGAGCAAGTGTCGTTTACTGCCTGAAATACTACGGACGTTAACAATTACGAACAATGCGTTATAAATGACCTTCGGGAGAATCTGCTCGCGAGATTTCATCCCCCGCTATTAGCCCGACGGCTATGTCTCTCTCCGCGAGATCTTGCACGGGCCTATTGAAATACCTGCTGTATTCCAGGTGTATTTGTGTGTGTGTCTAGAGAGAGAGAGAGAGAGAGAGACTCTCTCTACTTTACTCGAGTTCTAAGCAATTCTCACTTTTAATCGCTCGAGCGATTACGAATTAACGTCATTGAAACGCGAAATAGTCGAAACGAGAAGAGTGGCGAATGTACGTGAGACACGTAGAGACTCACGAACACCACGCGCGGTTATTCATCGCGTCATTCACACTCTTCGTCGCCCGTGCGAAACAAACGCTCTCGGATCCTGACGTTGCCGACGTTGTTGTTGCTAGACATCGGAGATGTATCGCCGGAGATGAGGCAAACGTTTCAACGGCGTTTTTGCGCTAATTCCAGATAACCTCGCACCCGGTGCAGCAGTACTTTGCGCGTTTGATGATCACGGAAGCGTACTCCATGATACCCGGGGCACCGGACCTCCACGTGAAGCAGGGTTCCAGTCTCCGGTTGGAATGTCAACTAATAGCGGCGACGGAATCGCCGCAGTTCGTGTTCTGGTACCGCCAGGGCAGGATGATAAACTACGACGACGATCCTGGACTGAACGTCGAGCTCACCAAGAGTGGCTCCATTTTAAGTATACAAAATACGCAACCTGGTCACGGTGGAAACTATACGTGTGCGCCCAGCAACGCGAAACCCGCATGCGTGATGGTTCACGTAATAGAAGGTACGTTCAATCCTTTTTCCTCTTGTCCTCGTTCGTTCGTTCGTTCGCTCGCTCTCCCGGTCAACCCCTCCCCCTCCCCCTCCCCCACCTCCAACCCAGAGGTACCCGAGCTCGGAGTCGAGTTCCGACCGCCCCCGCGTACGCGAGAGAGGAAATCAGTTTCTGTCAAAGGAAAAACGGCTGACATAAGTTAGTGCTCTACTACTGCCTCCGTAGAGTTGGCCAAGTTCTCCACCGGCGGGGACTTCCTGTCAATAGATGCCACGCAGCTAGATCAATGCGGATCAGTCTCCGGCAGGCGCGGCTTCGCGGAACTTGATTATTAATTAAAGCCTGACGCGAATGATTAAACGACCGTAGAAAGTTAATTACGAAAGCATTTAGCGAGATTTACGAGCGCTCCCCCGTTATACGGACTTTGCCTCGTCGAGCCTTCGCGCGTTGCACGGGATCTGCCGACGGCTTTCAGTTGTTGTTGTTGTTGTTGTTGCTGCTGCTGCTGCTGTCGTTGCTCCTGCTCGAAGCCGAAGCTGAAAGTTACCCGGCATCGCTTCCGTCAAGTTGATCCGCCCACTACCCTCTTTAACTCGATAATCGCGCGTAGGCCGTTCGCGAGGAACGCGCGAAACTTCTCGCATTGGCTAACTGTGACCGTTGACTCCTGCGAATCGCGTGAAAATTCGATTTGAGAGACGAAGAGGGAGAAGGAGGAGAGTCCCTAGAGTCATCACCCTCCGGAGGAAGAGAGGACGTTCGTTCGGTTCGTGGAAAAGGCGAAAGTCGAGGAACACCGCGCGCGTGACCCGACTGCGGAGACTCCCCGGGTCGCCCTACGAGAAAGGGGTGGTACGTCCTGTGCTGTCCTCGCAAGCTTGTCCAACCATTGCCCAAGCTCGTTTAAAACATCGTTTCCGCTCCTCCGAGGGCCCGCGAATCCCAGCGGGGCCCTTTCCACCCTCTTGTAACCAACCGTCGCAACCTCATCCATTCCCACCCCTCTCCCCGTCCCTTTCCCCGAAGGCAAAACGCCATTCCCAGGTAACAAGTCGAACTGGCACACACAGTATCCCATTTAGGAGCAAAAGCTCTCCGGAATAGCGTGCTCGGAATTTTGGCCGGAACCTTCGCATGTGTGTCGCGCCGGGATTAGCCCGGTTGCTTTTAATCAGCGGCTGCTACAATTAAATCCTCGCTACTGCGGGGGTGGTCGATTGGCCCGCTGGAGCGAATTCGGGTGATTTAACTCGGGGGAAATGTTAAAAAGGGTTGGGAGAGGGTGTCCGCGCTGCGTGTTAATCGAAGCCGAAGCGGGTCGGCTTCGATTAACGACGTTACTGGCTGACGCTTAGTCATAGGAGCTTAACTCGCCCGGTAAAGTTTAGTAGTAGTAGCTGTGGTGGTGGCCTCCAACTCCTTCAGCCCCTTCCTAATCTGCTTTCAGAGGAGGAGAAGCCCGCAGCCATGCACGGAGGTGACAGGAGAAACCTAAGTCCGGCGATTTTGGCCAGCAACTTCCTGGTCTCGCTGCTGGCGGCAGCCAGCTGGAGGATACCGAGTTTCACGAGCCTATACCCAACGTGAACGCAACGTGACACGCCTGGAGCATCTCGCACGGCCACCTTTGCCAGATGCTGCCGCGTGCAAGAATCTGCGGATTTCCCTGCAGATCGCTACTGCTAACGGTGGTGGTGGTGGTGGTGGTGGTAGTGGCGGTGGAAGTTGTTAAGGTTTATCTTCTCGTGGACTCGAATCGTCAAGGTTTCGCATACCAAATGGTTTCAAGACTCGCCAAACGTTTTCTTTTCTTCCATCCCCCCCCCATCCCCCCAGCCACCCTCTCGAGGAAAATGTCGAACTTGACAAGCTTGATCCTCCAACCCCTCGGACACGATCGAAATCAACCGAGAGATTCTTTTTTTTCTCTAAATGTTCCTTTCCCCCTCTCTTCTCCCCTTTCCCATCGATCGATGCAAGTGGAACATATGATCTTATTCCTACGACGCCTCGGGTCTTACCTATAAATGTGTGTGCTTAACTACGCTTGACGTTCGGTGGAGGAGGATGTGTCGAAAATAGGAGTCGTATTTCCCTCGTGTACATTATCCTCTTGACAAATTCTCTTCGGTCCTCCACCTTCTCCTCCTATTCCTACTCTTATTCCTCCCGTGTAACGAGGACCGACGACGAACCTACGTACGACGAATGGACATGATCGTCGTTGTCGCTGTCGTCGTCGTCGTCGTCGTCGTCGTCGTCGTCGTCGTCGTCGTCGTCGTCGTCGTCGTCGTCGTCGTCGTCGTCGTCGTCGTCGTCGTCGTCGTCGTTTTCCTCGAAGAACGTGCACCTCGTGAGATCGGTCACGGGGTGTCTCGTCAGCGCACGAGGTTCGAGGAAAAAAAAAACTTGTGAATATATACATAAAAAAATACGAAATTAACGATAAATCTAACTATATAGCGTAAGAGAGATGGCAAGAGGTTGTACGTGATTTGGAGTGCATGTGCAGTTGACGAGGTGCATGCGCGTGTGCGTGTGTGTGTGTGTGTGTGCGCGCGAGAAGCACACGTATGTTTCTTTATACGTTAAGATGGAAATGACTTTCCCCCGTAGCATTCTCGCGATAGAAAAAAGCCACGAGACGACGAAAGCGTTGGTTCAGTTTGAGGACTAGGCTCGATCCTATATTTTTTCTCTTCTTAGTAAACAAACTGTGAATAGTACCGGCGGCAGACGCATGGAAAATGCATCAATTTTCCATGCGTCTATCTCGACGATCAAGAGAAGACCAGGCTGAAAGGGAAGCGTGTTAGAAACGACATGGTCATTTTTCATGCAAGTCTCGCGTGTTTATCGAAGAGTCCAGGCAACAGTAAACTTCTCCCTGTATACCTCGAAATACTACAAGAAGAGAAAATACTGCTCTCGAACAGGATGCTGTAAGAATCTTTTGCCTCTCTTCCCTCTTATTTTTTTACTTGATAAATTACTGGAAATTCTCCAAGAACATCCTGAACGGAGCAATGTATTAAATTTGAAAAATAACACTCGACGATCCTTCGCGCTTTTTTAGTCGAGCTCGAGGAGGTCACGAACGACGTTCCCCAGTCGGAAGGAGTGGGAGGATAAGACGCTTTTCTTAAATAATTTCAAATTCAACCGCACACGTCCGTCCCCACGATTGCCCCCGCCACGTTTCTCAGACGCAAGGGGAGGGGGCAGGGGTGAGCGAAGGAGAAGGGAGGAGGCAGTTCCTCCTCCATGAGAAAAGCAGCCGAATTACATATTTATTTCCGTCAGCTATTCTCTCGCTTCCGAGACTGTTCGTTCTACATTTGCGAATAACAATCGAGAAAGAGATAGAGATAATGACAGAGATTGAGAGAGAGGGAGAGAAATATAGTGAGAACGTGATATAGCAGTCGGCCAAGGTAGTAAGATGATCAGCCTTCGTTCGGAATTGACTTAGGATTACGCGATAGACTATGTTTTATTCTTATCACTCGAACAAAGGTAATGAGAGAGGTCGTCGAAGAGGAATCATACCGAGCCAAACCGATTGGTGTCTGGGTCATTCGCTCGCGCGCGCGCTTGCGAAGTCGTCAACGTCGAAGAGGGTGAACACCACCCCCTAATTGGAGAGACCGCTCCGCGAACCAGCAGAGTTCGTTAAGGTATCTTATTCGTGTGCGTGATCAGACAGTCGTTTTCTTCGTACGTGCATTTTCTCTCTATACATCCGTTACACGTTCACATGGATAACTCTCACCACAACCCCGCAGAACTAGCGGTCGACGTGCTTTTTCGTGCCGCGAAAGCAAAGTTTATCATGGCGCCGATTGTCCAGCCTGTGATTGTCTCTTCGATCGAACGAGAAAATTCCCCAGTGGAATTGTCCCGGATTGGTATTGGTGTTCTTCTTACGGGCGAACCCTCCTCCATGGGTTTCTCCATGGCGAACTCTTCATGGGTCGGGGTGTGTGCGTGTGTATGTATGTGTGTGTATGTGTGAATGTACACGTGCGTGCGTGAGTGCGTACCTGCGATTCCCAACACCAAAGTCCATGGAAGAACGCGCGGTCATGCATGCGCGGGTCTTTTCATTTACCTGTACTACTGAACGCGGACGACGAGACGACGAGAGGAGGTCGTCGCGGCGTCGCACGACCGCGCGCGTTGCGAGTTACGCTAATTTATCTCGATAAGTGGAATCGATGTAAATAATAAGAAACATTATTCAAATTAAAAAATTCAATAAAACATTAATCGTGATACATTAGTCGGAGATTCGTTCATTCTGTCGGTGTAAATGAATTTACCAGTTCCCGCACTTCCAAAAATTAGGGTTGGCGCGAAGATAAGAGAAGGGAAGAGAGAAGAAGAGGGCGCAATTAGGTGAGTACAAAAGGGTGGCTGGTTATGAATGAAGTTATTATTACGAGCTCTATCTTCATGTATCTTAATTAAACGAAAATTAGACTCGATGACGTTGCGCGAATCTGTCGTTCTATCAAGAATTCGGTCTTATTAATAATGCTAGCTGGGCTTGTTGTAGCGGGCCCTTGATGAGATTCTCATCGTGAATTAGTATGTCAAGAGATCAATTATGACACTCCGTTAGCAGCGATATGGAATTGTGACTAATCATGCTATCAGCAGAAAATTATACGAGCCCTCGATCTGCCTTACGACCCTCCTTCAATTATTCAGACTAGTTCGTAGGACTGGGCGGAGGCGACTAGTGCAATTAGTGTAATAAAAAAAGACTTCATTTCGAGGAACAGGTGTTAATCAAGGGATCGTGCCATTCGTGTCTCATCACGGCAAGGCACCACCGGCTTCTCTTCCTTCCAGCTCGAACTCTTCACGACTTCGTGCCTCCATTTCCTACTTTATCTTGCACCCCGACTCTCGCACCCTTCTCTCCTCCTATGCCTTCCTGTCTTATTTTTTACCTGGCAGCGCCAAACTTTTGCGATAAAAGCTCGAAACTCTTTTACGGGTGCTAAATTGAAACGCTACAGAAATAAAACGATGCGCTACTCTCGCCCTTCTGCCTCCTATCCAAAAACTGGCAAACTCCTTTTGTCAGGGTAAATATAAATGCAGTTATCAAAGGTTTATCCACGAGGTGGCGGTACACCATGCGCAGACAGTGCTCTCTCTCTCTCTCTCTCTCTCTCTCTCTCTCTCTCTCTCTCTCTCTCTCTCTAATGGATTTAGCAAAATTCACAGAAAATTCATTCGCCGTTTAGCGAAGGGACAACCCGAATCGTTTCTTTGCACACGAAAAACTGCACGGTTCGCGTAAAGAGAGTAAATAACTGGCTAGCAATTTTCTTCCCTCGCACATGCCTGCAATGAAAAATATTTTAATTTTATAAATCATTCTACTCTTTTTTTTTCTTCTTCGTTTTTCTTTAATAAAGAAATTAATAAATTTTTGGTGAGCCGTATTACGTACTTTCATTCAAATAAGCTTCATTCAAAGCATTCTTATGTGTGCGTATGCGCGTGCGTGTGAACGTGGAAAGTAGTCAAAGGTGTACGTTTACATCGCGTGAGCATGAGAGAGAGAGAGAGAGAGAGAGAGAGAGAGAGAGAGAGAGAGAGAGAGAGAGAGAGAGAGAGAGAGAGAGAGAGAGAGAGAGAGAGAGAGAGAGGGGGGGGAGAGAGAACGCCGTTACTGTTTCAACAACGCGAGCATCGATGTTTACGAATCACGCAGAAAATGTCAGGCTACGTATCTCGTGATTTTTATTCACTTATTTTTTCCCTGGAAAATCGAATGCACCGCATTGTCGAGAGTCTACGTGTAGCGAATAGTTGCAAATATATAGTTACGAAGTAATTTGTTATCTAGCTCGTTCCCCATTTGTTTCTAATTCGTCCAAAACGAATAATAAATTTTGTAGGAATGCATGAGAGTGCGAGCATTTGCGTCTGAGCGTAAGTTACAGTAAAATTGCGATCGGCGACCTCTGCAGAGTTTTCGCAGTCTACTCTGCGGCAAAAAATAGTCAAGGAGAGGAAGCCGTCGATCATACGAAAATTAACATTCTTCCAGCAAGAGGAGAGTCATGAAAGGCAAGTAAGTGATTTTTTCTACGTACGCACGATGAGAAATGGAAATTGCTTTCGCGCGAAAACCTCGAAAAAATCGAAGCTTTAGAGATTAATGCGAAAGACACAAGCTACTTAAAGGGGGTGAGGGGGCGGAGGTGTGCAGCAATCTTTGTCGCACATTCGCGCTCATTTGCGCGTTCTGTTCGGAAAGTTTTCGCACTGCGTTTGCACACGCGAGTCCTCCCCGAGTCAGGATCAAGCCAGGACACATTCTCTGCTATATTGAAAATAAAGATTCATGCCCGGTCCTTTGTACATGTATAGCACGTGAGTCGGATGACCAGCGGGTCCCTGTACTACTTCTCTCTTGTTATACGACACAATATTTTAACTCAATACTACTACCGGTCGGAAAGCTTTTTCGCTGGCAGCTGACTCGGTAGCAAACCAACTGTGCAGCGGCTGCACCGAATGGTTTGATTACATTGACAAAATCATTTAGGTGCAATGCGCTCACTTGGCGCATTGTGCAGAAAGTTATAACGAACGCGCTGTTTTGCAGCGCATAGCATCGAATACATTCTCCCCAGATATTTCATTATTATTTGAGTAAATTTTACGCGCGGCCCTATTTATATCTGGTGGGAATTATATGGGCACGAGAGCGCGTGCATTGTATTATGAAAATAATAATCCGGAAAAAAGTACACGGTTAGATGTCCAATTAAAGCGAATAAAAATAGAGCTTGGAAATTTCACAATGCGACCACCGGACCAACGGAGAGAAGCACTAGGGTGGTGGCGATGGTGAGAGAGGAGCAGAAGCAAAAACGAGCGTTTGATTTAGTTTGAAATTTTCCAGTTTGTATCTTTTAGCGTTGTCCTTTAATTGCGATTTATGTTTGAAATAAAATAAAATAAAAGTACTCGAGGTCCCCGCGTATCCAGGTTACAGCGATACTTTCGTGTCCGCTATCTTTATAATGCAACACCGTTTCATTATGGCAGTAGTATCTTTATATGATCCAGAGCGAGTTCATCGTACAAATTGCGCATTGTATACATATCTGGGCTTCTTATATCCGCGATGCGAGCAAAATTCCGAGATGTTAATCCACCTTGGAGCTTAATGTGTCTGAGCTCTAAGCGCTTTATCTCGCCGATTAAATCTGTTACACACTGACGGAATTGAGCAAAACGGCCGGAGGATTGAGACTATTCCCGATGCGCAGGCTCCTTTAAGCGCAAATTTCTTCGCGCGGAAGGAGATACGAAGAAACGGACCGAACTGGAGCAGGAAGGACTTCCTGTCCCCCGCAGCTCCTTACGAGATAAACCCCTTTGCTCCATTAAATGCTACACAAGCTACCCACCACCACCACCACCGGCGCACCATTTCTCACGTACATCACTAATAAATCAAACAAACAGCCCCGCGGACGTGGAAGCGTATCCATAAAATATTAGATTTTTCCAATCCTCCATAAATCCTCGACATCATTTCGTTTAGAGTGATAAAAAGTCCTCTCCTCTCCTCTCTCTTCTCCCCGCCGCTTTGGAAAAATTATGATTTCGACGGGTTATCGCCTCAACTATCTCCGGTAAGTGTCGTTTACATTTCGGGAGATCTCCGTAAATTCGCGATGAAACGCTGCGATGCGTTGGTGTGTATGTGGGGGGGGGGGGATGGTGATGATGAAACAGGGATCGGGCGAGGTGGTCCATTTAGGAAGCAATCTGGGTCGTCGTGCTCGTTACAGACACGACGGAGACATCGCATGACCGTCGCGTGGGATCTGGAGGAGAGAGCGAGGGTCGCTGCTAGTCGCGTGCGCGGGGGTGGTTGATCGGCCAATGATAAATGTCGCACGTGATACTCGATCGTAAAAAAGCGCGGTCCCGACGATTGCAGCTACGTCCCTGGCATGTAAGTGCGTAGGTTAACGGTGGACGGCGATGACACGAGGCAATTACCGAGGATACGGCTTTATGACAATGTTTCGTCCACTGGTCATTCGCGATAAAATCTATTATGTTCCTACACGAAGCTACCGAATGAATTCTATTCGCAAGTTCCATCGCATAGCCCGATTCGTTCGTTCGTTTGTTCGCTCGTTCGTTTATTCGTTCGTTCGTTCGTGGATCGTTGTCGCACGAGATCATTTATCTCTTTAACGACTTAATGTCCTACGTCGGGTGGACCGTGTACTCCCGTCCACCTCGCCTTTCCCCGTCTGATTTGTGAAAGCTTGATTCGATGAACGGATTGACGCCATTCGTTTACGATTCGGTACTTCTCGGCGCGGAGTTTCGTCGAAAGCTCGTAAAAAGCTCGCGGGAAACGATGGACGCCTTATGAGAGAGCTATTAGCAACGTCGTCGCAACGGACAGGCGCGCAATTGTGTAATTGCGAAAGATACTCGGAATTTCCATCGGGCCCTCAAAATTATCGTGCCACTGCCAGCGGCGACTTCTCGCAAATTTTTCAACGACTTTTACTCGGGAGAATAAAAACAAAAGAAAAGGAGGAGAAAAGAAAAGAAAAATGTAAGTGCAGCTGTTTAGGTGAGGAGACCGTCGGCGAATGTTTTTTCAAAGGTGCCTCGAGGTTTTAGTGTTTCTCGCGTGATTTTACACTCGAGACATAGAGAAAGAAGCGACTGGGAGGAGGAGGAGGAGGAGGAGGAGAATCATCGGCGAGAAAAGTACGGAGATAGGTGTATAAACAAAACAGCACTCGTCGTCAGACTTTTACCGTCGTCCTCCTTTATCGTCGCCTTTACCCTCGGTTTTACACGATTCGCGCATCTATTCCCGATGGCACACGTTGCATCATCAAAGCAACCGTATCGCCTAATTTACTTTCCGTTATTCATTTAACGGCTCTAACGGCGATCGTTGCAAATCGCGATAGACGCGTCGTGCGCAAAACGAGCAGAAATTACGCCGGCGTTCGGAAAAAGTTTAGCCACGGGTTTTTGCTTCCCCCTCTCCCTCCTCTCAACAATATACGGGGTCGTAAAAAAAAACAAAGGGTTTTACAGGGTGTAGGAAGACGCAATTAAATTTTTTTCGGCCGCCACGACGACCATATCGTAATTTAAAAGAACTCGCGATTTCTTTATCCGGCAATATTCATCATCATATATCACGCGCGCTGTGCGTTGTATAGCGGCAGCATTATCGACGCGTCATGCATTATGCTGATACGGCTGACGGATTTGCAATAGATGAATGAACGGCGTTCCCATCAGGATTCAAGGAAGCGACGAGGAAGAATATATCGCCTTGCCCCAGTGTGTTGGTTCTGCTGAGCTTTCACTTTTGCCGAATCCCCGGCAGTATCAGCCACTCTACCGGTGCAATAGCCAAGGTTTGTTTTACGCGTTTTGCTACGCCTTTCGTCGCGTGGTTTATCACCTGGGGCAAACTCTCCTCCCTCTCGAAAGGATGTGCTCGCTCCGAGACTCGAACGATCGCCGACCACATCGGTAGAGATTCCCGCCACATTTCTGCCTAGGTACCTCGCGCGCGTGTACTTTGACACACAAAACTATCGGGAGAAGCGCGTAAATTTAAGGATCTCTCTCTCTCTCCCTGGTCCAACCCTCGAGGTGCAACGCGAACTTTCTCTCTTTGCTTCGTTTTCCTTCCCCTCGTTATTATTACCGGTGTACTTTGATAAGCAAAGTGCGCCAACGCGCCGATGTCCGCAAGCTTTTATCTCCGTTCTCAGTAATTTAGGTTCGTCCTTTTCCTCTCTCGGGGACACGCCAATTTTCCTTTTCTCTCGGAATCTCAAAGTACTCTTTGTATTTGCGAGCTCTCCTCCCCCCTCCTCTCCTCCTCCTCCTCCTCCTCCTCCTCCTCCTCCTCCTCTATTATACCTTCCATTCTAGAACGAGGAATCAAAATACACTGGCGATTTTTTGCACGTGGCGTGGCGTGGAGTGGAGAAAGCTCCTCGTGAAATTGGAGCTCGGATCGAATCCGCAAACATATCTGTCCCGGGCGAGAGCAACACGCGACGCGGTTGCGCTTTATGATGAACGATACCTCGCGTTACATTCTACGAGTCGTCGCTCGACGCTGAAAATACCTCGCGACTCGCGACAAACTGCCGCCAAGTCTCTCTTGTCTCTCTTGTCTCTCGTGTAACCGCGAGACGTATCTTAAGACCCCTGTCAAACTTTCCGAAGTCGACGTTCGTCAGAAACGCTCGTTTCAAACTCTTCTCGCTTTCTTCATTCCCATTAAAGATCACAAAGGATCACCGTGCGTGTGCGCGTGTTTGCATATTTGTTTCTCCGGATGTGAGCAAAGGGCCCCGTGTACCTTTAAAAAGCACGTAGCTTTAAATTACCGTTTTTACAAAGCAAATTATCTCTCGCTGCTGTAATATGTGCCGAGGGGGAGGAAAAGGGGCAAATTTATGTAGAACCATATAAAACCTTGTTTATCAAAGGAATAACAGGAGAAATACGAGGGTTGATATAGATCTAAAATGTCCTATCGGAAGATACGGCTTCATATTGCTTTTATTGAGGTTTATTAACTCAATTCGTTTCGCCCTTACTACGTCGTAAAAGCAGCCATTATGCTTGCATTCCAGTCCAATCTGGGCCGACTAAAAGTACTTGGGTTTCCCGTGATAACGTTGATTTCCAGCAGCCTCGAGGCAGAGAGAGCTACACTCTCGAGATCGATATTGTTGTGCTTGTCAGTAAATTAGAAACCCGCAACATTATCTCCATCCCCCTAATAAAGATAAATAGACGAGAATTGATTCCCCACCCCCGCCCCCCTTGACAGGGGGAACGACGCGAATCACTCGACTGATTTTTTTCTCACTCGGAAGAAGGAAGCCCCTCGCCTTTGACTTTTTATCCGACCAGAGTACTCGTCGTCCCCCCTTCTCGATGCTCTCCCGACTGTTTGTTTCAACAGCGTTTCAACGAGGTTCCTCCGACACAAA